>JAPPVO010000003.1:105798112-106998112 GCA_030407325.1 Camellia japonica
AGGAATACAGATTGATCAGAATAAAGCTAAAGCATCATTGAGGAAGGAAAGCTACCTCCATCAAGTAAGAAAGAATTACAAAGTTCCTGGGCAGGTTAACTTTCTTCGAAGGTTTATTTCTAACACTGCAGGGAAAACTAAAGTATTTTCTTCCTTGTTAAGGCTGAAAGATGAAGAGGAATTTGTGTGGACAGCAGAGCATCAAAGTGCTTTCGAAGGTATTAAAGCCTACTTGGCCAACCCTCCAGTGCTGATGCCACCAAAAGGGAACAAGCCTTTGAAGTTGTACATAGCTGCAGCAGAAGATCATTGGGAGCTTTCTTGCCCAAGACAACGAAGAAGGCAAAGAGCAAGCTATTTATTACCTTAGTAGGTTTTTTAAATCCTTGTGAATGTAAATATTCAGCTGTTGAAAAGCTGTGTCTTGCTTTGTATTTTGCTGCAATGAAATTACGATATTATCTTTTACCTACAACTGTCTTGGTAATTGCAACCACAGATTTGGTTAAATACATGTTATCTAGGCCTATGTTGAGGGGAAGGATTGGCAAGTGGATACTAGCCTTATCGGAATTTCATTTAGAATATGTCCTCAAAGAGCAGTGAAAGGGCAAGTTTTAGCCAATTCTGGCAGATCATCCATCTCAAACAGAAACCAAGAGATAATGGAGCTTGGTATGGCTAATGTTGAGCCATGGCAGATGTGGTTTGATGGATCGAAAGCCAATGGTTTAGTTGGAATTGGTGTGGTAATTAAATCTCCACAAGGGGTAGAAACCACACATGGTTTCAGAGTGGATGAAGCCACTTGTTCCAATAATCAGGCCGAATATGAAGCCTTAATAGTAGGGCTAGAAATCCTCATTGGATTACAAGTACATGCAGTTGACATATTTGGGACTCTCAATTGGTGGTTAACCAAGTAAAAGGGATTTTCAAGTGTCAAAGCATAAGCATCCTACCATATATGTTGTTGCATTACATCTGCTTTCTCAGTTTCAAGTAGCAAATGTAACCCATGTTCCAAGATTCTTGAATAATAGAGCTAACGATGTGCTCAAAAAGCTTCGAACTTCAAGAGAAGGATAATACCCAAAGGACATAAGCCAAACAACATATCAGAGATTAATACAACCTTTGAATAAAAGGAATGTGATCTTGGAAGTCAATCATAATGACTTACAAGAAGAAGATTGGAGACATCCAATAATGCAGTATTTGGCTGGTCCATCTTCGAAGGCCAGCAGAAGAGTTAAATTGCAATCCATGCAATATATGGTCTATGGTAATGCTCTCTATAAAAGGGGGGGAGATGGCTTATTGCTGGAATGTTTAGGCCCAAAAGAAGCATTAACAGCTATGGCTGAGGTTCATGAAGGCATTTGTGGTGCTCATCAACCTGGTGTGAAGATGAGATGGTTGCTTCGAAGACATTCCTATTATTGGCCAACTATCCTTAAAGACTGCATAGAATATGCAAAGGGTTGCCAGGCATGTCAAAAGCATGGTACAATAAGGCATGTGCCATAACTGACCTACATGCAGTAGTGAAACCTTGGCCATTCAGAGGGTGGGCCATGGATATGATGGGAAAAATACACCCACCTTCTTCGAAACATCATTGTTTCATTCTAGTGGCCACTGACTACTTCACTAAGTGGGTCGAAGCCAAACCATATAAGGCTGTAGACCAAACAGAGGTCATTGGGTTCATTAAAGACTTGATCCATAGATTTGGCATCCCACAAACCATTACTGTAGATAATGGGACTGTGTTCGATGGGAAAATGGTGAAGTCCTTTGTGGCAGAATTTGGAATTAGCCTTGTTAATTCCACACCTATTATGCACAAGCCAATGGTCAAGCTGAATCATCCAATAAATCCTTGAAAAAAGTATACAAAAGGTTGTGGAGGATAATCCTAGGGATTGGCATAACCTTCTGTTGGATGTTTTGTGGGCTTACAGAACTTCCCAAGGTCAAGCACAGGAGTTACTCCTTATGCCTTAGTATATGGGCATGATGCAGTTCTACCTGTGGAAATTAATGTTAAATCCTTGAGGGTAAGATGTCAAGATCAGTTAGATCCTGAGCAATACCATCAAAGTATGTGCTTGGAGTTAGAGGGCATAGATGAAGCCAGAATATTGGCATTAAATAGCATCCTTTTCCAAAAGAAGAAAGCAGCTAAGAATTACAACAAGAGGGTCAAACACATTGGCTTTGATGAAGGTGATTTGGTATGGAAGACAATACTCCCAATAGGAATTAAAAGCCATAAGTTTGGCAAATGGTCACCTAACTGGGAAGGACCATATCAAATTCATAGAGTTCTGCCCTTTGGAGCATACCATTTGAGAAATTTGAATGGGTATGTACATCCCAAAAAGATCAATGGCAGATATTTAAAGCCTTATTTTCCAACCATTTGGGAAACACAAGGAGTAAAGTAAACATTAACAAAAAACATAAGACTGCTCAAATGATAGACAAAATTTGTTCTTTTATAAAGAATTAAATACATTGTGCCACAGATTGGCCAAAAATCATTACAATGTCTAATTGTTTTTGTATAGTGGATTTCCTATTACTAAGTGATGGAATAATTGGATAGCTGCAGCCATGTCTTCTTTTCGATCAGCCAGCTCTTGGTTGGTGATGTGCAATTTGGTATCAGTTCTAACCAAGGCTTGGTTTACTGCGGCTAGCTCCTCTTCAAGCTGAGCTTTCTTCTCCAGCAGTTGGACTCGAAAGTGAGAGGCAGAGGAGTGTTGTTCCTTTAGTGTTGATACCTCGGTGTGCACATGGAAACAAAACTCTGGTCCCTAGCCAGTCTCTCATCTGCAGTCTTAGCAGCATGGCAAATGTTGAGATAAAAATCAATAGTAGCTGCAGCCTGGGATAGATGACGTGAGACATTCATGCCAGACTGCTCAGCAATGTTACAGCATTGAAGGAACCCATTCCTGATGATAGGCTTTGTAGAGCTTCGAAGGGATCCTCGAGAAAGAAGTCAGCAGTTCCAGGCATATGTCCAGATCTATTAAAGGTGTAGACGGCTTGCTGCTGGAGGAAGGAAGACTCTCAAAATTTCCAGTAAAGGAGTCAGCCAAAATTAATGGTTCAGCTTCAGCACTAAATGTTGGAGAGGTAGAAGGTATATCGAAAAGACTAGCTAGTCTCCCTCGAAGATGTCTACCTCATCCCTGGACATGAAGGACATAGAGAGTGTTGTGGCGGAGGACACCAGAGACTGCATGGGGATGGAGAAATAGAAGGAGCATCTTTGGCAGCCTCTATCTTTTTCCACCAACGAATCAAGTGAAGAGGGGCTGGAAGTAGGCACAGGTAATGAACCATGAATTGGAGAATTACCAGCACCCTCTGTGGAAGAATCAACTGCCACTGGGAATTGGAGCAGCAGTTGGAATTTCTGAGAAGGAGGAGAGGAAGAGCAAGGCTCGAAGAAGAGGTAAACTGAGGCAGATCAAAAGTCAAAAAAGGGAGATACGGCTCTAAGCCAAGGAAAAGAGATGCAGGGATGCTTGGACTCAAAGAAGGTGTGTCGAATGTAGGCTTGGAGAGTGGGAGCATGATTTGGATGTTTTCACTTGTTGCATCTGGTCAACTTCAACTTGAATAGGCCTCATGGGGAAGATAATGTTGCTGCAAAAGGAAGAAATGCAGAGCAATGTCAAACTTCAATACAAAGGCTGACGAAGGGAAAACAGTAGAAATACGAAAGAAATTACTTGTTTCAGAAGTGTTGGCACTGATGGGAGAACTGCGAAGGATAATGCTCGATAGTTTGTTGTCTTCGTGCAGCTTCTCTCTGTAATGCATCAGCAGCAGCTTCATCTCTCAAAATTGTTGCTGCCGTTTCTTCTCGGCCCTTTCAAAACAATTATTGCCTTGGGATGTTCCTGCTCTACTGTCTTGGTAACTGCTTCGTGAATGGGATCCTCAACCAAGACAGCAGTTGAAACAGTCACCTTCCTTCTCCTTTCTATTGCTTGGGCGATTGTTTCGGAATCAGAGTCCTCAGCAAAGTCAGAAGGAGAGACAGTAATCTTTCTTCTCCTCTTCCTCCTTGGTGGGGATACTACTGGTTCCTTTTCAATCTCCCTCTCTTCAATTTGGGGTTCAGATTTTTCTGAGGTTAGTTCTTTCTCCATTACTATAATGTCTGCCTCGAGAGAAGGGTGTTCAAGGTATCAGAAGGAGAGGTAGCCACCTTTTGTCTCTTTGTTCTTTGTAAGGGCACTTCTTGCTCTTGTTCGACTGCTTCTTCTCCCAAAGTTTCAGATTCCTCAGAGGGGAGGATCAGCTTCCTTTTTTGTTTCTGTTGCTGTTCCTTTTTGAGAATAGCTGAAGTCTCAGCTCTCTTAGGAGATTCTTCTTGCGGAGACCCTGCACCAAAGAACATAAGTATAAAGGAAACAAACAAGAGATTCAAAAGGAAAAAGAGAAGTTGAAAGTATATACCTTTTCTTGAAGCAGCCCGAGTGGCTTTCGAAGGAGTTGAGGTAGCAGGGATGGACTGAGCTGTAGGAGGCACAGTAGAGGAAGGGACAGTTTCAGCTCCTTTGGGCTTGGACACATCCAATACCTCCAATAGGTTTTTAGGTGAAATGGCTAAATAGAATTCCATATTACTTTCCCACCACTGTTGGTATCTCTTCAATGCAGTTCCCGCAGGAATGAAAGGAGTGTATTCAAAATTAGCCAAGTCATCCATGAATTTGAAGGTTGCCTCCTCCAGCCTTGATTTCCTAACTTTCAGATCTCTCCTGGTAAGGCTCAGTTGGTGTTGCTGCAGAGAGGTATTGGGACCCCTTGTGTGAAACCAAATTGTCTAGCAAATTGAGCAGGACAATAAGGTTCAGCTATACATTTATAAGCCCTGGGGTTTGTAGTCCCAATAAACAGCTCCCTAGGAAGCAGAAGGGAGGCCCATATATCTTTATGAATAGGCGAAGCACAGAGCCTGTCACTCAAAAAGTGACTCAACCAAGGTGGACCTATGTTGGTCTCGAAAGGACGGAAGCGGTGAAAGGAAGTCGGCTGGTAGTTGATGGAAAAAAGAGAAATAAAAGCAAAAGAAGAAGGATAGAGGGAAGCATTGGCTAGTCTTATGCCATGGGTAAGAGAATGTAACCAAAAATTTAAGGCATTTGGATTGTAGTTCAGTGAAATAGGCAAAAAGCCAAAGCTGAAGGATCCAGAATGGCCCCCCTTGATTAGTATCTAAGGACTTCTCACAAAAAAGGGAACAAACTCTGTATACATGACCAAGAATATATGGGGCTAAGGCTACTCTTTTTTGCAAAACAAAGGCTTTGGCAAGTGGAGCAAATTCAGGCATAATTCTTTGTGAAGAGGTGCAGAAGAGGAATTTGCAAAGCCAGTATAACAAGAAAAGAACTCCCTATCGGTTACTGGGCCCTCTTTTTTATTTTCAGCTTTAACAAAATCGCTGTAAGATAAGTTAAGAGAGGGGAGGGAGAAAGAGACTGTTAAATCGGGGAAATCTGGTGTAATAATGGTACCAATGGGGGATACTCCTAGTAAATGGCAAATATCAAGAACAGTAGGAGCCATCATCCCACATTTAAATTGAAAGAAATTAAGATAGGGTTCCAAAAGCATAAAGCAGCAGGGACTAAGAAAGGGTCCTCTGTGATAGTTACCCTAGATAGTCGAAGAGCATCGAGAAGGCAGAGCTCTTGAAGGTCCAGTGTCCTCGCAGGGATGACCCGATCATACCACTCTTGCCACTCTGGTCTCATCGTGGGCCAACATCGGTGGGGGCGATTGATTCTCCAGCTCCTCCAATCAAGACCACCTTCATATAGGAGACATTGGTTTTCCAGACGAGGGTACAGAGCTGGGAGCTCAATAGGGATTTCCTTGAAGATTGGCCCAAGCACGTAGTCTTGTCGCTCATGACGACGAGGGACAAAGACACGCCCATCAATGGCGCTTTTCCCTCCAGCCTTGTACTTCTCGCACTCCACATCAATGAGCCTTTTCAAGGCTACGGAGGAGCTCACACGTTCTATGATTGGTACTTCTGGTGAAGAAGAAGCCATGGATGGTATGATGTTCGAAAAGGAAAGGGGGAAGTAAAGAGAAGTGAAAGATGTGAGGGTTTGAATGTTAAAAGAGCAAGTGACTTCAGAAACACGAAGCAAAAAGGGTTTTAAAGAAAAGCTTTTGTGTCTGGAAATATATTGCATAAGTCGTTAAGTACTAAAAGTACGAATACGAGGAGCCTCTTCCAAAATTGATAGTTGTGGAGGGAAAAAGCACATTCCGGATATTGACGCCAGCTTCGAAGCAAGATATTTGGCTTCGAAATGAGATTTTGGCGCCAAAAAATCAAATAACAACGGCTTCGAAGTACATAAGTCGGCTTCGAAGCGTACTACATAATTGCTAGAATGCTCGAATATTGGTCCACTTCAAAAGGTTTAAAGACCTGTTTGAGGGTTATTAATCGAAGTAACGACCTTTGAAGCAACTCCTTGGATCCTTTAAGGATGAGCACTGTTCGAAGCATTAAAACCAATTGTTGGTTTCCATATATACAAGAAGGAATTGCTTTTGAAACCTAAAACAGTGTGGATTACTCTTCGAAGCAAAATAGTCAATTTGAAATTGATTGGCTATATTAACCATGACCATATATATTGGTTATAGTTAGTTTTGAGGAGTAATGTTGTTAAAATTCAAAGCATTAATTCCAGATGATATCAGCCAGAATTGTCAACTATACTCCATAAATTGGAAAAAGACATGTTGGTTTTTTCAGCGTTTCATTAAACAATTGAGTCTAAGATTCGAAAGGTGAGATTGTTCAATTCGAAGCTATAAGTTGGCTTTTGAAGACAAAAAGGAAACAGAGGCAAACAATGTCAAATACAGAAAGACTTTGTTTGTGTTAAAGCCAAGACAATTACATTGAGTAACCTTATTTGGGTACAAATTCAAGCTCATAAAAATAAGGAATAGAATAAATAACAAGATCATGGAACTTTGTCCAACAATGATCAATGAATATTTGTTCTTTCTTTATTATATCTTCTATCTCCTCTAATGTTGGCTGCATAAGTTGATGTGCTCTCACTTCATAGTAGAGCTCCTCAGCCTTTGTCTCGAAAGCCTTTTCCCTCAAATTTTGTTCCAATTCATCTATAACCAAATCATCCCAATACGCAGAATCTTTATTTTTGAAGTCATCGAAGTCTTCGATGAAGTTTTCTGCTTCGTACTGGGCATGAATTCGGAGAGATGAAAGTTGATCCAAAGATTGGATGGTGGCTTGGAATTCTGATGCCAGTGGAGGAGTAACGGAAGTTGGTCCAAGAACATGTGAAGTTCTGCTTGGGCAATGGGATTGAGGACATGGCCCCTAGTCAGAATATCACAAGCCCATCGAAAGTTCTTGAGAGGGATGTCATCCTCAAGAACATTGAAGGGCAAGTGAGAGAAAGCCGCAAGCAGAAGTTGAGCTTGTTTCCGCTCAGCTGGAGTGGGAGATGATGGAGGTTTGTAAGGTGGAAAAATTTTGTCCATGGAAGGGCAAGCCTTAATTTCTCTGTCCAGGAAAGAGTGGGAGGAGAAGAAGGAGTAGATGGTTCTGCTTCAGAAGATGGAGAAGGTGTGGATGCTTCTATTCCAGAAGGTGAAGAAGGAGGATATGGCACAGGAGCGGAAGGAACAAAGGCATTAATATAGTCGAGCCAGTCAGAAGAGCAAATTTTTGCCTTCTTGGCCAAAAATGAAGGAGTATACCCTTGTGATTCTTCCAGATGCCGGGCAGTGTGCATTGTCCTTGTGGGCATAGAGGATGTGTACCAGGCCACAAGCAGATTCTCCTCCAAACTACGTCGAAGGTCAATAGGCACATAAGGATAGACCACAGAGCTTCGAGCGTAAGAAGGAAAATGTAAAGGGTCAGTGAACTCAACAAAATGGTGATTAATTCGTTCCCTCAAGTCCCAGGACTCAGGTGCTGACCAGTTTGTCCATCCGGAAACCCCAGAAGATGAAGAAGTTGTAGCTTCATCCCAAGTAGAGGTTTGTGAAGAAGAACTCCCTAAGTCCATATTTGCAACTTGTTGAAGCAAAGGCTTGAGAGTAGTTCGTTCAAAGTACAAGGGGAGTTTAGAGGAAGAACTTCTTGTATCTGTAAATTTGTAAATCAAAGGATTAAGGGCAATGTGTTCGTAGTCCAAAGGTTGATAATCTGCAAAAGCCTCCATGACCTGCATATAGAAGGGCGGGTAAAGGTGGCTAATGAATGCGTGGAGATTCTTTCGAGGGGAAACAGCATTACTCAATGGCTCTTCGTATGCTTGATCAGTAGAGTGAGAAGTTGATTGAGCCATAGTCCGTTCGAATGCTGAAGGTATTGGGATGTTCGATAAATTGAGAGTTAATGCAAATGATCATCAAATAGGTGACGGTTGTGTTTCCTGAAGATAAATTCCATGCACATTCCAAAAGCGCGGGAAAAGCTTTTGATCCACTAATATCTCCAAGTATTGGGTATATTAGTGCGGGGGGTAATGTTGGCTACATATTTTGTAAAGCCAAATCATAGTTTGACACGTGGCAAATTAAGGGTATTATGGGAAGAAAATTCAAGTCCTCGATCCTGATCGAACACGTGGCAATGAACATTGGTTCTTACGTAATCTGAGTAGCACTAGATCAGTAAAGAGATACAAAGTGACGTGGCTTCAACGGTTACTCATATTCAAATTCAAATACAGGAGGGAAGCTCAACTGCAAGAGATGGCGTAGTGGGACTACTTCTAAGGCAGCATGATCAGCGATCATGGAGGAGCAGTTCGACAGTCTGAAGTGCAGTTCGAAGGTCATCTTTGACAAGTATAAATAGCAGGGAAGCCCTCAGAAAAAGCCCCCAGACTCAGATCATACAAACCAGTTTTTACTTCATATTTTCCTTTCCAGTTTTACATTTCTTGTTCTTTAAATACCTGCACTTTAATACCAGCACTGTACTTCGATTCATAGGAGTAGTTTCAAGTAGATTCAAGTAGACTGTTGCTGTAAACCTCTTCGAGGCTGAGTTTGGACTATTGTAAGTGTTCATTTTAATGAAATACTTCGATTGTTCTTCATATTAACTGTTATTTCTCTTAATTTCTCCTAAGTCAAGCCACCAGTAAAAGTCCTCTTCATTGAGGCTGAAAGAACTAAAACACAATCGTCTGATAATTGGTTGGCAATTATAGTTTCTGTAAGGACTGATTGATCCTTGCTGGCACGCTCGCATTTACAAAAATACCCTTCGAAAAGCCAAAAAGCCAACAGAAGGTAAATAATATTTCACTTATATTGTGATGAAAATATGCTAAATAATTTATATTAAACTCAGAAATTTGGATTGACGGTGTGCCTTTGGAAATTGCGAGAGATAGGTGTAGAAAAAGATAGTTTTGAACATATTAAGAGAAAACACAATTAAGGGTGGAGTAAGACTCAATTCTTTTCGTTTTTAAACACAAGAATACTATTAAAACAAATCTGAAAATAATGTTTAGAATCTCTAAGAACATGTATTTGAAAGAGGAAAATAGAAGAGAGAGTTGTGTTGTGGCTTACTTAAATGCCTATGAAACTAGTTTTGCAAGACTTGCGCTCTTTCTCTTCTTTCTCCCTCCCACAAGCTCACTCTCCACTCCTCTCCCTCTCTCTATGTCAGGTGGCTGTGTGGGTGTGATGTTTGATGTTCAAATGGATGGAGGATGGTGGTGCGTTAATAGGAAAAATTGTGTGAATTGTCTAAAATGTCATTTGGTTGAAATGGAATGGAATTGAGTTGTACTTAGTTGAAATGAAATGGAATAGTGAATAATTAGGACATTAATTATGTACTTAACTAGTTAGGTTTAAGTCTAATTTAATCCATTCTAGTTACATGTACATTAGATATATGTGTGTGTGTGTGTATAGAATTGGTACCAAAAGTCATAATTATTTTCATGATTCAAAGGGTTTGTCTCTAAAATACAATGATTATAGCCTAGGGGAGGTATGATGGCTGGCTATGTGTTCAAGATTTAGGGAATTTTCCTATTTATTTTGTGTACAAATTCCATAGATATTGTGTACAAACAAAGATTGAATTAAGGTACAACATATATATAAAGGTATTAATTTGGGTCAATTCGTAATTCAAGTAAAATGTGAGGGCTAAGACCTTAATTTATGAATTGGAACATTTATTTAAGTGTAGTATTTAATTTAATTAGGATTTGGAACTTCAATTCGAGTAAAGTTTCTTTATTTCGAATTAAACGGCGAGTCGTAATGAGAACTAGAAACCAAGGGTTTTGAGTGGCAAATATAGTTAGGGAATTAATTTAATTATTATTAGGGCTTTGGAAATGATTTCTGAGTTCCCGGGTTCAATCAAGGTTTGCGAGTTTTTGATTGGCGCACGTTTTTGACTCTACAGCTAAAATTGAAAACAAATAAGGAATCGAGTTTTTATTGAAATAATTCAAAAGTAAGCATCTAAATAAAATTACAAAGGTCAAGGGTCTCATAGTTAAATAATTAATATTAGCATGTAGAAATGATTACTAAGCTGTCAGGGTCGATTAGGATTTGTACGGTTTCATTCGCGATGCGTCTTTGATTCTAAGGTTAAATTTACGAATAAACGAAGAACTAAGGGCTTTATTATAATAAATCAAAATTTGGAGACTTAATAGGATTTACAAAATTTAGGGGCCTTACAACCTATCCCCCTTAAATAAATTTTGTCCACGAATTTTCAGCCATTCTTCATGTCTCGAAATATTGTAGGTAATTTGTTCACATTGCTTCCTTGCACTTCTAGGTAAGCCTTGCCATGAACCATCTCCTTTTCTTAAGTTCTTCTCCCTTCGGTCTAAAGCTATAGCGATCCTGGTTTTTCCTCTCTTTATTTATTGTATTCCGGACTCGGTTCCGTGGATGTGTTGTTGTCTCATTTTCATTTCCATCATTTACTCTTTGTATTTGAGTCTTGGGTTGTGTTGGGCAGGTTTGAAACAGGTTGGTTGTACTTTGAAACCAAAAGTTGATGCCCAGAATTTGGCCTTCACGTTAGAGCGGGGCTTTTGACGCTCGAACGGGCCCTTTGTTGTTGTTTCTCCGCTCGAGCGGGCGTTTTGACGCTCGAACGTGAATTTCCATCTTCCAGTATTTTTCTCTGCAGGTCTTCGTACGCTCGAGCGAGAGTTTTGACGCTTGAGCGTGACCCTTTGATTTTGTTCCTCCGCTCGAGCGGAGAGTTTGACGCTCGAGCGGGGACCATGTCTGCAAAACTTCTGCAGGTGTGCAATCGACGCTCGAGCGGCGCTTTTCACGCTAGAGCGTGAGTCTGTGTCTGACGCTCGAGCGGGGGTTTCCACGCTCGAGCGGGGTGACGTTTATATTCGTCCGAGTTTTGACTTTTTGGATCACTTTTCAACATCCTTTCTCTCTCTTACTTTTCAAAAACCACCATTGGAGAGCTTCTCTCTCTAAAACCTCACATTCTCTCTAAGAAATCATCTAGCCCTAGTGATCTCCTACCTTTGGGCCTTTGTAAAAAGGGTTGATCTTGGTGCGGGCTATCTTTTGATCCGAAAATCTTAGGATTTGGAACACTTTGAGTTTTCATCATCTTCTCCATTGAGCTCCGAAATTTGAGGTAGGGATTCCTACTCATCTTTATGATCTTTAACCTAAACGTTGAGCTTTTTGTATAAATGGTTTGGTTTGGGAAGTTAGGGTTTGTAATGTGTATATTGGAAAGTAGGGTTTTGTTCTTTTGATTCAAACTTAGGTGTTTTGGGTCTAAAAAGGAAGTCATTGATGTTGTTGGTAATATTTGGACCTTTGGGTCAATAATGAGAAAAATGGAGAAAATGCCATGTTTGGGTATATTTGGGTCATTAGTGTAATTAATGACATTTAATATGGAAATATGAAATTGAGTTGGAAATAATGAAATTGGTTCATTATGAGATAGAATGGTGGAGTTGGATTTATTAATCACTCACCTTTGAAACTTGTTGATAAATTATCTGTTGATGTAATTACTTTCTGTTTAGAAATAATTGCTTTGGGCTATCAGTGGAGGATAATCTTGATTGTTGTAGACAATGCATGATGATTAGGCAAACTGAAACTAATTAATCAAATGTGTCATCGAATATGACAGTTGGGATAATACATCAAATCTGTGTATTGATTGATTATGTATATGATATGTGTTTATATATATCGTATTGTGTGGAAGGAGATAGGGGATGTACTCCACGGTTTAGGGGAAGATAGAGAATGGACTCCTAAACCGGATTTCGTTTGGGAGAAGATAGGGGATGGACTCCATCAATACAGCAAATATGTGTATCTATTAAAGTATTGATATAGTGAATTTGTGTATCATATATGAAGTATGGAAGTGTTTTATTTGAGGTTGATACAGCAATTATGTGTATCATTGTGAAGTATGAAGTGTTTAAATTGAGTTGTTATCTCAATTGAAATGGAAGAATCATTGATATAAGATGTAATCTCACTTAAAGTATAGGGCCAGGTTCTGAGCCAGGATTATGAATTGAGAAATTGGATAAGAAATGGAAAATGGAATGAAACATGGACACATTTGTCATATAATTGAAATGGGTTATGAATTGATTTATGTGAGTTAAACATTTATCCAATGCTAATGTTTTAGTTATTGTTCATGTTATGTTTAGCATATCTCTACTGGGCGTTGGCTCACCCTATATGGGACATCATTTTCAGGTACAGGTATTATGCCACCTCTAAGGACGTAGCTTGGAAGGCTTGAGGCTGTTGGACTCTTTTTTGTTGTTTTTGTTGTATTACATGTATATCAAGCCAAGGGCTTATTTTGTGTAGAGTTAGTACTCTCTTTTTGTAACTAAGTGTTGACTTAGAAAGTTGTAAGCCTATAGGGCATTTACTTTTGTTGTCAACATGTAATACATTTTGTAATGAATACTCTGATGAAATGTAATTATGCTTTATTCTCTTGTGTCTAAGCATGTTAAGAATGTATGATTTATGTGTTTATTTTGAGGGCGTTACAAGAGCCACCATTGGTCTCGTTCTAATAGTGGCATTTGGAATCGAATTCCCTCCTAATTAATGACGTGAGGAGTATGTTAATCTTTTGCGTTCTTTAAATATTCTAAATTGCTCATCGTACAGGCAATGACGTTGTTGTTTTAGTGTGAGGGCTTGTATTGCCAAATTCCTGATGTAGTGATCTATACTCTTGTTAAGAATTGACTATTTGGTAATTTGTTGATGCCATTACGTTTGTCGATTTGTTGAATCATGGAAACTAATCTATCCCCCTTAAATAATAAAAGCGTTCTATTGGATGAGTAAGTCATCTCTTTCTTTTGATAACTATCGATGATAGTTGATGTACGAGTAACGAATCTATTTCTAAGATGAGATTGATATTGATTCCAAAAAAATTTCTTAATGTATTTTTAAATTAAAAAAATCACAAAAGATATATATATGTCCACTTTCAAATTAAAAATGGGAATACTTATCTCTAACTGTGCACTTTAAAATCATAAAATGAAAACAAATATATCTACCTATCCATTTTTAAATTAAAAAATAGGGACACATAGATATATTTGTCTTTTTTTCAAATAGGACATATATATCTATATATATATATATATGATTGTGCACATTGAAATCATAAAATGGGGACAAATATATCTAGATATGTCTAAAATCATAAAATGGAGACATATATCTAGTTGTCTATTTTTAAATTAAAGAATAAGGATATATATATATATATATACATATATGTATTTATGCACTTTTAATTAAATAAAATAGGGACATAAATATATCTGTCCATTTTCAAATTAAAAATGGAAACATGTTCGTTCAATTTTAAATTAAAAAATAAGGATAAATAAATATATTTGCTCATTTTCAAATTAAAAATGCAGACAGAAATATTTCTAACTGTGCCAAATGAATTTGTGTCATAAATTCGAATACATCCCCTTATAATGTATAAAGTACATTACACTGCAAATGAGGAGTTTTTTTTTTTTTTTTTAATATTCTAAAAAAAATAATAATAATTTAGAGAATGGACTCACTTTTTAAACTATTTGGGAAACTAACTTAATTTTTGAAATCACATTTTGAAAATACAATTTTAAATTGAAAATTGCATTTTCAATATGCAATTTCAACTTGAAATCGCAAGTTGAAAATGCAATATATCTTAGTGAAGTTCATGTTATCATAAAATTGCATTTTTAACATATGATTTCAAGGTTAAATTGCATGTTGAAAATGCGATTTCAAAAAGCAGGTTAGTTTCCTAAATAGTTGGAAAAATGGATCAATTCTCGAAATTTTTTTTTTAATAGAATATTTAGAAAAAAAAACTCCCAAATGAGCACTTTTTTTTTTTTTTCTTATTCTTACTTTTTTGTTGTTGAAATAATTTTGCACGTGAACAATATAATAGAAGGGTGAATCACCAATAAATCTCAAATAGTGATTTTATTAATTACTTGGTCCTTCATTTCTTCTTATAGACCCGAAGGTCTCATTCTGGTGTAAAATTCGGGGCTTTTCCCAAATTAAGACAAAATAGCAATCTATTTCCCAAACTAGGCCTAGTTTGGACGGAATTCCCAAACTAAGCTAAAACGTGATTGTGAACCACGCTTTCACCGTTTTTATGGCCTTCCTGTGGAAAATTTGTAAAATCGTAAAAGCGTGGTTACAAACCACGCCTTTAATTAAGAAAACGTGGTTACAAACCATGCTTTTAAGTAAAAAAAAAATTCTTCAGAAAACGTGATTGCGAACCACGCTTTTACTATTGACTAAAGAAAACGTGAATGATAACCACGCTTTTAACCAAAATGTAACAACGTGTTTTCAAAACACGTTTTCAATACAAACCAAAACCAGCACTCACACTCTTCTTTCTCACACACTCACACTTTCTCTCTCTCTCTGACACACACTGGTTAAAATCAAAACCAGCACTCACACTAGTTAAAATGATATTTATAAAGATTTTTATAATAATTGATTAAAAATTAGAAATTAGATAAGTAATTTATTATTATATTTATATTTAGAAATATATATAATAATAATTTATATTTATATTTATAATTAAATTATAATAATTTAAATATATATATTAATAATTAAAAATTAGATAAGTAATTTTTATATAAAAATTAAAAATTATATAATTAAATAAGTAACTATATGACTTTTACTACATTATAATTCTTATTTAATTACTTATCAAAAAATAAGTTATAATTATTTAATCTTTTGATAAGTCATTTATTTTTTACCATCTGAGATGCCTCAAATGGTAAAAATGTAATAAAATTAACAAATAATTAAATAAGTTACTAACGTAAGACATAACTTATCAAAAGTTTTTTAGGTTATGTATGGTTTGATTTTTAGAATTTTTTTTAAAAAAATTAAAAATTAATTTGGTTAAGAAATAAAAAATAAAAAATAATTATCATTTAAGGGTAAAAAATAATTATCATTTTAACTTTTGGGTAGGTTATATATATACATATGGTTGTTTCAATTTAATTTGTAAAAAATTATTTCTAACCACTTGAAAGATAAAAATTATATAAAAATGATTTATATTTATAAAAATTATAAAAATTATATAGTTAGAAATGATAGCAAATAATAATCAACTATATAATTTTTATATAAGTTCTATAATTTTTGTAAATGTAAATCATTTTTATATAATTTTTATTTTTTGAGTGGTTAGAAATAATTTTTTACAAATTAAATTGAAACAACCATACGTATGTATATAACCTGCCCAAAAGTTAAAATGATAATTATTTTTTATTTTTTATTTCTTAACCAAATTAATTTTTAATTTTTTAAAAAAAAATTCTAAAAATCAAACTATACATAGCTTAAAAAACTTTTGATAAGTCATTTCTTACGTTGATAACTTATTTAATTATTTGTTAATTTTATTACATTTTTACCATCTGAGGCATCTCAGATGATAAAAAATAAATGACTTATCAAAAGATTAAATAATTATAACTTATTTTTTGGTAAGTAATTAAATAAGAATTATAATGTAGTAAAAGTCATATAGTTACTTATTTAATTATATAATTTTTAATTTTTATATAAAAATTACTTATCTAATTTTTAATTATTATTATATAAATTTAAATTATTATAATTTAATTATAAATATAAATATAAATTATTATTATTATATATATTTCTAAATATAAATATAATAATAAATTACTTATCTAATTTCTAATTTTTAATCAATTATTATAAAAATCATTATAAATATATAATTTAATTATTTTAATTATAAATATCATTTTAACCAGTGTGTGTCGGGGAGAGAGAGAGAGAGAGAGAGAGTGCGTGTGTGTGTGAGAAAGAAGAGTGTGAGTACTGGTTTTGGTTTGTATTGAAAACGTGTTTTGAAAACACGTTTTTATATTTTTGTTAAAAGCCTAGTTATCATCCATGTTTTCTTTGGTCAACAGTAAAAGCGTGGTTCACAACCACGTTTTCTGGAAAAAAAAAAAATTTTTACTTAAAAATGTAATTTGTAACCACGCTTTCTTAATTAACGCTTTTACGATTTTACAAATTTTCCACGGGAGGGCCATAAAAACGGTGAAAGCGTGGTTCACAACCACGTTTTAGCCTAGTTTGAGAAATAGGTTGCTATTTTGCCTTAATTTCGGAAAAGCCCCGTAAAATTCCTTCTTTCTCATAATGGTAAAATTATTAAACATAACACTTTAAAAAAGACAAAAAAAAAAAAAATAGTGTACTTTTTCTAAACGTAACACTCCAATATAACACACTAAAAAACTCATTAGTATACTTTTCTCAAACATTACAATATAATATTCCAAAAAAACTCATTAATGTACTTTTCCAAACATAATACTTCAATCAATGTAACACACAAAAACTCCTTAGTGTGTTTTTTCCAAACGTAATACTCAAATGTAATACACTAAAAAAATTTTGTAGTGTATTTTTTTCAAACGCAACAACGTAACATTTCAAAAAAAAAACTTATTAGTGTATTTTTTTTTTTCCAAATGTAATACTTCAATCAATATAACATACAAAAATTCTTTAGTACGTTGTTCTCAAACGTAACACTTCAATATAACACACTAAAAAACTCCTTAGTATACTTTTTATAAATGTAACAATATAATATTCCAAAAAAACTTGTTAGTGCATTTTTTTCAAACATAACATTCCAATCAATGTAACATATAAAAACTCCTTAGTGTATTTTTTTCAAAAATAACCCTCTAATGTAACACTGGAAAATCACACTAATAGAAATGTAAATTTCTACGTTCGACAACCAGCACTTTAACCACCAATCCCTCCAAAAAAAATCTTCCACACATCACATTTCTATTCTCATCCCTAAAACAAATAAGAAAATTATAAAAAAGAATCAAAAAAGGACACTTCACTTAAAATCAAATGGCACCAAATCAAATAAATATAATTTTTCAAAATAAAAATAACTAATTAGTTCATAAGAAAACTCTTAGAAATAAATGGATCAACATTCTCCCATATAAATTTATGAATAAATTTTCCATAATCTAATGACAAGTGGATTTGAGAAGGGATAAAAAGGAAAAAGGAAAAGAAAGTGCCCTCAACAAATTTAAAATTCAAATATTGTCTAAATAATTAAAGTTTAAAGCAAATTCTCTCCTCAATAATCTTTCTTGTAATCATATTTTAAGGAGTGTTTTAACCTCCAATGGTTGGCCTAGTGGGTGCAACATGACCTAAAGTTATGCTCGCTCCTAGTCTTAAATTCAACTTTCACGAGCTATTATCAACTCATTGGGGCCATGCTCGCAGGTTCTACCCGAGATTTACCTGATCCACGTGGAGAGGACGCTTTGCGTGGATCTCGAGATTAGTCGAGGTGTTGGGTAGTCAAACCATTGTCAAAGAATCTTATGAGTGTATTGCAAAGATTGTTGCATAGAGATTAGGATTTTAGGATTGGTAATATAATCTAATAGAAGACAAAGAGGTTCCCAACCCTAACATAAGTATTGCTCACCATCAATATTTTTAAAAATCATCGACAAAGTTAACATGACAGATATGACATAAAATCATAAAAGCCAGCACACCAACATATACATATATAATTTTGGTTTCTTTCAGATTAGTTCTTTTGATAAGTAAATATGTCATAACGATGTCTCACCATCACATGTTTGTTTTCAAAATCCTCCACATAGCTACGATGGATCACATACCAAAAAATTTCTTCTCTGTCAAGCTTTCAACAGTTTCCTTGAGGCCCTCCTCGAGGGAAATGAAGTCAATTCCTAAAGTTTTTGCTTTTTCCCTGGATACCTGGTATGTTGGCATAAATGGTTTGTCATCCGCAGACCTGCAAAGTGTATCAACAATAATATAGCTAATTAGAAATAGAACTAATCATAAAAGAAAATTCCTAACAAAAAGAAATTGGTTCAATAGAAGTTTCACATGCCACTCCAAACATTTAAATGTTCTGCAACTAGTTGATCATTATGCATATCAAATATATGCTCAATCTTTACAGACATTTTATCAATTAGAAGTAAAAATGAAAGAGAAAATTGATAATTTGATGGAATATCAGCAAAGTTATAGAAAGACATCAATACAATATGACCATAGTATTTTTTATTCTATTTTCTTTAGAAAATAATGATAAAGAATGACAATAACCACTGCAAGTTGGAACAATTACCTCCTAAAAAACTTACATGCCACATTTTAAGATTCCTAATATAAATGAGGTCACAGAAAGCTCTACAAGTTTTTGACTCGTCTAGCTAAAAACAAACCCATCAGACCCAAGAAATGAGTTTAATAAGAACCTTAAGACTGTGTTTGGATTATGGATTTGGATAGCAATTTGGAAAGGAAAATGAAAGATTTGGGTAGAAATTTGAAAAGAAAAAGGAAAAAGATTCCCTTTTCCTTTTCAAATGCCTACCTAAATCCATAATCCAAACACAACCTAAGGGGTTGTTTGGGGTGATCTACTTAAGATCATCTTTTTATCTTACTTGGATCATATTACCTCTTATTTGGGTCACATCAATTCTCTATCACATTGCACGACTTTTCATAAAAAGTTAAAAAGTATACTTATTTAGATCATCCCAAACAACCCCAATGTCTAAACTTGTTTCAACAAATGAAAAGAACAAGTGTTCTAAAAGCAGAAAGAATTAAACACATGTTCGAATGGAGCAGTTATAATCAGAGAAAAGAATTAAACTGCTGATGCATCATTTTAAAAAAACCAAAAATAAGCAAAGATGTTGGCACAGCAGATAACATATGAATAATCCATTAACACTGACATGAGAAAATTCACAAAGTTATTCAAACAATAGGAAACCAAAATGATAGAAACCCACATTCCAGTACCAGATAAATTAGGTTAAACACCTAGGATATTCTTAACTAGAACCTTGTTTGCAGAGATTCATTCACTAAGAGAGCACCCAACACTTAAATGATCCCAAACTAAATACTAATTAAAGTTCAGAATTTGACAGTCCAACATGCGGCATACCAGTTTCCTCTTCAAAAGGATCCTATGTCGAATCTCAAATTTTTCAGAATGTCATGAACCATTCCAAAAATTGACAGTAGAATGTCAGAATTTCAAAACTCCAACATTGAAATGGATTCAAATGAAAATAAGATGTCAAAATTTTGATACTGCAAAGTGCTGCAGAACAAACATGGTTACGTTGGATGAAAAATTGAACTAAAATGAACAAACATAAGTTATGTCCTCAGCAGCTTCCACTTTCAAAACATTGATAAAATGATGTAGCTTTCAACAACTCTGCTCTCAAGTACTTGTTGCAACTCAACTTTATACAAGGACACAACTCAATTTAATAGTTGAAAACATATGATTCTTCATATAGAATTTTAAGAAGACAGAATACATTGGAGAACTGCTTTCTCATTAAAGCTTCACAACATCTACTTAATATTTGCGTAAGTCACATCATAGCCAAAATGGAAAAAGAATCATGTGAAAAGACATGAAAGAATAGTAGATGCAGATGGAACTTCCATACAAATGTGATAACAAGCAAGGTAAAATAGTAATTAAAAAACAATATGAGCCTGACAAGACACCAAAATAGAAATCTGGTAGAAGAGAAATGAACAGATATTTTGATTGAGGATATCCTCATAAACCATATCTAGAGGTGACAAATGGGTGGATTTCGGTAGGTCAAAATGGGTAATGCTTAAAACAACCCAATCCAAACCCGCTCATTTAATAAATGAGTTGGGTTGAATTGGGTTAGACAAATGAACGCAACCAACCCATTTACTTCATAGAATTTTTTTCCTAATAGATGGCAGCGGCAGTGGAGGTGGTGATGGTTATAGTGGTGGAGTGGCAATGGCAATAACGATGATGGTGGTCGAGGTGGAAGAAGTGGTTACCCATTTAAACAGGTACTCATGTCCTTAGTTGCACGAAACGGGAGTTGGGAGTAGGAGCAAGAGTGTGGCCACTTAGAGGAGTCATAGGTTAGGAGCGCTTATGTATTATTTTTATTTTTAATATTTTTAATTTATTTATATGAACCTTTTTTTAAAAAAAAAAAAATTTGATTGACATATATATATGTTATAAATGAGTTTTAATTTTTTTTTATATAATATTTAATTAATTAAATACAACATAATTAATATTTGTTTAAAAATGAATAGCAAATAAACATTCATTTTAAACAAAAAAATTAATTAATTAGATGGAATTTAAAAGTAATGGAAATATAATATAATATGTAAGTATGTACTATATTTTTGGGCTGGTCAACACAAGATAATAAATTAGTTAGGTGGAATTTATATGTATTTGTGCAATGCACAGCAAGGCAGATTTCATTAATCGTAAAAAGAGAAAGATTAAATGAAAAGTCATTCTGTATAAATATGATATTAAGGCACAACTTAAATGAAAAGATATTAATTTATAATAGGGGGTGTTTGATAGCCCAATTCAGCTCTTAAAATTGAAAATATTAAGTGATTTCTTAATTAAGCTGGTTTGATTGTACATATATGGTATCACTTAAAAAATTAAGTCCCACTTATAAACCTACTTTCACTTATAACTTAACCTACTTTCAGTAAAAAAAAAACCTACTTTTCACTTATAACTTAACGCGCTAAGTGGAGGGAAAAAAAAAAAAAAAAGCGGAGCCAAGTGATATAGGTTTAGAAAAGCTTCTCAAAGCATTCTTCATCACGGTTTTGGCTGCTTTGGCTGCTCTCCCTCACGATTTTGGCTGCTCTTCCAAGGAATTCTATTTTATCTATTGAGGCAAGCAGGTAAGTCTAGAAAATTAATTTTTTATTTGGATTTAACTTGCATGTATATATATGAATACATTATTTATGAGTTTTTTTTTTTGTTTTTTAGTTTATATGTATTAACTTGTTTATGCTATAATTGTGATTACAATAATTTCTTTACCAATTATATTAGTGTGATAAAAGAATTTAATTAAATATTTTAATGTAAAAACTAAAAAGACAAATTTTTAATTTTAATTATTTTTCAGAGTTCAGCTGCTTGTATAGATCAAACACCTTAATTGAATCAGTACTTAAATTTCAGTACATATCAAACAGCTTTTTAGATTAAAAAATTCAACATTCGGTTTTTCATATTTAATTTTCAGTTTTTAGTTTTCAGTTTTATCAAACAGCACCTAAGAGTTAGACTTTTCAATCTCTTATTAGGAACAAAGAAAAAGCTGTGAGAGAGAGAGAGAGAGAGCGAGAGAGAGAGAGAGAGAGAGAGAGAGAAGTCGAGAGAGACAGAGAGGGAGGTCTAGCAGCGATTGAGAGAGAGAGAGGGAGAGGTTTTGCTTTCAACAATCGAAGAAGATGAAGATCAAAGAGCCTACGAAGCAAATACATGGAAGAAGCTCCACTTTCGTAGCCCAAATTGAGACCAGATCACGTTTTTCTTTTCCTCGCTTCTCTCTCAATAGAAACGCGATTCTTACACGTTTCTCTCTAAGAAGTGCATAATCGCGTTTCTTAGAAAGAAACGTAACTTGTTTGTGTGATTCCTGCTACTATGCTCATGTCCAACCCATGTAAACCCAATTTTAATTAGGTTTGCAACAAGCAACCCATTTAAAATTTTGTACAGGTATAAATGGGTTTTACATGGATATAATTGGGTGGGTTCAAGGGTTCGGATTGAGTTTGTCACCTCTAGCTATATCTTATGACACTTAATCAAGCTAAGATAAATAGTTTGAGTTTCATTGGTAAACAATATGAAGAATATGGATACATTTCGAGAAAAAGATTCAACAATGTTTATTTTTTGTGAAATAGAGCTTCAATTCCAAAGGCAATTACTACTTTGCAAAAACACAGCTATAGTCGACAACAAATCACAAACACTTACTTTTCTGGAAGTTGAAAAGAAGGATAAAGCTTGTGTAGTATATTCACAACTTCAGAGTAGTGTGCAACTCTCTCAACCAAACAATATCTTCCATTGGCTGAAGGAATCTCATATGCTTGAATGTGCGCATTTGCAACATCTTTAACATTAATCCATCCAAATGAAGCATTTGGATATGTTTGTGAACCTACACAACAGACAAGCAAATTCTATGGGTCAATATGTCAGAAAGGAATTTTAACATAATATTTGACATAGATATCAATTACTTCCATTTAATTTAACTGTCATTTTTAATTTCAAATCTAAACGTCAAGTGACTGGTAGGCTATTACAACGCTTTTACTAAATTTACATTTGCAAATTACAATATATAGAAATATTTTATGTTTTATTTTTATCTTCACTAAATAAGCAAGGATCTTGAAATGAACGAAACATAAATACAACCTCAAGATACAGGGAGCTTCTATTTACCTGCCACACATTCTCATACACACCATCTTCCAATTTTTTTTTAATTGCACTTTTGTCCGCCAAGCAAATTACTCTTTTGGACAAAAACCTATCTCTTGATACACACCACATACACTACCATCTCTCAGTACACACCACACCACTAAAACCTCCTCCCTTCTCTGCCACCCCCTAGCCTTGTTGGCCCTCTCTAATTCCTCTCCAGCTTCATTGGCCCTCCCCATCTTGTCCCCAGCCTCATCGCTCCTCCCCAACTCTCCATCTACTGCCACCGACTACTCCTCGCTACCTCCGCCGACGCCTTCACCGCCCCAGCTCTCCTCCTTCTGTCATCTTTTTCTTCCCTCCCATCTCGCCCCCTCCCCAGCCTTCTTTTCTTCTAAGGTTTGAAGGAGGGGCTGGGGAGGCGACAGTGATGGATGGGAGGGTTGTTGCGACAAGGAGAGGATGCAGTTGTGGAGGGGTGGCAGCCAGCGATGACGATGGAGATGGTCAGCGTTAGGGTTAGGATGGGGTTTGAAAGTTGGAGAAGATGAGAGCATCTTGGTTATTACTTGAAAATTGATGGTCTGAATTGAGAAAATCAAAAAAATTCAAATTGAATAAATAGTACTGAGTGAATATGTGGCGTGCATTTAGAGGCTCCCGAAGATACAGCGTCTTGGCCAATAAGACATTCTTCCTTTCATCATATGTAGAGTTTTATATAGCTTGCATACCATTCCATACAATGCCTAAATATTAGATAGAGAGAATGCCGATGCAGTCACTCACAAAAGATAAAAGGAAGTATAAATGCACATGGATTATTCCTATATAAAGAATACTTACCATTTATTAAGTTCAAGATAGCAGCAGAACTTGTATTAAGTGTTGGTTGTAACAGAGGACCAATAACCATTGCTGGGTTTATTGCAACCATGTCAATACCGTTCTCTTTTGCAAACTTCCAGGCAGCATCCTCTGCTAGAGTCTTGGACAGCTGATACCAAAGCTGGTAGCAAATACAAAAAAGGCGACGGGGAGCAATGCAAATTATTAACAACCATCCTCTGCTAGAGTCTAGCAAAGCACTCCTTATTTTCATATGGTTTTCTCTTTTTTAGGCAATATTATTTTTGAAAATTGGAAAATATCATTTTGGTATTTATTTTTGTCAAACTATTTCCTTATCTTTCAAAACAAATTCAAAAAACAAGTTCGCAAAACTCAACAAATAGAGTCCTTGTAAATGTTTGAATAGTTTACACATTAATTATGCCCATGTTATGCTCCAAATTTGTTTGCACCTGGTCAAAATAATTGTTTGAATAGTTTACACATGAATTATGTCCTGATTATGCTCCAAGTTATTGCACAAACGAAAAATCTTCTGATTGAATCTGAAGCTCAGATTTGTTGGGGATTTAAACATCACAAACAATTAAATATATAGTAACTATCACAAAAATATAATAATAGAAAAAATCAAAAAACAAGAAATCACTGAACAAAAAATAATAATGAAAGTAGGGAAAAAGAATTGTCTGTGAGATTTATGAGAGGTACAACAAGTTGATGTCCTAAAGTCGTATTGTCCTCCCTCTGTGCAAGTGTTGACAACCTAATACCACTCCAAGGTACAACCTAGAATCTCACAAAATGTGTCACATTGCACAATCGATGGTAGAAAGGAGTGTGAAGTGTTTTTCAAATTGCCTAGAAATAAATATGAGAATATAGAGGAAAAGAGAGATGGAGAGAGTACAACAAGCGAAGTTGATGTATGGGGTGGTCCTATATTTATAGGACTCTCGGTACCCTTTCATAAGATATACACCCTTTAGTATTTAATGTTGTGAATTAACAGGCGTGACTCTTTAGGAATCAACCAGGCATTAAATTTTGAAACTTAAATTTCCAAGAAGATCTGTGCTTCAAAACAAGAGAAAATTGGACAAAGAGAATCAAATTCTTTAGTGTTGAAACTACTCATGGTTCTCTCTGTTTGAAGCTTCTTAGTTGAGCATGAATTTTGAAAAGATGCTAAATTTGTTGAAAGATACAGCCCTAGTTTTTTTTTGCAAAAAAAAAAAAAAAAAGTAAGGGAAGAAGAAGAAGAAAAGAAAAGAAAAAAGGAAACTGCTACTCTTTCTCTTTGTGTAATTTCTCGTCTAACTAGTTCCAAACAACACCCCCAAGAAGGGCAATGACAACAAAAAATGCGAAGAGCCTTTTTATTTGGTTCCTTCCAAACAGAATTAGAGTAACAATGACACTGTTCTTGAGAGCTGCTTATACTTTATGATCCTAACTGATTGACAAGAAAATTTGAATTTGTAATACATTATACACATCTAAATGGCACGTAAAACTCAGTTTGTGCAAGTAATACTCTTTCATGTGCTAATGACATCATTATATTGATACAGTAGCTTGAGTATCAACAAAAATATAATAAAATAAAATAAAAAAGAAAGGGAAAAGAAAAGTCATCGCCCGTTGTTTGTTCTGCCAGTTGGGGAGCTAGTAGCCTGAGTTTTACCAGCCCAAGGTTGAGCCTCCATATACATGTAAAAGCTAAATAGCAAAAATACATGATTAGCAGTTACACAAACACGTACCTTATTTTCCTTGCATGACTCTGGATCAGAAAACCAAGTCTCATCAATTATCACATCAGAAGTTCGAGGCCTATCATTGTATGCAACTGCAGCTACAGACGATGTCAAAACCACTCTTTTGACAGTTGGGTTTTTGGCACATGATCCCAAAACATTTAGTGTTCCGTTTAATGCTGGTTCAATCAATTCTGCCTGAAATGAGGAAGACATACTACGTAAATCAATTGAAAATAATAATTACAGGATATCAGCCACCAGTATTTGGAAGCAAATATAATGAAGCTTTTAATCTATTATCAACAAATAGACAAAAGAATACCATGATGGCTCTCATAGATCATATGCTTGAGATCTTTCTGTCACAAGATGAATAAATTCACTAGATAGAAATAACATTCCATTTAACCAATTGGAAACAAAAATCAGAAAGAAAAACAATATGCTGGTTATTCAGACCAAAAGTCAATGTCTTTTACTTCAGAAGAGAAGTATCATGAAAAAGAAATCAAGAAAAATCCATACAATATATATAAAAACACCAATTAGTAGGATTATGAGGAACAAAATTTGGTGTCAGAGTTTATAAAACTCATCCAGAAAGTGTTTGCCTGTAAAAGGTCACACTCACTCAAAGATAGTTCTGAAAGCAAAGTAGTTAATGATGTAAGCTTGACTTAGGTAGGAGATGGATAATGCACACAAGTAGCCTAGTGGCAACTAGGTTGGACCTTGGGATGAACTGTAAACCCAAACATCCTGGGTTTGACTCTCACTAGAGTCACCCTGGTTTAACCAATAAACTGTGTTTGCATGTGATTACGGGTATTCGGGTTTACTCTGCAGGGGTGTGTCTAATGTGGCCTTGTCTTGGGAAGGTTCCTTGTCACAAAAAAAGAGAGTAAGAGATTGATGAAATGACTCTTCACTATCTATGACCAAATAAGCAAATATATTAGGGACAATGGTTGCTCAAGGCATGCAAATATGTTGTTCCATCAACGTAAGAAAAAACTTTGTGAGTTGTGTGTAATGAATGCTTTATTTTATTTTATTTTTTGTGTATATAACCAAGTTCTGAAGTAT
The DNA here is from genome assembly GCA_030407325.1 of Camellia japonica. Classification (NCBI taxonomy): domain Eukaryota; kingdom Viridiplantae; phylum Streptophyta; class Magnoliopsida; order Ericales; family Theaceae; genus Camellia; species Camellia japonica. The sequence goes on from JAPPVO010000003.1 coordinate 105,824,879, forward strand.
CTGCCCTATCACCCATGCTTGGCTATATCCCACCTCATCACGCCAACACATAAAAGAGAGGGAGTATATGTTTATTTATTTTAATGGAAGGGAGTGAGGAACCTCTTACCTCAATTGGTCAATGGATTAGAGGAGCTTAGGTTTGGTTTTCCCTATATATTTACTTATTTATTTTCTCTTTTTTCTTTTTCATTTTTCGTTTTTTTCTTTTTTTTTTTTGGGGGGGGGGGGGGGGTTTGGGGTTGGGGGGTGTGGAACCAGCAGACCTCAGCTAAATTGGTAAGTTGAACAGGTTGGATGAGTTTAGGTTTGGTTTTGGTTTGTCCTTGCAGGGATTGGTACCATAGACAATAGTAACTGAGAAGTACACTGCGCAGCACATAGTTTACCTCTCCCTATCATTATACAAAAGGACCCAGTGGAAAGCACAACTCATTACATACCCAACAATGTTCAAGAACCCAACATTTGGCTAAATCCACTGACAAGTACTCTTGAAAAATTCAGCAATCTATCACCCGTTGTGTTGATATATGGCAGTTTAAAAACAATACAAAAGAAGAAGAAGAATATAAACAAACACAATATGAGATGGACCTGTGGATCCGAGGGTGTAATAAAAAATGGAGATGCTGTATGAAAAACACCTTCACACCCATCAACCACCAAATCGAAGGAACCTTCTTCCAATAGATTTGCTTTAAACAACTGAAGTCTCTCCTTGGCTCCATCAAGTGCAAGTAAGTGGTCTGTCTTCTTCTGATCAGCTGCAATTTATTACCAAGTATTAAATAAATGTGAAAAACTGGCAGCTCAGCCACAATCCATGAAAGGGTGCATTTTTAGGTAGCACAACACCGAATGACCAACACATGAGATTAAATTGCATTTCTCGAATTAATCCTCTGAATTCTACTTGAACAAATTTATGTCAATTCGCACATTTTCATGGAATATTATACTTCTATAAGCTTATAAATGCGCACAAATAGTATAATTTGCATACAAGTGCCTATCATTTTTCTTTTTTTTCTACAAAACATGGACTTGGGTATGTGCATATAGTGCAAGTGTGTGTCTACACATTCAAAGCTCCCTAAGCCCCATATTTCTTGCTCATTTTAAACCCGACATTTCAATATACTAGGATACATGTCTGAAAATTGGGTACAGTACATGCACACATCCTGCACATTCAAATACTTGTATTTTTATTAAATATTATATCCAAAAGTACAGCCAGGCTAAAGAAAGACTTTAGACCAAAAAGCTTGCAATGTGGTTCTAGCCAATCCACACGGAATTCCACATGCCCCAACTAATTGAGTCAAAGCTTAAGGTAGTGATGCTTTTTATTTCTCGACTCTCACCATCTAGGGTGGAATAAAGTCGTTAGACTGCATGATAGAAGAACACCCAACACACAAATACACACTCTATTTGAAGTAGTTAATACCTAAACCTAGAAACGAGAGCTTGGCCATCCTTCATTTGCAATCACCGCTCTGGTAAACTTTGTTGGTCAATAGCTGAGTTATTCAATTCGATTTACAGTAACAAGTCACAACTACAAGATAAATTCTTATGAAACCTCTATATAATAAATCGTTAACGCCATGATCATATTCAGATTGACCAAATTATTCCAAAATATATAAGTTTCAATCCAAACAATGCCCATCTTGATTGAAAATAAATTCTGCAATACTTCATATAAGATAAAAAAAAAAAAAAATTCCCCTGAAAATTACAACAAAATTTTCTTTTACAAGGAAGCCTAGAAACTATCAACATGGCTAATTGAGTATCAATTACTCAATTAGCCAAGCCTAACCCGTATTGGCTACATGATGCATAGCATTAAAAGAGAACATCTTCAGACTTCAAACAAGTGGTGTCCACAATCTTTGGAAACTGCCAAAGGTTTTTATCCTAAAGTAAGCACACAGTGAAAAAAATATAGTCCAAACTGTCTTACCTCATAGGAAAATAGGAAGACAACCATATGTGTCTTAGTAATAGAGAAAAGTTTGAATTCACAAACATTAGAAACATAAGAAGCATGATTGTATTGGGCATTTCCTAACAATAGAATTCGGATTCAGCTAAAGAGTACATGATCTTGGTAAAAAAAAAAAATTGAATTTGTATCCTGCATTATTAAATTCTTGAATCATGACCATTAAGTAAACTAACAATCATTTCCATAGGATGTACTATTATAAATTAGTTATCGAAGTTATATTTCACTTTAGCGAATTCACAGTTAGAGAACAGAGGTAAGAAGATATTTATTACCGGAGAGAGAGAGAGAGAGAGAGAGAGAGAGAGAGAGAAAAATCAAAGGTAGGTCAATATGCCAAAAAAGAACCAGAAAAATCATCATTTTCATCATGACTGAAATATTAAATAGTACAAGCCCTTGCAATTTTTTTCCACTGTACAAATCGATTATGAAATGTGAGTTGGGTCATAAATAGATAAACTAATTGTTGAGTGAACCTTCCTCTTGGTAAAGTCATCCAAGTCATTGAGGTCAAAAGAGTTCTACTGTTTTATTTTTCTTCGATATATGTTGTCCATTTCACTTGGTGATGATATTATTGTGAGCTCAGACCCAATTCAATTGGAGATAATGTTGGCGCAAAATCCTTGCAACATCCTGGGTTTAGAATGGCCACTGCTCCTACCAGATCATGAGATCAAGACAACTGCAAAAAACCCTCAGGCGATCTAAATAAGGGTCCTGACTTCTAAACTTGAACTCCGTGGGTATATCTATGGCCTGAGCTCCTCTCATAATTTCAGAGGTGCTCACTGTATCAGTATTTAAAAGATGATTTATTTGAAATCACTTCTGGTCAAAGAATGTCCAAAAAGTTAACCTAAAATTTTTACAACCATCTTGGATCTTAGGCATTGTTTGATTACCAGGATCAATAGTGAAAGGATTAATAATCCTATGAATTAGTGTAGAATTAGTTATCCAATTAAATTAGTAAGATAACTATTTATTATGTATTTATTTATTTCTTTCATATTTGAAATTATCATCCTTAGCCCCTTTCAATATTAAAAATTCGCCAATTTTATCGAATTGAATATCCTCTCTACATGTAATATGGTTAATAAAATTTGTAATCAAACATGGGATTGTGAGTCCATGGACTAACAATTTCAATCCTATACTATAATCCTTGTAATCAAACATGGTCATAGGATAAGAAAAGAAAAGAAAAGAAAAGAAATGATTGTAGTCTCTCATTTGGTGAGAAAAGAAAAGAAATGATTGTATTTTCTCACTATCACGTTCGGACGAGTAAGAAAACAAAGCAGGTGAGAGAGAGATATGTTGGAAATTTTGGTTTTATAGGATTATTTTGGGCCAACTTTGAGCCCAAATTTAAGCAGCGCCCACATGTCTTTTAAGATGGGTCCAAGTGGTAACGTGTTCCTTACCGCATGACAAATCACATGGTGAAGACGGTTCATCAAAACCATTTATGGGTGAATGGGAAGTTAACGTCATTTTCGATTTCATGAAATAGAAAGTTGAAGTGTCAAATGTGGATTACCTTGTTTTGGTTGTCCCACATAAACAATAAGAGAGCTTGTACGAGTATATAAGCTCTAGATTGACATATTTGGGATAGGCTCCAAGGGTACGCCAAGTTTTGTAAGAAGGGGAGTTATGGACAAAGTGGGCTTGACCCAAATCCAGCACACACACGCCGCCGCTGCCGCCGCCGTCCTGCCGAGCTGTGCGCGGGCATGGTGTGGGTTGGGTCGGGTCCTAGTTTTAATTTTTTGGAAAAATTCATTTGAATCTTTCCAAATTCTTGTAGGAAAATTTGAAATCCTAAGCGCATTAATTCAAACTTTTGGGCCAAAATTCGAAATTCAAATTTTTCTATCCGAACCAGTGCCTCTCCGATCACCTTCCTTCATCTTTTCCAGCAGTTCAAATTTGCACTTGTTCGGAGGGTTTTTCTATCCTTTGGAACATATACCACAATGCCTATAAACACAGACCTTTTCCAGCAGATTCATTCATTCAATTCCTTTCCCTTTTTCTTCCTTTTCTGCATCTGTTCTTCATATTAGTTATAGAAATTTAGAGAGTGCAGAACTCAGGTTCTGATTCACAAGACAAATTGTTTGTAGTGCTACTACAATGTGTGAGAGTGATCATTGTATCCTGGGAGATAGACACCAATAATCCATGAGCACCTGTGCGGCGACGAATCTGTCTTAAGAATAGAGTGTCACACACTCGACTTGATCTTGCTGTTCTAAACTTTCCGGTGATTTTGTTGTTCTAACTTTCCAATACAAGAATTTCTTGTGAGTAATTTATTTATTTCTTTTCAGTTTTATGTTTTTTTTTTTTTGAGTGATATCTCTTTTTCTTGTATTTTAAGGGATAATCATGGTATTATAAACATTTAACAACCAATCAACTTATTTCTCATCAAATTTAATCACTTCCGGTGAGAAATGAAATAGGCATAGTAAAAAGAGTTCTCTTTCTCACCATTTCTCACTTAACGTATAAACCAAACAAAAGAAAAAAGTTCTCATTCTCATCATTTCTTATCATCTTTCACCAAGTCACCACATCCAAACTGAGTGTGTAGTTATTTATGTCAAAGGAACTAATTACAATTGACAGACTAAAATCGCGAACTCCGAAAGTTTTTTGCTACAATCAATCTATCAATTAGGATACAATACATGGTGGGTCTGAAGCTTGTTTGGCAATCACTTGACACAATTTTACAATCAATCTATCAATTAGTGATGATGACCTAACAATATTAGAGTGATATTGGCAATCAGTAGACACAATTAGGAACTAAAATTTCTAGGGACACACACACACACAAAGAACACCAAATCGAAATGATCCGTAGCTAAAAATCCCAGTCCGAATCAACTGGTATAATCGAAATGAAAGATGGAAGTGCATAGAAAATGTGGGAATGATCTGATTTTCATCAAATCGAAATAAGCAAAAATGAGCACTATAAGAAGTAATTATTAGAACCCAATATTGAATAGTTGAAGACAAAATTATTATACAATAACCAGAGAGAGAGAGAGAGCTGACAAGGGTCGCGAACAGAGGCTCGAACAGTGTAACCACGTTGGAGCAACAACTTGACCAGCCATGAGGCTATGAACCCAGACGCACCCGTCACGCACACAGTCTTGCCTTCCCCGCTCATTCTCTCTCTGGTCTCTCTCTGAGAAAGTGACAATTGAAATTGGTCGATGGCTGCGATGCTTCCTCTCAGTTATTCGTATGTTAGATACTGGTTGCGTTGCGTTGCGTTGCGTTTCGCTATTTCTAGTCTTTCATTCGCATTTGTCAACACAAAATTACCACTCTCTGGTTGGGAGTCAAGATTTATGCTATTTTAATATATTTTTAGTTTTTTTTTTAATAATTAAAATAGGACAAATTACACTTAGGGATTTGTATCATTTTGATATTTGATTTTTGAATTATAATATATTTGATCATGAATGATAATTAAAGACATTATTGTTACATTTCAAAATCAAAGTTGTTAAATTGATAAAATATAAATTAGCTTGATAAAAATAAATGTTAAAAAATTATTTCAACTCACCAAAGATAAAATTATATAAAAATGATAAATCTTTTCCGTTATTATTTTTTTATTTTTTCACCACATTAATTTTTAGTATGTGTTTGAATGATAATCATATAATGGGTGGTTGTTTTTGTTAATATTTTTTTTTAATGGTTATTATATGATAGATGGTTGTATTTGTTGTTAAGAAATATTCTTAGATGATTATCATGTAATGGATGGTTGTTAATTTAATAATGATATTAAAATTGTTATCATATTTGACTTTTGAAAAAATAAAAACTAATTTAATGAAAATAAATATAAAAAATTATTTCTACATTCCCAAAAAATAAAATTATATAAAAATGATGTGTTTTTAATTTTTTTCACTAATTTTATTTTTAAGTTCTTAGAAAAAAATTTTGAAAACCAAACTAAACAAAACTTTATAACAAAACAAGTTCCAACATTATTCATTAAAAAAAAAGCCATTATATTTCAAATAACATATAAGTTAATCGACACAAAATAAATTGTATGACAGCTTTGTCCTTTAAATGGAGCAATAATGCCTTCAATTGTCCTTATTTGGAGCGAGATTCAAATTTTAAGGTCAAATGTATCACAATTGAAAGATTATGGACCAAAGTGACACACAAGTCTCAAATTATAGGGACTGTTAGTGCAATTCGCCCATTAAAATATGAAATAAATATAAAAAAAAGGTCCAATCATAGGTTCATTTTTTAATCTTTTAGGGCATTAGGCTCAAGATCTAATCTCTTTGGACTAAAAGGACATTTGTTCAAAAGGACATTATATGTTGAAATTCACTAAAAATCTATCTGTTGAAATTCACCAAGCCTATTTCCCCTATCTGTTAAAATTCACCAAACTTATTTTTCATATCTGTTGAAATTCACCAAGCCTATTTTTCCTATCTGTTGAAATTTACATAACTTATTTCCCCTATCTGTTAAAATTTATTCATCTTTCTTTGTTTTTTAATTATTGAAATTCATCAACCTTTGGCTTTACTATTTTTGAAGTATCAACTGCTGTTGCACTCAATTCATCAACTTTTCAAACATTTGCATGTGATTGCGGGACAATATCATCATTTATACCTTTTGTATTTGGAACAACAATAGTCTCTAGATTTGGACCAATAGCTATAAACCTCTTTCCGATTAGAGGTAGAAGTGAAAGGCGATTATTCGACGGCGGAGGTGACTGGAGGTTAAGGCCCCACTACTAGATGTGGTATGGATGTCCGAACATCGAAGAATTCGAGAGTTAGTTCTGATTTGGTGTCAAGTACTATATTTGAAATTGTGAGGGATAAGCTGTTAAATCGCCCATGTGAGGTAGTGACTATTTTGAAGCGAGATTATCGGTTGGATGAAAGTTACCACATGGTATGGTTAGGTGTGGAGAAAGCAAAGACTGTCATTTATGGATATCACTCATTGTTGTTTGATCAGTTGCGGTGGTATTCGGATACTGTGATGTGTTACAATCCGGGGAGTTATGTCAATATTGACTACGACGCGAGGAGTCAACAGTTTTGTCATTTTTTTGTATCATTTGCTGCATGTATTTTTGGGTACGATTTTTGTCTGCCTTTGTTATTCCCTGATGAAACGTTTCTTAAAGGAATGTACAAAGGTCAACTACTTGTGGCAACGACAAAAGATGAGAACAATGGTTAGTATTTTTTTTGTATCTGTGTATGTCCATGTAAATATTCACATTGACTAGCGCAGTGTGGATATCTGCCTTACCATTACACAGTGTGAATATTCACAACCCTTGTTGGCTTTCGAGTGTTTTTGTAAACTACTTGTGTTAATATTCACATTAGAATATTGTGATCGATTGTTTAATGTTGTTATGTTGTAAGTCTATTCCCTGTTGCATTTGCGATTGTTAATTCGGAGACTACGCCCAATTGGTCATGGTTCTTATATGAACTTGGGAAGGTTGTTGATGGTAAGCGTTAGATTACTTTTATTTATGACCGTAATCTTAGTCTGTTAGAAGCAATGCCAAAGGTGTTCCTATCAACTCACCACGGTTATTGCTTACAATATTTGAAAAACAATTTAAGAGACTGGATGAAGGGGATTGATAATGGATTTAGGGACCACCTCGTTAGTAGTTTGGGTGAGTGGTGGGGTTCCAAGAAAAGCTTGAGAAATTTAAAGAGGAGGGTAAGCAATGAGCACATAGTTTTTTTCAAGGAGTTGGCACCTGAGCACTGGGCAAATTCATACTTCAGGTAATAGTAGTTTTCTAATGTATTCCACTTGTTAAGGTTAGAATGGTAGCTTGTAGGAATTTCAGTCATGTGTTGTGGCAATGTGAAATCTCATATTCAGTTTTGAAGAAATTAACTTCAGTGTCGTACAATGTTGTGATATTGTGCAGGGGCATACATTATGGGGAGATGACATCCAATGCAACAGAGTCATTTAATAATTCGATTAAAGAAGCATGTAATCTTTCTATCACTCAGTTAGTGGACACAATTCGTACTTAGTTGATGCGGCAACTGTTGGCACGGTGTGACCAAGCAAATAAGTGGAAGGAAACAATTTGTCTTACATTTGAAACTATGTTTCTTGATTCGTTTAACGACAGCAGGTCTTGGCAAGTTAGCAAAGCCAATGAAGATGTATTTGAGGTTTACTCAATACTATCTGTTATAGTTGATATTGCAAGGCGTACGTGTTCTTGCTTCCAATGGAAGATCAACAGATTCCCGTGTGACCATACTGTTATTACTATTCAGAAGAGCCGGTACAATCTCAATGATTGTGTAGAACATTACTTTCATGTAGAGACATATCGTGCTACCTATTTGAGTACCATATTCCCCATATCGTCGGTGGAAAAAGTCGTCTTTTGATCCCACGGACTTTACCATATACCCACCAACTGTGAAAGGACTACTCGGCAGGCCGAAGAAGAATAGAATCCCATCAAGGGGTGAGAAACTGAAACAAATAAGGTGCGGGAGATGTGATAAGTTGGGAAGCCACAATCGGAAATCATGCAAAAAGTGGATACAAAGTGTACAATTTTCATTTCAATATTATGTTTTACGTGGAATTTTTTTATTGATGTTTGAAATAAGATTGCGTTATGTTGGCAAACATTGTGTTGAAATAAGATTACGTTATGTTGGCAAACATAGTATTTAATTTGTGTTGTCTATATTTTGTTTTGTTGTATGTTTTTGGAATGAGGGTGTAAACAGAATGGGACATTGTTTTTTTTTTTTTTTGGGTGGCAAACTGACATTTATTGGTGTTTTAATGATTAATACATAATGTGAACATTCACATTTGTGTAGAAGATTCACATTATGTGAATACTCACATCTGGGTTGAACTTTTCACATTATTGCTGTGAATGTTAACATGAATATAATCTAGGATGTGAACTTTCACATGCATACAATTTGATGTGATGTGAGCATTACAATTGTTGTGAATAAGGTGAATATTCACACGTGTCTGTCCTTTGTAATGATGTCGTGTAGACAATGTGAACATTCCTACACACAATATGTGTATTATAAAACAATGTGGTTCAAATAATCGCATAAATAAACAGAACAACACCAAATGTAGATCAAAATGCACAAGTGGCATATCAGAACATTAATAGATGTCATATTGCTGATTTATAATCAATTTTTGTTTGTTAAAATGTCAAATCAATTGATATTAACATTCACATCGAGCGTTGGTTAGTTTGTAGGTAGACATGGCGCTTTGTTTTTCTGTGATTCAAAAAACTGTGTACTAATAAGTCTCGTAAGTCACACCATTCAAAACAAGTGAGGCTACCAACAATTTCTTCATGGTATATGTATGTCCGCATGATGTAACATACTATAGGCTCGCAGTCCACCCTGTAAATGCAAAATGGTTATGATTAGCATTTGACATTTATGTTTGCATAATGATTGTGGAGGATTTATACAAAATCTTGTGAGGCTTACAAGGTGTCGACTTGCTGAGGACAGACATCAACTGATATGATTTGTTGTGACAGATCTTAGCCTGCAAACTTAGTCCATAGTGGTGATGACTTGCCAATAACGCGCACAACGTTCTTTATGTAGTCCCCCTATGTAAAGAATTTCACATTAGGCACCAACGAACATATGTGTGTGTACATTCATTTTGGAATTTAACACATCACAGCAATTCATATTTGTGTACAATAAGAGTCACTTACAACTTGCCGTGCTTGGTCGACATGTGGGTCGTGTATGTTGGGCCTTGGTCGCAATGAGTTATAATGCCTCCACAGATTGTCTTTAGCGTTGTACACAACGATCGTCCACTGGAAGTTATGCTGCAATGGGAATAGTAGATCTCTCTCATTAGTAGTCTTTCATATGTGCATCAATATGTTTACTTATTTTGCAAAGAGGGTACTCTCATATCACTTTCTGCACACATTGGACATTCAATCATGTAACGGTCACATTAATGGACTATGAAGATTCACATTCACATTAAAAAAAAAATTGAATATTAAAGCTATTACCAAACATATGCTCGTGAAGATGAATGAGGCTTCCTCTGAAGTTGGGTTGACCATCTCTTGTTGTTCATATAGTAGTTCGGCATATACATCTATCACCTGCACAAACATAGGGTCGAATTATATTATTTGTGGTGGATGAATAGTGTGTGTGTGTGTGTGTATGTAGTTATGTGTGTGTGTGTGTGTGTGTGTGTGTGTGTGTGTGTGTGTGTGAACAGTGAATAATTTTGGTAATGGCATACATTGTTGTGTATCAATTCCTCCATGATAAGGTACATGATGTCATCAAAATAAACGTATCTAGACTTCGAGTCTCCTTTCCACACAAGCAACCTGTGCATTTTTAGTAAACCAATGTGAATATTAACATTGCACCCAAATAAACTAAACCAAATCAATAAGTATAGTTGTGAATATTTACATTATGAAAGGTGAATGTTCACATTGGTGTTTGTATAGTCACTTACTCATTGTCTCAACTCTTCTGTAAAGTCTGGACCTTTTGCTTGTCGTGATTGGACATCATGCTCCAGACCTTGCACTTGTTGGTCAATGTTAATCATTTTTTTGGGTGCTTCGCCGGTGGATGTTTGTCCACATCTTCAACTATGTGGACTGCATGGGGCTGGTTTGGACCTCAATCATGCTTTTTTTTTTTTTTTAGCTAGGTAGGTTTGGGTACTAGAAGTCAGGCAAGCGGTGCTCTTTTTGATCTTTCTCCTTGATACGCTTCACCTAGAAGGTGGGTTGAGATTGTGTTGCATTGGAGCGGGGGCTTTCTTGCTAAGGCTGTCATGATGCTTCTGCCCCTTAACCTATGTGATAATGTGGACAGACTGATCATCGAAAAGGTCCAAAAGAACTGTTTTCTCGCATTCTAAGTCGATGACCAGCTGCGTTAAGTGCCTAATTTCTGCATCCTTCTGTTCCATGCACTTTTTTTACTTTAGTGTTTATATTGGGTGGGCTTAACTGGTTGAACAGTTTATCTTCAAGATCAGTTATCACTTTTGCCCTTAACTCCCATGAGAATTCAAGATGTTTGTATTTTGCTTCTTACTGCCTTGTAATGCCCCAAGCCTTTCGATTTTCTTTGACAAGCATATCGATGATGTCGGGTTGGCTTATGCTTGCTATGACAATAGCTCTCTCACTAGGTGGGTTGCTGAAGGGAATGTTAATGTCCTCATCACTGTCATTTAGGTCAACTCCCTCCCCGAGAAATTCAGAGTTACTGTCATTATGTTGTTCTTCCTTGATGTTAATGAGTTCGGGTGATGTGGTGGCTGGTTTATAACATCGGGGCTTTACCTTCAATGTGGTATGCTTGAACTTTTGGAATTTTGTTTGGGTTGCGGAGAGCTTGTTGACATTAACCTGAAATGAAAAAGTCATTTTAGTTAACGTACATATTTGGGTGGTGTCATGATGTAAATGTTTTGAATAACATTTGAAGGTCATACCTCATTAAAACCAAAGTTAGCCAAAGATGTGGATTTAATCTTCTTGAGTAAAGCAGTCAGGTCTCACTTGACACAACGAGGAATAGTATTAGGCTTGTAGGGTTGTAGGATGGTTCTGTGTTCACACAACCAGTACTTAACAAACAACAAAGACATATGTTATTTTTCCATTTCAGAGCAATCTCAACAGATGTAAACATTCACAATAGTGGCACAAATGTGAATGTGAACATTCACAGAAGTGGCATAGGTGTGAATGTGAACATTCACAACAGTGGTATAGCTATGAATGTTCACAGTTGGCAGAGATGAACAACACTCAAGAACATGTGAATGTTAATATTTGAGAACATGGATACTTACCATCAATAACATGACACAACCAGTGACTTTTGCTAGCTTTTTGTTATTTTGGAAAATGGAGGATGTCAACGTTGTTCTAATTTGTTTGGCCTAATCATATTCTTGTATGTTTTCCAATGGGACTATATATGCATAGTAGCCCCATCTTATTGTCTTGCCGCTTGTTGAGAAAATTTTTTTTTGGCATGCATACATGCAGACTAATCGCGCAACTTCTTCGTTGTTATCTTTATTCTTGCCATTCAATGCCTTGGTCAAAAGAGTGTGTATCCATTTTGAAGTCAACTGGCTAAAATTTTTGCACCTTCTGTTATAATGTCAGTCTTTGGTTTCTCACCGTATGGTATGTCCATTAGTTTGGTGCCACAGTCCACACCAAAAATTAGCTTAATGTCGTTGCCGTGCATGTTCATCTTCTTCTCCCCAATGTAGAAGGCATCTTTTGATGCCTTGTACATCTGTAGGACAGGCACAACAACATCATCGTACTTCATGCATTTGTCAAGGTCGATCTCACCAATTCTCAATGCATCTAATAAATGCCAGAAATGTGTTTGTCGCTGGTAGCCGAGCTGTGTACTTGTGTGAATTTGGTGTTTTTCATTAATTTCACCGACCCGGTCATGTTTGATCTATAGTTGACATGGCGCATGTCAATATTACTGTTAGTATTTGCATGTGGGCTTTCTTCCTTAACATGATATTCATCTCTTTTTTACTTTGAGGTTTTTTTTTTTTTGTGTGTGTGTCTGTGTGTGTGTGCGTGCAATATCTGCAAAATATAGCATAAAATTTAAGAAAATACTCATGCGATTAGAATAAGTAACAAGTGGTATATGTTGCCAACAACATCAGTTATATGAACATTTAACATAATGATGTGAACAATGACAGTTGGGGGATGTGAACATTTACAACAGCGGCACAGATGTGAATGTCCACAATTGTGTCCACAGATGGATGTGAATATCCACATCTGTCCATAGATGTGGATGTTCATTGTGTCAGCATAATGACAGTATGCACAGTGTGTGTGTGTAAAGATCAATGTGTGTTGATACAACCATGAACAACATTTAAGAACATATGAATGTTAACCCAAACAGTTCAAATTATGTTGTGAACATTCACACTACTAATTTGGATGACAATGCACAAACTTAGTACAATTATGCCATGCCGATGTTATAGTTCAACCTCAAAATTGAAATACAATTTCAAACATTGAATAACAAAAGTGATATGTTTTCTCTAAACACAGTGGTGAATGTTCATAAAGTGTCTAATCAATTTACACATGTTATGAATGTTCACAACATAATTATATATAACAACAACATTTGACACAAACAAGTTAGATCATGATTCTTTATTTTCATGTGAATGTTCACTGCAGTTAACAACAACAATATTAGGGACAAGAACAGTAACAATATAAAATTACACACATTGTATGAATAGAAACAAGGAATATGTGTGGAAATTCATATTGGTGCAATTTGAATAGGACATTCACATGATTAAACACATACAACAACAACAAGAACATCTGCAATAATTGGCTTGGCCCAACATGTTGACTTCAATGTGAATGTCTACTACTATTAACATCAATAATATTAGGGGCAAGAACAATAATAATATGAAGTTCACACACTGTAAGAATAGAAATATGCATTATTGTGGAAGTTCATATTAATGCAATTTTAATAGGAAATTCACATGATTGAAACATACAACAACATTTAAAACAATTTGCTTGGGCTAACATTTTCAATTCCATATGAATGTTCATAGCTTTTAACACAACGTAATGGCCAGTGCAATATTTCTGGGTGAAAAAACCCATATAATTGGGGATTGGGATTGAGGGATTCACATTCACGATTAGGGCCTGAACAATAACAATATGAAGTTCCATACATTGTATGAACAACAACAACCTTTGTAAAAGTTCACAATGTTGTATTTTGAAGAAGAGATTTAAGGTTTACATACAAGATTGGTGAGATTACTGCTTTTTGCCCATCTTTACGGTTAGGTTGTCACAAATGGTCGTCAATGGTGATTTTGATGAAGATGAAACTTCAGGATGTTTAGCAATTGTGATTTCCACGATTCTGGCGACGGACAGCGGAGGGATGATGAAGAAGATGATGAGACGCTGCGACGATAGGATAATGAGAGGTGTGTAGGTGTTTAGATGATATGGAATACGGTTTTGGGTTTTTGGAAGGGTGGAGATATTATGCGTGATTTTCTGCAAAATGAGAAGGGAAGAGGACAGATGGTTATTTGATTCAAAGATGAGGCAGGTGTTTGTGTGAAGGTGTTTTGGTCTTCTACTATGATATAGGACCTAATGGAATAGTAAAAAACACTATGTGTTTGATGGAATAGGACTCTTAAAGAGTGGATTTACTAAAAAAGCTCCCTAAATAAAACAGAACAAATAAACAAATGAGAGACAAGAAAGTCAAGAAAACAAAAGAAAAGAAAAAGCAAAAAAGGAAGAGAGAACCACGCATACCACGCACCCCTACTACATAAATATTTTATATATAATATATAATATTATTATATTTTCTTATTTGTTTCCATGCAGGTTGAATTGCCTATAAAAGGCAAGCAAAGGAAGCAAAGCAAACAGGGAGAGAGAAGCGAGGTAGAGGCTTCAGCCAAGGAAGTCAAGGAAAGAAAGAAAGAGAAAGTGGGTGAGTCTAATTTGTATGTATTAGAGTGTGGTAGTTATATGAGTGTTAGGAAATAATTTTTCTACTTAGGGTAGAGTTGAAACCCTGACCATGTAATTGAGGTTTATTGTATTTAGTATTTTCAATTTTGATTTGATTTGGATAAATTATATGACTTTTAGATATTTTTGTGCAATGAATGATTTATTCAAATCATGTTATACAATTGTTTTCGCTGCTGTGTATTAAAATTGTTAGACAAGTCATACCTAGTAGGACAGGTCGTGCATCAACCTTAGTTTAGTTTGGTTTAGTTGTGACGGTCCGTACTAAGCAAAGATGATCTATGGTTTTCTGGTTTTAATATACAAATCATCTTGATGATGTGTTTTTGATCAACTTACATCATTTTATCCAAATTAATGATCTTCTAAAAACTAATACAATAACCCCTGATTAAAAGGTTAGTGGTGGATTCAAAACCCTAAGAAATTTCTTATTTTATTTTATTTATTTTATGGTTTATTAATTTTTGTTTTATTATTTTCAAAATTAATTTTCTTAAATTACTTTAATTATTATTTTTGTATCAAAACAGCTCGATTTGTCCTTGAGGATCGACACTTGGTCTTAACCACTATACTTTGGAATAGTAGTTATTACTTGGTTTTAAATAGAATATTTTGGTGTGCAAACGACCACATCATGAACCAAGCAGGATCTATCTTGCAACTAAATCGGAATAGGACAACTGAACCGAATGAAGATAAACCAATTGAACATGGACAAGTCAGCAAGTAAAAATAAACCAATCAAACATGGATGAGACAAGCAAGATGAAAATGGTTGGGGTCAAACTTTAAGATACAGCTACCTACGTATCCCAGAGATAGGAATCAGGCATTAAGTAGTTTTGGGGTAAGGCTCATTTAGGTATTAACACTCTCCTTTTATGCTCTAACTTTTGCCAACGCAAGGTTGAGTAAAGAATGATACTTGGAAGGAAGTTTCCTTAAATTCTTGGAATTTTGTGAATAATCACGATGTAGAACATATGGGTATTGTTGTTGAGTTGAAATTCTGACTTGGAAATTTGTATTTCTTGAATATGATTTTCTTCAAATGTTTCATATAATGTTGAATACTTGTTTGCTTGAAAGAAAGTTTAACAAAGAGGTAAATTGAGCATGAGTTTGTGTTGGGGGTCGATTTTGAGTTGTGTATTGTATTTGGTACTTGCATAGGGAGTTAAGGTCCCCAATTGTCCTGTCTTGAGCTTATCGTCGGACGAATGTGGGCAAAATGTTTTTAGGTGTCCAATGGTCCTGCCGTATAGTAGTCCGCAAAAGTGGAAAAACGGATGATTTTGGGTGCCCATGTCCTACCGTATAATAGTGGGTAAATGTGGGGATAATTTTAGTTAGAAGTGAATAAGTGTGTGTTGTATGACCTCTCACCAAGGACTCATTGTGTATTTATCTTCCTGGTATTGATCATGGCTTCTCAGAAAGACATAAATGTGCTTTGCTCTTTGCTTATTGATTTTCTTAAAACATAAACATTCAATGTTATTTTAGTTGTAACAGTGCCATGTGAATGTTCAAATGATCAGATACTTTGTTAAATGTATCTCTACTGGGCATATAGCTCAACCCTATCTAACTTTTACAGGAACAAGTGATGTACCACCTCAATGACACACCTCATGCCCTTTTTCTTTTGTGGGAGTGCCGAAGTTCAAAGATGTTTTGTTGAAGAACTTAGGACTCACGTGTGAAGAGTCATGTACAACCACTTTGTTGTCAGAAAGCAATGCCTTGGACTTTTGTATGCCTCTCAAGCGATTTATCTTACCTTGCCTTCTACCTTATTGAACTTTGTAAGAGGTGTGAATTGTAATTAGCATATTAATCTTAAGATTGTAATTGGACACCTTAGTTCAATGAGAAAGAGGACTTTATGGTAATTTGTTATGTGTGGGTGTGGTATGTTTATGTACAATATTTTAGGGCATTACATGATGTCTTGCCGGAAGGCGATCAAGGAGAGGTCGAGGTTTAAAGGGTTTGAGATGGGCTAG
This sequence comes from Camellia japonica, assembly GCA_030407325.1. Taxonomy (NCBI): domain Eukaryota; kingdom Viridiplantae; phylum Streptophyta; class Magnoliopsida; order Ericales; family Theaceae; genus Camellia; species Camellia japonica. The sequence goes on from JAPPVO010000003.1 coordinate 105,841,647, forward strand.
TTTTATGAGGATTTGGAAAACTTTTGATGGAAACATGTGAAGGGGATTAAAAGTGCGGCTACCAGTCCTAGAAGTATTAATAGAGAGGTTGGCGGGTGTTGATTGGGATTGGAGATCTTTTACAAGTTTAGGATTGAAGCTGCGAGGGGTATTTCTGGTAAGGCATCCCTTTTCATGACTTAACCCCTGATTCAAAGTGCCCCTAACCTGAGCAACAAAATTTTTATCTACAGTCTTTTCAATAACTGTAAGGACTTGCTGTTTGTTAAGCCCTTTGATCTTCAAAGTCTCAACAGCCCGTCAAAGTTGTGCATAATGATCAATGCTTACCCCAACCTTGTTCTTGCCACTTGTTTTAGCTTTGCAAAGGGATCGGGTCACTATGATATTATCCAGGCTTGGGATGGCATCAGGTTGGCCCATTCCAATTCTAGCTTGCCCCAAGATTAGGGAGCTTTTTGACGAAATTTCTGGTATGAGATGTAGTCAGTGATGGAGCCAGGATTCCAAAGGTTAAATCTGCCACAGTTCTCTGAAGATCCTCAATCATGCTTAACATCTCAGAAGTAGTGGGTTCGACCATTAGTGCCCGTGGTGTATTTGAACTGTCTTGGTCTTGATGGATTGGTTGGGTTAGGCTCTTTAGAGTGTGTTGGACTTGAATTAGGCTATTTTGGAGTTCAATTTTTGTGGTTTGGGAGGATTGAGGTTCAGCTGCATTCATCATACATAAGTCCATACTTTTTGGAATGAACACCTCGGGCTTAGGTAAATGGATTGGAGTGATATATATATAATGGGGTTGTAAGTGGGTGGCAGTGTATGGATTAGGTTGAGACTAGAAGGTGGTGGTGCATGGCCATGAGCCGACGATGAGTTAGTGGTGGTATGAGGTTTTTTTGGTGGAGCTATGATCTCATTGTCAATAAGATCCTAAATCTTATGATGGAGGAGGATACGACGATTTGTGTCATAACCGTGTTATTGATGATAGGTACAATATTTAGCTAGGTCGTGTCTTGGTGGAAGAGGATTTGGGAGGGGGCGAGGTTCTATGAGCTCTAGGTGCCCTTTTCCTAGCAAAATTTTCAAAGCTTGAGAGAGATCCATGTAAAGAGGATGGAAAATTCAGGCTTGGGGTCGAGTTGAAGTGGTTGGTTTTAAGCTATTATCAGCAAAAAGGTTTTTGGTGGGAGTAGTGACAATGTTTAGTTTTGAGAATTTCGTAGCTGTGCTGCTACTAGTAGTAGCATTGGAATTGCGAACAAAATTCTTCCTCATAGGCTCATTACCTTCCACAATGATCTCTTATTTGATGACATCCTCGATTTGAACCCCAATTTCACGGAGGTCCTTAAAGTTGAAGAGTGAGAGAACTATCATTTTCTGTAATAGCCTTCCATGTAGATTTCTAACAACTATATGGACTTGATCTTTATCTAGAGGCCTGTTTACCATCATAGCCGCCTTTGCCCTCCATCTAGCAATGAAGGCCACAAAATTTCCATTGGGCTCTTGACGAGTTGCTTCTAACTCCCTGGTGGTCACTTTAATCTGAGTGTTATAGGCATACTGGGTGATAAAGGCCTCGGCTAATTCTTCCCAACTTTGTTTGACCGAGTCCTCTATCTTGGCATACTAAATGGTAGCCACACCTGACAAAGTTTATCCATATAGGGAGAGTTTTTGCAGATGAGTCAGTTCTATAGGCTTCAAAACATCAGAGAACAGGCGGATGTGAACCATTGGGTCGCCAGATCCATCGAATTTATTAATGTGCGGCATTTTGAACCATTCTGCCAACTTCACAGCTGTTTTGGTGTACCCCGTCTTCGATGTAGGCAATTTCAGGACGCCTACTTGATCAAACACCTCTAAATCCAGTCCACCTTCAAACTTTCGGGCTTTCTTGTAATCAGTATCCACCATATGTGGAGCAAACCGTGCCAATTCGGTGAATTTAGCTTCATATTCTACCACAGACATTCTTCCCTGTTTGAGTTCCTGAAATTCAGACACTTTCCGATCCCTGAAACATTGGGGAAAATACTTGTTGTAGAAGATAGCATTAAACTGTGCCCATGTCATATTTCCATTGCCACTTCGGATCAGTAACCACCACCTGCGTGCTTCATTTTTTCAGAGTGTAGGTGGCTAGGAGGACTTTCTGAGTTTCAGAACAAGGAAATACTTCATACAATTTTTCCATCTCAAGCAACCACGTCTCAGCTTTCAAAGGTTCAATTCCATCATAGAACGTTGGCGGTTTCATTTTCATGAATTTCTGTGTTAGATTAATGATGTCATTATTATCTGCCTCGGCTTGTGCCGGTGGAGGCAGAGGGGGCAAAGGTTGTTGTCTCTGTTGTTGTGTCAAGGTTTCAGTCAATGATGCTAACATCTGTTCCATTCGGCCCATGCGAGCCTCTGAAGATTCACTTTTACCACTTCCCCTTGCATTCTCCATCTTACTATACAGACATCAAATGATAATAAACACAGGCATAGTCTTATTCATTCCTTTCAATTCATTTGATTCAAATGTACATTCAGTTTTCATATTCAGTTGCATTACCACACACTCACACATGCAGATAGAATGCCCCTAACTCTTACTAGGACATCCTAAGCTCATACGGACCTGTGTGTGCTGTAGAACACGTGCTCTGATACCACTCTGTCACGACCCAAACCCGCCCCTGTACGTTTAGCACCGTAACCGGCCAGTAATCCGTGGATTACCAAAGGCCTCAGAACAGATTAGCAAATAATAAGGGGCTGCGGAAGCAATAATACAAAATAGACAAGGTCCAATGAGCTGTGATAACGTACATAAGACAGAACATTTCAAAACTTATTTATATACACATAAACATGCCAGTCCAGATACACAATATTTACAGAATGTACTTTCCAAGACCTAACTTTACAGGGCATACACAAAGACTAGCATGAATACAAAAAAAAAAAAAAAAAAAAACAGCCATGGCATTAGGCTTCGTTCAGAACCTCCTTGGGAGGCACAATGGTTGGCTGACAAAAACAGAACAGAAGGCCGTCAACTCTAGCCCTGGTCATGTGCCGGCTCACCTACATACATAATATAAATTGTGAGCGAAAGCCCAGTGAATAATAATAGAGTAAAGGTTTTCAATGAATGAGTTCGTACAGATTTAGAAATCATAATTCAGATTTGTATCAAATTCATCATTTGTCCAGATCATATACAGACATAAATCATAAGTCATGATTAAGTTTACGTGATACATCCATTAGCATTAACAGAACATAACAGAACAGAACGTATACACGTGAGGTTATGAATAACCAGTTCCATAAAGGAACCTCCGGATCTGGGTAACAGAACAGAAGCTGAGCCCCCGTGACAGGGCCTCCGGTACGGGTAACAGAGTGCAGACAGAAATAAGCTCCATAAAGGAACCTCCGATACCGGGTAACAGCCAACATATATCACATGATGCTAAGGATGTCACGAATACATATCAGAAATTGAACAATCATTCATTGTACGGAACATATCATTTCGGAAAACAGATCTTGGTTGATCACATTGAAAATAGATACAATTTGAACATAACTTTACTAAATTATTACTCACAGTTGGCCTTGAAACAGATAGACGGAGCAGATTGATCACACGATACGTGGCACGTGACCTACATAACACATAACGGACACACACTTGAAACGCACATTCTAATTGCACAAAACTTACGTCATGGTTCTTAGTGTGTTTCTAACCTTAAAGCCTCACTATAGAGTCTTAAACATGGCCTAGGAATGCCTAGGATGGAATGAGGATGCAAAGATGCCTTGGAAAACATTTTTCAAAACTTGCTGAAAATAGAGGTCTCGCTCGAGCGTGGCTTCCTTCGCTCAAGCTTGCTTGTCAAAACAAAGGGGTCGCTCGAGCGTAGACTCCTTCGCTCGAGCGGTTTGTAAAAATGCAAAAGTACTGGTTGTTGAAATCTTACGCCCGATACCCGCTCGATGCTCGCTCGAGCGTAGGTCTCGTCGCTCGAGCGTGCGTCTGCGTGCACCAAAAACCTGAGAGCTTGCAATTTACGCTCGAGCCACCATGCCTTCGCTCGAGCAGAGCTCTGAACAAACGATGGTCGCTCGAGTGTGGAATCCTTCGCTCGAGCGAGGAAGCCAAATTCTGGAATTTCCAGATTTGCCTCCCAAGCTCAAACCAAGCATTCAACACCTCAAAACTCGACCTCTTTGGCCCATTTTCTAGAAAAACACTTATAAACTCATAGTATAAGATGTTTCAAAGGTCAATTTGTAAAATCAAAGCCCAAGGGTGAGTCAATTAAACACAATTTCAAATAAAACTTCAAGAACAAAACTTAAATGTAACATGCATGGATTCTCATGACTTATAATGCTCCAAAACATGATCCAAAGCAAGATTAAGCTCAAGAATAGGATGAATTCATGGACTATAACAAGAATGCGAACATGCATGTGAGGATTCTATGAGAACAACCTCACAATTCAAGAATGTAGGCATGCATGCATGGTTTAAGCCTCAAATCAACATTTTCAACCAATTCTTGACTTTAAACTATAATCTTCCATGAACCATGCAAGAATTAATCTTAAATTCACAAGTGAAAGGGGAAACTCCTACCTTAAACCTTGAATTCCAAGCCTAGGAGCTCAAATTTGCAAAGCCTCCTAAGTTCCAAGCAAAATCTCTAGATGAATTCTATTTTCTCCTAACTCTCTCTCCCTAGTTGGTTTTGGGCAAGAAAATTGGCTGAGGAGATATGCTACTAGTGTAGTAAGGTGTGATAAGGTTGGTCTCAAGTCAAGCCACTAAGTGGCATAATAGTAGATAAGTCCAACTAATGTAATTTAGCTTATTTAATCCAATTGAATCATACTAAATCAAATTTCAACTAAATTTACCATAAAATCACATTAATTCTAATTAACATAAAACACTAATCAGTTTCGGATTCGGCCGCCGATAAGGCCTTCAATTCGCAGTTCAAAGTCGAAACATGAACAGATCATTTTATGGCAAACAGATAGAAACACAAAGATAATGCAATACACATGCAAATTAATCCCAAATCCTTCCTAGATTACTATTAAGCATAATTAATCATGGTTTAGCATTAATCGGAGGTCGGGGTTATTACAGTACTGGACGCCCCAGATGGGCATTGCAATTCAGCGAGAGCGTCACCCTAGTTGGCAACCGTATAAGCAATAGTATCCATGCTTCGTTGAAGAGCCAAAACCATGTCTACTATATTTTCTGGAATCTGAGCCATTGTTGATTCTGGTAAGGACGATGTGGCTGGTAAATCCACAGTTTTACAAAGTCTACCATCACAAATTCACAAAACTTAGGGAATATCAGACCATTCTGAAGCTATGGTGCTACAACTACCTAACAAAAACAAAACAGAACTCCTAATCAGAATTTCAGTAGCATTTTAGCTCAACTGTTCATTACGCACGTTGAACTTTACCCCTCAAAATGATATGCCTGACCCACTAATCAAACTTGAAAATCCCAGATCCCATACATTACACATAGCAGGAAAGAGAACAAACACCACTATGGAGGATAGGGTTATCCTGTCCTAGCTTTGAAATGATCTAGGGTTCCATTATTCAAACAAACGGCATCATGCCTCCTAGAACAGGGTAACATCCTTGTCACAACCCCATCACATCCCAACGTGATAGTAGCCATGACCAGCCAGTAGTGCTCGACTACCAAAGGCCACACAAGACAAAACAATGTTGGACTAAAAACATTGGGGCTTAAGCGGAAAATCAACTAAAGTCTATTAATTACCAAGAGTCCATCCAGATCTGTGCTTAGATCACATGAACATACAAGCACACTTTATTTATTTACCTTTAACTATTACAACCCACACCCAAAAGAGAAACACAATATTTACAAATATATAACCTACAAAAGCCAAAAACTTAAGTTCTCCTCTAAAGGCTTTGCCCTCAAAAGCAGAAAAACAAAACAAAAAGAGTCCTAGCTTGCTCTCTTATTCATAACTTGATTCACGGCATCACCTACATATACATATAGGGGAAAGAGGTGAGCCAAAGCCTAGTAAATAGCAGTACAGTAAAGTGATTAATGAATAAACACCAATAAAGTTTCATTAAAACCAGGTACAACTCATTTCAAACATAGGATAATTTTCATATGTTAACAAAACATAACTTGCATGCATTTACATAGTGATAGACATTCTTGTAACTTGGCAGATAATCCATAGCAGGTGGCAGAGAGCTCAATTAGTACAGAAGTTATTGTCTTGATTCCTAATAACTAACAGAATTTAAGATGTCATCGCATTACTAGATACAAAAGTGTGTGGTGTTCATTCATAACAAAACAATAATATAACTTTCTAAACATATCATATGTTTGCATTTTGAATCATAACTTTAAGAACATAACTTTACTACACTACTACTCATAATGGCTTTTTGTTCAAGGTTAAACTCTTCAAGGCTGGACCTACAAGACAAGAACGAGACATTGAGCCTTCTAAACACAAACAAGAATAATCAGTTTCTACTTAACTTTTTGTTATTCGTCTAACTTGTTTTAAGTTGGTTTCTAAGTGCATTTGATCTTTATTAAGGTTCAAAACATGCATACGGGTATTCGAAGGTCGAAGGAAATGGAGAGAAAACGAAACGGGTGAGTGCCCTACAAACCACACGTGCGATGGCACGTGCGGAACCATGGCCGCACGTGCGGGGGCATGTGAAATTATTTTAGAATGTAAACTTTCGTAGGTTCTGCTGGCCGCACATGCAGGGAAGTCCCACCGCACGTGCAAAACTAGGTAAAAGCTGTTGTTCGAAAAATCTGTTTGATTCCAAGCTGTTTTCTTCCATTTTCTTACTTAGGGTTCAATCCAAATCACTAAAAAAACATGTAATATTACTAGAAAACATAAGTTTACAATTGTTTCATAGATCAAAACATCAGAAATATGATAAAACTTCAAGCTAGAAAGATTAAATCCTTGTTTTGATTCTTTTTCATAACCTTCTCTTTCTTTCATTCTAAAACATGAATTAAACCATGAAAACTCTTGGAAATCATGGGAATAAATTAAAATAAAGGCTCATATGCATCAAGGACACCAAAAATTTGATCAAAAGAATAAATTTCCTAAGTTTCCTAGCACGTTTCTTTCCTAGCTCAACCTTTCTTCCACCTCTCCTAAATTCTCCATTTCTACCTCTTTTTGATTCCAACTTCTTCCTATTCTTAGATGTTTGATGAGTTTACTACAAGATTTTGAATTGAATTCTTACCTTAGAATGCTTCTAGATCAAATTTCTATTGAGATTCTTGAGTTTCTTCTCTTTTTCCCCTTTCCTTGTTTTTCTTCTCCTCTTTTCTTTCTTTCTCTTGATTCTTCTCACCGTCTCCAACAAACTTCTATTTGTTTGAATTAGGAACTAGAGGTTTTATTATGTGTTGCTAGGGCAAAGGTTGAAACATCTCTAAACCAATCATATTGCTCACTTAGGCTTACTTAATCTATGGTATACTTAGGGAACTAAATTGATTCTTAATTCTTATTAAGATTCCCTAATTATATTTAATCAACACTAATCCTACTTAGTAATATAACGCATAACATGAAAAGGTAAGATTTATTAGACTAAAGTCTTTAGGCTCCTCACTCAAACTTTAGGCATATCCTATGGTTTTCAAATTAAGCTCTAAACTACTTCCTCCCCACCACTCAAAATTCTAACACATAACAAACAAGTTCTTAACCTAACTTTTCATGCTCCTTCTTCTTCCTCTCCTAATTCTACAAATCTCAAATCACATAAACATATGACATGTAACATGAAGGTATGAGCAATTTAATATTCATGATGCATGAAAGGTTTGGTTATCACAATCCTGCCTTAATTGTGGAAGTTGCTAAAGCTTACTATATGCACCAGGTTAGTCTGGTCAAAAGGGGCACCTCAGCAAGATACTGATATACTTGCCCAATCTGGTGGATCAAGCGATGTGTGGTGGTCCTCATTCCAAGGCTTGTGCTCCCACTATATTAGAGCCCATGTCCGCTAATCCGCCCGAAGCTGAATAGTCGTCCAGGATAACAGGTGACGAGCATAGGACTTAAGCACACCATATATGAAATGCAATGAACATATAATTGAAAAAAAATATATATATACATATATATCATAGAGTTCGAGTCAAGGTTTCAAAATATCCCCAGCAGAGCTGCCAGAAACTATAATATGCCCGAGGGTGCCACGTGCGTTAACAGTTTAGACCCTTAATTTTCTTGGATCTAGTCTCACGAGTGCAATGTGACACATTGATGAGAGCCCAAATTTGACAACTTTTAGAAAATCCATTTTATTGCAAAAACATTTGCTAGAAATAGACTGCGTCATTAGATCTCAGAGTTGCCACCTAATATTTATTTTGGGAGAATTAGGAAACTTGTGACTCGTGCCAAGGTTGCTGTTCATCGCAACTAAGGATGATTGGCTTAGAACCTTAGGTATGAGGGGAGGAGGTCATTAATTTAGCACCCCCGCTCACCCGATCAAAACATCAGCCTTTATTAACCATGATATGATTTTTATTGACTTTATGTGTTCATATGTTGATTATTAATAATCCTAAAATTACTATGTGAATCAAAACAAATATAGACTGCGCCGTCCATTTTGGAACAATTTGATTTCATTATTTTGAAAAGGTTTTGGATAGTGCAACCATGAAAATCAATTTTATTCCAAATTAAATAACACAACCTTCACCTACAGGCATGCATAGAGGTATATCAAATAAGCAATTAGCCACATGGTAGGATGCTAGACATAGTAGAAAAACGGCGCATAGGTGGGATACTAAAGCACAAAAACTTACATATTTACTAGCGTCCTGCAAACAGATAAAAAAAATAGTAAAATATGCATGATCCAATATACAAGATCCTGATGCAATTCACTCATGAAAGCAACTACAGATCCAACTTCTAATATATGACACGTGATTCATATCAAGATCATGAAGTTGCGCACAAAATCACATAATAATCGATTAAGCTCATAAATGCAAATTTAGCCGGATCTTAAGGAATGAAGCATGGATATGATGACAAGTATGAGATACAACATATTTACAAATAGGGAAAACAATTAAAAAAAAATGGGATAAAAAGAAGCGAGGATGGGGAATTATTACATCGATTTAAAATATTACAAATCCGAGTGGAGGGGGAAGAGGAAAATAATTACTTAACAAAATTAAAAACCTCACAATCACCCTCTAATTAAACTAAAAATAGTAAAACCAGAAGCTGCAGGAGGCCTCAGAGACCGTTGAAAGTAAAGAGAAAGTGTATGAAAATGAAAGAAACTACTTTATATAATCGAACTTGTGAATAGGTGGCTACTTTCTAACTCTCTCTACATCCACAAGGTTCCAAGTATCACATATATATGTATTAACAATGAATTATAACACTAGAAATCAAGAAAAGAGTACAAAAGTGCAAGAAAGTAAAGAGAACAATCAACTCAATAGATATGTGGCTATGTCCTAGTTCCCTCCATATCCATGAGAACCCATCACATGATTACAACAAGCTAACAGTGAGTCACAAAGCTTATAAATGAAGAACAAGAGAGAAAAGGTTTAAACATTTCACCTCTTGAAAGAGGGTGAACTTCTGCAATACAATGATCAGTGAATCATCAAAAAAACCAGAATAGTCAGGATATGGATAGGGCAATAAGGGTCACATGATTGTGGGTGATGGTGTCGAACATCTATCGATACTTAGTGACAGTGGAGAAAATGGAAGAATGCTGCCAGACCTTACGGGCCCTTTGGTACAAGATAGCATAAGGAAGACATCTGGGGAGACACCAGATACCCCTAGACCTACCTCGGGGAACTATTGGAAAAACCACATTTGCAGATAGGCACAAGGAATAGATAAATCAGACAAACAAACAACAGATGAATGGAATAAAATGACAGATAAACAATAAAGGAAACAAGATAATAGACAAACGTACCTCTCACAAGCGCTAGTAACCGCCTAGTCCAGTACCTCGGTTACACGAGACAGCACTCGCATGATCATACATAGTGGCCAAAGCAGTGCCACCCCGGTTATACTCCGCAATCTGGTCCATGACCACCATAGAAGCCAACAGGCGAAGGTGGACCCTGTTAGACTTATTCGCGAATAGAACGCTCTCAAATAGGTATAACAGGAAAACCCTTGGTGTAGTGAGTAATCTGGACATGGAAAATAGGGCGGTGATTACGAAAGCAAGTGTAGAACCACTAGTACGAAACTAGCCTACTTTCGTGATGTAGAGTAGCACTAAGGAAATGCCTCAATGCGTCATCTTGATAGGCTAGGTTAGGGTCAATCAATATAAGGAGGCTGCTGACTAGAAGTTTGGACAACATCGTGAAGTCCTCCAATGTCGTGGTCATTTCACCGGAGCTAGAAAAGTGAAAGGTGTTTGTGGTGTCCTACCATCTCTTCATGAGGGCCAATAATAGGCCATGACTGACTCGGGTATCGCACAGGGATGCACATAAGGGTTCGAGACCATACCCATCTACCAGAGTCTTGATAGTCACCCGCAGAGCTAGATACCACTCGGCTACACTAGATGTGAAGCCAAAGCCACACACTTCTATAAAAAGAAGGAAGAAATAAGTTAAAGCAATGGAAATGAGTAAGGCAAAAATGTCAGAAAGCATACAAGTAGAAAGATAGAGCCATGCCCTATAGCTCGTATAAGATAAGTGTTGCTTAGGCTCATGAAGAACCCCTGAGCGAGGGTTGATATAGTCCACCTTGAGAAACCAATCCATCCCGGCCTACGAAGCGTAAGGAGGGTCAAAAGAAGGAAACTGTCTAGCCATGAAGCAATCTGTCACAAGCAACACAATGAGAAGTAGGGAAAAAAATGGCAAAAACAATAGGACATGGTGCAAAGATGGCATGAACAATGAAAAAATGTAGAAAATGGAACAAAAAGATCAAATGCTTATGTGTTTATGGACTATACAAGGAAATGATGGCAATGGGATGATATGCATGAACAAATATTTATAGTCACATAGGAACTATGCGAAGAAACTCTTGCCATTCATGGAAATAATCGAAAAGTCACTCGAAAAGCTCATATAAAGCAGTAAAAACATGTAACAATGGAAGAAAAGTCATAAAGGATAGAGATGAAAGAAAAATACCTGGAATGAGTAAATAATGGCTGGAACTCGGAACTAATCGGTAGAAACAAAGGTCACGGCATGAGGAATCCGAAAGGACAAACCAAAAACTAAACCACTGAACAATAAGGAGGCACCAATGTGAAAAAGAAAGAAGCTTGGGAGGAAGAGAGTAACTTTTCAAGTCTAGTGGAGTAGAAAATGAAGCCTCGAAGTGAATTTAAACCCTCTGGGTCTTGGCAGAATCATGCCCCTCGACCGAGTGTATGTGCGCACATTGTTTGTATGTGCGCATAAGTTTTTGTAAATGTGCACATTAGACAGATATGCGCACGCATGTTTTATGTTGGCACACGTGTGGCCTTCATGCATGGCCACCCTCTAGACGTCGTCAAGGCGCAGGTATATTCTAAACTCAAACTTAAGCATTGGCATGCCTTTCAAGACACATTGTAACACCGCCTAGGGGGTACCCGTGCATGTTAACAGTTCGGACTCCCGGTTTTTTTTGGATCTAGTCTCATGAGTGCAATGTGACACGTAGATGAGAGTCCACATTTGGCAATTTTTAGAAAATCCATTTTATTGCAAAAAACATTTGACAGAAATGGACTACATCATCAGATCTCATAGTCGCCACCTAATATTTATTTTGAGAGAATTAGGAAACCCGTGACTCGTGCCAAGGCCATTGTTCATTGTTACCAAGGATGCTTGGCTCAGAACCTTAGGTATGAGGGGGGGAAGGTCATTAATTGAGCACCCGCGCTCACTCAATTAAACGATCGGCCTTTACTAACCATGATATGAATTTTATTAACTTCATATGTTCATGTTCCAATTAGTTTTATTAACTTCATATGTTCATGTTCCAATTAGTAACAATAAATCCTAAAAATTACTATGTGAAGCAAAACAAATATAGACTGTATCATCCAATTTGGAGCAATTTGATTTCATTGTTTCGAAAAGGTTTTGAATGGTGCAATCATGAAAATCAATTTTCTCCTAAATTAAATAACACAACCTTCACCTACTGACATGCATAAAATTATATCAAATAAGCACATAGCCACATGGTATGATGCTAAACATAGTAGAAAACACAAAGGCAGGATGCTAAAGTACCAAAAGTTACATATTTACTGGCGTCCTGTAAATAGGTACAAAACAACAATTAGTGAAAATATGCATGATTCTATATACAAGACCCTAATACAATTCACTCATGAATTGTAACTACAGATCCAGCTTCTAGTATATGACATGTGAATCATCAAAACATGATGTAGTGCACAAAATCACACAATAAGCAATTAAACCCACAAATGCAATTTTAGCTGGATCTTAAGGCATATGGCATGGATACAAGGCATGGATATGATGACAAACATGACATATTACATATTTACAGATTATGGAAAGCACGTAAAAGAACGGGATAGAAAAGAAGCGGGGTTAGGGAATTATTACGTCACTTTGAATATTACAAATCTGAATAGAGGGGGTAGGAAATAATTGCAACAAAAATAAAATCCTCACAAACTCTCTCTAATTAACATAAAAATAGTAAAAATAGGAGCTTTAGGGGGTCTCAGAGACTGTCGGAGACTGTTTTAGCACAACACCAAACAACAGCATAATTCTGTCCAGGGGAGGGCTGGCCAGCCAATAAAGTGGTCGGCCGGCTACTAAGGTTAGGCCAAAGGCTCTGTTTTGTTCCGAAAACCAAAAAAAACAAACGAAAAATGTGGAAGTGGCTCAACTAACCATTTCCAATTAGCTTACAACAAGTTTATAACATGAAATTGAAACAAGAAAAGCAATACAAGAAAGAAAATGAAAGAAATGCTAGAAAATGACAAGTGTGCAAAGTCTACCTTCCAAAGAAGGATTTGATTTACAAACTCCCTTTTGATCACCCTCAAATGTATGATTCTCAAGTTAGAAATTCGAAATTCAAGTTGGAATGGTGTTTTTGGGAGATATAACAGTGTTATGGATGGAGTTGTTCTAACTCTTTGTTTTTCTCTCAAATTCAACAACACTCAGTCTCTTTTGATCAAGGCTATTAGAATTAGGTTCTAACATAATTTATGGAGTGGTTTTGGTGTACGAAAGATCAAATTTCAATGTGTGTGTTGAAGAAAAATGTAAGTTTTGCTCAAAAAACTTATGCTGTGTTTGGTTAGGGGATTTGGGGAGGGATTTGGAAAGGGAAAGGGAAAAGGTGTGTGAAACTAGGTAAAATATAGGCATGTTTTATTCACATTTCACCTACGTTTTCCATTTTCCTTTCCAAATCCCTCCCCAAATCCCCCAACCAAACATAGCATTAAGCTTTCTCTTTTGCTCTATAACTCTCAATCCTTTCTTAATGCAATTCTCCTCTTTTTTCTGTCTGATTCTCTCTATCTCTATAAGCAACTACAGGGGGCTCCTAAGTCAAGGAGTTGGGAGACCATGGTAGGAGACAAGGTTAATGGGTGGTTGAAATGAATTCATCATTATAGAAGAGGATAAATCCTCTTTTGAAAATGATAACCAAATAGAGATAGTGGAGGGTAAGGGAGGTTGCATCTCGTGCATGTATATACTAACAAATATTTGGAATAGCAAGTTCCACTCACTTCTAGCAAGAATTCTGCCGAAATTGCCCTGCTTTTGGGCAAAGTAGTTAGCCACTTTCTTGGCTGGCCGACAGGTTTTTCCTCTTGCCCGACCACTTTATGAAACACCCGGCCACTAGACCTACTGACCAGCTACTATTCATAGAAATATTTTTCTTCTTCTTTTTAGGGAAAATAGGATTTTTTAACAGAATTCTCGTCCTTTCCTCCTATTTCCACATTATTCTCTGCTCCATTTCCTCAGAAAAAGTTTCATTTTGAAGTTTAAAAATGAGCCTTGAAACATTACAAAAATATTCAGAACGAAGCGCGAAAGGAAAGTTTCGAAAAAAAGCTTTAAATGGGATTTGAACACTTGGCCAAAACAAGCCTAGGTTTGGAAATGAGGCACAAATTCCATCTTTTTTACTGAGAATTGTGTAAGAAGCACATTCTTATTTTCATCATTGGGTAATCAAAAGGAAGTGCCCAAGTTTTAGGGCCGATCAAAATGGAGTGTCTACACACATCATTTTATCATCTTAGGCATTGGCATGCCTTTCGAGGCATATTATTTTCTTAAGCACTGGCACGCCTTTTGAGGCATAATTCTTTTATCATCTTAAGCATTGGTAAGTCTTTTGAGACGCATATATTGACACGTCTTTCGAGGGACAATCATTTTATCATCCATGGCATTGGCATTGGCATGCAAATCACTTGGCATGGCAAAGCATTTCTCAAAATCACATTTGGCATCATGGCATCATGGCATCACTCAGTAAATTTTGGCACCCGTTTGGCATACATTTGGCACCACTTGGTGAAACTTGGCATATGATAAATCTTGGTAAAAATTGGCAACACTTAATACATTTTGGCAAACATCTGATAGCCCTTAATACATCTTGGCAAAGTTTGGGACCAATTGGCACAATTTGGCATTTAAATTCCCATGTCTTGTCGATGCAAGCTTGGAATATCATTAAAACCTCCATGTCTGATGTGGGCTTGGAAAGGCACCACTTGGCATCTAAATTCCCACATCTTGCCGATGCGAGGGTGGAATATCATTTAAATGCCCATACCTTGCTGATGCGAGTATGGAAATGAATCACTTGGCATCTAAACCCCCATGTCTTGCCAATGCGAGCATGGAAAGACCCCACTTGCATCTAAACCCCCACGTCTTGTCGATACGAATGTGGAAAGGTACCACTTGGCATCTAAACCCCCACGTCTTGTCGATGTGAGTGTAGGAATGGCATCTAAACCCCTATATCTTGCTGATGCAAGCATAGAAAGGCACCACTTGGTATTTAAACCTCTATATCTTGCCAATGCGAGTGTGGGAATGACACCTAGTAAACCCCCATGTCTTACCGACACGAGCATGGAAAGGCACCACTTGGCATCTAAATCCCTACATCTTGCCGATGCAAGCGTGGGAATGGTACCTAATAAACCCCCATATCTTGCCTATGCAAGCATAGAATAACACCTATTTAAATCATCACATCTTGCCGATGTGAGCATGGAATGGCACCCAATAAAACCTCCATGTCTCGCCAATATGAGCATGGAAAAGATATTGTTTGGCATATAAACCCCACGACTTGCAGATACAAACATGGAATGGCATCTATTAAACCCCATGACTCATCAATATGAGCGTGGGATGACACCATTCAGCATCTAATATTTCCATGACACGTCGATACAAGCATGAGAAAAGTACCACTTGGCTCTTAAATAAGCCTCGTGATTCGTAGATACGAGCACAGAATGGCACACAGTGACACGCCTCGTCAATACGAGCATAAAATGGCATACATTGGCATCACTCTCTAACCACACTGCAGTGTGCTTTATTGTTTGTATTAGTTTTCTTTGGAAAAACTTATAGGATTAGCAAAACCTGGAAAGAATAAAGGGAACTTGGCATAGGTACGACAAGGTGAGTACGGAAGGTATTGTCCGCTCTCCTCTCTTTTGATTGCATGCTTAGAAAATTGTTTGAGTGCTTGTTGCACACACTCACTCACATATGAATTGTTGCACAATCGCCCTCAAACTACACTGATTTGATACCTTGCATCAAGGATATGTAGGGAACCTACAGATTCGATCACTTGCATGAATGTATGGTACTGCCTTAAGACTTAGGGTCATGTCAACTGGAATGGTCTCAAATCTTTGACATTTGCTTCTTATCACTTCATGATTGTTTGAACTCTGTCAAAGAGGGGCAACTATAGACATCCCATTTTGACTGACCCTAAGACTTTGGGTGCTTGCAAGTCTCCTGATGATGAAACAGTACTTACTTTATCCTTAGAATGTTTAAAATTGTTTAGAATTGTTGTATAAACCTATTTTGGCCAAAAAATCAACTTTTTGCAAAATGACCATTTTACCCCTGGACTCGTTTTTAGCCAAAATCCAACTTCTTAAACTCACAAAGCCCAATTGTGCTTTGATTGGTCGTATTTTTCAAAATGAGTGACCTGTTTTATCAAAAATCTTGATCAGAATGCAATTTGGGTGTACTTATGTTGCAAGCAAGCTAAAAGCATAGGACCCCGTACTTGTGCATGCATGCATAACACGTGTACCAAGAAAAATAAGTGTGCACATGTTAGATGTGAGTGCGCACGTTGTTTGTACGTGCACACAATTGTTACGCGTACACACTCAGTTTGTTCATGCACACATTGAGGCATCATAGAGTTAATTTTGGAAACTCAATCTTGGTGTATTTTTTGTGGAAATAGCGGAGGAGGGAGTGATGAAACCCTAGAAGGGTTCTAGAAGCTTTCCCAAGCTCTATAAATAGAGCCCCTTTCCCTCTCTTTGAAATGGTTAAGGACTTGAGGCAATTTTGAGAAGTTTAAGAGCCAAACACCACCTCCTCTCTCTCTTCCTCACCTTAGCTCCAAAAATACCCTACCATATATAGCGATTCTAAGTCTCTGAAATCATCCTGGGGCTTGAAAGATTCAATCTAAGTCATAACCAAAGCTTGAGGGAGTCTTGCAAGCAAGAAAACAAAGTTTATTCCCTCATTCTTGTGCTTTCATCAAAATAGCGGGTATTTCTTCCTTCTTTGCTCAATTTCAATACCTTAATCTTTGTCTATTCTTAGTATTAAAGTATATTAGGTTGCTAGTCTATCATTACATTATGTAGTCTATTAGTTTTGCCATCTTTTCGGTTACTTTTGCATGTTTTATTCATTTTTATTAAAACAACATGTTTTTAGGCTTTTTTTAATCATATAAAAAGCATGCATGGCCTGTTTTTATCATCATGTAGATAGTTTATGTTTTTCCCTTTTTATTTGTTATTTGCCTTTTTCATGCATAAGTATCATTTAGTAGCCACAAACAGGGCCTGCATTCATGTTTTGTGTGTTTAGCAGTATGCTAGGATCATATTTATTTTATGTATTGCATGTAAGATGTGTAAAGTGGGTATCCGGATAAGTTTTCTAGTTTTCTTGGCATGTGTGTGTGCTTCTTGCATCGTCTTTTCAATTATGCAAGTTACATGCTCCTCATATGTAAAATTGGTTGTTTTGAATGTTTTTATTAGTGTTGTTCATTTTAGTTCAAGTTTATGGCCATTGTTTTATCTCAAATCTATTTTTAGTGGAAACTCTTTAGTTTACTTAACGACATGGCTTTATTCTTACAACTAAAATAAATGACAATTGTTTATTCAAATAACGTAGTTTTAGGTTAGTTAAGGGGCTTAGGTCTAAAATGAATTCGTGTGAACATTTAACCACTAAAATTATAAAATAGAAAGTGAGTAAAAACCAATCTTCGGATTGGGTAAAAGGGGGCGTTTTTATGTAAATGGCCTTCCTTTTTTGTACCTAAGCTCCTGAACCCGAAATGTTCTTGGTTATAACGAACTAGGCCTTAACTTAGTTTTCATCGTTAAAAATTTAGGGGGAAATTACTGGGAGGTCCCATGTGAAACATGTGGTGACCATTTAATCCCAAAACTTTTTGAGTGCCCCAAAAAGTCCTTTCCTTTATCTCTCTGGTTTTTGCCTCTCTTGTTACGTGTTCATCATCAACAATGGGTTCATCAACATCAACAAAAAAAAATCTTCAGATCTGGAAATTTTTTGCAGATTTTTCGTCATCATCAACAATGCGTTTTTCATCAACAATGCGTTCTTCAGATCAATTTCGCATCCCAAAATTCGATGCTCTGTTTCTTCTTCTTCATCATCGACACCATCATCGTCAGTGTCGACGAAATTCGATCTTCGAACCTATTGGATGACTCTGATAGAAGAAATCAACCAGAAGCTAGATGAGGCCGTGCTTGTGAAGTACCCACAGCAGATCTACGAAGCTTGCTGTAGCTGTTGTAAGAATCTGCCATGAATATGGTTTTGTCAATTTCTCTCTCTTTCTCTCTCTATTTACAGATTTTTTTTGGGGATAGTTGTTGATCTATGGTTGTTGTTGTTGATGATAAAATAGATCTATAATATCATTGAAATAGATCTGTAATGACTTAGATTTGTACAGCTATCACACAGATTTGTAATGAGAAAATTTTCGAATTCTGAACAAGTAATTTTCGAGTTTTAGTTACAGGCGGTGAAAACTGTAAAATTTTGCAGTTTGAATTTTTTTTTTGGTGCTGGAATGAATCATGGTTTAAAACTGTAAAATTTTGCAGTTTTATAACATGCAAATTTTTTTTTTTTTACAGTTTCATAACATGTTTTAAACATTCCGACGACTTTCCGGCGATGTTGAACATTCCGACGAGTCTCCGGCGACCGTTTGACGGAAGTCCGACGATAGTAAGATGTGAACAGTGTCTGTAAATTAAAAAAAAAAAAAAAAGGATTTTTTAGTAACAATTAAAAATGTGTTGGACTAATTGGTGCAAGTATTTTGTTTTGGGATTAGCTGGATCTTGAACTTAGTACATGGGACTTATCAGTAAGTTCCCCTTAATTTCCCTTTAAAAATTAAGTGATGACTCTATGTCAATAAAGCAAGTCAATGTGGGATGCATGCCTTAGACTTGAACAAGGCAAGTAATTAATATATTAAATTCTAGTAAATCAATGATTTAGGTAATAGTGATGTAATATGACTACAAGCCTTGATATCGTCGTCAAGAGAATGAGAGTATAATCAAATCCCAGGCACAAATCGTCTACACTGAACTAGGGTTGCAACATGACTCATCTTCTTTAGGTATGACTCGTCTCACGCTTTGTATATCTACAAACGAATAAAATAATTGTATAACAATATATTCTCAATCACAGAAATTGAATACATTCATTTGATGAAACTTTAAACAATGGTTATCCAAAGCAAATCAAAACTAAAATCACAATACATTAATACAAATTACTTGAATAGGGCTTCATCTCAATCCCGAAGAAGAAGATTAGTCACTCATGGTTGAGGTAGAAAACCTCTTCTCTTTGCCTTTCTCCACTTTTCTGTGGAATCCTTAATAACCCTAATGATCAATAGGCTTTTGTATTTATAGACATATGACACATTTAAATAATACCCAGGAGACTAGAATTCTCCAAATAAAAGGAAAATTCAGATAGAATTATTTCCTACTTTTTTTACTTATCTTGCAGATCCATTTTGACCTAGTAAATGTTAGAATTGGAGAATTCCTATTTCACACAAATTGTAGCCCTTTAAATTAGCTTTACAATGCCTCTTGATTCACCTCAATTCGATATCAAATATCATATGAGACAGATATGCCCAAAATACCAAATACTGTACATAGTGACTCTTCTAGCGAGATTACATCAAAGGGTTGGGCTTTTCTTGCTTGATTAAAATTATTTAGATTTTTCTAGACCTTCAGAGTTGAGTTAAAGCTTGGTCTTGGGTTTGAAATATGAAATTAAGTCTAATTTCTACTTATAAGCATGAGTGACCTGCATATACACAAATATATTGAAACTATCAAGTAACAATTATTAAAGGACCTAACAAGTATACTTTAAGGGGCCTAAATGTGCACATTTCGACAACTATCAACTGCATATAAAATTGTCTCTAATCAAGTGGCTGGTCGTATGGACTTGGAGACTAAAAGTCCCAGAAAAACTCAAAAGCTTCCTTTGGTTGATCATTCTGGGAAAGCTTTTAACCAATGATCTAAGAGTGAAAAGGGGGTTGACAGCCAATGCTTCTTGCCCTAGTTGTGGTTTTCACACTGAAGACATGGAGCACTTACTTCGTGGATGTGATATCAACAAAGTTGTTTGGGTCAATGCGGGCTATCATTGGTATTCGAAGGACAATCAGTTGCACCTCAATACCCGACTTAAAAAGAATTTGAAACCTCATTCACAAATTGATCCACTCTACAATATTGTTTTTATTTTCTCTCTTTGGCAAATCTGGAAGGATATGAATAAAAAAGTTTTTGAAAATTCTGATCCTATATTGCAAAAAAAAAACCTTATCCTTTATACATAATTATGCTAGTGAGATCCAAGGTAGACCAATCACTCAACTAAACTGACTAAATGGCTTCCTCCTTCTATAGGGAAAATCAAACTAAACATGAACGGATTCGAAAAGACCCAGGGGAAGGAGGCTTTGGAGGTGTGACGATCTAGAAATTTTCCTTCCATTCGAGCGAGGGAGTTGATGCTCGAGCGGACTTGTGAGGCTCCCAGTATTTTTGCAGTCTGTCCGAGATTCTGAGAGTTATGAATTTCCGCTCGAGCATAGGAGTTGTCGCTCGAGAGGACGGCTTTGTTGGTCTACGCGCTCGAGCGCAAGATTGGGCGCTCGAGAGGTCTACCTGGTTGAGTTTGAATTTCTCAGACTAGTGGGATTGTTTTTGACCTTTTATTATTGTGTTTGGATCCTCTTTATTTTATTTTGGGACATTGATTGAGGTGGTAACATGATGGTAAAGTAAGATTGGACCAAAAACTTTAATTCGAATAATTTTTCCTACGAACAACCATCACTCTTTTGCCCTTTCTTTTTCCACACTTCGAATTTGGATGTGTGGCTAGAACCATTGAAAATCTTGTTTCCGGGGCTTCAATTTGGACACAAGAACGACCTAAAACGGAGTCTGGATGAGAGAGTTACGTCTGTTTGAAGTTTTGGAATTTGTGCTGGAAGCAGGTACGCTCGAGCAAGAAAAGCGATGCTCGAGCGGACTGTGCGAATTTAGCGACTTAAAAAGTGATTTTCTAGATCATTCTTTACACTTTATTTTTCCCTCTTCCGTCCTCTCATCCTAGGTCCGAAAACCTAGCCCTCAAAACTTTGATTTCATCCATTTTTACCAACAAATCCACCATGGATCTTGCATCAAGGATGAAGAACAAGAGAAGATCAACACTTTCAACCGATTGGAATTCGGATTTGTGAAGGATTTTTCTTAAAGCTTTGCTTTTTTGCTTGATCCTTGAGGTAGGGGTCCTAGTTCTTCTTCAATACTTGCATTAATAGATAGATTTGTGGTATTTTGATTATATAAATACAAAATCTCCATTTTTGAGCATAAAGTGTACATCATGAGATTTGGGGGTTTAGGGTTTGAAGTGTTGGGGGTTCAATTGTTGGGTTAATATGGTGGATTATGAACCTTAGGTGTATAATCAAGGGGGAAATTGGAATTAAAAGTAGTGGTGTGAGAAGTTTCAATTTTCTTGAAATTCTTGATTTTTCTTGAAAACCCTAAGTTAATTTATGATGATAATTAATGATTTTGCCCAAATTGAAAGTAAAATCACGAAATTGAGGTATTGAATTATATATATACAAGTTTAATTGAATTTTGGAAGTGTTTGAAAATTATGTTAAAAATTAGCGATTGAACCTTTATTAAGGATATTGTAAATCATGCTATGATATGAAATGAAATTTGGGAAAAGGATTTGTTAATGATATGGATGAAGTGATGAAATGGAAATTTAAGAGTTCACCTTGAATTATGTTGAATTATATTTAGTGATGTTGAGTTGAAACATGTTGAATAGTGTTGATTATGTTGAATTGTGGTGATTATGTTGAATTGTGTTGATTATGTTAAAGTGTGTTGGCTATGTTGAATTGTGTTGACTCATAGTGAGTTGTGTTATATTGGGTTGTGTTGAGTTTGAGTGGTGTTGTGTTGGGTTGTCTTGAGTTTGGGTTGAGTTGTGTTGGGTGTCTTGAGTTTGGGTTGAGTTGTGTTGGGTGGTGTTGTGTTGGTACCCGAGCAGAGAGTTGAAAAATGGTTTTTTCGGTGCCCATGACCATCCGTATAATAGCCGGTAAATGTGGGGGATGATTTTAAAAATTGAAGAAAAAGGTTTTTGGGGGCCCACGTCCCGCCATATAGTAGCCGACAAATGTGGGGGTGATTTTGGATTAATAGTGCCCAATTGCCCTGTCTAGGCTTATCACTGGACAAATGTGGGAAAAATGATTTTTAGGTGTCCACACAGTCCCACCGTATAGTAGCCGGTGAAAGTGGAAAAATGATTTTTGGGTGTCCACACAGTCCTGCCGTATTGTAGCCGGCGAAAGTGAAAAAACGGATGGTTTTTGAAAATGTTTTGGGTGCCCACATCCCGCCGTATAGTAGTCGGCAAGTGTGGGGAATGGTTTTAAAAAGTTGAAAAATGGTTTTTGGAAAAATGTGATTTTTGGAAGAAAATGGCTTTTGAGAAAATGGTTTTTGGGAGTTCACTTCCTGCCATATAGTAGCCAGCGAAAGGTGGAAAGTGTTATGGATTGGAGGCCCACTATCCTGCTATAGTAAGTCGGCAAAAGGTAGATTGTGTTGATATATGTGTTGAGTTGATGATGTTATTTGTGACTTGTGATGAATCTGTGAAATTGCAAATTGATGTGTAATTTGATATAAAGAGAAATGTAGACAGACATTATTTGTAATGTATGGAACCCAAAAATGAGTAAGGGGATTATAGATTGGTGAAGGTGAATATAATGAATTAGTTGTGACAATAAAGGTAAATTATGAGTGTAGTTCTGTAAATAAACAAGAGATTGAATTGAAAGGGGTTTATTAGTCTTGTGTTATCTTAAAATGAAATTTTAGAGTGTAATTAATGGTGTAAATTGAGTATAGGAGAATCGTTAGTAAATTAAAAAGGGAACTTGAACTTGAAGTAATGGAGTTCTAATTAAATATAATAAGAAGAAAATAATAATGAAAGAAAAAGAGGAATATTAAATATGAGAAATTAAATGAGAAATATTTTGGAATGAGTTAATAAATATAAAATGATGTGGCTCCTTATGCATAAATGTTTTAAAAAGGATTTATGGTTTTCTAATGAAAAGGAATAGTTTTGATGGTTGAAGGTTTTCCTTAAATGTTCAAATGAATTTTTAGAAAAAGATACTTTACGTATGGTATTTTAAAATTACAAAACGTCACCTACTATATGGTATCACCATGCATGCATGATCATTTCTATCTGTGTGTTAGTTATTGATTTAGAACTATAAGATTTCTACTGGGCATTAGTGTTCACCCCTTGTTGTTTTATCTTTTTACATGAAGAGAGTGTGGATTCTTTGATTGAAGAGTTAAGGAGTCCATGTGTCTTTATATGTAATTTCATTGTAGATGTGATGGATCTTGTATTTGTATTTTATTTATTTGTAGCTTCACAGTAGGAGTTTGGCATGTATTGTTATCATTGTAATGTTCATTGAGAGAGAGAACATGTGTTATTGTATTTCTATTACTCAAGGGTAATGGATGTTTGTAAAAAAAAAAAAAAAAAAAGACCTAAATTACAGGCTTTGATAATGTTTCCGAGTAGTTAAAACTTGGGGCGTGATAGGAGGGGTCTGTAGAGATGAAAAAGGAGTCTGGCTGTGTGGTTTCTTTGGACGCTAGAGAAGTGATATAGCCTTGAAGTTTAAATGTGGGGTATTTACCAAGGCCTTACAATTGTGCTAGAAAAATGTCTCAATGTCTCAATGAAATCATCATTGAGCTAGATTCTACAATGGCTGAAGAATTGCTCACTAAGGGTCCACCTCAGAATTGCCCTTACAGAAGCATTGTGGAAGACTCTTGTCACCTGCTTTCAACATTGCAATTGATCCATTCAACATATCATGCGTGAAGCAACATGGGAGCTGATCAATCGGAGATGCTGGTAATGGTGGAAGAGCCACCTTCTGCAATTAGAAGTCAAGTTGTTACTGATATGGTGGGAATGAAATATAGGAGGATCTAGCTCATGTGCTCCCCTTCCTTGTTTCTTTTTGTTGCTTTTTTCTTAGTTAGTCTTATGTGGTTGTTTCCCTTTCCATTGTTCCCAAAAACCAAAAAAAAAAAAATCCCAATTATACACTGCCTTTTAAGAAAGGGGATCACATTCTCGCGAATGTAAATATAATTTGAACAATTTAAGAAGATTGTCATAGTTGTAGGTCTATTGCAGGTTTTGTTTCGAAAATTCAAATTGTTAATTTTGTAAGGTTTTTCGTGTATATTATTTATAAAAAAAAAAATTAAATCATAACCTTTTTCATTTTATAGCGTTTAGTCTTCGAAAAATATATACGAAAATGTAATACCCTCAAAATATTGGCATTTGATATATCCAGATTAACTCATATAAGTGGTCCAAACCCCATTACTTCCAATTATTCACATACCAGAACATTGAGTATTATAAATATTTCAATAACCAATATTTATACTAAATCCCCATCATTCCCTTAATAATATTCAACATGAAATTTAACAAAAGAGTGACCACATACATTAATATTTTCATCATCCCTAAGATATGAATCTATAGTATACGATAATAACAAGTCAAACAATGTAATTACAAATTAATGCCTTACTGGTTATAAGTTCCAAGACTTTGCTCGGTTACAATAAAATGGTTTTCAAACCCATACATAGATAGCTCTTGGCTTGCAAAACAAAACAAAACAAAACAAATAAATAGCTGAGTCTTGTGCTCCAAAAAGATCCTCCACAACTTCACTTCGGCGGAGGCACACTACAATCACCTGAAAAATAGTTTCCACTAAGGTATAAGCAAAAAGCCCAGTAAAGATAATCTAAATAAAATGCACATAATTTAACAATATTATGAGGTGCAATGCATATGAGATGCCAATGCCAAAATCATAAGTTTTCTTATTTTGAAATTCTCATGCCATGCACATGTTCAAAAATATAACCAATTCAATCATCTATTTGATAGAATAAAGGATAGTAAATACAACACTAGTAATCCCTAAGCTAGTGTGTGTAAGTACGCATAACTAGCACTACCAATCTCCACTTTACCAGCTCCTATCCGGAAGGCACGTGGTACCTACTCTAAGTGTATTTTCAGTCTTTTATCTTGAACACTCAGGCCAACTTAAACAATACTAATCTGCACCTCCTATCCGGACTTACCAAACATATTTACCCCATAACTCACATTTCAAATATTTTCAATGAATCAATTTGAAAATCAATTTCTCAAATCCAATGTGGAGATTAAATCATGAGATTATGCAATGTTGAATGCCATACATGAATTTGCAAATATTTCAATTTACCTAAATCACATTGTAATTTCTACGACAATCAATACAACCCTCTTTCGGTTGCCTAAACAATTATCTCTATATAAAATATAAATTTTAAAAGACAAAAATAACTCATAATCTTATATCTTCAATAGTTTCAACATAAGAGTAACAATTACATGTTCAATCTCCTCTTTTCCAACTCAATCAAGAGTCATAATATTCTTCCAAAAATTTCATTAATATTCTCTTTTTATTCAAATCCAAGAATTCACAAAAAAAATTCATAATACTAAAAATAACATATGTTTTTGTCAACATTTCTCAATATCTCAACATGATAAATATTTTTCATTTTTCTCAAGAATTCAATACTTTCAAATTAAACAATTTCTAAAAGGAATCTCAATAGTTTCTAATATTCTCAATAACATTCTCGTCAATCTCATCCCTTTGAACATTCACTTTCATATTTTCATTTGTTCAATAACACGTACTTTCAACACTTATAAATTTCTCATAAGTTTAGCCAAACATTTCGATTTCAACATTTCAAGTTCATAGGGCTTTATCAAAATTTGAAAATTACTCATTTTAAAAATAAAATTTTTCAAATTCTTGGGTCTGACAACAACCACATTTAACAATTTGTAAACTTCAAAAAAAATATTTGAGAATCTTTTCCTTACATTAAATATATCTATAGCAAAAGCACTAATTTCTTCAAGTGTTATATTATCTAAATAATACATAATAAAGAAAAAATAAATATACAATGTTAGCAAATTTCTCCCTCAAAATTAGAAGAGAAAACAAACAAAAATTCTAATTTTCGACATTGTCAGATTTCAGTTTCCATCGAACAAAACACTCCTCTGGAAATGCTCATCAATTTAACTGTAAGAACTATGGCCAAAAAGTGCATGAATTTTATTAGATCAAAAAACATATGGATTTTACTTAGATCAAGAAAGGGGTTTGGGGTGGAGAGAGGGAGTGTGTGTGTGTGAGAGAGAGAGAGAGAGTGTGTGAGTGGGGGAGTCTGTTTTAAAATAAATAAATAAAAAAGAAAAGAATGACGGGGGGAGGGAAAAGGAAGTAGCCCCACGTGGTTGCTCGTCTATAATCATTATTTTATTTTATTTTTTTTTATAAATATCTATCAATATATATATATTAATTATTATTATAATATTTGTATCATAAATAATAAAATAATATAATATTTTTTAATTATAAAATATATTTTGTTTGATGGTACACACTATTAATATTTATAACTCTCTCATGATAATAAAATAAATAATAATAATAACAGTAATATATGATAACAAACGAGTCATGATTTAATCAATTGAATCGAGAATGACCACCATTAACATAATTAAATATAAACTAAAACAATATAGTTTAGACTAATTAAATAAACAAACATGATATGGAGCTCGAAAATTTGGGCACTAATGTCCCGAAATTGCCATATCAGGTAAAAAAAAAAAAAAAAAAAAAAGTTACCAGAATAGGAAATTAGTGCCATTAGTGCCAGGCAGTTTAGTGCCACAAAACATTTTCCTTAAATAAAATCTAAAAAAAAATAATAATTTATATCCATATTTAATACTCAAGACGTAAGAATAATTATAATTCAAAAAATTTTGTCAAGCGGACTTTACGAAGTTGAAATCAAGAAGTAATATAATTTATTTTCACTAATTTAAACAGAATGGTCCACGATACCACAACTATAATAATAATAAGAACAAAATTTAATTTGATTCAACTCGTTACAAAAAACATGTAAAAGTTATGATTATTAGATCATTTTAATTTTTTTCATAAATAATATAGATGAGGATTCAATAAAATAAACAATTCAAATTATCATAACAAAATCTATGATAGGTTCTATAGACACAAAAATTTATATTTAAATTCAAGAGAAACTCTACATGAAAAAAATAATAATAATAAAAACAACAAACCAAAACAAATGGAAAGAGACGCATAGACCACTTGCATGATTAAGACAACTTTTGTTTAGAATTGAATGGAGAAAAGGCGCAGTTGGATTTTTCTTAAATGAAATTTATATGAATGGTAAGAGTATCTCAATCTGACCTAGTTGTACTTCATTTTCTTTTTACTTTTTTAATAAAATATTATTTTTTAAATATTTTTTACCAATGTCGTGCCTCATCAAAATTCCTATTTTTGAAACCAATCAAAAGGGTGAAAGCGACCACTTTAGCCATAACCACCTCACATTAAAAGATAGCTCAACCGAAAGGATATGCATAATACATACCACAGCTCCTTTGATAATTGCATGAGGACAAAATACAACAAAAATAGAAAAAATTGATATGATTAGAATTTTAAATTATGTTTAATTGAGTTAAGAAATGAAGAAAGAAAAAAATTTAAGTGAATTCAAAAAATAAAAAATGAGATTATATTTTTCCCTCACTTTCTTTTTTTCTTGTATTTTCTATTAATCAAATAAAAAATGAGATTGTATTTCTTTTTTTCTCTTTTTTTTTTTTTTTGGGTCAAATCCTCTAACCAAACACAATCTTAAAATTAAAAACTAATGGAAATAGACGCGTAGAGGATTAGCCTGATTAAGAAAAAAAAAAAAAAAAAGGTGTTGTTTTGTATTGAATAAAGGAAGAATTGTAGTTAAATTTTCTTTCATTTTTTCTTGAGCATGGTCAGAAAAATATTGTTTAGAATTGGGTAGTGGAAGGGATGTAGTTAGATTTTTTGGAAAATTGTAAAAAAAAAATAATAATAATAAAAAAAGAAAAAAGAAGTTCTCATAGACTCTTGTAACAAAATAAATTTTTAATTTTATTTTTATTAATTTAAATTCTGAATTTTTTTATTTATTTTTGATCTAAACCATCAGTCTATTTCTATTAAGTAAAATTGACCCAAAAAAAAAAAATTTATTTTAGTCATTAAACTCAATGAAAAATGAAATTTTAGACATTTTATGTAAACCTACATTGAATTTTATGACTAAAATATTATTTTGTCATTAATTTTACTTAATAGAAATAAGATGATTGTTTAGATTAAAAACAAATCAAACGATTAGAGTTTAAATTGATAAAATTAGAAACTCAAAATTTATTTTGTTATAAGAGTCAAACTCTGAATTTTATTTATTTATTTATTTATGATAATTTTCTAAAGATTTTTCTTCCTTGAAAACGAAATTTATAGGTGCATTTAGTGCAATATATAAAATTATTTATAATTTTTTTAAAATAATGTGTAAAAGTATTTGGTATAACTTATATTTTTATCCATAATCAGATCCATCATTACAATCTATGATTTGATTTTCATCTTAAAAAACAATAATAATAAATTTTTAAAAAAAATTATATTATAATTTATAAGGCAAATATAATTTGAATATTGAGGGAAACTACTCATTAAAAACAAGAAATATACTTCAATTCTTGCTTCTTAATTGTCAACTTCTAAGAGCACTACAATGGTTTGTCATTTGAGCTACCAAAGCTATAATACAACTGTTGGAGTCTAAAAGTGATACCTCAATGATTGAATATAGCAGTTGCCAATTGTGCCAACTCAACCAAAACCAACCGTTTCCCTCCTTTCTTCCTTCTCTTCCAGCCAAACAAGTTTGACAAACTTGTTTCACCATGTTTTTTTCACAGAATTCACCAAAAAAAAATTTACAATAATTTTTTTAATTTACCCAAATTCAATAAAGTTCTTTTTTTTTTTTACAAAATTAGTCAACAACAATCAATAAATCTCAACAAAACTTCAAACAATTTCAACAAATCTCAGATTCAACAAAAATTTTTAACAATTTCAATAAATCTCAACAAGCAATTTCATAAAAATTTGAAATAATTTCAACAAAACGTGTAAATTAAAGTATAAACGCAGCAGATAAAAAATTTCAGATCATACCTTTTAGCAGAGCCTGAAACGAAGAATCTCGTGGGTAAATCATGTGCTTTCAGAATGTGAACAACGAACCCAGCAGTGGAGTGATACTATAATATGAGTATCACCCACACAAGTCACAGTGCAAAATGGCTTGATTGTTGTTTAATGGAAGAGGGTCAGTATGGGAAAAACATACGTTGTTTCCTTATTGCACATATCCCATATATCATATCAGATATATAGGATAAATATATCATCTATCTATATCAGTTGATATGATAGATATAGATATCCTGAGTGGTTATCCAAATAAGTTTTGAATTCAAATTCAAACTTACATGAATAAGGTTTAAAAGGTTCAAAGGGTCATGCCACATTGGCGCCCAATTTCTAACATCTCCCACTCGCACATGAGTTGGCATGACACTGCCACATCTCTATCTCAATCTCCCCAAAAAATGAACATTCTTATACTAGCAAATGCACCGTGCGACCGCTGAGAACACCTGCATGTGGAAGCCCTATACTAGAAACTCAATATGAGTCAGCATAGAGACATCAACCCAAAATGAACAGAAATAGTGTCTCATGTACCTAGACCCATCTAGCTACATCGGTCCAAAAACATCTCTAATCCCTCAAAGAGCATGTTTGACTCTCCTAGGTCCCGCATTATATTCACACCCAATCAGCATCCCATAGAGAGCGATGTGAGTTTTCGACAGTGAATATAGAGTAGAGATGTAGAACTAGATGATCTTTCCTTCACCCTCATATCATTTAATTTGAAATTGACCGCTTTCCCAATAATGTCCCTTAAAGCCGAATCATACATGACCGCAGGCAACATACCAAAGTAGCTGAACATCAACTCCTCATCTTATGACATAGTCAAAGGTCACAAAAGGCACAAAGTAAAGTCATTTAGGGAAAAATGACTTTTAGGACTCACACGGTGAAGAAACAGGGATCCATTCTTTCACCTCGCTAATGGGTCGATAAGCACATGCAGTACGAATGCATGTTATAGTGGAGTAACTCTTCCAAAAAGTGATGTTAAACTCACACACCATACAGATCTTAGTCTAGTCGCTCTTAAGCGCACAAGTATTTTCCTAGTGTCTAACTCGAATTCTCTATTTGCTCGCCTCTCAGGCATCAAATGAGATCTCGCATCTGGCTATCCATAATAGGCACATCATGGAAAAGTGGGTACTCTCATATCCATGTTCAGTCTCTAACAAGACCTCATCTTGGCTCCAACCAAGGTGACATAGCTAGTGGATAATTTTAGCTTCTCTATTTGCTCCAAATACAATAAGTCACTAGTCTCATCCTTGCTCGCTACCTAGCACTAAGGGCGATTGCTCGTGTGAGTGAGCCAATCTTGCTTGCTAACATCAATTTAATTATTCTGTGTATGCTTATTCACAAACCATTGCAAAAAGTAGTAAACATAAATGTGTAATAGAAACAAATATGAATACTAATGGCATAAATATCCCAAAAATATGAGTTCAACTGAATACACATAAATATATCACCACCTACGTAGTCCTAAAGCCCTAACATGAATAAGATAAACATCTCTAGCAATGGGCTTAGTCAAAGGGTCCGCAACCATGCGACTCATAAGGATGTGCTCCAGGATCACTTCTTTCTGCGCCACAATGTCTCTGATAAAGTTGAACCTCACATCAATGTGTTTGGTTCTGCCGTGGTATTTAGGATCCTTAGCGTAAGCGAGTGCAGCCATGCTGTCACAATGGATAGTCACAGGGTCTAAAGTGTTTGTGATAACATCCAAATGCTGAAGGAATCTCCTCAACCAAACAGCTTCTTGAACGGCAGATGAACAAGCCACAAACTCAGCTTCCATAGTCGATAAGGCGATACAGGATTGCTTCTTATTGCTCCAAGAAATAGCACCATCGCTAAGCATGAAAGCATATCCTGAAGTAGACTTACGTTCATCTAAGTCTCCTCCCCAGTCAGTATCCCAATAGCCAACCAGATGTAGATCTGAACTTTGGTAGCAAAATGTAAACCCATTAGAAACAATGGCTCGATGAAATCTCAGATTCCACTATCTGGATGATTGCTTTAAGCCATAAATAGATCGTTAAAGCTTGCAAACTTTGCGCTCCTGACCTACTACCACAAAGCCTTCTGGTTGATCCATATAGATCTCTTCATCCAATTCTCCATTGAGAAATGCAGTCTTAACGTCCATCTGATATAGCTCTAAGTCCAACTGAGCTACTATGGCCAAAATTAAGCGAATAAAGGCAAACCTTACAACTGGTGAAAAAGTTTCCTCATAGTCCACACCCTCTCATTAGGTGTAACCTTTCGCCACTAGGCGAGCCTTATACCTTTCTATGGAACCATCCGCTTTGCGCTTGATTTTGAGAACCCATTTATTCCCAATAGTCTTGCGTCCTGGCGGCAAATCAACCAAGTCCCAGGCATGATTTTTTTTCATAGACTTTATTTCTTCATCCATTGCAATACTCCATTCTTTACTAGCAGGGGATGAGAGAGCCTCTTTGAGATTCTTAGGCTCCATCTCATCACTCGGAGCAATCATGAATGCTTCCCCTTTAATCTCAAAACGACGACGGGGTATAGCTCCACGCTTGCTTCTGCGTAGTTGAGAATCCTCATCCATTGGATCTAATCCATGGGTAGGTAGATCGCTTCCACTGTCCTTAGGAGCTTGAGGGATTATCTCCTCATTCTCTACTAGGCTGCTAGGTGCGCCTTCAAGTAAATCCTCCATCTCATAGAGTTCTACTTCTCTAGTTACCTCACCTTTGCTAGGGAAATCCTCCTCTAGGTAATCCACATCTCGTGACTCAATTTCAGTCACACTTCCATCCGGATGCTCCCCAATAAACACATAGCCCTTAGAATGCTCACTATAGCGAATGAAGATACACTTCTTTCCTCCAGGGCCCAACTTCCCAAACTTATGAGAAGCGTTGTGTATGTAAGCTGCCGAACCCCAAGGCCGCAAATTGCCCAAATCAGGCTTTTTGCCAGTCCACATCTCATATGGGGTGGAAGGAACTGATTTGGAGGCCACACGGTTAAGGATTTAGGTAGTAGTCAACAAAGCATCTCCCCAATAAGAAATGGGAAGATAAGCTTGCGCCATCATTGATCTAACCATGTCAAGCAATGTGCGATTCCTTCCCTCCGCTACACCATTTTGCTGCGAAGTCCTAGGAATTGTCAATTGCCTGATAACTCATTTTTCCTCACAGAGCACTTTAAATTGCTCAGATAGATACTCGCGTCCCCGGTCAGTCCTTAGAGCCTTAATGCTCTTGTCTAATTGATTCTCAACCTCATTAACATATCGTCTAAAGCAATCTAATGCTTTTGACTTGTGAGAAATCAAATAGACATGACCAAAACGCGTGCAATCATCTATAAATGTGATGAAATAAGGGGCTCCATGCCTTGCCCTCACATTCATTGGTCCACATATATCAGAATGAATAAGTTGTAATGGGATAGATGCCCTTATGGCTTTCCTAAATGGTTTCCTTGTTGCCTTACCAGCAAGACAGTGCTCACAAGTAGGCAAAGTGACTCTAACGAGTGGGCCTAAAAGACCTTCTCTAGCCAATCTAGTCATCCTGTCTTGCCCAATGTGGCCTAATCTAGCATGCCATCTCATAGAATCATTATCACAAAAAGATGCAATATTAGAAATAGAGCCATTGGCATTTTTATTATAACTAGAATCATCCACATCCAAAACTAAAAAACCATCTGAAAGATAACCAAAACCATAAAAAATTGTTTCCAAATAAATGCTAACACCATTATTCTCAAAAACAAAAGCTAAAACCAAGGCTCATCATGCTAATAACTGAAACTAAGTTTCGCCGAATATCCGGAGCATAAAGAACATCATGAAGATACAAGGTGCACCCTCATCGCATTTCCAGCTTGTATGTGCCAATGCCAAGCACCTCCACATTGGACTCGTTCCCCATGTAAACTTTTTTGCTCCCATCAGGTACTCGGCGATACTCAACGAACCCTACTCTGTCCTTTGCGATGTGGTCTGTTGCTCCGGAGTCTACAACTCAAAAATGAGGAGAATGAGCAATTAATGCTCGACTAGAAACAAAGCATTGAATGCGAGAAATTAAGTAAAGGAGTACCTTCTTCTGCTCAGGACAATCCCGAGCGAAGTGTCCTTCTTTGTTACAGTTAAAGCATGTCAATTTAGCCTTTACCTTCTTGCCACCTCTCTTGCCCCTACGCTTGAAATTTCTAGCACCATTGGGCTTTAGCGCAGCTGTTGCTTGCTTCTTAGGGGCACCTTTTACTTTTCCATGCTTGAACTGAGAAGTCCTACGTGAGCTCGACTCAACCACCATAGCAGAACCATCAGACTTAGCCGTCTCAAGGCACTCAGCCTCTAGCTCCAAATGACGTGATATGTCTTCGAATGTTTTCACACTCTCATTATGCATCATGTTCTGCTTCATCTGCTGCCAAGAATTTGGCAGAGAGCGAATCACAGCTTGTACTTGCTGCTCTTGAGTCAAATTGTGCCCAGCAGCCGTAAGCTCACGTATCATGGCTGACATGACCCTCAAATGCTGCTTCATCGAGTGATGCGCCCTTTTCTGATAGGAGTCAAACTTCATAGTCAGCCCACGTAGCTTTGCCAAAGAGGTAATACCAAACTTTTGCTTGAGAGCTTCCCACATCTCAAATGCAGTCGGGCAATGGTCAAATTCACTAATCAAGTCGTTGTGTATGCTGCTCAACATAATAAAGCGCGCACACCGATCTTTGTTACGCCAAGACTGAAAGACTTCAAGATCATGACCATGTTGAGCTGTATTGTCCTGCTCTGGCTCAACCATCACTTGTTCAAGTGTGGTCAACACTTCTTGCTCATTGAGGAGGTATTGGATCTTACGGCGCCATATATCATAATTGTCGCCATCTAATTTCTCTCCCTTAGTTAAGTCTGCCACCACTGTCTTAGAAGCCATTTCTACATATAGAGTAAACAAATGCGCAGGGGATATTAATGATAGCAACACAAAAAATTATTTTGCAGCAAAAGAATCTAAATTAAATAATGATAATTTTACACATGTCTTAAGATCGAAAATTTGCTATGCTCGTAATCATCTCTTGCGCCTCTAGTGATAATTATCAAAATTTAATTTAATTTCATGCACAAAAAACAATCAATCTCCCACTACTTATGGCATATACAAAACATGATAAATTCCATACAATAGCATCTTAATGTAAATTTACAAATAACTCATGCTATATTCATTTAATAATGGAATTCAAATAAATAAATAAAAACTAATCATGCTTCTCTAATTGCAACATATTACAAACCCTAAAAAAAATATGATGTATTTAATATTCAGATTATGCCATAATAGAATGTACATTATTCTGAAATTTTCTGGAATTTTTTCTAAAATTTTCTGGAATTTTAAATAACTAATAAACACACATAAAATTAGAAATAAATATTACAGAATCTGATAAACTGAAACAATTATACCAGTAAATGGTAAAACTTTGCAGTAGTCTACAATAAAAATTTCAACCCCAGAAAATTAATCATGCAATACTAGAAGCATTTTAAAGCAGAAATAATGAATTATTATCACAGAAAAAATATTTTTTATTTTCATAAAATTTTTAAAATTTTACAGAAGATAGAAAATCTAATTCTGAGTCTAACAATACCAACCACACATAAAACAAATCTATAACGAATTATTTATGACCATTTAACGCGATTCAAAATTAAAAACAAAACAAATAGTGCCTTAACATCAGCAGCCAAGCCAGCCAAGCCGACGGAGGAAAACGGCGCGGCTCAGCAGGCGGCTCAGCGCATGGCGTGCGCGTGGAAGCACGCCTGGCGCATGGCAGCACGTGGCAGCGCGTAGAAGCGTGTGGAAGCCGCTCACGACGTCAGATGACGTGTGCGGACCACGCGCTGCCTTCTAGGGTGTTTTTTGGTCCAATTTCGGTACTGCCGGACTCCATTTTCCAAAATAAATACATTTATGGTCTTAAAAAAGACATTTAATGAACATAAAAATGAGGTATTTTACACTCTTAATTTAATGCGAGTGGAAGTGCACAAACCCTGCACTTCATCTTCCTCATTCATTAATTTTCATGCATATAATGTGTATATATTTATATAAAATTATACACATGATTTAAAAAATAAGCACGAAAATACCCATATATGCTCTAATACCAATGTAAATTAAAAGTATAAACGTAGCGGATAAAAAATTTCAGATCATACCTTTTAGCAGAGCCTGAAGCGAAGAATCTTGTCGGTAAATCACGTGCTTCTAGAATGTGAACAATGAACCCAGTAGTGGAGTGATACTACAATATAAGTATCACCCACACAAGTCACAGTGCAAAATGGCTTGATTGTTGTTTAATGGGAGAGAGTCAGTATGGGAAAAACATACGTTGTTTCCTTATTGCACATATCCTATATATCATCTATCCATATCAGTTGATATGATAGATATAGATATCCTGAGTGGTTATCCAAATAAGTTTTGAATTCAAATTCAAACTTACATGGATAAGGTTCAAAAGGTTCAAAGGGTCATGCCACATGGGTGCCCAATTTCTAACAAATCGCAAGGAATCTAGATTAAATCTCACAGAATATGAACAAAACTTCAAATAATAAATACCTAGATTTGCCATTTTTTGTTTATATTCCAACAGATTTTAGCAATCATTTTCTTCATCTTCATCGTCTTTGTGACCATCTTTATCTTCTCCATCAGAGAGATGATTTGGATGAGTGATTCAAAGGGTTTGGGGTTAGGGTTTCAGCTGTGGAGTGTCTGCGATTTTGGTGGAGAAGAGGGTTAGGGCTTTCAAGACTTTGTGATCTATGAGGGAAATAAAGGTTTAGGTTAATGAGAGAGATATAGAGAGAAATTGAGAGGGAGGCGATCGGTGATGAGGGTAGGAGAGAGTGAAAGAAAGGTTTAGTAGAGATGGTTTAAGGTATGGGGCTTCCAGATTCAAGATGACGACCGATGGGTAGATGGAGAGAGAGAGAGAGAGACTAAATTCTGATAGAGATCATAGAAAGAGAGAGTTGGGATGATTCTAGAGGGTTGATCTCAACCGTTGGATTATGTAAAGATCCGACGGTGAGATGTGTCTTGAAATGATAAACATGAGCCCAACGACTCTATTTCAATCTGGAAAAAAAAGAGGGGGGAGAGGGCAATTTTTCCAAACAGACAAGACACCAACGGCTATAAATTAAATGGTTGAAAAAAAAAGGGGGTCGTGTTTCTGTAGTGGAATAAATACAAACACCTTAATTCAATTTGAGTTCACAGCAAAACCTCTTAAATTATATCTTTCTTTTTTATTTTTCACACAATCACTTTGGAAGGTTCATCAAAAACAAAGAGAGGAAAATCATTTAGCAATAATGAAGATGTGGCAATTTATAGAGCTTGGTGTCACATTACTAAAGACTCAATTGTTGGGAATTCGCAATCTCATGCTCATTTTTGGGGAAGAATTTTTGAAAATTATTGCTTGCTGCAGAATGATCACTCAAGAACACAAGTATCTATCTTATCTCGATGGGATGTAATCATGAAATGTCGCAACAAATTTCGTGGGTGTTTAGCGCAAGTCGAAAATCTACACCTAAGTAGGATGTCTCAAGTTGATATAGTAAGATTTCATCTTCATTTATTATGTTAGTTTTTTTTTTTTATTTTGTCTCATATAAAAATTAACTAATTAATTAATTTAATATTTTATTAATACAAATACTTCAAGAAAAACTTTTATACCATCATGATGAAAACAAACATTTTGCTTTTGAACATTGTTGGCCAATCTTGCAAAACAATATCAGGTGGCAAGACGTAGCTCCTACGAACACAGTGAAGTCAAGGATATATACAACATTTTTCTCTAATTCAGCCCCTGAATCCCTTATGGATAACTGCATTTCTCTTGAAGACAATAACGGTCCAAGTGTTGGTAACAATCCAACTGTTGGTAATAATCCAATTGGTGAGGGTAATGTCTCTACAAGGGGTAAAAGGCGTATGAGTAGGAAATCTGCAAAAGAATTGCTTTGGAAAAGTTAAGCTGTTGAAGCTAAAGTCCACAAATCTAACAATTTGTTGGAGACATTAACCAATACCTCGATGACAAAAAAAAAAAAAAAAAAAATTGAGAGAGAAGAAAAAATGGCTCAAGCATGCTGTGGAAACAATCATTTACTTGATTATAATCTCTAAGGCCCTGTTTGATTCCAGGATATAAAGGGTAGTATTGGATATTATATACTGTGGGGTCCACATATCCCATGTTTGTAATTTTTTTTAGAGAGGATATAATATACTGTGGGATTGTATATCCCCCCAAATTGGTGGATATATAATATCATCCTCCCCTCATTATATCATATCCCCTGATATGGGACAAGAATTAAAAAATACAATTTACCCTTCTTGTCTATCTAATATATACACACACTAGGGTTCAGCAAAACATCCGATGCTCAATACATCCAGGCAAAGAAGAAAGAGCTCTGATTTTGCAAGTGTAGTTCTACTCAATTTTCTGATCGATTTCCATTGGCAAAGCTTCTTTTCGGTGATAATCATTGTTTCCCTCTACTTTGCTCTTTTCTTTTTCTTTTTCTTTTTCTTTTTCTTTTTTTTTTTGATTTTCTGGTTTTGGGTTTTCCTTGTATGATTTTTATCTAAAGCGTTTGTGGCCTTTCCGCTAATTTTTGTTCAATCTGAACTTTCTAAAACCTTTTTTTTTTTCATTTATACAAGGTTGCTTCAATCATCTTCTCTTATCTTACATATGTGATTTGTAATCTTTTTTTGTTTGTGGGTATGTTAATTTTGTCTCTGTTTTTTTGTTTGTGGGTATGTTGATTATGTCTCTGTTTTTTTTTTTTTTTTTTTTTTTTTGGGAGGGGGGGGGGGAAGGGCTTTGATTCAAGCAATAATAATAATAATAATAATAATAATAATAATAATAATAATAATAATATCTTTTTAGTTTTTATTTGAGCTTTTTGTTTGAAATTAGAGAATTGAGAGATGTTGCATATATTAACTGATTTGCTTTAATTTTTTTTCCCCATTCTTGTACATCTATGACCTGTGTTTGATAGTGTTCATTTATACAAGACAATAAAAATTTGTTTGTTTTGTATGTAAAAATCTAGGGATTTGATTGAATCAAACTCTTCACATAAAAAAAAAAAAAAAATCAAATAATCTATGAAGAGTTTGATTTTTTTTATATAATCAGATTTTTATATATTAGGAAAGGTAGTTTAAAAATTGATTTTTGTTGTATTTGAATAACCCTTCTTCTTCAATGCCTCTTGTTTTTATATGTTTTTGATCTGGAAAACAATTATGCTTCTATATACAAACAAAAAATATTAATTTATAAATATAACATAAACAATGAGAAATCTGGTTGTTTGTATATGACAAAAAAAATTAGTTCTCAGATTTTTTTAAAAAAATTTTAACCTAAAAAAATTTGATTGTCTAGAAAATTATTTCAAAAGTTCGATTTTTGTTGTAGCTTAATAATCCTTCTTATTAAATGCTTCTTGTGGATAAGATTATTTTTTATCAAATATGATTGTTTACATGAAGCTACTGTGAATAGTAGTTAGCATTGATTTAGTTATCTATTTGATTGCTTTAGTTATTTAATCTACTATTGTGCTATTTCTTTTCATAGATGGCAAATAATAAAGGATTTGATGGTAGGAGGGACCTCATTGAGGCCTACATTGCCCTGCAACATATTGTATCATCCATAAATTATACTTGTGGAGTTTATATTGTCATTTTGCATGTTGCACTAGAAAGGTTTAAGGCTACGAGGAAAATAAGTAGAAATTATAATCCTTTCAAACAACAAATTGACCACCTAAATAGGTTGGTAAGAGATAATGACATAGACTGCCATGAACAACTACGAATGAATAGGCATACCTTTATGCGGTTGTGTGGGCTTATCAAAACAGGGGGTTTGTCAGATTCAAACTATGTTGTGTTAAAGGAAAATGTTGCTATGTTCTTGACTGTGCGTGAGCATCACCATAAAAATCAAAATGTCAAATTCAATTTTATGAGGTCTAGTCAAATAGTTAGTAAGTATTTCAATGATGTCCTTAAGGCTGTGCTTCAACTACAAGGTGTCTTACTAAAAACACCTGAACCAATAACTGCTGGGTGCACAGATGATAGATAGAGGTTGTTTCAGGTAAATGCTAGCTTTAGTAATGCTTCATGCTTGATAAAAGTTATAATATTCACATTTACAATTTAATAAGTAATCATTTATTTTTAGTAATTTTTGGTAGAATTGTCTTGGTACACTTGATGGCACTTATGTTAGAGTGCTAACTCCTACAGTAGATAAAGCGAGGTATAGATCAAGAAATGGTGAAATTGCGACTAATGTCTTGGATGTTTGCTCCCATGGCATGCAGTTCATATATGTCTTACCTGGCTGGGAAGGTTTCGCTTTAAATTCTAGGGTACTTAGAGATGCCATAAGTAGACCAAATAGGTTGAGAGTGCCAACAGGTACAAATGCATTTCACACTATCTTTACTATGTATAACCTTTGGCCTTGTACTTAGTTTATGTAATTATATAATCCTATATTATTACAGGTTCCTACTATCTAGTTGATGAGGGCTATACTAATGGGGAGGGTTTTTTAGCGGCTTATAGAGGACAACGTTACCACTTGTCCACTTGGAGAGAATGGGGTGCCCCAACTAATCCAGAGGAGTTCTTCAATATGAAGCACTCTGCGGCTCGTAACATAATAGAGAGATTTTTGGTCTTCTGAAGCTTAGATGGGCAATATTGAGGACATATTCCAACTTTCTAATCAAGACCCAATGTCAAATTATCATAGTTTGTTGTCTTCTATACAATCTCATCAAATGTGAGATGCCTATGGATCCATTGGGGGTAGACCTAGCTAACACATTGCCAAATAATCAAGAACCGGGGACGAGTACATTGACACAATTGAGGGATCTGACAAATGGACTAATTAGAGAGACACTCTAGCTAAACAAATGTATAATGAGTGGTTAGCTAATGGGAAATTAAGTACTATTTTCATTGGATGTGATGTTTTTTTAATAATTATGTTGTGTAGTGAGTTGGCGACTTGTAACTTAATAGAATGATATAGACATGTAACTTATTTTATGTTTGAGTTATTTGTTGAAGACATAACTTTTTTCTGTGTTTGTTTGCTTGTCTTAATAATATTATTGTTGTGTTACAAATGGTTGCATGTTAGGTATGGATGACACAGCTACTATTAGTGGATGTCAAAAGAAGGGTAAAGGGAGGGCAACTGCTTTCTCATCAAGGGGTCGTAGAGTGTGGATTCCGAAAGAGTGTGATGTGTTGATCTGAGCCATGATGGATCTGTTTAGTGACAAATGGAAGGCTGACAATGGTCAGTTTAGGTGTGGATTTTACTCTGAGTTGGAGAAGCTTATCATATTGGCTTACTGATCTTCGTACATCTCCTCAAATTTTGGAGAAAGCAATACAATTTCCTTACTGACATGCTTCGCTTGAGTGCCTTTGGGTGGGATGACTCTGATAAGATGCTTTTAGTCTATAGCGAGCAAGTTTGGTAAAACTATGTCAGGGTAAAAAACTTACCTTAACCATTTTGCATTATTTATTAACTAGAAATATAAAATCTAAAATAATGTTGTTTTGTAGAGAGAGCCAGATGCCAAGGGCATGAGAAACATACCGTTTCCTTACTATGAGGATTGGGTAATTCTCTTTGGCAAGGATAGAGCCACTAGAGTCTTGGCTAAGGGACTCGTTGGCATGGTTGATGCCTTAGAAAAAGAGGACCAAACTACTGAGGAGTGTTACACTCAAATTGTTGATCTGCCTTATTGTTTCTTATCAACATCTGAGACTCCATAAAACCAAGGTGGCTCAGTGTCATGTGCCAACTTATTGGGGGTGCGAGTTCTGCACCAAGCACCTTGCACGCGCATTAGTTTATGAGCAGCAAGGCAAGTAGGGTAGATCCCTATCACATCTCTTGGGTTGGTTCTTGGGCATAACGCACGGGGGTACGTAGTACCACTCGTGGAGCAGGCTTCTCGGGAGGATGACAAGCGTCTAGTCCCTGGCACGTGATATTAGAGCAGGTTAGTGACAAGAGAAGAGAATGCAACATTGTCATCCGGTGTAGAGGAGACTGTGACTGAGCAAGCCTGTGGAAGGGAACCCACGACGGGAATGAAGGATAAGTCACGAGATGCTATTACCGCCACAGAAACATGGCTTGCCAAGGTGGAGCTTGCTGTGGGCGACTTGAGGGAGCATCTTGATGTGTTGGAGCAAAGCCTTGAACATGAGGTAGAGGGTCTCAAGGGGGAGATCAAGGAACTCCATGATGGCATGCTTTCCATCATCAATTCTGTGGCACATGATGCTCAAGTGGCCAATGATTCCTTCTAAGCCAAGGTGTTGGAGATGCTCACATAGTTTGAAGCCCGCTTGGAGGAGGTGCACCAAGACGTGGCAATGTGCAAGAAGGCCATAGCCGGTGGAGCTGTGACCTTGCTGGGGACGTCTAAGGTGGAGGTGCCAAAGCTAAAACCTTTCGATGGAAAGAAGGATGCCAAGGAGGTAGACAACTATTTGTGGCACATGGAGAGGTATTTTGAAGCGATGGCGGTAATTGAAGAAGATGCCAAGGTACGGACCGCAGTTCTTTACCTCACCAACACAGTGACATTATGGTGGTGTGGGAGGCATGTTGACATTGAGAAAGGTACATGCACTATAGCCACTTGGGATGATTTTAAGAAAGAACTTAAGAAACAATTATATCCTAAGGATGTGGCCTATTAAGCTAGAAAGAGCTTGAAGAAATTCAAGCACACATCATCTATTTAGAACTATGTAAAAGAATTCCCTACTCTCATGCTTGAGGGCCCGAGTATGACTGATGAAGAATTACTCTTCAATTTCTTGGACAACCTACAACCATAGGCGGAGCAAGAATTGCGTCGCCGTGGAGTGCAAGATCTTGCCTCGGCCATGGTAGTGGCAGAATCACTTATTGAGTACAAACGTGGGGATGGCAAGACCAGGACATCTAGAAGTTGTAAAGCTTTCTCATAGTGAATACAAAAGGCATTCTCTCAAACTCTTATTGTCTTCGTAACTTGTCTCTCTTCTAAGTTTGTGAGTTAGGCTGACTTAGCATCATCAAGTAAAGCTTGAGATTGTCCAAGTGCTGCATGAATAGCTTGGAAACAACCAAGGCCGTGACACGTGCTATACCACTTGTCATGAACTGGGCGCTTGTCATCCTCCCGAGAAGTCGGCTTCACGAGTGGTGCTACGTACCCCCGTGCATTATGTCCAAGGACTAACCTAAGAGATGCGATAGGGATCTACCCTGCCTGTCTTGCCGCTCACAAACTAATGCACTTGCAAGGTGCTTGGTGTAGAACTCACACCCCCAATAATTCGGTACGTGACATGCTACCACCGCCAGTCCCTGATGCCCTTGTTAGGGAGACATTACCCTGCCTGCCTCCATACTTATCCATTTCCCTACCCACGGGAAACCCACCTCGGCGAGGACACCACCCTTGGTGTGGACCCCACAATGAAGGTGCTTAGTATAGGTTCCACATATCGTCCCCATCACAGTGCCCCTAGGCTAGCTCTGATACCACTTGTCATGGACTGGGCCTTGTCATCCTCCTGAGAAGCCGGCTCCACGAGTGGTACTGCGTACCCCCGTGCATTATGCCTAAGAACCAACCCAGGAGATACGATAGGGATTTACCCTGCTTGCCTTGCCATTGACAAACTAATGCGCTTGCAAGGTGGTTGGTGTGGAACTCGTACCCCTAATAAGTTGGTACGCGACATCAGGTACAACTTCTAAGAAAAGAGCTAAGTAAGCTAAAGGTATTGCAAAGGGTCTTGCTGATATGGCTGTTGAGTTTGGTTCCTTCTTTGAGAAAACCAACACTACCATGGAAGAAATTGCTTATAGGATTGGTTATGTCCATGACTTGTCTCTAGCTAGGAAGTTGGTTAATGGGGAACTGTTCAAGTTGCCACTAAACACCAATGACAGGTTGAGAGAAGCTACCCTTTTCGTGAAGGATGCTAAAATGGTTGATTTGTTCTTTAGCTTGTTTGAAGAAGACAAAATGGAATGGGTATGTTTGTTGTTGGCTAGGTATGCTTAGGAGGGTGTGTTTGCTGTTGGTTAGTGAAAGATATCTATCTATATATTATAATATTTAGTTTAGCTATTCCTCTTGAAGCACATGTGTAGTGCCTATTTTGCATAGTAATTACGAGGTTTAGACATATTTTGACAAACTAACTAGTGTATATCCCCCACAAATGGCTTTTGTGCCTAATTTTGTTGTAATTGTAGGGCGTAATTTTGTTGTAATTGTTGGGGTTGTAAGTATGCTTGTGGACATGCATATATAAAATATGATGTATAGTGACAATCATGATGCTTAATATATTAACTTGTCTATTGTAAAAAATATTATAATTTGCTTAGAATGAATGATGGTTATTTTTAATTATAATGGTTTGAATTATTTTATAAGAATGATGATGCGCGATGAATGAATGAATGAAGATGTTATTCTT
This sequence comes from Camellia japonica, assembly GCA_030407325.1. Lineage (NCBI taxonomy): Eukaryota > Viridiplantae > Streptophyta > Magnoliopsida > Ericales > Theaceae > Camellia > Camellia japonica. Next base: position 105,885,781 of record JAPPVO010000003.1, read on the forward strand.
TTCATTCAATGATGATTATTTTTTGTAAGATAGAATTTTTTAGAATGAATGTTAGTTTTTTTCGTCTTCTTTTTTTTTTTTCAAATAATTTATTTGCTTGGGTTTTTTGTAAGAATGATGGATGTGGGGTGATAAATGAGTGATGGTTATTTTTAAAATCAAAATATTTGTTTAAAATGATTTTGTTTTGTTTATTTTTATTTTTTTTAATCATTGTCAGCTTGACATTAATATAATATATATATTTTGTTTTTGTTTGGGAAAATTATTGTATTTAATATGAATCTTTAATTTGTTCAAATAAAAAATAATATGAATTTTTAATTTGTTTATTTGCATTAGTTTTGTAGGTGGCGTTTTTTTTCCTAAACCGAACAGTGTCCCTTTTGATGGCATAAGGGCAATATGGATATTAAAATATATTATGAGGGCAATCTTGGAAATTATTTATTTATATCCCACCATATATTTTGTAAAACAAATATGAATAAGATATATCCACTGTTATATATCAAGTTAACAAACATGAATTGAGAGATATATTATCCAATACAAATATTCTATTCATTATATATCTTGACTAAATCTCATATCATATTATATCTTCCATTTTATATCTAGTGAAAACAACAAAGCCTAAGTACTTAATAAAAATTTGTTTCCCATTTTCATAAATACTTTATCTCCTGTTTTTAATTTTTTAAATGTCTGAGAATAGTATATAAACAAAATAATATTCACTAAGACTGTGTTTGGTTCAAGAATTTGAGAAGGAATTTGAAAGGCAAAAGAAAAAAAAAATTATGTGAAATATAATTATATTTTATTATATTTCAACTATTTTTTTTTTCTTTTCCTTTTCAAATTTCTCCCAAAATCTATGAACCAAACATAACCTAAGAGTGAGAGATTACGCTTTCTGTCTACTCGTTAAAACATATCCGCAACAAACAAAGTAAGGGAAACAAGTAAAGAAAATCTTTAAAGTTAATACTTGATCATTTTATAAATAATTAGTATTTAAAATTTTAATTTACAAATAATATAATTGTAATTTCTTTTGTTGTTGTTTGGTAAAAAAAATTTTAATTGGCCGTTTGGATTTAGGATTTTTTTAATTTGGAATTAAAAAGTTTATTTTGATTGATTATTTTGAACTTTTTTGATTTTTTTGAAAAAAAAAATGAAATAATTATGATTTAGATGTAACATTTTATTCTATTAATTTATTTAACCTATTTATCTTTTATATTTTTTTAACTACAACTGAATAGCCCAACAAAGCTTTGTAATAATATTTACAACAATAAAAAGTGAGTGCTTTCCTTCGCCATTCCTTATGTCATTTCCTTGTGTCTTAGAATTATGTTATGAGTTTAATATACTTTATATCTTAAATTATCATTAAATTGTCTACTTACTCTATAAATTATTGATAAATCTACTAAATCCCTATATTATATGAATCAAAGTCTATTTAATCCATAAACTATCTAAATAAATTTATTAAGTTTCCAAAATATTTAATTCAAATCTATTTAATTCTAATAAGGAATACAAAAATAAAATATGAGCTTATAAGTATTATATATTAATAAAAGATCCTACCTATTTAAAATTTTATTTCAAAAAACCTTTACATTTTTATTTTATTTTTGAAAAGTGGGCATCAGTTATTATGATGAATTTCTTTTATAGGGATAATGGTAATTATTTAAAGTATTTTTTTTTTTACTTATCTTCTACTACTTGTCCTTAAAATATGTCATATTTCATTTATAATTTAGAATTGATTATTTTTAAGTTTTTAGCTAGGTTCTTTTCATAATTTAATTAATGTATTATTTCGTTCTATTATTACTTGTAATGAAGTGTTATTATTTAAATTATTTAATTCTATTTTTTCAGTATATTTAATAATCATGATACTTTTATTGGCAAGATCGAGAAACTAAACTCTAATACTAATTTAAACACATAACAAAATAAAATACTTTTTTTTTAAAAAAAAATATTTTTTTTGTACTAAAATCTTAGTTAGGTAGGGTCTTTTGTTAATTTATAACACTTATGAGCTTATATTTTATTTTTATAATTTTTTAATGACTAAATATGTTTGAATTAAATACTTTAAGAATTTAATAAATTCAATTGATAGTTTAGTAATTAAATAGATTTTAATTTATATATTTTAGGAAGTGAGTAGATTTAATTAATAGTTCAAAAATAAAATAAATAATTTAATAATAATTTAAAAGTAAAACGTCTAAGAACCCCTGGGTCTGGCTTTGGTCCAGTCTAAGATCGGACTGGACCGTGCTCTTGGGTCTGTAAGGGCCTACCACAGGTTCCGTTAGGGCTGGGCAACCAACCCACCCGCCCGCACAAACCGCCCGACCCTACCCTACCCGCAGTGCTTTGGGCGGTTTCGATGTAGGTATGCGGGCGGGTGCGGGTCAATAAATTCACAAAAGATCGGGTTCGGGTCGAACCCGACCCGCCCGCAACCCGCAGTTTTTTTTTTTTTTTTTTTTTTTTTTTTTTTTTTTAAAGAAAAAATAACTAGTTATTATTATTTTTTTTTGCATTTTGGATACATGGAGATAACTAGTTATTATTTTTATTTTTACATTTTGGATGAAAGTAAAATTTATTATATGGGTACTTATATACATTATCATGATCTAATGATATTTAAATTAGTGTTACTAGTTTGACTTTTATTTATATATATATATATATATAAAAATATTATATTCCATTAGTCTAATAGACACAGTTAAATATGATATTTTGAATTGTCATTCTATTATCACATTATTGCATATTAAAAACTAAACAGTGAAGATTAATCCACTATTAAAATTAGTGTTACTAGTTTGACTTTTAAGGGTTTGTTTTTGCATATTTAAATTAGTGTTACTAGTTTGACTTTTAAGGATTTGTTTTTGCAAGCTAAGGAGGAAGATTAATCCATATATTCAAGCATGGTTCCATATCATCTTATCTAACATGTGGACTATTTATTATGATCATGAATTGTATATCTTGTAATTTAATTTATAACTCTTCTAAAAAAAAAAAAAAGTGTATAGAAAGTAACAAAAAATGTCAAATTTGCTTAAGTTAAAAAAAAAAAAAAAAAAAAAAAAAATCAAAACCGCAAACCGAACCGCACCCGCCCGCACAAACCGCGAACCGCATCGCGGGCGGTTGCGGGTCCATTTTTCCCCAACCGCATAAGTGCGGGTCGGGTCGGTTTTGACCCGCAACCCGCCAAAACCGACCCGTGAGCAGCCCTAGGTTCCGTTTTGATAATTCGAACTGTCAATGTGTAGAACTCGTTAAGTACTATATGCCTATAAAAAATCATATTGATCGGATATCGATAGCTATGTGATCAAAACAGTTTTTTGTCAACTGTTAATTTATTCACCGTCCATTTATTTTTTATACAAAACTGATTTGATCACATAGCTATCGATATTCGATCAACGTGATTTTTAACAGGCATATAGTACTCGACGAGTTCTATACATTGACGATTCAAATTATCAAAACGGCACCCGTGATGAGACCCCACGAGCCCAACAACACAGTCTAGTCCAATCTCAGACTGGACCAAAGCCAAACCCATAATCCCTTATTTAGTTTTGTGTTTTTGAAACCACAAAACTACCCGGCCACCCCGCTTTAGACTTCAAATGAAAAAAAAAATAAAAAGAAAACAAAGTTGTCGTTTTGCGGTAGACTATTTAGTTTATTATAGTTTTTTTTTTTTTGTATTTTTGATTATTTTTGTTTGGAGTTAAAAAGTTCATTTGAATTGATTTTTTAATTTTTTAAAACTTTTATTAAAAAATAAAATAATTGTAACTCAAATATAACATTTTATATTATTAACTTTTTAATTTATTTTATATTTTAATTTAGTCCCAATATTTTCCAAACAAAGCCAAAAAATCCATAACACAACCAAACGCAACGCAATCAATGACATTGTAGAGAAGTGGTTTGGAAATACTCTTCAGATCCTGGGAGACGCTAGTGATCCTCAGCTAGTCACCTGAAAAGATACAAACACTCCGGTCGAGGGTGCCGGAATTAGCACTCCGACGGACAAGTCAGTTCAGACACTCAGGATAGTTTGTTTACTAAGTTAAGTGATTCTTACCTTTCTTTCTCAACCCAATGTTCTTGTATTTATACCTGTTCCTTTTGATCCTCGGGGCCAGGGCCTACTTTTTAATCATTGTCCTTTCCATTATTCGGCTCTAAGGATTTACACTTATTCGGCACATATATTATATTCGGCTTCCCACTCTCGTAGGATACAGCCGATTAATATCAGTCTTCCAATGGTACGCACCTTCTGATTTTTCCATATATTCGGCCCCCACAATTGCCCCCCGAACTCCCCATTGACGGTAGTTAATCGGTGTGTTTGGTCTTGAATTGGAAAAGTTGAAATAGGTCAGGCGGTTTCGCGTACCCCAATATAGATGTCAAGATGCGCACACCTTTTCGTTCATCATTACACTTTCCCGCCTCATTCGTGTGTCTCGTATTTATTGTGATTTGAAATTTCAGTCCTTTCGAATGCACAGTTCGTCGAGTATTCGAGACTCTTGGACCGCCAGCGGATATCCCTTCTCTGACTCGCATTTTCTGCAACTCTTCTCCGTCTACCCTCGTCCCCTTGCTCCTCGTAAGTCTTCTTCTCTTTTCTTTGCAATCCTACTTTCTGTTTGTTATTTAATTTTGGCGAACCCTTTATTCCTCGTGAAAATGGCTAAACACTTGAAAGACCTCCTTTCTGAGGGTCGTGTCTTCGGATTCTGGTGACATTTTTCCATCCCCGACGATGTTCATCTATCTCTAGTGACGGACAACACTCTGGATATGGAGAGAGAGGATCGAAATTCAATCATCTTTCCTCTCCTATCCATTGCAGAGGGCGGGGTCCGTTTTCCCCTACATCCATTCCTTAGGGCCGTCCTCCGCTATTGGGGTCTGATTCCTTCTCAGCCCAACGTGAACTTTTTTCGAATCGTAATGGGGATCGTAGAGTTGAACCGGCGCCTCAGGATCGATCTTGGCATTCCGGCCATTCGGCACTGCTATGCTTTAGCCAAATCTTCCGGTCGGCTTGGGTGGTACTTTCTTAGGGCCAAGGATACTGACCATCATTTGGTAACCATGCTTGCCAATTCTGGTAAGCGTGTGGATGACATAATGGTCAATGTCCGAGGGAATTGGGAATTTGGCGAAGGCGAGGGTCGCCTAGACCCTATTCCCAGACGGAGGGGTGAACCAGGTTGCCGTGTGTCTCCTTGCGTTTACTGAACTTTTCTTTACTTGGCCTTCTCTCCGTGTCTAACCCTTTGTCTTTGCAGGCAGTAAATTGAAGAAGATTCTGGTTTCTACCGACGACGTAGTCCTTGCGCAGATTGGGACTGCACTCGGATACTTCGGCCGTCCAAACTTATAGAAGCAATGGAGAGTGGCCCACATACTTCTTCGATACGAGCCTACTTATACTACTTTTTCGGCCGCTGACAACATTCCGATTCCATCCGGCGATCAACAACTTGCGACTCTTATTTTCCCCAGCTTCAAGAGCCTTAGGCAAGTTGGTCTCGAAGCTTTTGATTCGGGGCGAGACGTCGAGCCGGTGGTAGAGGTAGTCGCCGAACCAGCCGGAGAGTTCGCTGAGGAGGTCGAAGAGGTTGACGAGGCCCTAAACTCGGCGTTTGAGGCAGCCAGACGTAGTCAGCCTACCTCGTTGTCCACTTCGGGTCGGGCGGAGTTTTCTTCTGGAGATATTTTTGGAAGTTTGGGAGACCTACCCAGCGATTTTTTTGAAGGTATGGCTGGGGAAAGCCTCATGCAGATGGCTCGAAAGAAAAATGCCGAGTGCATGGCCGCCCGGAAAAAGGCCGAGGCCGCCCGTTCTGGACCTGCCTTGATTGAGTCTTTCGAACCCGTTATTGAAGAGCCGGCTCAGATTGTTGCGGCTGAAACGGCGAAAGAGGTTGAACAACCGGTCATTGAAGAACGGTTGATTCCGGAAGAGCGGGGCAAAAAGCGTAGCGCCGAGGGAGAGGCCGGTTCAGAAGATAGTCTTGCCGACAAAAGGCCTCGCTTAGAAGAATCAGACGTGGTTGTTCCTTTCATTGTTCAGCCAAAGATCAGAGACACACCGATTCCCTCTGACGCATCCATCATTACCGACCCAGCGGTAGCCTTGAGCCTGGCGGCTTCAGTCTCCCTACCAGCTGATAAGGCATCCTTTCATGCCGTGCCGGATTTGGTGGCCGTAGCCCTATCTGCGCAGTCGGCCCTTTTGGTAGGTGAACTTTGACTTGTTTTGATTTTGGTTGCCTATGGCATCTAACGATCCCAACTCGTTTTGCAGACGGTCGGCAGGATCACCGACTTGGGCCGCCGCCTACACGATGCCCTTGAGAGGATTGACCGTTTGCAGTCAAAAGTGGTCGATCAAAAGAGCAGGGCCGAGTTTGAGATGATGAGAGCCGCGATGGAGACTGCGCGAGCCGAAGCCGAAGTAGAAAGGGCTCGGACTGCCGATCATATCCGTTCTGATGCCGAAGATAGGGCGAACGCGAGCAAAGAATCACTTAGGCTAGCCGAGGAGGCGCTTAACAAGATGGAGACTAAGTTAGCAGAGTTGAAGACGGCCAAGGAAAAGGCAGAATCTGAGGCTTCTGCTGCATTCGAAGCAGGAAAAGACGCTGCTTTCGAGGAATATGTAAATGAAGTCCCCAAGTTTGAGAATCGGGGGTTCAAACATGGGTGGCTCAAGGCCCTTGATGCCGCTGGGGTTACATTGGCCTTGCCAATTCTTTATGAGCAGGTGGACGTTGAGCCACTTGAGTCTGACCCCGAGGATTGATCTGGGAGTCACTCGAATTTTGTGAAATGCTTTCCCTTTTAATGTATGTTTTTGTTTTTTTTGTTTTTGTTTTAAGGACTTTTGTTAGTTCCGAGTAGTTTTCATGTATAAATTGGTTACTGTCTCTGCTCAATTTATTAATGAAAATTATCTTGTTGTTTCACTACTACTTATGCACAGTTTGTGATGTTATGTTGGTGAAAATTATCTTGTTGTTTCACTACTATTTATGCGCAGTTTGTGATGTTATGTTGGTGAAGAATTTTTGCCTTTCACTACTTTAGATAGAATGATTACTCTGTTGAGCTTTCTACGATTGAATATCTTGGCAATCTTATCATTCATATGCCGAATAGTTCGTGGGTATTATGCTGAAATGATTCATGGGCCGACTAGGGCACTTAATCCGAATAGATTGATTAATCTGCCCTTGCCCCAGGCGGTGCATGATCATTCAGGCGTCGGATAAGACGAACTTAGGAGTTTTGAAGTCGATTCATCAGCACTACTTTAGATAGAATGATTACTCTGTTGAGCTTTCCACGATTGAATATCCTGGCAATATTGACTTATCATTCGTATGCTGAATAGTTCGTGGCTATTATGCTGAAACGATTCATGGGCCGGCTGGGGCACTTAATCCGAATAGATTGATTAATCTGCCCTTGCCCTAGGCGGTGCATGATCATTCGGGCGCCGGATGAGACGGACTTAGGAGTTTTGAAGTCGATTCATCGGCCGGATAGGGAACTTAAGCCGAATATATCGATAGATCTATCTGCCCTTGCCCCAAGCGGGTCGATCCAGTCGAAGCCGAGCGATTGAGGTTTTCACAATTAATGAGATTGCCTCGAGGGTGCTGCTTCTGTAAAGGATAAATGATTAAAGGTACAACTTTTATGAGCACAGTAAACAATTGACTCCAGCTTTTGAAGGTATCGTAGGAATGTCGAACAGACACTTCTTTAACAGCAGAGGGGAAGCGAGGACGCTAGCTGAGCTGGGTGGAGACATGAATCGAGGTGGTGACCCTTCGCGCACAGGGAGTAGGAGTTCCAAGGATCGAGAGAGGCGTCAGTCTCCTCGACGTCGAAGCAGGTCGCCCAGGCGGGACAAGCAGTCGCAGGGCAGATCTTCTTAACCTCGAGTCGAGAGGGGATCTGAGGCGAATCCGTGCCCATTAAGCTTTGCGGTATTTGTGGGGAAAAACCCATGACAGAGGCGGACTCGATCGTTCGAGACCCAAATGTAGCGGTCGAGTTTGCTCGACAAATTTTTCCTTCTGAGGTTCAACAATCGATGGTAGGTCGTCAGGACTACGAAGTATTTTGTGAAGGCATTCACGGGGCGGTGAAGGGGCTTTACACTGCCTATGAAATCGGCATGCGGTTGCGCGCTGCCCGCCGAGAAATAGAGAAGAATGAGGAACGTATTCGAAGTTTGGAGGCCCGCACGGAGGCGGTTGAGCGCAAGTTAAGGAAGACCAAGGCGGCTCAGGCACAACCCGCTGGGCAGGGAAACCCAATCGTGGAAGAAAGGGTTACCAGTCGGCTCATCAGTACCGCGCTTGCCGATCGTGTATGTTCGCAATAGAGACCGCGAAGGGAGGGCCTATGAGAATAGTTTTCATGAAGGCCGAAAAGTTGGAATCGAAAAGACCAAGGAGAAACTTGCCGAAGAAGTTTGCCGGTGTGAAAATCGTGGATTTAGGCACGGTTGGATCAAGGCATCTCAAGCCGAGGAAGCTCTTCAAGCGTCGGGCATTGATTCGGCATCGCCACTCTACCACAGTAAACATTTTTCGTTTTCTGCTTTTGAAGTCAAGAAGCGTGAGGATGAGGGTGACGCCGTATAAGTATACTTATTGTAAGGTTGAAACGCAGATCACGTTCTTAACTATGTAATGTATTGTTTGTTTTATTGAATAAAAAATGTTCTATTATAAATATTTTGTTGCAGTTCGTATTCAGCATGTATGTGTTTCGTTTTATTATATGTTTGAATGAATGTATAAACGTTGATCGGCAGGGTCGACCCATACGTGGTACGCCGGTTTATAGGCAGGGTCGACCCATACGTGATAGCCGTTTATTCCTGAATGAGGCCATTGTAACCTGGGGAAGCCGAAAGCCAGTGGGTAGAGTGGCTACGGAAAATTCAACTCGGCTCGGGGCCTAGATTTTTGGCCAGTGCATGTGCTTCAAAAAGTCATTTGGATAACTACGCCATGGCGAATGTCAACCGACGTTTTTCTCATGGAGTGTAGTGTTAAGGAAATCGCCTCGGGATTGGGGCCTCGAGATCGCTGCCAGTATTGAAAATAAAAGGAGTGGGCGCTTCGCGCGGATAAACGATCACTTATTATGTGAGGTGGGATAAGTGGGGATATTAGTTAGAGAGGCTGGGAGTTCAGCCAAACCTGGTGTTGCAATGGAGCGTGGCAGAGGACCCATCCGTATGGGAGGTAGGACGTCCAAAAGTTGGCATGAATCTTCCAGTCGTCGAAGTAGATCACCCCGAAAGGAAAGGCAATGACCGTTGGGTTTATCCTTCCTTGTCCTGGATCTTTTCCTTGACATTGTCAATGGTATCAGGGGGAGTTTGGCAATACGCAAGTCATGGGCTTGGGCAAAGTTGGCTCAAGGCTTTGCAAACCGTGGACGACTTCTGGGTGACGGGAGTTGATTCGACACTGCCGCTTTACCAATGCGTTTTTTTCCCTTTTTTAGATTTTGAGGTTGAAAATGGGTATTGTAATACTCAAATGCGGATTGCGTTTATGTAACAACTGTTTGATCAAATAAAAAGTTTTATTTCAAACATTTGCGTCTTATTCTAAATTTTTTATATGCTTAGTTAAGCACACTATTTCGGATATTGGCGTGTTTTTTGTTTTTGTTCGTGCCGAAGGGTACTCCGAATCCGGAGACTTAATCGGCCCTAAGGTGTCATGCACCAAAGGGGCTCCGAATCTGGAGACTTAGTGTGGCCAATCGTGATATCTACGAAGGGCACTCCGAATTCGGAGTATTAATCGGCCCTAAGGTATCATGCACCAAAGGGGGCTCCGAATTCGAAGACTTAATTGGCCCTAAGGTGTCATGCACCAAAGGGGCTCCGAATCCGGAGTCTTAACCGGCCCTAAGGTGTCATGCACCAAAGGGGCTCCGAATCCGGAGTCTTAATCGGCCCTAAGGTGTCATGCACCAAAGGGGCACTGAATCCGGAGTCTTAATCGGCCCTAAGGTGTCATGCACCAAAGGGGCTCCGAATCCGGAGACTTAGTGTGGCCAATCATGATATCCACGAAGGGCGCTCCGAATCCGGAGACTTAGTCGGCCCTAAGGTGTCATGCACCAAAGGGGGCTCCGAATCCGGAGACTTAATCGGCCCTAAGGTGTTATGCACCAAAGGGGCTCCGAATCCGGAGACTTAGTGTGGCCAATCGTGATATCTACGAAGGGCGCTCCGAATCCGGAGACTTAATCGGCCCTAAGGTGTCATGCACCAAAGGGGGCTCCGAATCCGGAGACTTAATCGGCCCTAAGGTGTCATATACCAAAGGGGCTCCGAATCTGGAGACTTAGTGTGGCCAATCATGATATCCACGAAGGACGCTCCGAATCCGAAGTCTTAATCGGCCCTAAGGTGTCATGCACCAAAGGGGGCTTCGAATCCGGAGACTTAATCGGTCCTAAGGTGTCATGCACCAAAGAGGGCTCCGAATCCGGAGACTTAATCGGCCCTAAGGTGTCATGCACTAAAGGGGCTCCGAATCCGGAGACTTAGTGTGGCCAATCGTGATATCCACGAAGGGCGCTCCGAATCCGGAGTCTTAATCGGCCCTAAGGTGTCATGCACCAAAGGGGGCTCCGAATCCGGAGACTTAATCGGCCCTAAGGTGTCATGCACCAAAGGGGCTCCGAATCCGGAGACTTAGTGTGGCCAATCGTGATATCCACGAAGGGCGCTCCGAATCCGGAGTCTTAATCGGCCCTAAGGTGTCATGCACCAAATGGGGCTTCGAATCCGGAGACTTAATCGGCCCTAAGGTGTCATGCACCAAAGGGGCTCCGAATTCGGAGACTTAGTGTGGCCAATTGTGATATCCACGAAGGGCGCTTCGAATCCAGAGTCTTAATTGGCCCTAAGGTGTCATGCACTAAAGGGGGGATTTGAATCGTCGACATGACAAGCGCTACAATGGGGTTTGAGAAATGAATTGAGCGACGAAGAAAAATGGTTTACATTGCAGAAGTGATATATATACAAATATCAAAGCCCACAGGTCGGGTCAGTGATAGGGTTTTCCTAAAATCTCTGCTTGTGCTGATTGCGGGGAGCCACGGATTTCTTCAATGCCACGGGCTGTCGGGAAGCGCACAAGCTGATGATAAGTGCTTGGAACGGCCTTCATAATATGTAACCAGGTTCGCCCCATGATGACATTATACGGCGAAGGGAGCTTTACGACCAGGAATTCTACTTCAACCGTTCTGGAGCCCGCTCGAACAGGTATTATGATCTTCCCTAATGGGTACTCAGGATTCGTATTAAAGCTGAACAATGGGTGAGGTGCCGGAGACAGATCTGACTCGTTGAGGCCGAGTTTGATGAAAGTTTGGTAATACATAACCTTTGAAGTACTCCCTGGGTCTATGAGAATGCGTTCAATGGTGAACCGATTTACGCGTAATTCGATGACCAACGGATCAATGTGGGAAGCTGTTGTGCCGCTAAGATCGGAGTCACTGAAAGTAATTGTCGGAGCTTCTCTGGGCCATTCGGTCAGAATACGTTGCTTTTGGGGGATTGGATGTGATTGAATTGTGTGCACGGTTGGGGATGCAGGCAGGCTGTAGATTATATGGATCATGCCAAGTGGAGGCGAGTCCTGCCTCAAGTCTAGTGCCTTGATTGGCTTTCCCTTTCTCACGTACTGCTGCAGTCGGCCATCTTGCACCAGTTCTTCCAGGTGATCCTTTAATGCGTAACAACTCTCAGTTTCGTGGCCGTGATCTTTGTGATACTCGCACCGCCGATCCCTTCTTCGCGTGTCGGGTGGCCTCACCATCTTTGAGGGCCATTTGAAGAATGGAAGGTGTTAGACTTTGGTCATTATTGTAGCGATTGGTTCTGACAACTCTGTGTACTTCTTGTCGGCATGCCTCGAGCGCCTGCTGTCGACTTGCAGTTGTTCATTCGTCTGGTGGGAGCATTGATCGCTTGATCGGCGAGTGTCCCACCTTTTGTCTCATTTAGCGCATTGCCATGGCTCAGGGCTCAGAGATGGCATGGAACTTATTGGTTGAGCAATTTTAGGGGGGGCCGTTTTGTTGGACATTTGGCCGGCTTTTATTCTCAAGGCGTCATCTTCTACTTTGCAATACTCCTCAACTTTCTTCATCAACGCCCAGACTGTTTTGGGGGGTCTTCTGGTCAGGGAACTGTGAAGAGCACTGTCAGAATGTAGTCCCGTTTTGAAGGCGGTGATGGCCATGGAGTCGTTGCAAGCGTCGTCAACGAGGTTGAAGCACTCCCAATAGCGCGCCGAATACGCTCTGAGCGTTTCTCCTGACTGGATCTGCATAGCCCAGAGAGAGTCGGCCTGTTTCGGCTGTACCTCGTTGGTGATGAACCTGGCCCTGAAGGATTTCTGTAATTGATGGAAGCTTTTGATCGAGGCCGGCTCCAACTTGTAATACCACCTGACAGCTAATGGCCCCAGGCTGCTGGGGAATATTCGGCACATGAGAGCTTCGTTGTCTGCATGCAGTGTCATGGCCTGCTTGTAGTGACGAATATGATCAGTGGGACTTGATTTTCCGTCATAAAGAGTGAATGACGGAGCTTTGAACTTCTTGGGCAGGGCCGCCCTTGCAATCCGTCGGACAAAAGGATCATGTTGGTCCTCTTCGTCTGAACTGCTTCTCCTGTGCTTGTTCTTTGTATGTAGACTCTTTTCGGAGGAGCTGGAGGTTTAGGATCGTCCCTTCTTGTTGAGCTCCGTGGGTAATGAGTTGGAGTCTCTATCGGAATCCTTTGGTCGGGCTCGAGGTCGTTGTCCACCGGCCCTCGGAGGTCGTTCGGGATCTTGGCGCATGGCTTCTCTCGATTTTGCTACTTCCAGGGCCAAATATTGACGGAGATGTTCATTTTCAGCGATCATGTTCTCCAGCCTTTGTTCATTCTGCTTTGCTTGTTCCATGATCGCCTGCATTGTCTCTTGCGCTGAAGTCATTGGTGAGTCGAAGTTCAAGGCGCGTCTTGCAGCGATGTTTTCCTTTCCGAGCATATTTGCTGGAGTGAGGTCATCTCTTTGCTCGGTCTCGTCAGTGGCTATCGGAGGATCTTTAGTCACGCCTGCCATGGATGTATTTGAGTATTCCCACAGACGGCGCCAATTGTGGAGAAGTGGTTTGGAAATACTCTTCAGATCCTGGGAGACGCTAGTGATCCTCAGCTAGTCACCTGAAAAGATACAAACACTCCGGTCGGGGGTGCCAGAATTAGCACTCCGACGGATAAGTCAGTTTAGACACTCAGGATAGCTTGTTTACTAAGTTAAGTGATTCTTACCTTTCTTTCTCAACCCATTGTTCCTGTATTTATACCCGTTCCTTTTGATCCTCGGGCCAGGGCCTACTTTTTAATCATTGTCCTTTCCATTATTCAGCTCTAAGGATTTACACTTATTCGGCACATATATTATATTCGGCTTCCCACTCTCGTAGGATACAGCCGATTAATATCAGTCTTCCAATGGCACGCACCTTCTGATTTTTCCATATATTCGGCCCCACAGACATATATACAAAACAAGTAGCCGAAAAGAGTCAATAACACGATGAGACGCAACGTAATCAATGACATAAAACACAAGTAGCTAAAAAGAGTCAATAACACAATGATAGGCAACGCAATCAGTGACATACAACACTAGTGATAGTACCAATAAATAAAAAATATGTATGTAAATAGCACACAAGTAATATCTGAGAGAGGAAGCATTGGAGCCATTAACCAATTTCAACTGTCACCTTCTCACAGAGAGAGAACAAGAGAGAGAGAGAGAGAGAATGAGTGGGCAAGGGAAGACAGTGTGCGTCACGGGAGGGTCAGGGTTCATAGCTTCATGGCTGGTTAAGTTATTGCTTCAACGTGGTTACATTGTCCGAGCCTCTGTTCGTGACCCTTTTCAGTTCTCTCTCTCTATTAATTTCAATATTGGGTTGTAATCTTTAGTTGTTGTAGTGGTCACTTTTAGTTATCTTGATCTTGTTGAGAATAGATCATTCTAACACTTTCTATGCACTTCAATCTTTCATTTCGATTATACTAGTTTATTGGTACTGGAATTTTTGGCTGCTGCATTATATAATTTTGGGTAAATTATACTTGGGGTATATTATGCAAATGGTTATGTAGTTTACACTATGTGTCAATTTGGTTTATTTTGTTTGAATTTGTTCAATTTTACCCTTTAATTTAACGGATTATGTCATATTAGTCCAATAAATAACGGTGGTTAAGTTTGGTAAGTGGTGTAAGTATTTCTGAATGATGTATATATTCAACTTGTGTAATACAAAGATCATAACTAATAGTTATAGCAATCCTAAACCTAATCTATAATAGGAAATAACCCTATACCAATCGAATATTCACAATCAATCCTAACTAATTGATACATAATACCATATTCACAATCAACCTACCTAATTGATACATAATACCATAATTACATAATATTCTCACACCCCCGCTCAAACTCAAGGTGTTTTAGTAGAAAACACTGAGAGTTTTCCAAGAAGAAACTGAAAATCGAGCAGTTGTGTGAGTCTTCGTAAAGAAATCAGCAAGGTGCAATGCCGAAGAGATGAAAGGAAGCGAGATAGAGCCAGACTGCAGATGTTGATGGGCAAAATGACAATCAATCTCAATGTGCTTTGTTCGTTCATGAAAGAAAATATTATGGGCAATCTGAATGGCACTGCGGTTGTCATAGTAAAGAAAGGTCGGAGAAGACTGAGGGACACCTAAATTAGTCAAGAGATAACAAAACCAAACAATTTCAGCAGTGGCATGAGCCATAGCACGGTACTCAGTTTCGGCAATGGAACGCACAACAAAAGTCTGTTTCTTGCTCTTCCAAAAAATCAAAGAATCACCAAGAAACATCAGAAGTTAGAAGTGGACTTGCGATCAGTGACATCACCAACCCAATCAGAATCAGCATAAGCTACCAAGTCCAAAGAGGAAGTAGAAGATAACAGTAAACCCTGAAAGATAGTACCCCGGAGATAGCGAAGAATCCGAACCAAAGCAGCCCAATGTGGAGAACAAGGAGTAGAAACCAACTGACTAACCACATAAACAGCATAGGCAAGATTAGGGCAAGTAACCGTCAGATAGACTAAGCAACCCACGAGCTCTCGATATAAAATAAGATCATCTAGAAGAACACCATCAGTAAGGGTGAGCTTCACATTAAGCTGAATGGGGGTATCAGAAAGCTTAGTGTCAGTAAGACCGATACGATGAATGACCTCATTAGCATACTTGGCCTGAGAGAGAAAGTAGTCCTTGGGAGAAGAACCTACCTCAATACCAAGAAAATACCGCAAGGGGCCCAGATATTTCATTTCAAAAGTACGAAAAAGATGCTGCTTGACCTCAGAGCTAGAGCCAGTGATGATCATATCATCCACATACAGTAATAAGGTAACAAATCCAGTAGAGGTGTGGAGAAGAAATAAAGCAGAGTCCTAAGCACAAGGATAAAACCCAAGCGCAGTAACAGCAGTCTAAAAGTGATCATACCAAGCATGAGAAGACTGCTACAGACCATACAAAGCACGCTGAATGCGACAAACCTGACCAGAGGAATGTTGAAGGCCAGGGGGAGGACGTATATAAACCTCCTCGGTGAGATGGCCTTTAAAAAAAACATTCTTAACATTCATTTGATAAAGAGGCCAAGAACGAACAGCAGCGGCAAAGATCAAAGTACGGACAGTAGTCATCTTGGCAATAGGAGCAAAGGTCTCCTCATAATCAATACCATACTCCTGTGAGAAACCTTTGGCAACCAGACGAGCTTTGTAGCGCTCAAGAGAACCATCAGAATGAGTCTTGACTTTGTAGACCCATTTGCAACCAACTAGATTCTTACCAGCAAACGAAGGAACCAACTCCTAAGTATTAGGTTTTTGTAAAGCAGACAACTCATCCTCCATAGCTTGAATCCAATGAGAATCCTGACAGGCCTCGTAAGACTGAAGTTCTGAAAAATAGTGAATAGCAGACAAAAAAGTACGATAAAAAGCAGAAAAACATGTATTAGACCAACCCAACTTGTTTGGAGGATGACGCGCTTGAGTAGGATAACAGTGTGCAGCAGGATCAGAGTTGTCAGAAGCAGGAGGATCAGCAGTAGGAGCAGAGACAACTGGTCAAGGGAGAGCTTGGCGACGCGAATTAACTAACAACGGAGGAGGAGAAGGAGCACACTGGGGAGACAGAGGAGAAAAGGGAGTAAGGTCAGGGGAAACAGTAGAGATGTACTTATCAGGAGGGACCTCAGAAGGAAATGGATCAATGTGAACTAAATCCTCTTTGGAAACTAGAGCAGTGGTAGGAGGAAGCTGAAAGTAAGGCAGACCTTTGAGAAAAGAAACATGACGGGAGACATAAAGACGACGGGAAATAGGGTCGTAACACTGATAGCCTTTCTGAGTAAGACTATAACCCAAAAAGACACAGAAGACAAACCGGGCACTAAGTTTGGTCCGATCTTTATGGGGAAGAAGGACAAAACAAGCATACCTAAACACACGAAGGAGGGAGTAATTAGGAAGTTGAGAGAACAGAGCCTCATAAAGAGACCGACTAGAAAGAAGAGGATGAGGCATGCGGTTAAGAAGAAAAGTAGCAGTAAGAACTGCCTTGCTCCAAAACGAAGCTGGAACTGAAGCAGAGAGAAGAAGAGACCTAGTTGGCTCAAGGAGATGACGGTGTTTATGCTCGGCTCGACCATTTTGGGTAGGTGTATCAGTACAAGAAGTTTGGTGAATGGTACCCAAATTGTGGCCAAATACTCACAAAACTCAGTTTTAAAATATTCTCCACCCAGGTCAAATTGTAACAATTTAATGGTAGCCCCAGACTGTGTAGTGATCATAGACTGAAATGTATGATATATTTGGTAGAAGTCAGATTTATGAGTCATAAAATAAACCCAAGTATAACGGGTGCAATCATCAACAAAAGACACATAGTACACGGAACCCCCTTTAGTGAGAACGAGAGAAAGTCCCCAGACATCAGTATGCACAAGAGAAAAAGGAGAAACAGAAACTGAAGTACTTTTATTAAAAGGTAAAATTGACATTTTGGCAAGTTTACACCCCCGACATACATCAATTTGGCTAGGAGAAACTTTATCTAATAATCCTAACTGAGCTGAAAACCGTAAACGGTCAACAGACAAATGACCTAGGCGGAGAATGCCATAAGTAAAACTGACTCGACTGAGAATCTAATTGAAATGAGGAAAAAGTAATCGGAGAGGTGGATAGAGGGAGATGCAAGCTTTCTACCACATAGAGATTTTCAACTCTATGGCCTATCCCAATTTGCTTCTTGGACACCCGATCCTGCACACATCAGACAGAAGAGGAAAAGATAACATCAAAACCAAAAGTATCAAGTTGATTGATAGATAATAAACTGACTGATAGCTGAGGAACATAAAGATCAGAGGAAATAGTAACAACAGACATCGCAGAGGGTAAGACAGACCCAATGGATAGAACAAACATACCAGACCCATTAGCAGTACCAGCAGTAATAGGAAAGGGATGGGGGATGTAGTTTTAAAGTAAGGAAAGGTGAAGAGTCATATGATGAGAGGCGCTAGAGTCAAAAAGCCAGATAGAAGAGGAGATACCTGTAGAGGACCCAAACAAACCTAAATGAAGAGAGGTGAAAGCAAAGGCAGATGAGGATGGCTATGAGGTGGACAGGAGATGCTGAAGCTGAGCTATCTGGGCACGCAAGGAAGCCAAGTCAGGATCAGAAGTCGGAGCAGATGCAGTATAAGCAGCAGAAGGTCGAAACTGTGGCTGAGGCGGTTGAGAAGACTGAGCAGACGGCCCTTCTAGGGACAGTTGTACTTCCAATGCCCTTTTTGATGGCAAAAGGCACACTCATCAAAGGCTAGTGGCCCCTTCTCGGGCTTCGCATAGCCCTGAAGCTGATGAGATGGTGGGGTCGGCAATAGAGGAGGCTGAATAGGAGCTAAGAAGACAAATTGAGACAGAGTCTAACTGGCCGTCTTAAGATGGGTTTCCTCGGAGAGGAGTTCACGAACAATAGCATCCACAGAGGAGAGAGGAGACCGATAAAGGATGCCACCACGGATAGCCTCATACTGAGAAGAGAGAGCCGTTACGAACTGCACTAAACGGCCTTGCTCCTGAAACTCAACATAAGCGTATGGTGCCTTGAGGCTAGATGGCTCCATGAGAGCCAACTAATCCTAGAGACTTGTCATCTCAATGTAGAAGTCCTGAATAGATTGATCCTGTTGGCGAGTCCTCTGAATAGCTATTTCTAACTCATACCATTTGGAAAATTTAGACTGCTGATACACACCCAATAAATAGTCCCATACGTCCTTGACAGTACTGTATTTGGAAAACATCATTTCAATACGGTCATCCATAGAATTATGAAACCAGGTCAGAACTTGGGCATTATCACAATCTCAAGGCTCACAGGAAGTCAGATATCCTTCTTGTTTCGGGTCCAATGGACGAGGAACAGAACCAAAAACATAGCCCCATTTTTTGTGACCAAGAAGAAAATTCTTCATAACACTAGCCCAATAAGCATAATTGGCACCAGTGAGTTTACATCTGATGGCTTGGATTTTGGTGTCCGTCATTGTAATAAACTAAAGATAAATAGGTCAAAGTATAATAACAACTTAAGAAGTGGGCCAAACAGGAAATAAAGGTTTTAACAGTATTGATAGTCACAAAACACAGAGACAGAGAGAACCAGGGTCAGAGAGTTGCGAGAGAGTCGTGATAATGAACCGAGAGAGTAGAGAAAGAACCAGAGTCAGAGAGTCGCGATGATTAGATGAGGGCGATGAGAACCGAGAGAGACATGATGAAGCAGGCATGATAATGGATCGCGATTCATAGTAGATGAGGTGCGACAAGGGGTCACGATTGAACCGAGAGGCTATGGCTACTAGGGTTTCGACTTTGCAAGCTAGGGTTTCAAACCAAGCTCTGATACCATGTAAGTATTTCTGAATGATCTGTATATTCGACTTGTGTAATACAAAGATTACAACCAATATTTATAGCAATCCTAAACCTAATCTATAACAGGAAATAACCCTATACCAATCGAATATTCATAATCAATCCTACCTAATTGATGCATAATACCATATTCACAATCAACCTACCTAATTGATACATAATACCATAATTACATAATATTCTCATAAATTAAAAGTCAATTGATGTGTCAATTTGGTCCTTGTAGTTTACATGATGTGTTAATTTGGTCCTTGTTAAAATTGAGGAAATTAAAACATGGACTAAATTGACACATTGTTTAAACTACAGAGACCAAATTGATACATCGTTTGATATTTTGTCCACCAAACCCAATCGTCGTTATTTTTTAGACTAATATGACATAATCTATTAAATTAAGGAGCAAAATCGAACAAATTGAAACAATATGGATCAAATTTACACATCATGTAAACTAGAAGGACCATTTTATAATTTACGGGGTAAATTATACTTAATAGGGATCAAATTAAGGGGTAAATTATGTTGAAATATAGTCCACAAAATATTCTAAAATATGACTCTTTTCTTTTTTGTTATGGCCATTGTTTAGGCATTGATTTTATTTTATTTTCTATGTTATTTTCTATCTTGTACAGTTTTCTAATATTGTACATATTGATCTATATATACGTAGGTTGACCTTAATTGACATTAAGCCAATTCATTCTTTTATTCTTCTTGGTATCAGAGCCTAAAAAACCCTAGCCACCCTCTTTTCCTTTCTCTCTTAACCAACCACCACTGAAACCCCTTTCCAACCACCAGTCGAGAGCCTCTCTCCTCCTTTCTTAGCCTGTCGAAACTCCTTCCCAGCCCCTGCCCACTAGCCGAAACTCCTTCCTAGCCCATACCCACCAGCCGACAGCCCCTCGTGCTTAACCCTCGACCCTCAGCAATCCCTAGAAACCCATGCCGAGGGCTATGTGAGTGCCGACCAGTCTTTTATGTGAATGAGACTGGTTCGGTTCTTTCCCTAGTTATACCCTTTTTCCTTGTTTGGGTGCTCGAAGTTAATGTGTTGAGCATTTTTTTTTCCTTTCTGTTTGTGGAGTGGGCTCCTAGCTTTATTTGGTCGCATTTCATTGGATAGGCTGTTGAGTTTTTTTTTTTTTTTTTTTTTTTTTTTTTTTTTTTTTTTTTTCAGCCTCTTGCTTTCGTTTTTTGGACTGTGTTGCTGTGACTTTGTGTGACTTTTAAACTCTTAGTTTGAATCTCTTCGAACTCATATTTTAAACACCTCTCCTATGCCGTCCCTCTATGAGGCATTCGCTACCATTGATAGTGATGAGCGTCGTTAGCGTTTGGTTCAGTCGAGCTCTCCTTCAGTCTCTCCAGTTTTATCTGATAAGATGGCCCTTGCTGCCAAATCTGGCTCTCGGGGTTCTTCGGGTTCCATTGTTTGCCATCATTGTGGCACTTCTGGGCATGTCAAGGCGCATTGCTTCAAACTTCATCCTGAGTTAAGGCAACATTCTACTCGTCCTCGTGGTCCTGGTACCCCTCACACAGCTGCTTTAGTGGAAGCTGCTCCTATCCCTACGCCTTCTACTATCCCTAACTTGCAGGAGTTACAGACTCAGCTTGGTCAGCTTCAGGTTCAGCTTGGATCCCTTGCTCGTTCTCATGGCCCATCACCTTCCACTGCTGCCACCTTTGCTACATGTACATCTACTACTTTCCATGTTCAGTCTACTAGTCCCTCATGGGTTCTAGATTCTGGGGCTAATGATCAAATGACGGGTGAGTTTTTCTTCCTTTCTTTCTTCTCCAGTCCTTACTACCATAGCCCAATCGGTTTGCCTCGCTGATGGTTCTTCAGCTTCTGTTCATATAAGGGTGCCGTGTCTGTATCTCCTACCCTTACTTTATCATCTGTTTTACATGTCCCCAATTTTGCTTATAATCTCTTATCTATTAGCCGTCTTGCCAAACAGTTTAATTGTGTTGACATCTTCTTACCCTCTTTTTGTCTTTTACAGGGCCAGAGTTTGAAAAGGACTTTTGAGAAGGGCTGTGAGTGTGATGGACTTTACTACTTTGGGGACTTACCGGACGAGCCTTCTACTTCTTTTTTAGCTAGTTTCCAAACTTCTATTTTGCCTGCTTCTTTATCTTGTGTTTTTAATCTTCACACTTTAGAACTTTGGCATGCTCGTATAGGTCATGTTAATTTTCAGTATTTATGTCAGCTTTTTCCTCCTTTTAATAAAGCTTGCAAAGATTTTAAATTTCATTGCGTGGTTTGTGAGTTGTTTAAACATACTCATACTAGCTATATCCCTCACATGACTCGTGCTCCTGCTGCCTTTGACCTTATACATTCTGATGTGCGGGGGCTTTCTTTGGTTATTGCCTTTTCTGGTTATAGATATTATGTAACCTTTATTGATGATTACACTCGGTGCACTTGGGTCTATCTTATTCGTCGTAAGTCCGAAGTGTTCTTAATTTTTGTTCAATTTTTACAAATGATTAAAACTCAATTTCGGACAATTGTTAGGAATATCCGTCCTGATACTAGTGGAGAATATATTTCTAATGAATTTTGTTCATATCTTTATCAAACTGGTATTCTTCAACAACTTACTTGTCCTCAGACCCCTAAACAAAATGGTGTTGCTGAACGCAAATGCCATCACATTATGTTTGTTGTTTGTTGTCTCCTTCGAGGAATGCATGTTCCCAAATCTTATTGGCATATGGCTGTCCTCACTGCTGTTTACCTCATTAATAGGACACCCAATCGTGTGTTGCATGGTCTTACTCTGTTCCATATTCTTATGCCCACTACAATTTTGTTTCCTATATTACCTCATGTCTTTGGGTGTACCTGTTTTGTTCAAAATCGGAGTCTCACTCACACTAAATTAGATGACACGTCCATTTGGTGTATTTTCTTAGGGTATTCTTCCATGTCTAAGGGGTATAGATGCTATGATCTTGTGTCTCATCATTTTCATCATACTTTGGATGTTACTTTTTGTGAAGATGTTCCATACTTTGGTACTAACCCTCCTTTGCAGGCTCCTACACCCGTTTCTTCTAGTGTTCATCCGGTGCCAATTTTGGATGAGATTGAGGTTGAGGTTGAGGCTGAGGTTGTTCCCTTTTCTTCTCCTTAACCTTTCCCTCATTCCCCTTCCCCACTACAGGTATACTCTCGTCGCCCACGCTCTCAGCTGCCCCCTGCCGTCTCTCTGCTCTCTGGGTCAGGTAACTCTCCTCCACCTCCTCCACCTCTCCATTGTAACCCACTTTGGGCTCGACACCCGCTTGCTCGTTTAAGTTATTTGAGTAGCACTAATCATCCCATTTCCCAATATCTTTCCTATGACAGGGTTTTTGACTCTTATCTCTCTTTTCTTGGCAAACTTGACTCAGAGTCTATTCCTTGTTCTGTGTCAGAGGCCCTTCAGAATCTAAAATGGGTAGTGGCTATGCAGACTGAGATGGCAGCCTTAGAATAGAACCATACTTGGGATCTTGTCCCTTTACCTCCTGTGAAAACCACCGTTGGTTGCAAGTGGGTATTCACTATCAAGTATCTTGCAGATGGCTCAGTTGATTGTTAAAATGCCCGCTTGGTGGCCAAAGGTTTCACACAGATTCCTGGCAAGGATTTTGCTGCCACCTTTGCCCTTGTTGCCAAGCTTACTTCTGTGCGTCTCTTCATCTCTCTTGTAGCATCACATTCTTAGCTTCTTCGTCAGCTTGACATCAAGAATAAGTTCCTTTATGGGGATCTACTTGAGACGATTTATATGGATCCTCCACTAGGTTTTTGAGCTGAGGGGGGAGTATTCGGGAAAAGTGTGTTGATTACGCAAATCACTATATGGTCCGAAACAGTCTCCACGAGTATGGTTTGGTAGCTTTAGTTTTGTTATCATCTCTATGAGTTTTGTTCAGTGCCATTCAAATTATACTTGTTTCATCAAGTGTAATTCTGCGGGACAGTGTATCATCTTGTTGGTTTATGTAGATGACATTATTCTCATAGGTGATGACTCTACCAGCATTGGTCAAGTAAAGGAGAACTTGGGTCAAACTTTTCATATCAAGGACTTAGGAAGTCTCAAGTATTTTTTGGGGATTGAGGTTGCACGCTCGAAACAGGGAATTTTTTTGTCTCAAAGAAAGTATACTCTTGACTTACTTAAGGATAAGGGTATGTTAGGGTGTAAACCTATTTCTACTCTTATGGATCCTAATGTCAAGCTCACATCAGAGTCTGGTGAGTTGTTGGATGACATTGACATGTATCAATGTCTTATAAGGCGTCTAATTTATACCTAATTTGACATTTGCGGTTAGTGTTGTGAGTCAATTTATGCATGCACCTCGTACAGAGCATCTTGATGCAGTTCATCATATTTTGCGGTATTTGAAGACTTCTCCTGGCTTGGGACTGTTTTTCACAGCTGGTCTTCAATCTGGACTCTCTTGTTTCACCGATGCCAATTATGCGGGATCTAGAACTGATCGACGTTCCACATCTGGCTTATGTACTTTCTATGGTAATCATCTTATATCATGGAAAACTAAGAAGCAAGCAGTTGTGTCTAGGTCATCCACCGAGGTTGAGTATCAAGCTATGGCACAAGGAACATGTGAGCTTCTTTGGCTTCGCTCTATTTTGACAGAGTTGGGTTTTATTAAGATTGCTCATTCCTCTTTATTTTTTGATAATAAGTCTGCCATTATGTTATCCTCTGATTCTGTGCTTCACGAGTGTATCAAGCATATTGAGGTTGACATACATTTCATTAGAGAAAAGGTTCGGACTGGTATTGTGAGTCCATCCTTTGTCTCTTCTTCACAACAGTTAGCAGACATATTTACCAAGTCTGTGGGACCATCTTTGCTTCAGTCAGCCATTGCCAAGTTGTGTTTATCAAATATCTTCACACTAACTTGAGGGAGAGTGTTGAAATACGGCACACAAAATATTCTAGAATAGGACCGTTTTTTTGTTATGGTCATTGTTTAGGCCTTGATTTTATTTCTTTTTCTATGTTATTTCCTATCTTGTACAGTTTCCTAATATTGTACATATTGATCTATATATTCATGGGTTGACCTCAATTGAGATTAAGCCAATTCATTCTTTTATTCTTCTAATTATACTTAATATTCATGTCTTGTACTTCTACTAAAATCTCACTTTGATTCCTTACCTTCAATTGTAACAATAAACCCCTACACAAGTAATTATTGGCTATTTTTGGAGAGTACTATGTGACATTGCTTACATGATAGTTTTTCATCAATGGTTGTGAATCACTGATTTTTTCAATCTTTTCGACCTTGGTTCCGTAGGAGCAAGGGAACCAAGGTAGAAAGATTGAGAAATAGAACCATGATCCAAATCAATAGCGTAGCAGAAGATCTTACGAGTGAGACATGGTGACTCACCTTTGTTAGGTAGTTGAGAGACATGGGGTGACACATTTAGTATAGGTTGTGGTTTCCCATTGGATAGAAGAGCCACATAAGCAATACTAAACGCTACTGTAGGGCTATCTAATAATTTTCTTGTTCTAAAAAATATGCATCATCACCAATCAAGCTTCAGAACCCACCATAGATTGTGTTAATGGGCCTCTCCACTCATTGCCAATTGGTTTTGAGTTGGCTGCTTTAACATGGTATCAGAGCTGGGTTTGGGTGGTCTCTCACCTCTCATGGTTCAAGTCTCTGCCGAAGTCTATTTCTATCATGCAGAACATCTTTCAATTGGACCTCTCAATCACATCTATGTGCTACCAGTGCTGCACATGAGGGGAAGTGTTACTTAATCCCACGTCCCCAATCTAAGTCATCCACGCTTGGTTAATATAATGTAAAGGCCTCCCCACTCATTGCCAATTGGTTTTGAGTTAGATACTTTAACAGATTGTATCCTAATTGATAGATTGATTGTAGTAAAAATCTTTCATACTTGATTTCAAATAAATCATCTTTATAAAGTACTGATGAAGTGAAATCTAACTCTTTCTCTGAAATTAGGAGAGAAGCTCAGGTCATAGATGCCCAAGGAATTAAAGTTTAGAAGTTAGGATTCTTACTTAAATTTCCTAAGGATTTTCGTTGCAGTTGTCTTGATCTCATGATTTGGAAAGAGCAACGACCATTCTAAAACCAGGATGTTACAAGAGTTTTGCTCCAACATTATCTCTAATTGAATTGCGTCTGACTTCACATCATCATCTAGTGAATTGGACAACACATATCCAAGAAAATGAAAACTCTATTATTCTTTTGACCTCAATGACTTGGATGACTTTACTAGGAGGCAAACTCTATTAGATAAGTATGGGGCTTAGGGAGGTGTGAATTCCCAGACATACATGTGCACTATATACACATACCCAAGTCCATGTTTTGTAGTTAGAACTTTTCAGTTGTTCTTCTTCCTGTTTGGAAAAAAAAATAATAATAATAAAAAAAATGATAGGGATTTATATGCAAAGGGTAAATTACTCAAATAGTCCCCAAAGTATACTATATATTTCATTTTGGTATCTATTCTTTAATTTGTTTTCATTACATCATAAACTTTACACACCAATTCATGTGGTCCCTTCTTATAAATGCCATAAACTTCAGATGAAAAATTTTGGGACCATGCTTACATTAGCCTTACATTAAGCATTTAAAAGACATTGAGGAATTTATTTCATTTTATTGCCTAAATGAATAATAGACACATGAATTTAAAAAGGATAACAAAGTTACTTTTAAGAACTGAAATACTGAGGAACGTAGTCCTCTGGTATGTTGGGACAATAGGTTAATTTTTTGTCCATTGAATTTCTTATTTATTGAGTTTCTTCCTAAAAATCTTCTAACTATTGTGCTTTTAATGTGGCGAGCTAATCCTTAAAATCTCCCTAAAACCTCGATTTTTCTATATTGCATGAAACCATAATCTTTTATCCATTATTCGATCAATGTTATTCGGCATATATAGTGCATTCAAAGCTTGATTTAAGCATGATATCAACATTCTACATTTATAGGAAGGACTACATTGTAATCAATGTGTAAAGTTTAGGGTTGTAATTGAAACAAATTAAAGATTAGGAACCAAAATGAAATAGATAGTATACTTTAGGAACTATTTATGACCATATGCAAAATTAGTATACTATTTGTGATCCTTTCTATGCTTATAAACTATAATTTCCCATGAAAATGTATGAATTGATATAAATTTGTTCGAGTAGAATTTAGAGGATTGAATCAAGACTTGCTATTTAATCTCATGTGTAGGTCATTCGGTCTTGTTCAATGCACCTTTTAATGGATTATAATTGAGTTACCAGTTTTTCACATTTATTTAATACTTGGTAATAAAATGCAGTTGATCCAAAGAAGACGGAACACTTACTTGCACTTGATGGAGCTAATGAGAGACTTCACTTTTTTAAAGGAAATTTACTTGAAGAAGTGTGATAATCCTGTTTCGCATTATGCTAATTAATCTTAATTATGCTTGTGATTATGTGTGTAATATGATTTTGAGTGTCATTTATATGAATATATGTGGTTTTGAATTTCTATTTGTTCATCGTAGGAAAATCTATTTGATTTTCTGCTTTAGAATTTAAATCAAAGGCCTTATCGACCACAGAAACTGAAATTGACTACGCCATCGTGATTGGCATAATTTTTAGAGCCTATGGTGAAATTTAATTAGAAATTGATTTGAATCAAAATAATTAGATTCAGAATGATTAATTAAGCTCAATTACTTAGCCTTAATTAATTGGATTAGCCAAGCCTATAAATAGGCTTATATACACTCAATTCCTCTCTTTGACCTTATTTTGGCTAAAATCACACCTTAGAGAGAGAGTGAGACTGCCGAATTTAGAGAGAGAGTGAGAGCTCAAGATAGAGGATTGATCAAGAAGCTTGGGAATCTTAAAGATTAACTCAAGAATTAGCTATAATTTTGGAGAATTGAAGCTCATAGGTGAGTGATTGAGCAAAGATTTATGAGTTAAGTTTGTAATATTGTGAATTCAATTTATATTGGAATCAAGAATGAGGAATTTTGTTGAATTGAGTGAGTTTGAAGTTAAGATGCACATGCATGTAAGAAATTACCTTGTAGATGCATATCTGAATGTAAAGCATGATGAACATGATGAAATTGAGATCAATGTGTGCATGCAAGTGACAATTTATTATGGGTCTTCATGTTTGTGTATAAGACATGCTAAATAAGTTGAATTGGAGGTCATTAAGACATGCATCCAAGAAAATGAGGCTATGGTACTCAACCACATATTTTAAAGATGAATTTGACATGAATTGTATGTGCATGTAATTGATTCATGGGAATTGAGCTTCATAATGTTGTAATTTAGCATTTGTGTCATGTTAGAAGATGTGCATGTGAAGTATGAGTCATAATATGCAAGTTACATTAGTTTGAATGCAAGTTTGAAGCTCAAGCAGCTTGCTAGAAATTCCAGAATCCAGCATGTCTGCTCAAACGGGGTAATGGCCACTCGAGCGTGAAATGCTAGTTCCCAGCAGTTTTGCAGACATTGATGTCCGCTCGAGCGAGGGTTAGTCACGCTCGAGCATCCGAGTCATATGTTTGACCCTCAGCTCGAGCGTCCGAATTAGCGCTCGAGCGTGAATATGAGGCAACCAGTACTTTTGCGGACAAAAGGGGTCCGCTCGAGCGGCGGAAACCGAGCTCGAGCGGGGAGCCCTGTTTCAAAAATTTTGTAAAGTTGACTTAAGTTTTGTTTTCCGTTCTCTTTCATTTCTAAGCACTCTTAGGCATGCATTGAACATTATAAATGAGTTAAAAGGATAAGAAAGAAGCCTAAGAGAAATAGTAAGTTAAGAACGGATTGAATAACTTATGACCCATTGTGTTATGAATTATGTAGGGTCGAGTGCAAGGGAGAATCAAGCACCGGATCACTGTGAGTAATATCTTAGTAAAGATATTTTTGTATACGCCTTACTTCCTAAATGTTGCCAAAGTGGTAATTTCTAAATTTGTGAAATTGTACTATGAATGAGTATTCTATCCGTTCATACCTGTAAAATGAATGTTATGAAAATGGAAAATGCGCCTAAGGCCGTTCAGTATATTTGACAAAGATGTAGATTGGGCCGGAGGTTGTTTTGCATAATTGATAAATGGACCAAAGGTCGTTTTGAATAAAGAACTAATTGGACCAAAGGTCGTTTTGAGTGTGAATACGGATGCGACCATGATTAAAGGTGCATCACTATGAATATGAGAATGTTGGACTCGAGGTCATTTTGTAATGTGATAAGGAGGACCGGTGGTCCTTGGAACATGGATCCATTAGACCTAAAGTTGGTCTATGAATGAGTATTGGACCCGAGGTCGTTTTGTACAGGTGGACCCAAGGTTGTTTTGAGTGCAATGGACCTGAGGTCGTTTCGTACTTAGATATGACATGGACCTGAGGTCGTTTTGTACATGGATATGATATGTTGGACCCGAGGTCGTTCTGTACGTTACTGTCTATGCATTTGATACAAGTGGAACTAGTAGTTCAAATGTTTAAGTTATATGTATGACTTAGTCATGAATGAATCTCATTCATTAACC
The DNA here is from genome assembly GCA_030407325.1 of Camellia japonica. Lineage (NCBI taxonomy): Eukaryota > Viridiplantae > Streptophyta > Magnoliopsida > Ericales > Theaceae > Camellia > Camellia japonica. The sequence continues at coordinate 105,914,693 of JAPPVO010000003.1, forward strand.
TCTTTACTCTGGTATTATTCACTAGGCATCAGCTCACTCTGTATTTATATGTATGTAGGTGAGCAGCAGGATGTCCAACCACTGTCCTAGTGAGTGTTGAGAAACCAAGTTTTGTGAGGTCATCCAAGGTCGCCTCATGCAGAGGCTTTGCTTTTGTTTTATTACTCTTGGAGCCTTTTTGTAGTCATATAGTACAACCTTGGCCGACCGTGTATATAATCTGAATTTTTGTTAACACTGGTTGAATAATCCTGGATGTATGTATGACATGCTTTTTGTGAATATGCTTATGGTGTGAGTTATTATGAGTATATAAGAATGTTTGGTTAAGCCATGTAAGCACAGCTCTATGGACAATTCATAAGTTTGCTTCCGTTTTGGCCCCTCAACTCTGATATAATATGTTTTATTTGGTTTGAGGCCGCAGGTAATCCCTTGATTACTGGCCGGTTATGACCCTAATCCATAGGGGCGGGTTCGGGTCATGACAAGAAGGTTCCTTTGATTCTATGGTTGAAGGGTGCGATGGTGTTTTTCCTGTAGCATCTCCATGTTTTGTTACAACTTCTAATCCACAGGTACATTTCATATTGCAAAGTCCACTTTGAAAAACTAAGAAGGAAAATGATATACTAGTCCACTTTTTAGACCTACTTATCTAGTGATGTGTCAAGAAGATGATTGATTGATAATTAGAGAATATTTAATTATCAACGAAGTATCTTCTTGACACATCACTGGATCTAGAAAGTATCTAACTTTTGGGTTTGAATAGTAATGCTCAACTAAGAATTCTACACTATTTAACAAAATCCTAGTCAATCTAATTCCAAAATAATAACAATAAAATATAAAAATTCTAAACCTCTTGTTCTACATCATTTTCTCCCTCTTAAGAAAAAACTTGTCTTTTCCATGGATAGTAAAAGCTTCATATGCTTCAGCTTGTTCGCATCCATCTTGTACTTAAGATTAATCATTATTTGACTTTGAGGGGAATTTAATATTCTTTGGATGCATGTTCCAAGTGGAACTTGTGGCTGGAATGGATTGCAGTGATCTTTTTGATTGATTTTAGTAGCACTTACATTCACTAAGAAGATTAGAGCAACTATGTTGCTTGAGAATGCACCGCTTGGTTTATCCAAGAATACTTGTAATGAGTAAATTCAAAAGTCCCATAGGTTGGCTGATGTAATGTTGGACTAAGACTAGGTTTGGCATTGAATTGAAGATGCCAATTAAATAAATTTGGGAATTTTTAAAAGCAACGTCCCCATCGCTTATAAAGGGAACTTCCATACATGCAATGGACACATTGAACATCCTCTTGCTCCTTTTCGTCATAGAACTCTCCACTGCCACCCTCATTCACTCCTAAGGCTGCCTTGACTCTCTTTTCTCCCACATCTGGCGGTCGCTAGCGTGTCGATGTCTTCCATATTTCCGAACTCTCCATCACCCACACCGCTCATAACATAACCAGGCACTTGACTAACTTGCATGGACCATCAATTGGAGCAAAATGGCTTATTGACTGTTTGGGCCTAACAACTTTTTTTTAAGGCTTTCAGAGCCTATCCTATTTCTTTAGCCACTGACTAAACATGGAATTGTTTGCTTATACTGCAAAACCATTCTTGTCTAGAATTTGTTGCCCAACTATAAAAGCTTGTTGGCAGTTGTTTCCAATATCATTGAGTGCATCCATTTAGAGACACTTTTTGGTTTGAGTTATTTACCGAAACTCTAAATTTTGTTTTTGTCGTTCTGCTGATTGGTTTCTCTTTTTTTTTTCTTTTTTTTTATATTTGTGGTTGTATCATAAGTCATTGTTTTTATTATAAAATATTTAGGATGTTGTTCTAGTTTCCAATTTGTTTCCAGTTAGTTGTATCAAACTGTAATTTCTATTAAGAATATTTGCTAGTGGACTTGTTCACCTGGTGCCATAGAAAAACATATTGTGTTATTGATAAGAGCAATCTTCACAACCTTGAGTATACATGCATATATGCTATCTTTTATTTGTTAATAAGCATGCCTTTTATTCTGTGTTTGTTATCTTAACTATTCCTCATCTCTTTTCAGGTGGAATTGATTGATCCAGCATTGAAGGGAACACTTAATGTTCTTGGCTCATGTGCAAAAAACCCATCTGTGAAAAGAGTAGTGTTGACATCTTCTATAGCTGCCGTTGCTTTCAATGGTGGGCCTTGAGCTCCTGAAGTCGTAATTGATGAGAGTTGGTTTTCTAATCCAAAGTTCTTGCAGCAAAATAAGGTGTGTATATGTGTTGTTTATTCACTGCCCATTGATATATAATTTCCTTGCACATATGGAGGCTTAACCCAGGGCTGGCAAAAGTTTGAGCTACCAGCAACCCACATTTACAGGACCAAAACTAGGAAATGAGCCCTCTTTTTTTTCTTTTTCTTTTTTCTTTTTTTGGAAGCTCAGCCTATTGTATCACCAGAGTGTGTCAATCTAAACATGACTGGATATTAACCTAGATTTACATGCCATTTAAATCTATTTAGTGCATTATAGAAATGTTCAAAGTTTAGGGTACTTGAAAATCTGAATTTCGAAGTTCAGAATGTCCTTGTTTCATATTCATTGATGCTCTCACTTGAAAATTTGGCCACTTAGACACCTCAAGAATTTTGGTTTTCTATTTTCTTTTAGATCTTGTTTAAAAAATTGAAGAAAAAAATCTTATGTCCATCATTGTAATACATCATTTGCCCTTATAATACATTGTTTATTGTTTTCAATGATCTATTCTTTGTGTAAATTTTCAAAGGTAGGATTTTAAATGAACCATTCTGCATGAAGGGCTATAATTTTGTTTTGTTTCAATCGATATGCTTTGTATGATTGTTCATAATTTGTAATTGTAATGGCTGTTCTTTATAATCTGTTGAATGCTTCTGTGTTTTCCTATCCCCTTTTTTTCTGCTACCAGCTTTGGTATGCGCTATCAAAGACTTTAGCAGAGGATGCTGCTTGGAACTTTACAAAAGAAAAGGGTATTGACATGGTTACAATTAACCCAGCAATGGTTATCAGTCCTCTCTTGCAACCAACGCTCAATACAAGTGCTGCTGCAATTTTGAACTTAATAAATGGTATGTGTTCTTTATATTTTATAACACACGCACGTAATCTGTTCTCATTTATGGATGACATGACATTTCCTTTCAGCTAATTATTTAGGAGGAACTATGTTTACTTTTGTGAAACAACATAGTTATATTTCTGTTGAATCAAACTATTCCCCCAAGAAGCTGTATATTATTGGGCTTTGGCTTTCTCTTTTCTTCATTTCATGATATGTATTTGTTGATGAGTAACATAAATAAATAAATAAATCTACAATGTAATTTTCCTAGGAGCTTTTTAATATTCTTCCATCTAGAAATAATTGTTGCTGAAACTTGAAGCATAAAACTTTAGTTTAATTAGTAAGGTATTGCCATATTTTATTTTTTGCAAAATGATGTTGAACTTCTTTTTTAAGGGAATAATGGACCTGTTTATTGCTCCTTTATTCTACAGGTTCACAAACATTTCCAAATTCTACACTTGGATGGGTTAATGTTAAAGATGTTGCCAATGCACATATTCAAGCATTTGAGATTCCTTCAGCTAATGGAAGATATTGTTTGGTTGAGAGTGTTGCACACTACTCTGAACTTGTGAAGATACTACAAGAGCTGTTTCCTGCTTTTCACCTTCCAGAAAAGTAAGTGATATATCTCATATTCAGTTTATTAAACTCTGCTTTAATGTTTCTTCTTCTTGAACTGTTTAGCATGTTGTTACAATTTATTTAACTGAGTAAATTTAGACAATTCATCTCAGCTATTACTTATGGTCTGATAGGATTTGTTTCAATAGTATTTCCCTTACCTTTTCTAGCAGCCTCTGTCAGACCCATCTGCTCCTACTAATTTGTCATGTCGTTTTATTTGGTTTTCACATACTACCTTTTAAAACATAGTTGATGAGACAAGTATAACATTGCCGATGAGGTAAAAAGAGGCTCAGTTGGAATGTTCTTGAATAATATCATTTTCTTGGAGTATATACATTGCCTCCTATAGTTTTGACTATTTTAAGAAGTTTTAGCATAATATGATATTGAGCATTGTGCAAGTTGCAAGAAATCCTTAAGTGTTTAATGCAAGCTATAATTTAAGAAAATGAGTGGATAATAAATAGATAAGGAGCCACCTAAGAAGCACGGACACGAATACGGACACGTGACATGACACAGACATGTGGACATATAAATTTTCAAAAAATAGAGGATACAACATGCAGGAGATACGCTCAAAATATATAATTTTATTTATTTATTACATGTTATAAACTTAAAAAAAATAAATAAATAAAATTGAGAAGTAATAAAAAATACAAGGGTAAATTACATTTACCTCCCCTGAGGTTTCTGACAAATACAGGGACCTCCCCTGTAGTTTGAATTATTACAATAACCTCCCCTGCTTTACCTGACAATGTCAAGATTCCCCCTTCTGTTGACTTCCGTTTATTTATTTCACAGAAAAAGCTGATGTCATCAAAGCCAAACATTAAAATGTCTATAATGCCCTCAAGTGTCCTCAACCCATCTATGTCCGGAACAGTGTATTTTCTGAGAAAATGGTGGGTAGTTTCCTTTGCCTTCATTTTGTGACTGCTAACTCTATTACCATCTCTCTCTCTCTCTCTCTCTCTCTCTCTCTCTCATAAATCTTCAAAAATGTCTCCTCAAATCCGAATAGGTGATCATGAAGACTACCATTCCTCATCAAATCACACACAATTATTCTCTGGTGGCCTTCTAGAGGAGTAGTAGCAGTACAATACCCTCTCAAAGCCACGAGATTCACATGTCGAACACTTGCAGTGACCTCAACCTCGTGGGCAAAAATCGCATCGCCTCTCACTGAGCAATTCTTGAACCGCTTTAACGCAATTTCAGAGCCATCCGGCAATACCCCTTTGTATACATTCCCATACCCACCTCTCCCAATTATGTTCAACCCAGAGAAATTCTTTCTTGCTTCCCTAATTTCATCAAATGTGTACCTAACTAAAGTAGTACTTTCATTGATTGAATTCATTCCAAAAGCTAAATTAGTTTTCTCTCATGATCAACCTTACTTCTCTCCCTAATTTTCTCGCATTTTCGTCGTAAAATCCAAAACCCACCACAACCCAGAAACAAAACAAACCCACAATCTATCACAACTACACAAATCACAATTGTTCTAACTCTACCATTCGAATTGCTCAAATCAGAAAAATCAAAACCAAACAAACAGTTGGCAGTACCTTCATGGATTGGGCCGAAATGATTGATAAACGCCGCAGCGTTAATCGAAGGGTACGCCGTGCAATCGGAGAGGTTTCCAATTGATCGGCCGTTCAAATTTGAAGGCTGGAGGCTCGAGAGACTGGTGGTGCAAGAAGCGCACGGCGAACCGTTACCAAGAGATTGATTACACGCCTTCATGGCATCGTCTAACGCTGATTTTGAGACATTAGCTTCGAATTCATCACGAGTAGTGATGTTCATACAACCCTCGGTGATCCAGGAGGTCTGGAAATCGCAGATTTTGCGAATATCATTGAAATTGGGAAAGAAATCGTTGATTAGGGTTTGGTACGAAACCCAATAAGACTCGGCGGAGTCAATCGGAGGAAGAAAATTGTTGGTGGTTCAGAGATAATCGAACCGAACGAGTCGGAGACCAGCCTTGATGTAGTGACAAGAGACGGAATCGGAGTTGAGTTTTGGACGATTTGAGGATTGAATAAGTCGGTGAAGGACGTCGAAATCGAGAGGACATGATGAGGCCGTGGCGTGGAGGTGGCGGGCGGCGGAGGCGGTGGTGGAGGAGAAGGAGAGAGAGAGGAGAGAGGTGGAGTTGTAGAGAGAGAAAGAGGAGGAAGATGAGGGACATCTGGGGAGTGATTTAGAGAATTCAGATTTCACTGCTGTTGCAATTCGAAACCAGAGTGAAGTTGGGAATGGGGGATGAGATGAGATGAGAGAGAACAAAAAAATTAAAATCAAAATTAAAAACAAAGTTGAATACTATAATCAAAGGGTATTTTCGTCTTTTCACACTCAAATAAAAGGGTAATATGGTCATTTTGTATACAAAAGTAACGCCGTTTATGTATAATTGACGGATTGGGGGAATCTGTACAATGTCAGGTAAAGTAGGGGAAGTTAGTGTAATTATTGAAACTACAAGGGAGGTCCCTGTATTTGTCAGAAACCTCAGGGGAGGTAAATGTAATTTACCCAAAATACAAAATAACATTAACAAATATTTAAATATATATACAGATCTATTTGATACAATGACAGTAGAGGGATGTGGATGCTAAAGTGGATGTGTGGCATGACTAGAAAAGATAGTTAAGAATGAGTATATTTGTGAATGGGTAGAAGTAGCACCGATAAAAGAAAAGTTTAGAGAAAATGGATTGAGATGGTTTGGGCATATAGAACAGAGACCAACAGAGGCAGTAGTGAAGAGATGTGATACAGTGACGGTAGCTGGAAGTGTTAAGCGAAGGGGCAGACCTAGATTGACGTTGGCTAGTGTAGTAAATAGAGATATGAATTTCCTTAATTTGACAAACTAAATAGCCGTTGATAGAGTCGAGTGGAGAAGAATGATTCATGTAGCTGACCCCATTTGATGAGACTTAAGGTTAGGTTAGGTTTGGTTTGGCTTAGTTTGGTTATATATATAGATCTATTCATCAATTTCAACACTTTATCCAATAAAATAAATTCAGTAATTTCAAGAAATTAATTTTTCTTCAAATAAATTAATTTGAGAGGGCCAAAGATGAATATTGAAAAATAGAGGGGTTGCAACTTTTTGTTCACTTATCCAATGGCTGACCTCATAAAAAGGGAAAAAAATAAAAAAACGAGAGAGAGAGAGAGAGGGAGAGAGAGAGAAGGAAAAAAAGAAAAAGAAACAGAGGAGAGATGAAATAGAGAGAGAAAGAGAGAGAGGAAAAAAAGAAAAGAAGAAGAAATCAAACGAAAAAATGAAGATGAAGGGGAGAAGAATGAAGAGAGACGAAGAAAAGAAGAGAGAGAGAGAGAAATCAACCCGCGATTGCTTGAATAGGGCCTTCAAAAGCTTCAATAGCTTCACCTAAGGTTTACAGGTGAGCGACTTCTTCTCTCTTTCTCTCTGAAGGTCCCTATTCAAGCAATCGCGGGTAGATTTCTCTCTCTCTCTCTCTCTCTCTCTCTCTCACTGCAGTGTCCCTCAAGTGTTTGAGCGTGTCCACTAAGTGTCCAACTGGCAAAAAATAAAAAAAAATTCCAGACACGTTAGACGTATGTCTGTGTCCGTATCCGTGTCCAACACGTCTCGGACACCCATACGTTGCTTCCAGAGAGGTGTCCGTGCTTTGTAGGGAGCCACTAACTTCAACTTTAAAACAGGTAGAAATATTGGTGTTGTGGCACTTTATTTTTATAATTCAGACATTTTAAAACTTCTCCCGTGTCTTTTCCTTCATCATGTAAATTATTTGTGTTAATGTTATTAATGCTTTTATCAATTAAAAAAAGGTCTAACTTTAACAAAGTAATTAACCTAGCTCTAAATAAATAAAATAATAAATAAATAAATAAATTTCTGGCAATTTGGGCCTCGCCTGAGTTCATATATTATGCTCGGTTTAGGCTTAGGTAGACAAGTTTGAGCTGCAAGCTGAGCTTGGGCAACATTCAACACAACTTGCGCTAGGCTTTGACCAATCTCTCAATCCAATTGAACCTGCCCGAGTTACACCCTTGACAAAGCCATCCGAGTTGATAAGCTTCCAATTTCATTGATGATTTGTAATGTGAATATACATGTAAGATAAAAGTAGGACATGCATGTAGAATATACTCAAATTCTGACCAATAATTTAGATGTCTGGTGACTTTATATATTTATTTATAAATTCAAAATGTTGGGGTACTCAATGTTTTTTGGCTGATGCTATCTCTATGGACATGTTTAGATATCAATCGACATGTTTTTAGTTTGTTGTCTGTGACCTTTTTATTTGTCCTTTTGGGGCTTTTCAAGATTAGGCATTGACAGTTTTACTTTCTTCTTTACATGCAAATTCTGTGATGTCTTGCTTCCTTTCCAATAATAATTTGTCATTTTCATTTTGTTGAACTAAGTTTCAATGCTTGGATATTGATGGAAAGCTTGGGGGCCCCATTTAGTTGTGTTTTCGTTTTCCGTTTTATTTATTAGAAAATACAAAAACTTATTTGGTGATCTATTTTGGAGATTTTTTTGAAAAATCACTCTTTTCAATAAACACCAAAAAGTCATTTTTGGAGTTTTCGAAAGCCGTTTTCACGCAAAAATGGAAAATGTTTTTGTTTTGGAAAATAATGAAAGCTAAAACGCAACCGATTTTCGTACTCATGACTCTATTTGGTCTTCTGGATTTTGAACTTAGCATATGATCAAACAAATTCTTGTACATTATTTTGCATCTTTATTTATTTATATTGGGAATCCTAAAAATTGGTCTACAATATTGTCTACTGTGTTGCTATTTTTCTGTCTTTAGCAAGTGTTAGCACATTCTTTTGTATGATTTATTTTGTCTTTCAGTGTGCTTCTCTTTTTTTGTAACCATCACTAATGTTCCAAAGAGGTTTTTCTCTTTTTAAATAATTAATTTATTTTTAAAATGATAAGATAATTAGATACATTTTCCAACATCATCTATAGAAGATTAACCAATAGGTGTTTTGCAGTTGATCGATCTTGAGATTTGAACCCTTTGAAAGTAGTTCATTCACTAGTTGTGTTAATTTCTAACCTGTTCCTCCTCTTTTTAATCTACATCTTTGGAATAATTTTTGTAGGTCCGCTGATGACAAGCCATTTATGCCGACTTACCAGGTGTCTAAGGAAAGAACAAAAAGCTTAGGTCTTGAGTTCATTCCGCTTAAGCAGAGCATCAAGGAAACAATTGAAAGCTTGAAGGAGAAGAAACTTTTCACTTAGTGAGTTGTGGCAGTCATATTGGAAAGATTTTCATATAAAAATAAGTAAGGTCTGAGCCACAACATTGTTTGTGGCATTCCTCTGTGTGTGTCTCCATTTTGTTTCTTCCAACTAGAAGAATTGAAAAAAAAAAAAAAAAGTCTCATTTTGTTTTCAAATATTTACCCAAATTGTGGAACCTCTTTTTGAAATTGCTATAAGTTGGAAATTGTAAACATTATACTCCCTCCGTCCCAAAATAATAGTCCCTTTTGGGAATTCAACTTTTTTTAGTAGTACAATTATTGTACTTTAAAAATATTAATTTTTCAAAATTACTATTTGATAGTACATTTTTTAGGAAATATCAATTGTCGTAATTGTACTTTTTGTGTTGTTAATGAATTTAAAAGAAAGGCAAAATAGGAAATTTATATTGTTTTAGTCATTTATTTTTGAAAATGGACTAATATTTTGGGACAATAAAAATAAAATAAGAGACTAATCTTTTGAAACGGATGGAGTAATTAGTATTAACTGCTACAATAAAGACATGTTTTATCTGGGGTTGTAGGTCCACGACGAATCTCACTCCAATGGACCGTATTGTTTATCTATCAGGTACCGTTTTTCTATTAGTTCCTTGTGATTATGAGTGAATTACTTATGCAAAAAGAAAAATATTAGATTGATCTGATAATTGTGGCTACATATAGACGGTTCATGTGTTTTTTGGAAGACAATGAAATAAATGGTTACAATTATTGGTTCAAGTTATTGTTCTTTTCAAAGATTATTTAAGATGAATAGATCAAATCATGAAAATTATAACTATATGGTTTAGATGTCCTAGTAAGTGAGTGTCATTGCACGATTATGAATGAACCTTTAGTTTGCTCCGGAAGGTGGCAAAACGCGAAGGGGCTTTGTAATGCTCAAAATTTTGTTGAAGCAATACTCAAAATTTCATCGAAGTGAATCTTTTTTATTTTTTATTTTTCTAAATGTTTTAACTTCAATTTTTACTACTTCGGTGGAAAGAATCGTTGGTGTTTTGAGTCTTTTCATAATTGTGGGATCAGGGAACACAAGGTCAATATTTTCCCCAAACTTGTTAAAACTGAGATTCTAACATTGTGTTTGGTTAGAGGATTTAGGGAGAAATTTAGAAGGAGAAAGGGGAAAGGTGTGTGAAATTAGGTGAAATGTAGGTATATTTTATCAACAATGCTTGGTAACCTGAATTTTCATGACTCGAATGTCTCAAAACGACATCATTTTGGGTGTAAAATAACTTCGTTTTGATACATTAGAGCCATTCGGGCCACACAAATTCGAGCTACCAAACATTATTCATATTTTATTCACATTTCATTTACTTTTTCCATTTTCCTTTCCAAATCCCTCCTGAAATTCTTCAACTAAACACAACATAAGAGATCATTGAGAGTGTTAACGTATATATGGTATCTATTCCTACATATATTAGGTATTGCCATAGTTAGGACTCTTATAGGATACTCTTTCTCATAGTTAGATTTCTAGTAGGATACTCTTTCTCAGCCTATATATACATGCCTTTTATTGTATAAGACAAATCATTCAATACAATTCATTCAATAAAATACATAATATTCTCTCTCTCTCTCTCTCTCTACTATTCTAACATGGTATTAGAGCTATAGGTTAAGCTCTTGCTGTTTTTCACCTTATTGGCTGGCGGCAGCCTCGCCTTAGCCGCCCGCCGAACCTCAACCTATTCCGCTGTCATATTTTCCTGTCAATATTGCTTCGTGGTGATCTCTTCCTTTGTCTGCTGATTTATTCCTACCCTAAATATTTCTATCATATATATATATATATATATTTTGTGCTTCTGCTCCACTCTGTCTTTTCCTATGCTTCAACCTCACATACGTTTCTTTCTTCAAACCTATTTGAGTTTGAGGGAGGGTATTATACCTATATCATGGCGAACATGGTTATACACCATGCAAACCACCTAGCCGCCTCCTTTGGCGCACAATCCAAGCTGCGCTCTCTGGCGCACAACCCAAGCCGTCCCTTTCTGGTGCATAATCCAAGCCATTTCCTTTGGCGCACCGCCAAACTCACCCCCTGGCGCACCATCCAAGGCGCCTCCTGGCGCACTCAGTCATCTATTGTCATCATTGTTCAGCACTACGTTATAAGTTATGTCTGTGCCACGCTTGCTGGTTCAACATCTAGTCTCTACAACGGTCTGGCATGACCCCGTAAACTCGCCCTCTCTGGCACGCAATCCAAGCCACTTCCTCTGGCACACCGCCAAACTTGCCCTCTGGCGCACCATCCAAGGCGCCTCCAAGCGCACTCAGTCATCTGTTGCCATCATCGTTCAGCACCACGTCATAAGTTATGTGTGTGCCACACTTGCTGGTTCAACATCCAGTCTCTACAACGGTTCGGCATGACCCCATAAACTGTCCCAACATTGATTCTAGTTAGCTCTTACATCGGTCCGGCATGACCCCTTTAAACTATCCTCGCATTAGTTCCAGGCAGTTCCTATAATGGTATGACGCGACCATAAACTGTCTCTCGACATTAGTTCCAGCTAGTTTCTATATCGGTCCGGCATGACCATAAATTGTCCTGGCATTAGTTTCAGCCAATTCCTACAATGGTCCAACACGACCATAAACTGTCTCCCTTCTTTAGTTCCGGCCTCTGATCTATTTCAAGCGCCCTTGCGCTCCTGTTTAGATTTTGCAATCTATTTGCCTTTTATTTTATTTAGTTTTATTTCATGTTTTAGTTTCTCTCTCCAAACTCAAGATGTTTATCCTCATTGAGTTTGAGGGGGGATGTTAATGTATATATGGTATATATTCCTACATATATTAGGTATTGATTTCCTAGATATATTAGGTATTGCCATAGTTAGGTTTCTTATAGGATACTCTTTCTTATAGTTAGATTTCTAGTAGGATACTCTTTCTCAGTCTATATATACAGGCCTTCTATTATATAAGGCATATACAATAGAGTGGGAAAAAGAGACTGGCAGATTACCCATACGGTTAAATTTTGTATTCTCCCAAATATAATACATATATTATATGGGAGAGTTATAACCACCCATAATTGTATCTCCTCAAGAGATGAGATAGTGAGTTAATTACACTTATCCCCAAAATAAGTTAATCCAATTCCACTTTGACTGGGTCTCTTCTTGCGAGTCTTGGGTCATGCCACCATGGGCGACCGAATCGGGGTATGGGTTTTAAACCTGACCCAATTTCCACCATCTCTCATATAGCGATTCTGGTTTAGACCAGAACCATTTGATGTTTTGGATCCGGGTTTCATTATCTTATATAGTTGATCATATCTTGTTTCCTCTTATTTTTCCTAGAGTTGGCTATTGGGATGTATTGGTTTCGTTTGGAACAGGTTGGTAGCTTGATAAGTTAATTCAATTCCACTTTGACTGGGTCTCTTATTGCGAGTCGTGGGTCATGCCACCATGGGTGACCCATTTAGGTATGGGTTTTAAACCTGACCCAATTTTCAACATCTCCCGTATAGTGATTCTGGTTTAGACCCAAACCATTTAATGTTTTGGATTCAGGTTTCATTATCTTATATAGTTTATCATATCTTGTTTCCCCTTATTTCTCCTTGAGTTGGCTATTAGGATGTGTTGGTTGCGTTTGGAATAGGTTGATAGCGTGTTTTTCAAACTGTTGTTGCCTAGAATTTTGCCTCTACGCTCGAGCGACACTTCTTGCGCTCGAGTGGTCCTTGTGTACTCTCAGTACTTTTGCAGTTCTGCAAAAGTACTGGAAGTTGGCATTCTTCGCTCAAGCGATGGTTTTCTGTCTGTAAAATTTCTAGAAGTTTGTATTCTTCGCTCGAGCGATGCAACTTATTGTGTTTGGGCTCTCCAACGACACTTCTTGCCCTCGAGCGATCTACGCATATATCAGTTCATAAACTCACTTTTTTAGTCACTTTTTCACTTCTCTCTCTCTCTCTCTAAACATTTCAAAACCCTATTTTCTCTCACTCTCTCTTTAAAACTCATTTATTTCCCTCAAATACACCTAGATCCGTTGATCTTTTCACCCGTGCCCCTTTGTTAAAAAGATAGAGCTCGACGAAGGCTTCATTCTAATTGGTTTTCAACATCTTTGAGTTTCTCACACTTTCGCTCTCTGTCTCGTGAGGTAGGGATATCTCCACACTTTCCTATGATTTTAAACTTAGCTATTTGTGTTTGGAAACAATATTGTGATTTGGGAAAAATTTTGAACAAATCTAGGGTTTTTGGTCAAAACTCAAAAGAAGGGTTTTTTCTCTAATAGTTTCAAGAAAATGGTTGTGGGATTGAAAATGAGATTGAGTCGCGAAAAAATAGTTGGTTTATGTAGAATTGATTTTGGAAAAAAAAAAAAAAGAAGGGTTTTTCCCTAATTATGTTAAATGTTGATTTTATATAAATTATGGAATTGGTGTTGGGAATATGAAATTGGATTGGTTTTGATGAGGATGGTGGAGTTGGATATGTATTATTACTCACATCTTGAAATTTGGAGAGTTTATCTCTATTGATAATTGTTTATCTGTTTAGAAATATCTATTTTGGGCTATCAGTGGAGGATAGCTATGATTGTTGTAGAAATTGCATGAGAATTAGGAGAATTGAAACTATTTTCTCATTCAATTGCATTGAGCATTATCTTACACTTTTACATTGGAAATGTTTATCGTTTTGAGAAAAAAGTGGGTGAATCTGGGAAGTATGTATTGGCTCGTTGAAATAAGTTAGCCTAAGTGTCCATGGTGAAAGTAATAATAAATAAATAAATAAAAAACCACGCGTATACATGGGTGCCGATCTCGTAGACGAAATATCCATAAAATAGCAATAGTAGTGCTTGTATAACCTATGTTTACATGGGTGCCGATTCACGGATTCCCGCGGACAAAATTTCCGTGAAAGGTTGTATTTGTTTGAGATTCCCAAAGTGTGATTCACTATCCTATTTTCTATTGTAAAGATATATAAAATGTTTTGGCACAAGGATTGCATATGCATTCACCTTATACTGTGTTGGATTATTTTTACTGGGCTTTGGCTCATCCTATGTGGGAAAAATATTTCAGGTGCAGATGACATGCCTCCGCCAAGGTAATAGCTTGGAAGGACTTGGAGCAAGAGCTTCATTTTGTTGATTTTTTGCATATGTTTTGTACAGGCCAAGGGCCTTTAATTGTATTAGACTTAAAATTTCACTTTTGTTGTAACTAAGCACCATCTTGGAAAGTTGTAAGCCTTTAGGGCATTTATTATTTGTTTTATTTTCATATCTTATCTCTTGTTGTAACATATGCTATAGATTCAGGGTTAGACTTGTGAATTTATATTTGCATATGTTATCCTTTTGTACAAGTAATTGGGATTAATGGAAGATAACTATTTCATCACTTGTTATTATGTAATTAATATTGTGGACAGTTTATTGTAATTATTTCGGGGCATTACATTCCACTCGAACATGCGCTGGCATGACACTACGCTTCCTTTATCTCAATTTATCCATCAAATACAATTCTACTAGCTAGTGGACCGTGCAACTGCTGAGAACACTTGCATGTGGGAGCTCTACACTAGAAACTTAAAAGAGCTAGCATAGAGACATCAACTCGAAAATAAAAAAAGTGTCTTATATACCCCAGACTTATCCAATTACACCGGTTCAAAAACATCTCTAATCCCTTAAAAAGAGCATGTTTGGCCTTCTCAAATATTGCAATATATCTAGGCTCAATCCATCTCTCATACAGAGCGATGTGAGTTGCCGGCAGTGTACAACAGAGGTGTAATACTCGATGATCTTCCCTTCGCCCTCAGGCCATTTAGTTTAGGATTGACCGTTTTCTTAGTGATGTCCTTTAAGGTCGAATCATACATGACCGCATACAACATACCAAAGTAGCAAAACATCAACCCCTCGCCTTATAACATAGTCAAAGGTCACAAAAAGGTACAAAAGTGAAAGCCATATCAATGATGACACGTAAGACTCACACGGTAAAAAAATAAGCATCCATTCTCTCACCTCATTACTCAGTCGCCAAGTACATATAGTATGAATACATGTTACGGTGAAGTAACTCTTCCAAAGAGTGACGTCATATTCAATACACCGTACAGAGCTTAGTCTAGTTGCTCTTAAGCACACAAGTTGCTTTCTAGCGCCTAACTCGAATTCTCTATTTGCTCGCCTTCTAGGCGCCAAATGAGATCTTGTATCCGACTAATCATAACAGGCAGAACATGGAAAGTGGGTAGAAATATCCATGTTTGGTCTTTAACACGACCTCATCTTGGCTGCAACCAAGGTGACATACATAGTGGATAATTTTAAGCCTCTCTTGGCTCCAAATAAAATAAACCACTAGTCTCATCCTTGCTCACTCCCAACTGCCAAGGGCGATTGTTCATGTGGGTGAGCTCTATTCACGTAACCTTTACTATGAAAACTTTATGTGACTTAGTTACGCTCCCACAAAATTGCTCACTTATAAGTACATGACCCGAAAGGTTTACAAGACAACATACAATAATTCGCCATATAACTCTAGGTCTTAACTTCGCAACCTTATGAGAAATAAAATAAAGAAAAGTTGCTTGATGGTTACAGATCACCCCACATATGGCTCTCCGCTAATCCATACTCAAATGGTGTGCAAAATTTGATATGGAGGGCACATAGTTAGGGACATAGGCAACAAACTAAAGTGCATTTCCCAATTGGGAAACATATTGCACCATCATCCACCTAACATAAACAATACTTAATTCCTTATCTCTACTACACCATTGTGTTGCTGAGTACTCGGAATAATCAATTTTCTAAGTATCCCTTTCTCTTCATAGAGCTTTCTAAAAAACAACTCAAATAGAAACTCGCCACCTCGGTCAAAACTAAAAGCACGAAAACTCTTATCTAATTGATCTCGACCTTATATGTGTAATGTCAAAAATCATCTCAAAACTTTTGACTTATGGGAGATCAAATAGTCTTGACTAAGATGCGTATCGTAATCTATAAATGTGTCAGGATTAAGGCTAGCTAATACACATATCCAGCCACAAATATCATAGTGGACTAAATACGCCAATACAGATGCCCTTCTGCGGCTTTCCTACTTGTGCGCAATCATTGCGAACAAAATTACACATTCACATAAGAGTAAGATGCCACAAGCAAGTAGGCCCGAGATGGCCTACTCAAACCATCCATGTCATCTTCTCATTAATGTGATTAAGTACAAGAAGTCACTGGTTTATGACCAATGTCATAAACTAATTTCAATTATCCTAATGTGCGAGTTCTCGAAGACAAGTGTAAAGGTTTGGGATCAACTAGGTAATGACTCATGACTAACTAATGTTCACCAGATCATAAAAGGATGTCATGGAGATATCAAGTGCGCCTAAGTCGTAAATTTAACTAGTAAGTGCTAATCCCCTGCACCTTCAAGTCAATTTTATTCTCCATGCACTTTACTACATCTAGTTGAAACATAACGATACTTCTCTTATCATCTTTGTTTCTCGCTTCATAGTTAGTTGCAATTAATTCTACTATCCACAAGAAGGAGAGAACAAGTTATCAATCTATGACAGCTCGTGAAGCAACTTAAGTGTGAATTAGGCTAAAGAGTCTAATTCAACACAATGCTTTCACAAGCGATGCGTCAAATTCTTAAAGTCATAACAATTTTGTCTACCTTGACCTTTTCATTATTATGCTGCAACTTTTGTGTTTAGTGGTAAACGCCATTTAAAAGCATTAGCCTAGCCAAGGAATCATACAAAGAAGCACCTTCTCATGTCTCACACTCAAGTGTGGAAACAGTAAGTGTCCAAACTTAGACAAGTTGGCAATGCTAATAGATTTTGCAGTGACTAGGCGATAATCTTCTCACTTAGTGTTAATAGATTCTGCAGCTTCTAAGCGCTAATCTTTTAACTCCAAGTGATACTTCAACGCACACTATTATAGTGCATGAAATTTTGCTCCATCCTCTCCCTTCAGTTGGGTAGAGTGCAAAACATTGCTCATACTGGCTACTCGTCTTATACTTAATGACTAACTCATTTAAGCTTGCAATTTTTGGATGACGTGACTCTTGGATGTTGCTTCATCCAATGATGCAACATTATTACAAGTCACATTACAAAGACAATCCGCGCAACTCAATAGTTAGGATCATATCTAAATTTATTGAGGGCTTACTACTTTTACAACTCCAAACTCACCAATCAAAGCTACTTAGCATGCCGCTAATTGTAGCGCACACATCAGCTTTTATTACGCCAAACAAAGCAACAAAACCACGGCAACGTTGAGTCATGTATCCTTACTTTGGCTCAATTAAAATCTGGACTTTCTGTTCATCTAAAGAATAGAGTTACATTGTTCACATTTGAACATCTCCACTAAGTCTAGGTCAACCAAATTAACTTCCATAAGCTAAGTTAATTAGAGGAAAAAATGTGCAATGAGATTAATTTGATTAGCATATCACAACATAATTTTGCTGCAAAAATTTAAATTAAATAGTGGTAATATTACACAAGTCGCAAGATCGAAAATCCGCTATGCTTGTATTCATCTCTTGCACCAAAAGTGACAATAATTCAAAATTTAATTTAATTCATGCAAAATATTAATTTTCGAGAGTAAATCTACAAAGATTTCTTTCAACCAAACAACCTCCCACTAACTATGACACATTTAAAGTATGATAAAATATTTAACTCCACATGATCACATCTCACTATAATTCATAAAAGAAAACATGCTAGATTAATTTAATCATGGAATTAAAATTCACGAATATAAATAAATCATGCTATTTAAAATAACAACATACTACAAGTTCTAAACATTTAAAAGAACTTAACATGTTGTATACAATATTTAAATAATACCATAATATATTTCTATGATTTCTGCAATTTTCTGAAATTTTCTAGAATTACAAGCAACTAATAATTACGTAAAAAATCAGAAACAAATATTACAAAATCTGAAAAAATACAAAAAGCATACCAATAAATAAGATTACATAGCAGTAAAAATTTCAAGTCCAGAATCAAGGTCATGCTTCCACAAGAGCAATTTAACGTAAAAATATTGAATTATTTATTGATGAAAAATATTTTATTTGTCAAAAACTTTTGAAACTTTAACATGTTGTAGAAAACTGAATTACGAGTCCAATAGTATAAGTCATGCTTCAATTAGAATTATAATGAATAATTTAGAAGCAATTAACGTAGTTTTTTAAATTTCAACAAACAAACAGAGCCTACATAGTCACATTGCCTGTGTTAGTGCTTACATCAACAGATGACGTCAACAACTTGGTTCAGTGCCAACATTAACGTACGTGTCAGCGTGTCAATGCACATGCAGCGCTCGCATCAAAGCACATCAGTGCTTATGTCAGCGCGCGTTAGCGCTTGGAAGCATGCGAATGCAGCCTTCAGCACGTGAGGCTTACACGCCACCTCATGGACTCTGTTTCAGTTTGATTTTTGCACTATCTGACTCGATTTTTTTGAGAGGAATCCATTGGTGGTCTTGGTTTTTTATTTTATTTTATTTTGACAAATCTAAAATAAGGAGTGTAATCCACTCTCTCTCTCTAATGAGAGTAGGAGTGAAAATTTTCTATAGTTCATCTTGTATAATGGACTACCAAAAATATAAAAACGAACTCAAATTAGGGTTTATGATTTCTCTCAATTCGTAACTCAGAATCAAACCCATAATATACCATTTCGTAGGTCTTGAAATAAGGATTCCAAATATATAATTTTTATAACATGAAAACGAAGCATGTAAAAATAACGTGCAGTGAAAGTTATGAAAATCATATATAAATCTTGATTTTTCTCAAAACTAGACCGTTAGATTTTTGCGAAACTTTGCAGATATGATCTGAATAATATGAACTACAACATATGTGAAATTTAGGATGGTCAGAGATGGTTCGAAAAATATCAATTTTTATGCACAAATCATATCTATGCATATATTCATATATAAATAATACGAAAACACTCAACAATGAATTTGATACCAATGTTGGAAAAATAAGAAATATTACACAACGGAAATAAATGGATTAGAGCATACCTTTCACACTCAAACCGAATCCACGAATCATGTGGTTGAATCACGTGCCTCCATTGATGTCTTCGAATAATTCTCAGCAATGGAATAGAACTACTAAAGAACTACCAACACTATTCACAGTATGGAGAGAGAAAAAGAAGAGAGAGACTAGGAGAAAGAGACTAGCAGATTACCCATACAGTTAAATTCTTACTCTCCCAAATATAATATGTATATTATGTGCGAGAATTATAACCACCCACAACTCTCTCTCCTCAAGAAATGAGATAGTGGGTTAATCACACTTATCTCTCAGATAAGTTAATTCAAATCCATTTTGACTGGGTCTCTCCTTGTGGGTTTCTGGTCATGCCACCATGAGCAACCCAATTAGAGATAAGTTTTAAACTTGACCTAATTTCCAATACACAAATTCTTGGCAATTTTTTCATCCCAATTCTTAGCTAATTTTGAGTGTTTAACACAAATTGCTGAAAGTTACTATTGATTTGAGGAAAAGCCCACCTTAGCAAACCAGCACCTTTCAATTAATAAAGGATAGAGAAAGTACAACAATTTTCCACGAGTTGACTTGCTTCTTAAAACAATTTAGATTTATTGACTAAAGCACTACATTGCTTTCACACCAATTTTGAGTGGTCATAAATAGTTGTTGAACGTAAATTTTTTATTTTGAAAACAATGGTACAACAATATACATGTGGTTCTAATGGAACCAGCTGGCCAAACTTATATATCCCATTGTTAAATCAATTGGAGTCATTAATATTATCTGCTTTCAATTAGGTGGAAAAAAAAATCCAAAATAAATTCTGGATCCAACGCCTGCCATATTTTATTGGGAGAATTACAAATGAGTGAGAAGTGAAAATAATAATTACAAATTCATGAAATGCAAACATAAGTTGTGACTTGAAGGAACATAACTTTATTTTGTAATTTTTTTTTCAATCAATAAGATATTATTTATAATATAAAGAGAATTATGTCATAATAATTACAGTATAACAACCATAAAAGCCCAACAAAGAATTTCATATCAGGGAAGAACAATCGGCCTAACACAACCAACCAACTCATAACTTTGTGCCACAATAGTGTACTCTTTAGCCCCAGAGTGAATGGATGTTGCAAGTTCAAGTCCTATGTAGAGCATTGGGCGTGATCCATTTTCCTTTTTCCCTTGGATCTAGATTAAAGTAAGTTCTATCATCAAGTGACAGAAAATAATCTATACTATATATTAAGCAAAAGGGGGTTTTTAACCCCAAGGTCTGTGAGAGTTTTAATATCCCAATCTGAATTTTCTAAATTTCTTATTAAAAAAAAAAAAATTCAGCATTTATTGATTTGATCAAAATCTCCTGATTAGCATTTATTAACTTTTTTCAATCCACATGTCTCACTACTAGAATTATGACTTTTTGCGACTATGTTTTTGCGACTGATTGTTTAACCGTCGCAAAAAATCACATTTTACATTAAAAAAATCACAAAATCGTTTAACCCAATCGTGTTCTTAACTTGACCTAAAACATGACCTGTCTCTCCCTTTCACTCTTATTTCCCAAATTTGTCTCCAACGGTGGTGTACCTCATTTCCTGTTGTTGCCTAATCTCTCTCTCTCTCTCTCTCTCAAAATCTCTCTCGCTCAACTCTCGCTCGCTTGAATCTCGCTTGAATCTCAACTAAATTTGAATCTCGCTTGAATCTCACTCTCAAGATTTGAAGATTTTGATCGATTTGTTGATAAAGATTTGAAGATTTCGATCGGCTGTTGATGAAGATTTCGATCGATTCATAATCGAGATTCATAATCGGTAAGCTACTTTCTATGTATGAATCCAACTCTCTGTCTCTCTCAGTAATCTAGCGTGTTTGTTTCATGCCTAGTTGCTGAATTTCTGTGTTGATTTATTCTGAATTTCTGTGTTGATTTCGATCGTTCTTTAATCTGTGATGTTTGATTTATTAGGTGATTGATCTTGTTTTTGCTAATTTTAAGTTATACGGATAGATAGAGACATGATTTCGGTGATTGATCTTGTTTTTGCTAATTTGTTGGCTTATTTCTGGTGTTTTACCAGATTCTATGAATGAATATTAATCATAGAATATTAATCAAAAATTGATGAATGAATAGGGACTATAGAACTGTATGTCAGTCGTAATCACTTTTCATCTCTTTAGGTGGTTTCTGGAGCCTTAAGTTGAGAATAATACCAAAACTGCCTCAGGATCAAATAGTTATAAAGGCCTATAAACAAAAAAGAACATATAGGAGGAAGAAAAATTCCATTAATACCAGTTGTTGCTTATGCTGGCAAGGTCACTTTGAACTGGCAAAGCTGCAAATGGCCGGTGTTTCAAAGAATTGCAGAATCCTGAGAAAAGTTGGATCAAAAGGCAAAAACAGATGAAAAGGTTAACAGTTGTGAAGGGATGGTTATCTAATGGCATGCTTTAACATCTTGCCTTACTTTCAAGTTGAGACTGGAGGCAATCCAGGTGCCCTCTTTAAGACGCACCCTAACATCAACAAAGAGTTGTTTTCCAATGGATTGTATTTTTTTCATAAAAGAACTTTTCCCAAGTTTTTAGTTGTAATAACTCACATATGACTCTAATTTTGAGACTCAAATGGAATGCTTGATTAAACTACAATGCTATACCGTCTAAATTCTTGTCATTACTACTCTTAGAGTGCTTAACGTTACACTTTTTCTTTTTTCTTTTTTTTTTTTTTTTTTTTTTTTTTTTTTTTTTTTTTTTTGCGACGGTAACAAGATGGTCGCCAAAAATCATGTTAGTGTTTTTCTTTGTTTTTTGCGACGGAAAAATAGTGGTCGCCATAAGTAGTTTAGGCGGTCGCGAATAATTTGCGATCGTTGCTTTGCCGTCGCAAAAAGTATTTGCCATCCCCACATTCGCGACCCCCATTTGCCGTCGCATGGGCCGTCGCAAAAGGTCTTTTGCGACTGTTTTTTTATTATTTGCGACGGTTTATAGCGGTCGCAAAAAGTGATTTTTTTAGTAGTGTCTGCATTTATTAATTGGTCAAAATCCCCTGATTAACGTTTAAAATCCCCTCATACAAATAATTATAGATACAATCCGTGTATAGTTACTGCAGTACCATTTTCAACTTCTCCCATACACTATAGTTAGTGATAAGATTGTTAAATTATTTTTATAAAAAATCTTAAAAACATAATTTATATATTAAAAAAAATGTAAAACAAATATAAATATCTATGATTATCCCGTGCATAGCATGGGTGATAGGCTAGTGATAATAATAACAATACAACAAAGATCCTTATAATAGGAGAGAAATTACAAATTCTTGCAACCCAATAATGGAAGAAAAATTATAAATTACATTTAATAAGGATTGATCCCTTGATCTCCTAACTAAAATCATACTGGGGTGAGTAATTGAGCTCATTTGGTTAATAGTAGTGTGAAGTAGCTCACAAGATGTGCATATACCACGCTGGATTGTGAAACTGAGAAGTTTCAACCAATTCAACTAATTAATGTTGCTATCATTTCCACTCATTAATGCCTTAATTAATTTCTAATTATTTTGGACATTTTCTATTAATTTAATAATTAAAACAAATTAGTGATGCCAACTCCAAAAATTAGTAATACGAACTTTAATTTATGTGTTTTTATGAGATCATTTATAAGTTCGTAAAATTTTATATAATTTTATGTTAGGATTACATACGGTATACATTGCACAACGGACCATTTCCCTATATTATAGTTTGTTATATTGTGTTCTATTGCATCGTTAACGTAAATATTTTTTGGGAAAATTACATGCAGGTGGGAGTTGAGAAAAAAAATTACAAACACATGGGAGGTGCAAGTATGTCTATGGTGACATACAAATAAAAGGTTATGAGGGTGCAAGTGTCACTTGCATTCCTCCATATATTGATAATTTTTATTTTTTAAAATTTTTTTTAAGGGCGACGCACCAATAAATCCCAAATCTTTATCTTATGATCCATTTAGTCCTATCTTTTATCTTATGCTCCAATTAGTCCCAATGTAATGTTAATGACAACTAAACCCGTGTTACACTAATTTTTACGCGTTTTAGTAAGGGTAATTAAGTAAACCCTCAACGGCGTAATGACTGGAATGCCCCAAACCTGTCCTCTGTAGAAATTTGTTTCCCTCCAAACAAACCTGTAATCGAAGAGTCGTGTGTGGAAGGTAGAACAGTTCTCCGATGTTAATGGCGGGATGTTAGGCATTGCAGTTGCAGATTGTTACTTGACGATGTGAAATCCATGTGGACTGGGACAATAGAATAGCATTTTGTGTTTTACCCTAATCCCTATCAAATACGCAACCCCCTTCGCTCTTGATACATCAAAATCAGCGGTGTAGGTGCCTGTGACGATGTTGTGCTTCGAAGCGGTGACTGGAAAGTTTTCGTAGGCCGCCGACAATGGTTCCAGGTACGGTAATCGTCTGTGTACATAAACCCTTGCTTTCATTTACATTACGAAGTTGTGGAGTTATGTGTGAAATACTATGCGAAGTGCTTAATGTTGTGGGTTTTGTGAAAAACATGAAATTGTGATATCTGTACACTGAAGTAGTGTTGTTATTTTTGTGCCATTTTGAGAAATGCATGCTTCTTCCCGGAGCGTAGTTTGTCAATGTTCTTGGCCTGTTAAGGGGTGTGTTTTTGTGATTTTGTTGTAATATTACTGCGGTGAATGTGAATGTGATGGTAATGCAATTTTATTATCAAGTGTGCACTGGGTTTTCTTGAATTTTTTTTTGGGGGGGGGAGGGGGGGTTGAGGGGAACATGGTTTACCTGTTTTCTTGGTGGTGTATACTATCATGTACCTGTGGGGGTGTGCGTACAGTGGTTTTGGGCTTTTTACATTGAAGAAAATTGTAATGGTGTTCAAGATTCGTGTCAGTGATGTATTCGCATATTTCAGATGGGGCCCTATTGTTTTTGTTTATGTTTTGTTGTCGTCTGCTTAGTCGTAATGATGTTATGTAGCGTGTTGGACAATATGAAGGTCATATTGCAGTGGTGACACATTTGTATTGTTCTTTAATGCATTAACATAATCTACGTAGCATCACTTTAATTGTTGTATGTTATTGCTGAAATGCGTAATTACGGTTTGTTGCATTTGTATATAATGTAGTACAAAACAGTGAAATTAGTTAGTTGGGAAGTGATAATGGTTAGTTCTTTATGGTGATGCATGCAATACATACTCGTTGTCTACTGCGCAATGAGATAAAAAACAGAGTTTGGCTATGTGATGTTACTGTTTGTGTTCAGATTTTACATTGATAGCATGACATGGGGCATAAAAGTTTGTGTTCTTTTGGTAAATTGCCTGATGCTGGAACATGTGGCGGTGTAAAAGATTCAGTTTTACATGGTTATACCTCATGACATTTTATGTTTTGTGTTGGCATTTTTAATTTGTTTCTACTGCTTTACATGTAAAACATGTTCAGGTAGCAGTGGCAGTAGGAATGGCAAACGAAAAATTGGCATGAGATCACCACAAACATCGACAAGGCAGGCGAGTAAAAGACAAGCAAAGCTCCCATTCAAGAAACAGAAAACGGCCGGGTGATCATGTTCGGAGAGCTGATGTTGATCCGTCGAAATTAATGTACCGGTCAAACATATCCGGGCTGATTAGCACAGTTCTGGAACTGGAATTACGCGATGGCCACATCAGGCAGTTGCAGAAAACACCATTCTGGCTGATGATTGATGCTATTCGCGCTAACGAGCTGGATCCTAAAATGTTCAAAAAGTGTGATGCGACGATATGTCGGATAATACAAACTTACAACCCTGAAGATGAGAAATTCCACATTGGTGGAGCTAAGTTACCATTGCGCAACAACGACATCAGGTTGATATTCGGCTTACAATGTGGGAAGGAGAAGTTGGATATGACACAGGGTGGGAAAGGGCCGTTCGATTTCATGCAAAGACGTTGCGCAAATGTTAGCCGAATTTCTTCAAAAGTTATAAAGGACTTGCTGGGAGAAGC
Source organism: Camellia japonica (assembly GCA_030407325.1). Taxonomy (NCBI): domain Eukaryota; kingdom Viridiplantae; phylum Streptophyta; class Magnoliopsida; order Ericales; family Theaceae; genus Camellia; species Camellia japonica. The sequence continues at coordinate 105,940,019 of JAPPVO010000003.1, forward strand.
AATCTTTGGTCGTACAGAGCGTGACGAAGAAGATGTGGCGAAATTGCTGTGTCTTTACGTTTGTGCCAAGGTGTTTTTCGCAACGACCAGCGAGCATATAGGTTGGGCATTTGTCCGTGTGATCGACAAACTGGACACATTGCAACAGTATGACTGGAGTGCAACAATAAGGAACACATTGATTGGGTCACTAAATGAGATGCACAATAGGCCAGAGAAGGTCACTGGCTGCGTAGTAGCATTGCTGGTGCGTATGTTTTTTGGTTATTTGGTGGTTCAATTTCAGCTTCAAAACATAAAAACAGATTCGTAAGCCATTTCCGTGTTTATTTAATGGTTGTTTGACGGTGTAATTTCAGTTTCTCATTTGTGAGCATTCAAACATCGTCGCTCCGGAACGGCCTGATGTGACACCATGATTTTGTCGATGGAACATTGCAGCCGCTGTGGGAAAACTAAGAGTAATAAATTTGTCGTCAGAAGGTTGCTTTGAGGTATGGAATTAGAACCCTTTTAATTGTTTTTCAAAATTTTCCAACCCAAAACATTAAAGTTCTGCTGTGTTTTGTTTGTAATTTTCCTTAGGTCCAGTGTGGCAAACTTGTTGGGACGATTAATGAATGTCATATTCTCAAGGTGCCTGCTGCTGCGATTGAACTAAAAGAATGTGGTAGAATTAGGATGGATGTGGAACCACCTAGAGTGTGCGATGAACGTAGGGCTGTGATTGAGACAAATGATGCTGGCAGCGTGGAGCTGAGCTTCAATTGTTGGCAGCCGGCCACAAAAAACAAGGGTGACATGAAAATAGAGGGGGGGAATGATTATGATAATAAGAATACTGGAACACCGACCAGCAAGGAAAAAGTAGCTGGGAAGCTGGCGTCACGTGGAGAAGTTTGGCCGGTATTGTTCCCAGATCTTCTAGAACTGTCCAGCACTCCAGATGGTGACGACGTGGGTGAGGAACAAAGGGGGGTGCATGATGAGCTGATAACTTGTAAAGTCAGAATTTCTGAATTAGAGAGTGAGATCAATATGAAAGACGTACGGATATGTGAACTGAAACAGCGTGTGGAAACAATGGAGAAACTGCTCGGGCGGCACGCTGGAAATTTGTTTGCAGACTTAAATACTGTGATTGTCGATAAGGATTCTGAAATTGCTCGACTCAACAAGCAGGTTGATTGATTGGAGACAAAAATAAGCAATTTGGAAGATAGTCTTGATGACCTTGAGGTGCATGAGGTCACACAATTTGCTGTGAATGATGGATCCAATCAACGAACACCGAGTAATAGTCTGTTAGGGAAAGTGAGTAGGTCTGCCAATGTGACGAGTTGCGAAAGTGCGCAACAGTCTGCGTGTCCTGTAGGCCAACCCGAAGACGTGCGGATCAACGAATTAGAACTTGTTGATAATGAAACTGGGATTGAAGATTTGACAGATGACTTCATAGATGGGATTGTACATACAACTGTAGACAGGGTTGATGGTAGCTGCAGTCCCCTAAATGCACAGACAGTAGCTGGTGGCAATGAAAAAGATGGCGCAGCTGTCGTTGGTGTAGAAGGTCATTGTGAACACACAACAGCTGCAACAAGTTCAGGGCCGAAAATTACGTCACTTGTGAAAAGGGTGAAGAACAAGGCAAGACGGGAATTTAGGTTATCAGACTACGAATATCCCGGCATATTTGGGCGTCCACAGGTGAACACCAATGTCAGACTTGGTAAATCATTTGAGCCCGGGGTGATTTACAGTGTTGAGGACATCGAGGTGGAGCGTAAAACCTGGAATGACTTCGGTTTGAATAGACGGCACACTGTGTGGAACATGCTGAAGGATGAAGACAGGGAACTACTACAAAGAATGTACACTTTAGAGGGGGACGGGTAGGTTGTTCGGATGGAATGTTGTATTCTTTGACATGTACAACTTGTAAAACTATGTTCTGTGGTGGTTCTTAATTTTGGTTTACGGTGTGCAGGTTAATAGTATAGGATGGTGGACACAATGGAATACAAGTTCATTTCACGGACATCAAAGATTTGGTGCAGCAGAACTCCATACATGGCAATGTAAGTTGGTTTCGTGTAACGAATCGTACATTATTTTTTGATTCTTTAATTATTTTAAAAAAAAACATATGCAAATCTGACCATTGTTTCCTTTGTGAATTGAGTGATGTGGCTGTCACAAAGGGCAAATGAATTTAAAAGCAAAGTCAAGAAAATGTAAATGGAAATGTAAATTTACAAAGTTCTTATTACTATTGTGCTGGAATTGTAATGGGTAACATGTGTTGTAGGTAATCGATGTATACGCTGCAATGTTGACTGAAATGCATAAGATGGCATCTGGAAGGGCAGAATATGTTGGGACATCATACATTTACACTAGTGTTTGTTCAGTATGTATCTTCACTTTCGTTTGATTGCCCGAAATCTGAAAATAATATTTGCATAATGAAACTTGATACGACTACGGTGGTTTGGGACAATTGTGCAGGATATGATGCGAAATAGTAGTGTTGTTTCCCAAGCGAAGTATTTGAATGTTCACATGAAAGCTGCACGAGGTTGCAGATACGCACTTTTCCCAATCTACAATGCCAACCATTGGACAGTCATGGCGCACGATTCAGAAAATGGGAATTGGAAACATTACAACTCGATGCGGCCAAGACGTGGAGTGTGCGATGAGCATTACAATGAGGCTCTAAAAGTTGTAAGTGCTGTTTACACATTTCAGTTTTGAATGTGCATGACGGACAGATTACTATTTAGAAAATGATAATGTTACTGTGGACAAAACTACACTAACATGTGGAAAATGGGCAGAAACAATGGGTGGCTGACCACCACAACAAATTTGTGAAGCCTCGAGTTACAGCTGCAGGAGTTGGGACAGACCTGTTTGATGGCAGTTTTGTATCTGTTGTGGATTGTCCACAACAAATTCCAGAGTCGTAAGTAATGTTCATTTTATTTTGAGTATACTGTTTTGATGATGTATCGCGTAAGTGACGTTGACACCGGTATTTGTGAGTGCAGGTCGGATTGTGGGATTTTCGTGTGCTTCATAATCAGGCAGTACATTCGTGGTGCAGAAGTGAATACTATGATGGACGGTCTGACCCCAACTGGGCTACGAGCTGCAATGGTGGACATGTTCTTAAGTGACCCGGGTAGAGGACTCCGTGGGAGGACATTATAAGAGGTTGAGAAGACATTTGCCAGTGCAGAAGGTGCAACAACAGCATTAGGATGTTTTATTTTGTTGATGTTTTATCGACGTATATAATATTTTGTTAGTCTGAAAACACATAATAGTAGGAGGGAAAAACTAGTTTCATATACATTACTTTTTTGGTCATGCAGAAGTGCCCAACGGTTTAATCTTGGGTTAGGATCCAGTACTTTCTAGATATGAATGTTGATATTATTTAGTAAGCTATTCAAATAGTCTCACCTATTGCATAATAACAATTTAACAGTGCATTACACTTTTATGTGATGTGGAGTAGATTGTTTTTAAATGGCAGATGGGCCTGGGTATGTAAACATGGTGTGATCTGTACAGGAGTTGTGCATGACGACACTCAGTTTGGGAAACCTGTTTTCCACCACGGGAGTATGCGTGGCTTGATGTATATGGAAGTTGACATGCAAAGATTGAGCACGTTGACCACGTGCTTAATATGACATGAGAAACAATTAATTTCACATTGCCATCTTAATTGGAATTGTGAAGACACCATCTTCAGCGTAACATAAAATTACGTTCGCATTCAATTTATTTTACAGAGTTAGTACTGGGTACATGTTTTGTGCAATGACAGTGGATTGTAAGCAGCAACCCAAACATTAAAAATCCATTGCCGTTCGCATTCAATTCGCTCTTTTCATGTCTTCACAGTGTTACTCAAGCCAGATTTGAAAATAAAATGGTTGTGTATTAAAGGAGCAGTGTTAGTGTTCAATAGTGGGGACCGAAAAAAATGTATGTCCTACCAAACAGATTAAACCAATAACATAAAGTGGATGACAGGTTTTCAAATCTGTTATGTTGATATTATTTAGTAAGTTATTCAAATAGTTTCACCTATTGCATAATAACAGCTTAACGGTGCATTACATTTTCATGTGCATGTGGAGTAGATTGTTTTTAAATGGCAGATGGACCTAGGTATGTAAACATGGTGTGATCTATGCAGGAGTTGCACAGGACGACACTCAGTTTGGGGGACCTATTTTACACCATGGGAGTATGGGTGGCTTGATGTATATGGAAGTTGACATGCAAAGACTGAGCACGTTGACCATGTGCTTAATATGACATGAGAAACGATTAATTTCACATTGCCATCTTAATTGGAATTGTGAAGACACCATCCTCAGCATAACATAAAATTACGTTGGCATTCAATTTATTTTACAGAGTTGGTACTGGGTACATGTTTTGTGCAATGACAGTGGATTGTAAGCAGCAACCCAAACATTAAAAATCCATTGCCGTTCCGGCTACGGGTTGGCAGAGTCCGCTTTGGGCGAATGTTCTGGTATGATGTGAACAGATTTGTAAACTAAAATGGCACCAATTCCTCTTTTCATGTCTTCACAGTGTTAATCAAAGCCAGATTTGAAAATAAAATGGTTGTGCTTCAAAGGAGCAGTGTCAGTGTTCAATAGTGGGGACCGAAAATGTATGTCCTACCAAACAGATTAAACCAATAACATGAAGTGGATGACTGGTTTCCAAATCTGTTATGATGTCCACAGATTTAAAATAGAAAACGGCACCCATTTGCTCTTTTCATGTGTAGACAGTGTTAATCAAAACAGATTTGAAAAATAAAACCCATTGGCTATTTTCATGTCTTCACAGTGTCAAGCAAAACAGATTTGAAACTAAAATGGTTGGGTGTTAAAGGTGGAGTGTAATTGTTCAACAATGGGAACTGAAATGGTTGCTGGGTTACATAAAAATGTATATCCTACAAAATAGATTAAACCAATAACAGAAAGTGAATGACTGATTGAAAAAAAGGAGGAAAATATTTCAGAAAACAAAATAAAACAGAATCTCAGTTTGTTAACAACAAAATTAAATCATATGGCAAACCACCTATAATGGCTCTTTGCATGTCTTCCTATTGTGATTGCCCACTTTTCCGCAACGACCACAACGTATACGTTGCACTACCTCCCCCTTGGACGGAATTCTCTTCCGTTTGGGCCGACCGGGAGGACGCTTGGCCATCGGCGGAGCTATCAAACATTCAGCTGGGTTAAATAGTGGCCTCCCCACTGTTGGGATGGGGTATATGGTTCCGCTATAAGTAGCTCGAAATGTATCAATGCAAAATGCGGAGTCTATGGCATCGTAGATGTTTCTCCCACTATTACGGAATGCAACGACAGCATGGGAACATGGGAACCCGTTGATCTGCCACTGAAAACAAGAACATGTCTGCTTGCCGACATCAACCAACATCGATAGGTGGGAGTGGACCTCATAGACATCATCATTAGCCTGGCTCACACACCAAGCCCTGCTGTCGTTATACGCTGCCACCAATTTTTTCTCCATTTTCGGGGATATCACACCGGCCCATTTACTGCATTTAACTCTGCGCTCCGACATCTGCTCCATTATTTGACCCCTTATCATATCGACCAATCTCGTGATAGGGAGATGACGGGCCTCACCAACCCAATTGTTGAAAGATTCAACAGCATTTGAACACATCTCCCCATACCGTTGGCCCCTTAAAAAAAAAAAATTCCCCATTTACGGAGCATAAATTAAAAAGACAAAAATAAAACATACTGCAAAAAAACATGTGGGCATTTTTAAATATCCCATAACCCATTGCGCAGGCCGTGAATTACCTGAAATACGCATTAGACCAGTGTTTGGGGTGCAGGTCTTTCATAAAATATTCAATCACAACTGGGTTGGCCTTCTTCAATACCTCCAATTTCTCATTGAAACAAGTAACAGTGGGCGCATATGCACATTCCCGCAACTTCCGCATCAACCCAATTTTGTGCGATGCATTAACATATTTCATTCGATCCCTCAAGTTCATTTGGAGATGCAACAAACAATATGCATGATGCGCTGAAGGGAAAATAATGGGCATAGAGTGTAATAATCCGACGTGGCGGTCAGATATGAAAGTTAATGTTCGCCCACCCCCAACAACTTCTTTCAAATTACGAAGAAACCATTCCCAATTGGCTGAATTCTCGGAATCAACAATAGCAAAGGCTACCGGAAACAATCCTAAGACCAAACATGCAACATAAAAAGTTAGGCATGACAAAAGTTATACAAACATCCACGCAAAATAAAGTGCGACACATTTTACAAAATAAAAAAGAATAAGCCTGCCACTGTGTCTTACATTCCTATTCAGTTTTATTTGAGAAGACCCTATTTCAATGTTCTCAATTTTTTTTCTTCGTTAAATGGAAAAAAAACATTTGTAATGTACAAAAAATGGAAGTATCTATTCACTAGTATGTTCAGCAAATAAGCACTAATGGAATAAAATAACACACCATTACCTTGATTGGCGTCTTTAGCAGTAGCTACGAGCAAATTACCTCTAAATCTACATTTCAAAAACGTTCCATCCAAAAATAGCATAGGACGGCAGTGATTGAACCCATCTATACAAGCGCGAAATGGTATGAAATACCTAACGAGGCTCCCGGTTTTTTGGTCAAACTCAAGGTTAATGTAACTGTTTGGGTTTTTTTGCATAACAGAATTGCTATACCACCTCAGCTGATCAAAGGACGTAGCGTGATCCCTGTACACCTCGCCCCTAACTTTCTCAACACCCAACCATGCCACCTGGTAGCTAATGTCCAAACCATACTCGCTCTTCAAATCAAACACAACATCAGTGGGGCGCGTCAATGGCTTATCGCGCACCTGATCTGCAACAACGGTAGATACCAAATCAGACCCCGTACGAGGGTTCCTAGAAGTACGTACAGCAGCCCCACAAGTATGCACACTATCAAACCTCTTAACACATAACACCGCACTTGATAGTAACATCCTCGCATGAACTGACCACGGATAATCTGTTGAAGCCGCAAACTTACACACTACCGTAATTCGCACGGAGTCATTTTTAACGTACTTAAATTGAAATCCACGTTCAACAGCATACTTACACAGAACTTCACGGAATTCAGTTGCTCCACCATCAAAACATTGTCCCACATGGGTAATAGCATGCGCCCATTGCCCCGACAAAAACGTCTTCGATTTGTTCGGACAATACGTTGGTAACAAATCCATCTGCTCATCCACGCACCCATTCTCGCTAACATGCCGTGATATTCCCCCATCGTCCGCGGAATCCAACACGACACGATTACCCCCCACACCAACACTACTTCCCTGAATGAGGATCTCAATGTGATTTATCCCGAACGACTTAGCAAGGCACAACATGTTTTGAATGTCGTCGTCGCTATCCACCTTAAACTTCTTATTCCCGGGAAAATCAAAAAACAAACACACCGCACCTGGTACCAATCCATCAAACTTCCCATAAATTTCATCAATAATCTTCACATACGACGAATCCTGATGCAACCGAATAAGAACATTAACTAAACCATACGAACACACCAGCAAAATTCCCCCTTCCATACCTGCACACATTTTGGAGAACCCATTACTATTGCAACATACCCATGAAACACCCATAACAGCACAGTATGTGTGCGTTTGTTGGATTAAACACAGCAGTGCAGGAAAATAAAAAAATGTCCCAACGACCCATCGCAGCCATTGATATAACAAGCGCACCCATTCCATAGACAGATCAGAGGAAACTAAAAAAATTCTGGAAAAAACAACACACCTTTTCCCGGGGACTTGAACACAGCAATGCCACCGCAGGAAGCCACCAACTTGAAATGTCCAATTACAGTGCGAAGAACAGCAGTGGTCGCCGAGGAAGATGACACCGACCACCGGAAAAAGAGTGCTCACCGTATTCTGCCTCCATGAAAACAATGGTGGAATCAATGTAAATGAAGAAAAACAATGGTAATGAAACCGAAATGGTGGACAACAACAATAAAGAATCACAAAACAATGTCAATCAAATACAAAACAATGAAAGAAAATGTTAATCAGTAAGAACGGAAATAATCGTATTCTGAGATATCGCACAAATGGTGCAAAAAATGTTAATCAATAGAAATCATCCCCACTAAAAACGTTGAATGAAGAAAATCAGTGGCAATGCATCATAAATGCTGGACAAACAACGACCATGCATCAGAAAACAGTGTTAATCAAATACATAACAACGAACCAAATGTTAATCAATAAGTACAGAAATAACCGTTTGCATCCAGATCGCAAAAAATGGTGAAAACAATGCTAATCAATAACAATCAACCCCAAGCAAACGTTTACAATAACAAACCGAAATGAAAACAAATCAAATGTTTAAGGAAATACACATACACAGCGTATTGATGGGGAGAAATGGTGCTCACCGATTTGGGTGTCCCAAAAACAGTGCCAACATTGTTAATCAACAAACCATCCCCACAATAAGTTGAACATTACGAAACCCAATTGAATTCACCAATAACTGTTTAAGGAAAGATTCATGTAAAGGGTATTGATGTAAAAACGAAATGGATCAAATCAAACCCCCCAAAATCAGGCTTTTAAATAGGACTAAATGGTGCATAAGAAAACATTTAGGACTAAATGATTCAACTTTTCAGCAAATAGGATTTATGGGTAAATTTTCCTTTTTTTAATTCTCACATGCATTTAATTTCTCCATATTTTTTAATACCAGTACCAATTGTAGTACTACTTAGTACAAAGTAAGAGTTGTGATTGAAGAGGAAAAAAGAAAAAAAAAAGAACGAAGACAAAAAAAAATGAACATGTTCAGTTAAACATATGTCCTTTTATTTTCAGATCTAATTGCATTTAGGTTGTCACCCCCACCCCACCCCTTGATCTCTATTTTATTGTGTTTAATGAGTCTGCCAAACCTATTTTTCTCTTTTTTAACCTATTAATACAAATACAATCAATAATTGTTCATTCATTATTTTTGCTTAAAAATAATGAAATTTCCGTCTTTTTAGAACAAAAACTTTTAATTTTATTACTTTTGGAAATCTTAATTAGAATTTGTGTTACTAAATTTGAAGCAACGTTCCCAAATTTGCAATTGGCCTTCAATTTTGAAATTATTATTTTTCAAAATTTTAAAAACAATAAAATTTCATTGGGAAATTTCACTCAGTGAATTTTAGCAATGTTAGTGAAATTGCACAGACTTCTAGCAATGTGTTTGTACCCTATTTGGCAAGGCCAATAGGAGTTTGCCATGTGGCATGAAGATCCAAAACAAGTTGTATGGGGTCAATCTGTTGGGCCTAACTTTTGATCAAGTTAACCTTTTGTGATTACACATTGATATATCCATAGCAAACAAGAGAAACAGTTATGGGCTCTTGATTTTCAAGAAGGAGTTTGAGATCTTATCTCTATTTTCTCTCAGGACAATTGTCAAACAATCATAGATGTGCAACAATGATCCAACTATGATGCACACTACATGTCCATATTTCAAGATTTTCTGGTGGTTACTCTTGTGATCTCAACTAATATAATATCCTACACTGGTAGGATAACTCCTAAGAGCATGGAAAGAGAACATGACAATGATTTAAGGCCTTTCAATATCATAGGCTTTTAATCAAGGTTATAGATGGTTTACCCATAGTAGAAAATCACCAGAAAATGTAGGAAGTGGGTTGATAACTGTAGACACCCCATTTTTGACCACCCGCAAGACTTAGGCGCTTTATTCTGAGCACTTGATGATGAAAGTTACGTTGTCAATGTTTCAAATTCTCAACGAAGGAATTCGGTTTTTAGCTCTAAAAAATCTTAACCTTCCATACCCAAGCTGTTTCTATACCTATATACCACAAAAATTCATTTTTTAGCACCATGCTAACATACACTGAGCTTGAAATAGAGGAACAAGGGAGCCACATTAGGGCTCGGCCGTGCCTCATTGGGGGTCGGCCGTGCCTTTTGGGCAAGAAACACTATTCTGGCCAGGAATCCGCAAACTATCTATTTTTGAAGATATTGGTGACTTATTTGGCTCAAATTCTATAAATACGAGCATATATCTCTATTTTAAATGTTCGAAAAATTTCAAAGAAGCAAAAACACCTTTAAGAGCTCCTTCTTCCTTAGCAAGCTAGCTTTGTGATATTATATCACCTTTGAGCTATATCTATACACCATATACACCCTTAGAGCTGAACCTTGGAGCTTGGATTGAGCCTTGAGGATCATAATTCATCCTTGAGAGTGTGCTAGGATCAAGTTTGGTTTACAACCAAAGCTTTCTCTCTTTAAGAGGTATAAGCTTGTCACCTTTCTCCTTGCTTTCATTACAATCCTTTTTCATCTTGTTCTTGTGTTTTTATACTGTTTTGGATCCATTTTAAGTGTTGGAACTTGGGGTTGAATAGCTACCAAAGGTAGAGAGGCTTAACACCCTTTCTTACACCTTATTTCATAGCTCATTCCCTCTGTTTTACCACTATTTTTCTTTGCTTACAAACTGATTTTCAAAGTTTAAAAGGGCTAAAAAAATGGTTTAGAAGTCCAAAAAGTGGAGGGGTTAGCCACCCCTCCTTGGTCTTGTTTACTAGTTTTGTATCTCTTTGTTTTTGGCTATGTTTTGTACTCTTTTAAACATACTTTTAGCTACTGTTTTTTATGTTTTAGGGGCTGTTTAGGGTTGTTCTAATTCATTTAATTAGTTTTTTCTTTGAATACTTTGCTTGTTGTGTTGTACGTCATCATGGCTTCAGTTGTTTAGGCCTTAGACACCGAGTCATTCGAGTCGATAGCTTTCTTTACTTAGTTTCTATGTAAAGAGTTCCATTTTTGGTAATAATCAACTTCAAAACCAGATTCAGAACCACGGAAATCCGAACTGTAAGGCTAGTCGTATCCGAAAGGAGCACAAAAAGTAAGCTACAATAATGGCAAAAGATCATGGGACACGTGACAAGTTATCATAAAGATACAACAGGCCAGTCAGGAATGAATTAACTGAGATTGTGGGTTAGTGGTGATATGGAAGAGAGAATACAGGATAACATATAATAATTCAAGACCAACTATCCTTAAATGTAACAAGTGGTCAATTTTAAGTGGAAGATTATGGGCTATGTGGCAGGTCATCATAGAATGTCAGCAGAGAAAGCAAGACTGAATAACTACTACTAGTAGCAACTATAAATACCCAAGGAGGGGGGCATAACAAATGGTCTAGCATCAATCAAACAAATTCACTATTCAAACCGGCCCTTTAATGCTCTGAAAATACATTCTCAAATTATAGTATTGCTATAATGAGTATATTTGACTAAAATAAAATAAATCATTGAATTGTACATTTCATGCTTCAAAAGTAATCTCTTTCTCATTGAGCTATTCACGTGAGTACACCATTGTTCAGTTACATTCATAAAACATCTTAACAGTTCAAGCAGCTAGAGATTATAGAAAAAAATGCCTTGATGGCGTACACCTTCACAAGGGTTTCCTTTGGTTGCACAAAAGTTGGACTTCAGTCCCAAATCACAAATATTGCCCCCGGAGCTTCAACATTTAGTAATCAAAGAGCCTTTGTGCTCCCATCTGTAGCGCTTGACTTTCTTCGCGCGCCCCCCTTTCGAAGAGGCGCGAATTAGTCTCCTACAGTTAGACTCCTGTCACGATTCTGAATCTAATCTCACAAAGTGCAATGTAAGACTGATAAACACCAAAGAGTCCAAATCCAGTAAATCGTTTTGGAAAATCGATTTTGAATAAAAAAGCGCCAAACATGGACTGCTTTGCCAGATTACAAAGTCGCCACCTAAATATTTTATTTTTGGAAAATTTAGGAAACCCTGACTCGTGTCAAAGGCCACGTGTCCGTCATCACCAAAGTTGCCTCGGCTCGGGAACTTGGGTACGAGAGGGGAAGGTCCTGAAATGAGGACCCCCGCTAGCCCGATCAAAGATCGGCCTCTACTAAGCATGATATTTGTTTTATAAACCTTGTGTGTTCTTATTCTGGTTATTAGCTAACATTACTATGTGATGCGCATAGCATACAAGTATAGACTAAGTCGCAAGACTTGGAACAAATCAATTCATGTTTGTTTTCGAAAATGGTTTGAAATTGCCACCCTCAAGTGGGCTTAAAACATGATGATTTGCCACTTCGCAAAGTGGGCTTAAAACTCACATTTGATGAATTGTCTCAATTCAAGCAACAAAGCCTTCATCCACAGGCATTCATGCAGTTAAGCATTTAAGCAAATAGTCTCATGGCAAGCATGCGAAACATGGCAACACTCACACTCATGCAAGTATGCTAAAGCGTAAAACTTACAGTGTACTCCGAGCCAAAATAAAAGCTAGTTAGAAATCATGCATGATCCTAACTATATAAAATGCCTAATGCAACGCATGCAATAATGCAATTAATAGGCTCAGCTATCTAAGATGGCATATGAATGCAACAATTTGATACATGTATTCAAAGAAGTATTGAAATACGATGCAGTTTGAATGATGCGCCGAGCCTGGTGCATGCAAGACAAATGAATGATGCACGCATGCAAGCATAAGGTATGCTAATCAAAATATGCCCTAATCTAACTATCGAAAGCAGTTAAATAAAAGGGAGAAAGAACTGGGGTTAGAAGACATGCACACACACACGCACACTTATTACAACATTGCGCCCTCACGAAGGAGGGTCCGAATAAATAAGCTAAGATAATCTAAGCTAAGCTAATCAAACTAATCTAATTGAACTAATTAGACTAATTATTACACAACCAATTGAATAACTAGTAAACTACTTACTAATTATTACAATACTTAACTAATTAGCCAACTAATTAATTAAATTACAAAATCATGCTAAAGAACAAATAAAGCATTAAACAATACTACCTCAGCTCTGCTTGAAGAAGTTGAACATGCATGCATTCGGTTTCCGCCCCGAAAAGCCCACCGGTTTGCTCTAGAGAGGCTCTATTTGCAGGGTTATTCCAAGAACTCTCTGCACCATTTTACCAAATCACTATTGGGGAGTGCACTAGTGGCCTGCCGGCCATGATGGCTTGCTGCCGGCCATCTGTCGGCCAAGGGTGGGCTCTGCCGGCCAACAATGAAGCACTACCAGCCAATGATGAAGCACTGTCGGCCACTAGTGTGCTGATTCACCAAACTGCAACAGAGCATTTACAGAGAAAAATGGAGGGTTTTTCTAGGACATTTTTGTACTGCACCCTCTCCTTATCATCTCAAAACATCAAAGGAGGGGGGCCATTGGATCTAAAGCCACCAACCAAGCATTTTTTATGCATAATGGCCAAGGATCCAACTTGCACACATTCAATAAATGCACAAAACAAAGACTCAAGTCCACTACCTTATCATGGATGATCAAAGGTAACAGAGACTAAGAAACATGACACGTTTCATCACTGTGAGTATGAAACGTCTCGCATTTCTTGTGTTTGGATTAACGTCCGATGCAAATACATGCAATGCAACACAAATGCTTATCTTGCACAAGTTTTACTTTGCTCAATTCTTGTTTACACATTTTACATTACCGAGCCATTCATTAACCGGTTAAGTCCAAGTGATTGTCCTCTAATGGGAGAGGGGTCAACCGAAGAATGGTTTAAGACATGAGAGAGCTCATGTCTTTGCCTAGGAGGAACCCTCAAAAGAGAGTTAAAGCCATTGAGCACATGCTCTATCTCAAGCTTAAACACAATCATAAGGTTAACCAACCCTCAGAACAAATCAAAAGTGAACAAATGAGGGAGGTTGCAGAGTTTCAGTGCTGAAATGGCATGAAAAAGAATGCTAAAACATGCAAGCAACACATGCACAACATGTTCAAAGCCAAAAGCATCAAAACTAGTGAAGAACACTACACTAGAGGCATGCAATACCAAGCTTAAATGATCAAACCAACTCAAAATAGAGCTAAGACATGCCAAAACAGTGGCAAAATCAGGCTGAGATCAAGTCATTAAGAGGTAGAAAAACATGCACACATGTTGGCTCATAAACAAGGCATAAGGCACAACTCTCAAAAGCCATGAAAGAGTAATATATGTGAGAGTGTGATGGAGGTATCTACACTAAAATCTCATACTAAATGATGTCATGGCATGCAAACAACCCAAGCAAAGCATGTTGGAGGCCTTGAAACACAAAGCTAGTGAAGCCAACTACACTATAGCCATGCAAAGCAAGCCTCAAAGGGCCAAGACCACTCAAAACAGGGTTAAAGCATGCTAAATCAGTAGCAAAAATGTGCTGGAGTTAAGCTAACACAAGCTAGATCATCAAATATGCTAGGCTTGTAAGCATGATTGCACTACAAGTACAAAAAGCAAGAAACAAGTGACCCAACCAGCCAAAAACAGAGTTCAAGCATGTCAAAACAAAGCCAAAAACATGCTTGAACTAAGCTACAAAAAGGTAGAAATACATGCACATATGTTAAGCCATCAACACATGCAAACAAGATACAAGGAGAAAAGGCCACCCCCTCCTATTTTGGACCTCAAAACCAACTTTTTGCCACTGAAATTCAGTGGTTAAAAGGCCAAGAAAAGATTGTTTTAAAAGCTTTGAAAGATGGCTCAAAAGGGTTTTCAAGCCAAAGAGCAAAGGGAGGTAACCACCCCTTAACTAAACAAAGACTCAAACCATCATTTTAAGACCTTAAAAATAGAGTTTTTAGAAGTTAAAACCAGCCTAAAACTAGCATGCAAAGGTGGCCAAACAAGCAACTAAAACAAAGCTTTAAAGAGGGTAAGGCTTTACCCTTGAAGCACAGCAACAAACAGCCCAATTTCTGAGCTCAAACCAAGCTGAAGACCTCAAACCAAGCTTTAAGGGACCTTAGCTCCAAGGTGAAGGTGTTTGGTCAGGGTTCTTAGAACAAATGTGTAGAGAATTCCCACTTTCAAGCACAAAATCAAGAGAGAGAGGATTCTAGAAAAAGAGAGAGAGAGAGAGAGAGAGGAAATTTTGCTCACAAAATTTTGTAACCCCTCAAATGGGAGAGGGACCTCCCCTTTTATAGAAATGCAAGCCAAAGCTTGCCTTCATCCCTCCATACACGTGTATGGAGGGGAGCACTAGTGCTCACCAGCTGGCTCAAAATATCTAAAAAAATCTACTGATGCACTGGTGGCCGGCCGGCCATCAATGATGGCCAGCATGGCTCATCAATGGCCAGCAAGCCTAAATGCATGGCCGGCAATGCCCAAAAGTGGCCGGCAAAGTTCAAACCTGTGGCGTTCCACCGCGAAATTTGAGCACTCAACGAGCAATCACACTAGTCACCGGATGTACCTGCAAGAACATCCAAGTCTTGAGGAAGGTCAAAAATGGGGTGTCTACACCGTCCAAAAAATACCTAATGTCGAAATTACTTTGGTTGAATTACTACATCATTTCCTAAAAGGTTGTTACTTTTGGGGTGAGCTATTGCCTAGTAGGAAATACCATTCACAAGATATATAATTATTCGAAAGGTATATGATCATGCTATGCAAAAGATGGGAAAATCTAAGTCTTTTTCTTCTTAAAACCATGATGCCAAGTACATAATGTTAGAAACGTATCTTAACCAATCCACGGGGTGTAAATATGCTATGACTTCACAAGCAAGAGCCACAACCACATATATATATATATATATATATATTTATACGGAAAATAATTGCACATTCGTTGACTCTAACAGTGGCGGGGTGTCGGGCACCTAAAACCTTTCTTTTTCATATTTGTCGACTCTAAAAATGACAGGCTCGTGGACACCTTAAAACATTTTCCCACATTTGTTCGGTGATATGCTCAAGACAAGACAATTGGGCACTTTGACTCCTTGTGTGGGTACCAATATGCAATACACAACTCATTTCTAAAACCCGAGTCACTATCCGGACTCATACACTATTGACCCCCTCCAACACTTTCCAACATCCACAATTTAAATCACAAAGAAAAGATGTGATACACATGATGCATGAATTTCTAAATCCCAATGTCCTATGGTTTGTCCACTTTACAACAATACATAATATAAACAACAATATTCTTCAATTCCATAATCTCACATTTATCAATTAACATATACATATGTCTAAGATAGTTCCAAAATCTCATATCCAACATCATTGTTAAGATTATTCATCCAATTTCATGGTTCAAGAGTTAGTTTGGGTCAAACCTTTCATTAAATCAAATTTGAAAACTAGGGTTTTGGAAAAATTGGGGCTTTCCCCTCCTTTGCACATAAAGGGTCAATATTCATCACTAACAACAATAAACAACAAGGATATACATAAAATTTTCCAAAACATAGAGTATAACCCGTTTTTATTCCTCAATCCACTTATATAACAAAAACCCTCTCACCTATCTATATAACCAAGAAAATACCACATATGCGTCCCAAATCAATGATGTATCAAGTTAAGAGTACCCCTACCCCAAGAGTGAAGGAAAAATATGAAAACGCAACTCAATGCTTCAAGAAATCGCAAAACAATCTGTAGAACTTTCGAGCTAAGCTTACTCTTTGACCTCCTTGGAAGTTCTAGGGTAGATTTTGGGTAAAATCAAGAGAAATCAAGTGTTTTAGGGCTATTGTTTTGGAAATGGGTGTTTGAGAGAGAAAGAGTATGAAAAAGTGCGAGAAAAATGAGTTAGCTCGACTTTTAAATCTGCTATCCCGAACAGACTGCTCAAGCAATCATTCTACCGCTGGAGTAGTCGACACTAATTCGAACATACTGCTTGAGCAATCATTCCACCATTCGAGCAGTAAACGCAAGGTTCCAAAAATTTTACAGACCTACAGTGAATATATTAGGAGCAACACATCTTCGCTTGAGTGACAACCTAACCGTTCGAGCAGTCTCTTACCTATACCTAGTTTACACACAAGATACTGAAAGCCCCAATTCTCTGCTCAAGCGACCAATTGACTGCTCTAGCGGTCCCACAAAACAGGGTGTTATAACCTCTCCCTCTTATAGAATTTTGTCCTCGAAATTCAGCAATTCCTATTAATGACAAAGTCCAACAATCCTAATGAAGACAAGCACCATACCAACAATAGCCACAACAACAAAAACAGGATCGATCGAGGATAAAATCAAAATTACAATTCAAACAATGACGTAAAAGTCTAAATTGCCAAGAAAACATTACTTTCTCATTATTTCATTATATAAGCCAAATACATATCCTCAAAGAGAGCAACAAATAATAAAATTGCACATCATTAAACAAATCTGGGTATTTTTCACAGACCTCGGCTTCTCATTACCAAGTAGCCTCTTCTATTCTGTGGTGATGCCACAACACTTTAACTAAAAGGATGGTTTTGCACCTCAATACTTGCTCTTGGGAGCCTAAGATCTTCACAGGTCTCTCTACATATGAGGTGTTCTCATCCACCTCTAGGCTTGTCCAATCTAGGACATGGAAAGGATCGAATTGATACTTACGATGCATAGAAACGTGGAATATATCGTGCGCCCCAGAGAGTTGTGGTGATAAGGCAAGATGATAGGCTACTTCTCCCACTCATTCTAAAATATCAAAAGAACCTATGAATCTAGGAGACAATTTCCCACTTCGACCAAATCTGTAACGTCCCAAATAAATGCAATGAATCCCAACTCATAAGTGGAAGAATGATAGAAGCAATATATTTTCATCCATCAGAGTCCGTGTACAAAAGGTGACACATGCGATATATATTCATAAATGGCTCATCCTGAATCTATAGCATGTGTTACAAGTGATAAAGAAATGAAAGTTAACAGATATTCTCATGCCTAAATGGCTTACATCTTTCCAAGGCCATGCTTGGTTACAACAAAAGGGATACAAATCCAGTACATATAAAGCCCTTGGCTAGAATTAAAACAACAAAAATAGAAGCTCTTGCTCCAAATTCCTCCAAGCTACTGTCTTGGTGGAGGCAGATTACCAACACTTGAAAATGGTTTTTCCCAAGTAGGGTGAGCCAAAGCCCAGTAGAAACAATCTATCACAATATATGAGTCTTAACAAAGATTTAAGTGAAGTGTGCATATACAAAGTCCGTAGTAAAATCATTCATGTTTTACAAAATCATAATATGCCAAGTTTTATATTCCAATCCTTGTTATCTCAATTCCATTCACATCAATTCATTTCATCTCAACTCATGAGCCAATTTCATTATTTTTCAGACAATCCAACTAAGACTACAACCCAGTGGTACTCAAATCAACACCTTAATCACACAAACACTTCAATTTGCCATTTTACGAAAATTTCGTTCACGGGATTCGGCACCCATGTATATGTGCGGTTTCGGGACTTTCACCCTGGATTCAATGGAGTCCATCCCCTTTCTCCTCTCAAACATCATACATATATAATGTATTTAAAACACAGTCATATTCAATGACAACCAACAGGAGATTAGTTTCAATTTACCTAATCCTTATGTCATTTCTACAACAATCATAGCTATCCTCCATCGATAGCCCAATACAGATATTTCTAAACAGATATTCAATCTCAAGACAGATAATTTATTCAAAATTTCATAGGTGAATGATAATACATATTCTCCTCCACCATTCATGTCATCATCTATTTAATTTCACATTTTTAATCCCAATTCCATTTATTTATACAAAATAAATATTTGAAACATTTTAGGGCAAACTCCATCTTTCCCAATTATCAACCCAAATGCCAAAATCAACTATTTTGTCACAATATAACCTCATATTTGACCCCATAACCATTTATGACTTATTAACTTAGAAACCCCTTTTTTTATTTAATACCTAAACCCTAGGTTTGTTCATAGTACACCCAAATTCCACCATTTATACATAACAACTTATAACTAAGTTAAAAATCATATGAAAGTGTAGAAAATCCCTACCACGAGTTGGAAGACCAAAGGAAGAGATGAAGAAACTTCGAAAATGCTGAAACCAACTTCTATTCGAATGAAAACGTAGCTTTTGGAATGCTCAAACTTCTTCTCAAAGACACTAGGGTAGAAAACCCAATGGATCTAGGTTAAAATGTAGAGAGAAGGTAGGTTTTAGAAAGAGAGTGTCTCAACTTTAGGGTTTGGAAAGAAATAAATCTGAAAAAGTGATGTAAAAAGTCACTTTCGCAAGCTGATATACGCATAGTCCGCTCGAGCGCAAGAGTTGAGGCTCGAGCGTCAGATACAATAAGTTGTTCCACTCGAGCGTAAGAAGTGACGCTCAAGCACTAAGGCACAATGAAGAAGACCATCACCGCTTGAGCTAAAGAAATGACGCTCGAGTGTAGAAAACACACATCCAGTAGTTTTGCAGACAACATACCAATGCTCGAGCATAATAAAGGCTGCTCGAGCACCCACTCGCTCGAGCGTAGAAATCACTCTCCTAGTATTTTTGTAGACCTGCAAAAGTACTGAGAGTTCACGAAGCCCGCTCGAGCACAAGAAGTACCGCTCGAGCAGAGGACCAAAAATCTGGGCAACATAAGGTTTGAAAACCAAGTAACCAACCTGTTTCAAACACAACCACAACAACCCAAAAGGTAAACCCAAGGGACAACAAGGGAAGTAAGAGATGAACAACAACATTAAACCATGAAACCCGAGTCTGGAATACAACACTAGGTCGGTCAAAATCAGAATCGCTGTAAAATCTCATCAAACCCTTCCTAGGTGATGTTTTAAAAAACACGTGGCCACCAACTTCAAAAGATAGAGGTCTTCTCCTCTAGCCGGCATAACTCTTCTGCCGGTTTTGAGCTGTAATCAACATTTTCGTATGAGGGCCACTTTCTTAGTGGTCTTATGAACTAACTTGGGTCCACTCATGGGTGAGTCTCCCACCTCGGTCCAACACACAGTTGATCTACATGGATGGCAATATAGGGCTTTGAAAGGCATCATCTCGATGCTAGCTTGATAACTATTATTATAGACAAACTTCGCTAGAGGCAAGTGCCTCTCTGAAGAACCTTTGAAGTCCAAAACACAAGCTCGCAACATGTCTTCTAGGATTTAGATAGTGCTCTTGGATTGACTGTCAGTTTTAGGGTAATAAGCAATGCTTAACATCAATTGAGTACCCATAACACTTTGTAAACTCTGCCATTACCATGCGGTAAAATGAGGGTCTCTATCTGAGACGATGGTCACTGGAACCCCGTGAAGCCAGACAATATCTCTAACATAAAGTTCAGCTAAGTAGTCAATTGAATCCCCCATACACATATTAAGAAAATGTGTAGACTTAGTTAGTCAGTCCACGATGACCCAAACCACATCATTACCCCTCTGAGTTCTAGGAAGACCCAAAGCAAAATCCATAGTGATGTGCTCCCACTTTCACTTGGTTATAGGTAAGGGTTGCATGTAACGCCCTGAAATACTTACCATAATCTCTCCACAGTGTTCATAAATGACAATGATAATAAAGTAATTATCTTCCATTGAATCTAATTGGGATTACAAAAGGGAAACATATGCAGTATACATTCATAATGACTAGCCCTGAATATATAGCATATGTTACAAATAACAAAAAAGAATGGAAGTTAAACAGATAAGGAATGCCCTAAAGGCTTACAACTTTCCAAGATAGTTTTTGGTTACTGTAGCTCGACTTTTTCATGCCTCCTTTCGGAAGACGAATAAACCCTACAGTATCGGACTCTTGCGGTTCTGAATCTGATCTCACAAGTACAATGTGAAATAGATAAACAACAAAGAGTCCAAATTCGGCAAATCTTTTGGAAAATCGATTTTGAATCAAATTGCCAAAATGGACTGTGTGGGGGCCGAATAGTGGGAGTCGTAAAAAGGCCGAATATTATTGGACCTGGAGAGTCGAAATATATACATCACATTCGGCCCCGTCTTGCACAAATCCTACCCTATTCGGCCAAATAGCCGGTTGAGTAAGGGGCCGAGTGAAAAGCGGTTTGCAACAGAAGAAGCTGAGTAAATAATTATACGGCGAATTGAAAGTGGGCCCAGTCCCGAGGCCCAAGAAAGAAAAGATATAAATATAAGAACATCAGCCAGAAAGAGGTATGTGAGAATTAGTATGTTTAACTTAAGATACAAGCAATCAAGAGTATATACTGACTTGTCCGTCGGAGTGCTAATTTGGCACCCCGACCGGAGTGTTCATTCCTTTTCAGGTGACTAGATGAGGATCACGAGCATCCCCCAAGATCAGAAGAGTATTTCTAAACCATATCCCCACAATTGGCGCCGTCTGTGGGAATACTCAAATACATCCATGGCGGGCGTAACGAAGACTCTCCGATAGTCACTGACGAAACCACACAGAGAGACGACCTCACTCCAACAAACATACTTGGACCGAAGACTATCGCCGCAAGACGCGCCTTGAACTTCGCCTCACCCTCGACTTCAGCGCATGAGACAATGCAAGCGATCATGGAACAAAGCAAGCAAAGACAAACGAACAGGGTTGGAGAACATGATCGCTAAGAACGAACGTCTCCGCAGGATTTGGCCTTGGAAGTGGCGAAGCCAACAAACGCCAACGAACGACTGAGGGCAGGTGGTCGACGACCTCGAGCCCAACAACAAGACACTGATAGCGACTTTGACTCATTATCCTCGGAGCCCAAGAAGAAGGGACGACCCGAAACTACCAGTTCCTCTGAAGAGAATCCACGTATAAGGCATAAGTGAAGAAAAAACAGTTCAGACAAAGAAGACCAGCACGATCCCTTTGTATGATGGATTGCATGGGCAGTGCTACCTAAGAAACTCAAAGCACCGTCATTCACCTTGTACGATGGTAAATCAAACCTCACCGATCACATCCGCCATTACAAGCAAGCCATGACGCTGCATGCAGACAACGAGGCTCTCATGTGAAGAATATTTCCAAGCAGTTTGGGACCACTGGCTATTAGGTGGTATTATAAACTGGAGCCGGCTTCGATCAAGAGCTTCCACCAACTCCAAAAATCCTTCAGGGCAAGGTTTATCACTAATGAGGTCCAGCCAAAGCAAGCCGATTCCCTCTGGGCAATGCAGATTCAACCGGGGGAAACCCTTCGTGCGTATTCGGCGCGGTATTAGGAGTGTTTTAATCTGGTAAATGATGCTTGCAATGACTCCATGGCCATTACCGCCTTCAAGATGGGGTTACATCCCGACAGTGCCCTCCGCAGCTCTTTGACCAGACGGCCCCCCAAAACAATTTGGTCGTTGATGAAGAAAGTTGAGGAATGCTGTAAAGTGGAAGATGACGCCTTGCAAGTTAAAGCCGGAAATGTGGCCAACAAGACGGCTCCTTCTGAAATTGCTCAGCCGTTAAATTTTGTACCACCTCAGAGCCTTGAACCACGACATCGGGCTAAACGAGACAAGAGACGGGATTCTCGCCAATCAAGTGATCAATGCTCCCACCGAGCAAATGAACAACTGCAAGTTGATAGCAGGTGCACAAGGCGCGCTGACAAGAAATATACGGAGTTGTCAGAGCCGATTAGCGCGGTTATGTCCAAAATCCAACACCTTCCGTTCTTCAAATGGCCGTCGAAAATGGTGGGACCTCCCAACACGCGAAGACGGGATAGGCGGTGCGAGTATCACAAGGATCATGGCCATGATACTGAGAGTTGTTATGCATTGAAGGACCACCTGGAGGAATTGGTGCAAGATGGTCGGCTACAACAGTACGTCCGAAAAGGCAACTCAACCAAAGCAATAGCCTTAAGACAGAATTCACCTCCACTCGGCGTGATCCACATGATATACAGCCTGCCAATGTCATCCGCGATGTATACGATTCAGTCGAATCCTGACCCTCAAAATTAACTCGCTCTGGCTAAACGGCCCTATGAAGCTGCGAGCATTGCTTTTGATGATTCAGATTTGGCCAGAGTGACACTTCCCCACATTGATCTCTTGGTAATCGAGTTACGCGTAAACTGATTCACCGTTGAACGCGTACTTATTGACCCAAGGAGCACATCGGAAGTTATGTATTATAAGACATTCACCAAACTCGGCTTCTCCGAATCGGATCTTTCTCCAGAATACCTGTTGGGAAAAATCACACTACCCGTTTGAGCGGGCTCCCGAACAGTGGATGTGGAATTCTTGGTCGTCAAGCTGCCATCGTCGTATAATCTCATCATGGGGTGATCTTGGTTGCATACTATGCAGGCCGTGCCAAGCACCTATCATCAACTGCTATGCTTCCCGACAGAATGCGGCATTGAGCAAATCCGTGGCTCCCAGAAATCGACATAAACATGTTATCTCCTTGCTGAAAAGACTCCAAAGGAGTTGCAAGTGAACTCTATTGAGGTGATGGATCGGGAGAGCCTCGACGATGTTGGGCGGCTCCCAAGTGAATAGGCCACGGAAGCTCTAGATCGAGTTGAAATCAACGGAAACCCAGACAGGTTCTTCATGGTCGGCATCTCCCTGAATCAAGCTGACAGACAGCAGCTAATTTCCTTCTTGCTCGGCAACCTTGATGTATTTGCGTGGACTCCATATGAGATACCGGGTGTAGATCCACCTGTTTTGCAGCACCGTTTAAATGTTGACCCTAAATGCAAGCTGATCATTCAGAAAAGCCGGCGGTCAGCCGCAGAGCACACTACCGCCGTTGTTGAAGAGGTTGACCGGTTGCTTGACGCCGGGGCAATCAGGGAACTGACCTACCCTACATGGCTCTCTAATACCGTGGTTGTGAAGAAGAAAAATAGGACTTGGCGAGTGTGCGTTGATTTCACGGACCTAAACAAAGCCAGCCCCAAGGATTGTTTTTCCCTCACCAGAATAGACCAACTTGTAGATGCGACAGCACGCCATCAGCGCATGAGCTTCCTCGATGCTTACAGAGGCTACCATCAATTTGCCATGCATCAGGAGGACCAAGACAAAACTGTATTCCTCACCCCAAGAGGAACCTATTGCTATAAGGTTATGCCTTTTGGGCTGAAGAATGCAGGGCCAACTCACCAAAGACTGGTCACTGCCATGTTCAAGGAGCAACTCGGCCACACTATGGAAGTGTACATTGACGATATGGTGGTCAAGTCCAAAGAAGAGCAAACTCATCTAGCCGATTTGGAAGAGACATTCAGCATTTTACGCAAATACAAAATGAAGCTGAACGCTTCCAAATGTGCGTTTGGGATCGGCTCTGGCAAATTCTTGGGTTACATTGTCAACCACCGAGGAATTGAAGCCAACCTGAGGCAAATCACAGCAATCTTGGAGCTCGGCTCCCCTCGTTTAGTGAAAGAGGTTCAAAAGTTGATGGGAATGGCTACCGCACTCAACAGGTTCATCAGTCGGTCCACAGATCTCTGCTGACAATTATTTCATATACTACGGCAGAGAAAGGCTTTTGAATGGTCCGCGAAGTGCGAAGCCGCTTTCAACGGCCTCAAGACCTACCTCCGATCAGTTCCACTCTTGATAACACCTTCGGCAGGCGACCCACTCATTTTGTATCTGGCAGTTTCCGATCGGGCCGTCAGCGTCGTACTGATAAAGAAAGAACTGGGGGAGCAGCGGCCAGTGTATTATGTGAGCAAGGCAATGGTTGACGCTGAAACACGCTACCTTTCGTTGGAAAAACTCATTCTGGCCCTTGTCATGGCAGCGAGAAAGCTGATGCATTACTTTCAAGGGCATACCATCGGGGTACTAATGGACCACCCCCTCCGGTCAGTACTCCGTAGTGCAGAAGCATCAGGGCACGTTTCAAAGTGGGCACTTGAACTCGGCCAGTACGATATTCAGTTTCTGCCTAGAACCTTAATCAAGGGACAGGTGCTTGCCGATTTTGTGGCTGAATTCACTGAGGGTCTTGCCGACTTCAGGTCTGATGAAATTCAACCTAAGCCGAACTGGAGAATTTATGTTGGGGACATTTGGCAGTTGTACTGTGATGGATCATCCAATCAACGAGGAAGTGGAGCCGAAGTAGTAATCATGGCCCCCGACGGCGCAATAATTGAGCAGGCCGTCAAACTCGGTTTCGAAGCATCAAATAACGAGGCCGAATACGAAGCCCTTCTAGCTGGTTTGCGGAATGCACATCTTCTGGGTGCTCAGTGTTTGCTTGTATTTTGCGATTCAAAACTGGTGATCAATCAGCTAAAGGGGGAGTACGCGGCCAAAAATGACCGTATGGCGGCTTACATGAAAACGGCTAACTCCTTGCTGGCAAAATTTGACCATCATGAATTGAATCAAATAACACGAGATCAGAACACACATACAGATACCCTGGCTTGCCTAGCCTCCGCCATTAACTTAGAGATTAAACGGACCATCGAAGTAGGTTTCATCCCGGAGCCAAGCATTGGCCCTTCGGAATAAGTCCAGGTCAATGTCATAGAGTCAGGACCGAGTTGGAAGGACCCCATTGCTGCATTCCTATCTTCCGAATAGCTCCCAGTGGACAAGAAAGAAGCTCACAAGCTGCAAACCAAAGCCCTGCGATACTACTTGGATCCGCAAGGAAAGCTTTATAAAAAATCCCTTTCTGGTCCATATCTGGAATGCGTGCATCCGGACAAAGTCGGAGAGCTTCTGATTGAAATACATGAAGGCAGTTGTGGCGCACATTCTGGCGGGCGCTCTTTGGCTCATCGAGCTTTAACACAGGGGTATTATTGGCCGACAATGAGAGTAGATGCCGAATATTATGTGAAGAAATGTGAACAATGCCAAAAGTTCTCCCCCTTAACCCATTTGCCTGCTGAAGAGTTAAGCTCTATCACCAGTCCCTGGTCGTTCGCCTAGTGGGGACTTGATATCATCGGACCATTGCCGAGGGCCTCGGGGAACAAGCGATACTTGATTATCGCGACAAATTACTTCACAAAATGGGTCGAAGTGGAGGCATTAACGCACATTCGAGATGCTGATGTTAAGTGCTTTGTCTAGAGAAATATCATAACACAATTCGGCATCCCAAGAGCACTTATCTCAGACAACGACACCCAGTTTGATTGTGGTGTCTACCGAGAGCTGTGCAGCAAGTATGGTATCCAGCCTTACTTTTCCACGCCGGCTTACCCACAAAGCAATGGTCAAGCTGAAGCCTCTAACAAATCCGTCTTGGACGGTATTAAGAAGAGGTTGGAGAAAGCTAAAGGCAAATGGGTCGAAGAATTGCCGAGTGTGTTGTGGGCTCATCGAACTATGCCGAGGCGATCCACTGGGGAAATGCCGTTTGCTTTATGCTTTGGAACCCAGGCAATCATACCCCTGGAGATCGGCCTCCCAACCTTGAAATCGAAAGTTTTTGATATGGGCCAAAACGACGTGATGCTGGCCTTGGATTTGTTTTGATTGAAGAACGAAGAGACCGTGCCCTTGCATCCATGGCACGGTATTAGCAGCAGCTTGCCAAGTCGTATAATCAACGTGTTCAGCTGCGCCACTACACGCCAGGAGAGTTGGTCCTGAAGAAAGTACTTCCAACTGCTAGGAAACCGGCTAATGGAAAATTGGGTCCTAACTGGGACGGCCCCTATTAGGTCGATTCGATCGCAGGAGTAGGGGCATATCGGCTCAAAGACATGTCTGGAAGGAGTCTGCCATAGCCTTGGAATTCAACGCACTTGCGTAAATTCTATCATTAAACCTGACATGTGGGGAATGATACTAGTTTTGAATGGTTCACCATGTACACATTCCACTTTGTAATGCAAAGATTCCTGTTTACTCACTGCGAAATCCAATTCAAAAGTGTCCTGATAAAAGCCTCTAGATTCGGAGCGCCCTTCGTGGATATCACGATTGACCAAATTAAGTCTCCGGATTCGGAGCCCCATCGGTCCATGACACCTTTGGGCCGATTATGTCTCCGGATTCGGAGCGCCCTTCGTGGATATCACGATTGGCCAAGTCTCCGGATTCGAAGCCCCATTAGGTGCATGACACCTCTGGGCCGATTAAGCCTCCGAATTCAGAACGCCCTTTGTGGATATCATGATTGGCCAAATTAAGTCTCCGGACTCGGAGCCCCATCGGTGCATGACACCTTTGGGACGATTAAGCCTCTGAATTCGGAGCGCCCTTCGTGGATATCACGATTGGCCAAGTCTCCGGATTCGGAGCCCCATTGGTGTATGGCACCTCTGGGCCGAATAAGATTCTGGATTCGGAGCGCCCTTCGTGGATATCACCATTGGCTAAATTAAGTCTCCGGATTCGGAGCCCCATCGGTGCATGACACCTTTGGGTCGATTAAGTCTCCGGATTCGGAGCCCTATTGGTCCAAGACACTTTTGGGCCGATTAATCCTCCGAATTCTGAGCGCCCTTCGTGGATATCACGATTGGCCAATATTTAAGTCTCCGAATTCAGAGCCAGAGCCGTGCGTAACACTTTTGGGCCGAATAAGACTCCGGATTCAGAGCACCCTTCACGACGAAGGTTAAAGCATACAAATATTCAAAGTGGAATGCTTCGTTAAGTTGAGCCGACAAAAGCCGTTTACACTAAAGCATACAAACATTGAAAGTGAAATGCTTAATTAAGTTGTGCCGGCGCAACCGCATAGACATTAAAATACGCAAAAATTCGAAACGAGATGCCTAATTAGGCATGTAAACGCTCAAAATGAAACACAAACATTTAAAATAAAATATTTTATTAAATTAGCCAATAGGTACATAGCTGATGCCCAATCTGTGTTGGAGCGTTTACAATATATATTCAATTCTATTCGGCATCGCCCTCGTCATCGCTCTTCTCAATTTCGAAGGCGTCGAAAGGAAAGTGATGACACTGATATAATGGCGACGCCGACTCAACTCCAGCTCCTCGGAGTGCCTCTGAGGCTTAGAGAGCCTTAATCCACCCGTGCTTGAAGCCCCGGTTCTCGCACCGGCAGACCTCCTCCGCGAGTTTCTCTTTGGTCTTGTCTATCCCGACTTTCCGGCTGTCGTGGAAACCTTTTTCATAACCCATGGTCCTTGTATTTTCTACAGCAAACATGCTTGCCATATCTCGATCGGCAATCGCATGACTTAACAGCCGTTGGGTCACTCTCTCCTCTACGATCGAGTTAGATTGACCTACCGCACGCGGCTCGGTGGTCTGAGCCTTCTTGAGCTCCCTGAGCTCACGCTTGGCGTTCTCCGCGCGAGCCTCTAAACTTCGAATTCGTTCGTCTTTCTTCTCTATTTCTTGTCGGGCGGTGCGCAGGCGCATGCCGACTTCATAAGCGGTATACAGCCCTTTCACCGCCCCATGGATGCCCTCTCGAAATACTTCGAAATCCTATCGACCAACCATCGACTGCTGGACTTCCGGTGGAAAAATCTGTCAAGCGAACTCGACTACTACACCTGGGTCGTTAACAATGGAGTCCGCCTCCGTCATTGGTTTATTCCCCACAAAAACCGCAAAACTCAACGGTCGCGGCGTCGCGTCAGGCTCATTTCTAGGTCGCGGTTGTGGGGAGCTTCCCCGTTGCTGTTTTTCTTTTCGGGGTGATCTGCTTCGATGACTTGGGGGCTGACGTTTTTCCCATTCCTTGGACGTCCTACCTCCCGTGCGTCTGGGCTCGCTGCTGCGATTCATTTCAATGTCTAGCTCAGCCAATGTTCGCCCTTTTCCTCTGCTGTTGAAGAACAGTCTACTTGACATTCGCGTTAATCTGACCTTCCGCAACAAACTGGTTTCAATCGAGTATAAACACAATAAGTGGAATTATGGGCACGAAGAACCCACCCCATTTATCCTTAACACATGCAGTGCCCCCGAGGCGGTTTCATTAATTACTGACGGCTGGATATAGAGCCAATCGATCTGGTCGCAACCACTCCTTGAACTCATGGTATTCGGCCTTTGGAGTTCATAAATTGGCTGGGGCAAGGGCAGATTTATTAATCTGATCGGCTATTCGACGATGGTAAATTAGTCGCCTGGCATAGTGCCGATCGATCTGTGCCGCAGCCACTCCATGAACTCATGGTATTCGGCCTTTGGAGTTCATAAATTGGCTGGGGCAAGGGTAGATTTATTAATCTGATCGGCTATTCGACGATGGTAAATTAGTCGCCTAAGCATTGTGCCGATCGATCTGTGCCGCAGCCACTTCATAAAGTCATGGTATTCAGCCTTTGGAGTTCATAAATTGGCTGGGGCAAGGGCAGATTTATTAATCTGATCGGCTATTCTACGATGGTAAATTAGTCGCCTGGGCATAGTGCCAATCGATCTGTGCCGCAGCCACTCCATGAACTCATGGTATTCGGCCTTTGGAGTTCATAAATTGGCTGGGACAAGGGCAGATTTATTAATCTGATCGGCTATTCGACGATGGTAAATTAGTCGCCTGGGCGTAGTGCCGATGGATCTGTGTTGCAGCCACTCCATGAACTCATGGTATTCGGCCTTTGGAGTTCATAAATTGGCTGGGGCAAGGGCAGATTTATTAATCTGATCGGCTATTCGACGATGGTAAATTAGTCGCCTGGGCATAGTGCCGATCGATCTGTGCCGCAGCCACTCCATGAACTCATGGTATTCGGCCTTTGGAGTTCATAAATTGGCTGGGGCAAGGGAAGATTTATTAATCTGATCGGCTATTCTACGATGGTAAATTACTGAATTGCCTAATTATCTAATCGTCAGGTGTACATGAATGTCTTATCCAAAGAAGCAAAAAGCAATACTATGCATCAATAGAAAAATTAAGCACAAGTAATAGCAAAGTACAAGGGAAATTTTCATTAGTAAATTGGGCACAGACTGCAGCCATTTTACATGTGAAAACCACTAGATAAAAAGATACAAGTTTGCAGGGAAATGCCTAGCAAAAACTTAAAAACTGTACCCATACATAAAAACTACTAAACAAAAAGCTGTAACATTACATTCAAAATCTTTAAACAAAAATAACTACTGTCGTCCTAATCAATCCTCAGAGTCAGACTCCAACGGCTCAACATCCACTTGCTCGTATGGAATCGGCATAGCCAATGTCACATTAGCAGCAGCAAGGGCTTTGAGCCAGCCATGTTTGAATCCCCAATTCTCAAATTTGGGGACTTCTTCCACATAATTGGCGAGGGAAGTGCTTTGCCCAGCCTCATACGCCTTCGAAGCCTCAGAATCGGCTACTTCCTTCGCCGCCTTCGATTCTGCCAAGTCCACCTCAAGTTTGGCAATCGCCTCTTGGGCTAACTTGAGCGCAGCTTCGCTCGCATTCGCCCTCTGCTCGGCAGCCAATCTGAGCTGGTCTGCATTTATGGCCCTCTCCATCTCGGCCTCGACCCTTGCAGCTTCCATTTTCGCCCTCGCCGCTTTGAACTCGGCCCGACTCCTTTGGCCCTCAACTTCGGATTATAAACGGCCAATTCATTCGATGGCATCGTGCTGACGACGGCCTATCTCGGCTATCCTTCCGGCCGTCTGCAAAACAAGAGATTAAAACCAAAATATATGCATAAAAGGGAAAGGCCAGATCAAGATATTTACCAGAAGAGCCGATTGAGCGGCTAACGCTATTGCCAAAAGGTCTGGCTCCGAGCGGAAAGTCGCCTTGTCAGACGGCAATGAAACCGATGAAGCCATGCTCAGCGCCACGGCTGGATCTTTAATAGCTGATGCATCAGAGGAGATCGGGATATTTTTTATCTTTGGTTGAACCACAAAAGGCACAACCATATCCGACTCCTCTAAACGCGGCCGTTTGTCAGTAGGGTTTTCTCCAGAGCCAGCCTCAACCTCTGCAGGATGTTTCTCCACCCTTCGTTCAGCTTCCTGATTTGCCGGCACGATCAGCTCCGACTCGGCATCTTGGGTTTGAGCCGTCTCCTCCTCAATAACAGGCAGGGGGGGCTCAACATCGGCAACGGGTCTCACCTCGGATCAAATGGCCTCTACTCTCCGCCATGCGGCCATTCGTTCGGCGTTTTTCTTTTTGGTGAGTTGTGTGAGTGACAACCCGGCCATATCTTCAGGGTACGCGCCGGGAAGGTCTTCTAATCCAATAAAGACGTCATCATAAACTTTCCTTCGACTCGAGGTGGACGGAGGGTTGGCTGAACTGAGGCCGGCTTCTTCAAAGGCTACCCTTAAAGCCTTGTCTACTTTAGCCTTGGACTGGCCTGATTCTTCAGCGACCTCAGCGACTTCCGCACGCTCCGAGTCGGATTCTTCGAAACCGATTTGGCGCAATTTTCTGAAGTTGGTTAAAATAAGAGCCGTAAGAAACTCTTTACCACTCGGAATCAGGATGTTTTCTGCTACCGAGAAAGTCGCGTACGTCGACTCGTATCGAAGAAGAATGTGGGCTGCTCTCCCTTGTTTCTGAAGGCTTGGACGGCTGAAGTATTTCAGCGCGACTTTGATCTCTAAAAGAACGGAGTCGTCGGTCGAGGTCAGGACTTTCTTCAAATCGTTTCCTGCATAAACTGAACCATGAGATCTCAAAAATGAAGCTTTATAAATATAAGAAAAATAAACGCAAAAAACTATACGAGCACTTGGTTCGCCCCTCTGTCTAGGAATAGGATCAAGGTGATCCTCGCCTTCGCCGAATTCCCAGTTACCTTGGACAACGACCATAACATCATAGACTCGCTTGCCAGAGCTGGAAAGCATAGTCACTAGTTGATGGTCGGTGTCCTTAGCCCTAAGGAAATAGCGTCCATGCCGACTAGAAGACTTGGCCAAGGCGTAACAATGTCGAATAGCAGGTATGCCGAGGTTAATCCTAAGGCGACAGTTTAGCTCTATTATCCCCATTACAATTCTAAAAAAGTTGACATTGGATTGGGAGGGGATTAGAGCCCAATGGCGAAGGACAGCCCTAAGGGATGGATGAAGCGGAAAACGGATTCCGCCCTCTGCAATTGATAAGAGAGGGAAGATGATTGTGCTTTCATCATCCCTCTTCATATCGAGAGTGCCGTCTGTCACAAGCAACAGATGGACATCATTAGGGATAGAAAAATGGCGTCGAAAGCCAGAGATTCGATCCGTGGAGAGAAGGTCTTTCAGATGCTTTGCCATTTCGGTCAGCCTATAGGAACGTACTAAACTAAAGACAAACCAAGAAAAGGGATTCAAAGCAAAGAGGAAGTAGAGAGGAAGAAAACTTACAAGAGACGAAGGGGACAATGAAGAATGAATGGAAGTTGCAGAGGTGAGTCGGAAAGCAGTCCAAAAACTCTTAAACGTCCAAAAATGTGTGTTCGAAAAGACGACAAGATTTTAAATCACAATAAATGGAAGCGTACGAAGGGGCGGGAAGTTGAAATGATAACCGAGAGGCGTGTGCTCTGACATCGCATTGGAATGAGGTTAGCCGCCAAATTTCGGTTTTGACTTTTCGAGTTCGAAACCAAACACTCCAGCTAACTGTCATTAGTGGAGTGCTTGGGGGGCAATTGTGGGGGCCTAATAGTGGGAGTCGTAAAAAGGCCGAATATTATTGGACCTGGAGAGTCGAAATATATACATCACATTCAGCCCCGTCTTGCACAAATCCTACCATATTCGGCCAAATAGCCAGTTGAGTAAGGGGCCGAGTGAAAAGCGGTTTGCAACAGAAGAAGCCGAGTAAATAGTTATACGGCGAATTGAAAGTGGGCCCAGTCTCGAGGCCCAAGAAAGAAAAGATATGAATAGAAGAATATCAACCAGAAAGAGGTATGTGAGAATTAGTATGTTTAACTTAAGATACAAGCAATCAAGAGAGTATATACTGACTTGTCCGTCGGAGTGCTAATTCCGGCACCCCCGACCGGAATGTTCATTCCTTTTCAGGTGACTAGCTAAGGATCATGAGCATCCCCCAGGATCAGAAGAGTATTTCCAAACCATATCCCCACAAACTGCTTTGCCAAATACAGAGTCGCCAGATAAATATTTTTTTGGAGAAATTTAGGAAATCCATGACTCGTGCCAAAGGCCACAAGTCCGTCATCACCAAGATTGTCTCGGCTCGGGAACTTAGGTACGAGAGAGAAAGGTCATGAATTGAGCACCCCCACTCGCCCGATCAAAGATCGGCCTCTACTAATCATGATATAAATCTTATTTACATTATAGCTCTTGTTCCGATTATTAGGCTAGCATTACTATGTGATGCGCACACACACAAGTATAGACTAATTTGCAAGAATTGGAACATCTCGATTCATGTTTGTTTTGAAATTGTTTCGAATATGTACCACTTGAAAAAGTAATCGCATATGAATATTACTCAAATTATTCCAATTTAAGCAACTAGCCTTCATCCATAGGCATTCAAGCAGTTTAAGCACTTAAGCGATTAGCCTCATGGCAAGTATGCTAAACATGGCAACATCAACTTGCGATATGCTAAAGCGAGTAAAGGCTTACCTAGTACTCCAAGCCAAAATAGAAATTAGTTAGAAAAAATGCATGATTCCTAACTATGCGATATGACTAATACAACACATACGGCATGCAATTTACTAGGCTCGGTTACTAATATGGCAAATGAATCAATTTGATAGCATGCGGTCTAAGCACGTATTCAAAGAAGTATTTAAATGACAATTTAAGTTAGAATGATGAACCGAGCCCCGGTGCATGCATGACAAATGGATGCAAACATAGAGAATGCTAAACAAAACATGATGTTCTAAAACTAACCACCGTAAGCAGTTAAATAAAAGGGAGAAAGAAGTGGGGACAACATTGCGCTCTCACATAAGAGGGTCCGAATAAACTAACTAGCTAACTAATTTAAGGCTAAGCTAATTAGTTAGCTATTACAAACTCAAATGACTAATTAGCTAAATTACTTAACTAATTATTACAAACCAAATTAATTACTTATTCTAGCTAATTAAAATAATTACAAGACAAAATTAGCTAACTAATTAATTACAAAACGAAGTAACCAAATTAACTACTCTAATTACTCCTCCTCGGGAAATGAGGAATGCTCATGCATGCACAGAGTTTACACCCGAAAAAGCCATTGTTTATGCTGCTGGATGCCTCTATTACACAGTAGAACATTTGCACTGATTTCCACTTCTAGACCAACTTTGTTCTTCTTTAAAAGTACACCGCTGGATTTTGCAGTGGTGACCGGTAGAGGGCTTGCCGTCCACTGAAGATGGCCTACTGGCCACCAAAAGTAGCCTGCCGGCCATTGCTGACTGAACTTTCCTGCTGCAACAGAGAGCAAACAAAGTAGAGATAGTGTAATCTCAAGGGTTTGTTTGCATAATTTACCCCGCCTTATCATTTGAACAGCTCAAAGGAGTAGTAAAACTTGATTCACAAACCATCAATCTATGCAATTTCATTGCATGATGGCCTATGAACCAAAGGGTGCAAGTTTAATGAATGCAACAAAACAAGACTCTTAAAACCACCTCCCTATCATGAAAGATCAAGGGAAGTAGTTGACAATGAATCTTAAACCGTTTTCATTACTAATGAGTATGAAACGACTCAAGACTCAAGGGTTCAATTAACGTCCGATTGAACCCAAAACCAAATTATTATCTTGCACCTTTTTATTCTCAATTTTATTACTTCATTTTAGATTACCATCCATTCTTTAGTCAATTGGATCCAAAGGTGAATGTAAGTCCTCTAATGGAAAGAGGGCTCAAACCAAATGTTTCATTGGGTATGAAAGAGACATCATACTGTTGGTAATGAACCCCCAAAGGGATTAAACCATTAAGCATGACGTCTCAATCTCATGATTAAACAAACAAGTAGTTTGAAACCACTTTCAAAGCAAAACAAAAGCCAAGAAATGAGGGAGCTTGCAGAGGTGATTAAGAGTGATCACAAGTACGGAAAGCCATAAATAAACACTATCAACTCCAATAAGATAGTGTCTAATGCCTAAAACACCAAGCTTATGAGGACAATTACACTACAAATGCAAAACAAAGCTCAAATGCAACAAACACTTAGAAACAGTCCTAAAATAGTCTTAAATAAATCCTAAAATATGCTGGAATTAAGACAAAAATAGCAAGAATAATAAGCTAAAACAAGGATCATGCTAGACTAGTAAGCAAAACATAAGGAAGGGAGGCTAGCCCCTCCAATTTTGGACTTCAAATCATGATTTTAGCCACTGAAATAACTCTGAAAATCGGTATTTAAAAGCTCAAAAAAAGATAGTGTAAAGGTGGGAAACACAAGGGTAAAGGCCTTGAGAGCAAGGTGTAAAGAAGGGTGAACCACCCCTCAACCTTTGTTGGCCTTAAAACCCAAGTTTTAACCCAAAAATACAAAGTTTTTACAACCCAAAAATAGTTGGAAAATAATAAGAAAAAGAGTAAATACAACAAGTAAAGAGGCAAAGCTTTATACCTCTTGAAGAGGAGATCACTTTCAAGCAATAAAACCAAGCAAACATACCCTCAAGAGCTCAAACCAGGCTTAAAGATACCTCAGCTCAAAGATGGAGAGGTTTGGTTAAGAGTGTATAGGCAAAGGTGAAGAAATTTGCAAAAGAGAGAGAGAGAGAGAGAGAATTGTAGAGAGAGAGGAAAAAATTTTACTCCAAAATTCTTCTAATCTCATGGCAAAAGATGAGGCCTCCTATATATAGAGAAACATGAACCTCCCTAAAAAACATCCAGCCATACACATGGAAGCAGATGCAAGCATCTGTGCAAACGGCTGGCACAGCTGGCATAAAATATCTACAAAACACATTGGTGGCCAGCTGGCCATCACTGGTGGCTGGCATGCCACTAATGGTGGCCGGCAACTAGAAGAAATGGGCGGCAACCCAAAGCAGTGGTCGGCAGGCCACCAGAGGTTGCAAGTTTGAAAATCCAAGGTTTGGGTCCAAAACAAAGGCAACAGGGGTGTAGAGTTTGAAAGGCTCAAAGTTGTGGCATTCTGCTGAGGACTTTGAGCACTTGACAAACATATACACTCATCATTGGGTGTGCAAGCGATGACGTCCAAGTCGTAAGGGCTGTCAAAAATGCGGTGTCTACAGTTGCCCCTCTTTGACAAAACTCAGAGTCATGAAATGACATGAGTGAATGTCAAAGCCCAAAGACGACCTATTTTGAAAAGGCCGTCAGACTTGGACGAATAATCAAGATGGAAATAAATGGTTGCACCCATAGGCTGCCTATGTATCTCTTTGCAAGGAATCAAACCAACGTAGTTCTGGCGCAAGATGCAAATGATATGCACAATGACTTTGAAAAGTGGACGCACACGCTTTGCGAAGCCGGCTATTTTGAAAACTCATGATCATGCAAGATGATGCAATAAGCAATAACAAATGCAATAATCAAGATAACGAGATAATAACATATGAATGAGCAGCTTCAAGCTAAAAACTAACACAGGTTCCCTGCAAAAAGATATAAAACCCACTCTGACCGCACCAAAACAAGAGATGAGGAAAGAAAACACAGCTCAGGGTCGTGCCTCGCACATCCTAAGAATTTAAGAAATGAAAACTGTTCGGGGTTGTGTTTCACACATCCCGAGATAAAAGTCACTCAAGGTCACGTTTCACGTGTCCTGAAAAACAAGAAAAATAGCTCGGGCTCGCGCTTCACGCGTCCCGAGATAACACACGTCCAAGGCCACGCTTCACGCGTCCTGAGATAAAAGAGAAATCGCTCGGGCTCGGGCTCGGGCTCGGGCTTCACGTGTCCTGAGATAAAACATGCCCAGAGCCGTACTTCATACGTCCTAAGATAAAAGAGAAACCGCTCGGGCTTGAGCTTTACGTGTCCTGAGATAAAAGAGAAACCGCTCGGGCTCTTGCTTCACGCGTCCCGAGAAATAAGAAAAATTACTTGGGCTAGCGCTTCACGCATCCCGAGATAAAACAGATAGGTGTGCGATAGATGCACAAAATGAATAAATGCTATAAATGCACAAAGTAAACGTGTGCGATAGATGCACAAAGTGAATGAGTCGATATAGTGACAATGCATATTCCATGCTAGATGGTTAACCGACGTATGATGTTAATTGAAGGCATGTTCTGTGCAAGAAACAAAAAGCATATTCTATGCAATGGAAGAGAACAAAGACATAATTTGACGCAATGAATAAACCGATATTCGGTGGTAACCTCCAATTTACCTCTCAGAGAAAATGCAACATGTTCAAAAGGATACACCTCGTTCATAGTAGCAAATAGGACAAGTTCACACTGAAACGCGGCTACAAGCTTTCCAAAACAGAACCTTTCATACACTACTCAGGAAGCAGAAGCACAAAATAGCACCAGGACCTACCTGAGAGCCACCGGCCACCTGTTGGCCACTAGGAGGAGCTGTCGGCCACTTGCCGGCCACCATATAACCTTTCTGGCCACCGATGGCAGATTCGGGGCAAATAAGTCTTTTTGCCTCAAGTCTTTAAATATACCATCTCAAACTTTATTTCCTCACTTCTCCAAGCTCAAAAATCCTCCCCCCTCTCTCTAGGTACTTTCTCTCTCTAGATCCGTGCTTTATATGCGTTTTCCAATGCCCCACGCAAACTTTTTTTTGTAAAACCCTCTTAGTTCTCTACATTTTGAACTGATTAGATTTTGATTTCGTTGCTTTTTTTCAGATTTTCACTACTTTAGGCTTGTTCCCCTCGAGTTTCTCTCGGGTCTTGTGAACTTTTCCAAGCTTTGACTTTTTCTCCCATTTTCTCTCTCCTAGGGTTGACTTTTTCCAAGTTTACCCTATTTTCTTCATTTTTCTTCACTTTTCACCTACTTTTCACCCACTTTCTTAGATGGTAGACGAGATTCCTCATGACAGAGCTCCTCCAGAGGTTCCATCTGTATTTCCACCTGTTGCCGAGGTAGAGGAGCCAGTAGTTGCTGAGGCTGGCGAGGTAGTTAAGGGCATTGAGGCTAACCTTGAGGCGGAGTTTGCACTCGAGTTTGAGCCAGAGTTGTTACCATTGAGAGTGTGGCCTTTTGATCCGGCAAGATATTATCCCGCACGTACATATTGCCGCCTGGAGGCATTAGGCATTTCAGCGATATTATTCGCGGCGTACCAGAGGACCTCCTGCTAAGGGAGCCGGCCTCTTACCTCTCATCCAGCGCTACTGAGGTATGAACTCTGTTTTCATGCATTCCTGCCTTTCTTTTAGCTGCATTTCTTGCACTGCCTTTCATCTGATTTCACTTTTATCTGCCTTTCATCTGATTGCACTTTTATCTACCTTTTATCTGATTTCATTTGTTCTTTGCCACAGAGAGACTCCCGTGCCTATAGGGGGTATAGAGTGACGACGACGAGGGATTGGTAAGACGAGCTCCCTGCCGAGGTCCGTGACATCGTTGATGAGGCTAGCTTCGACCTCTTTTGCTCTGGATTGACATGTGTCATAGCGAGCCGCCCCCTTCTAGGAGCACTAGTGGAGAGGTAGTGGGACATCACCAACTTCTTCCACTTTTCTACTGCCGGGGAGATGAGGATGACTCCCTACGACTTTGCCATGATCACAGGCTTAGGAGTAGGGTGTGATCCAATTCCCTTTGACACAAACATGAGGGAGTGGAAGGCTACTTGGATCGACCTGTTGGGAGCGCACCCACTTCTGTACCGGCTAGCCATGGTGAGATACAGTCAGTTCGCCGAGCAATTCCCCGAAAGCAAGCCCAAGACGCTGGAGGAGATATAGCAGTATGCCTGGGGCTTCCTGATGTTTGTCCTCGGCACCACCTTGTTTTCGACCAGGTTGAACATTGTGGGTTTATATCTGTTGAGTGCCCTGGTGACCCTTTCTCAGGTACGCTTCTACGACTGGGGCAGAGCTAGCCTCGCCACCCTATACGGCTATATGAGCTCTACCTCCCGCCTAAAGGGAGAGCAGATCGGAGGCTACTGGCGAGCCTAAGAGGTATGCATTTCAGTTCCCTCTTTGCACTTTGCATTTTCTATTTCACATTTTCTGCTTTATATCTGCTCAACACCTGTGCTTTCTGCTTTGCACTTTCTGCATTTCTTCATGCCTTGTGCTTTCTGCTTTACAGTTTCTGTATCTGTTCATAGCCTGTGCTTTCTGCTTTGCACTTTCTGTATCTATTCATGCTGTGCTTTCTGCTTTGCACTTTCTGCATCTGTTCATACTTTGTTGATCACATATCACTATATTTTCTTTATAGCTATGGGTTTATGCGTATTTTCCAGCCCTCGTTCTAGAGTCAATGGAGGAGCTCCCCCTTGTGGTTCCCTACTCGAGACGGTATGATGGTCGGTTTCAGTGTCGGAGTTGCGAGTCCTTTGCTTTCTTCCGCCATTACTTTGATACTGTGGCCGTCTACGAGGTAACCCGAAACACAGTCATTTTTGCGTTACAACTATTCTAATTCATACTTTGGCAACTGACGGCAACTAAAAATCTGTACATTCTCTGTTTGCAGATCGCGTGGCAGCCTTGGGCTATGATGCTTGCCGGAGTGTGGGACCAGTACGCGAGCCTGGGAATCGCACTTCCAGATTCTGCTAGAGGGCCCAGTCTATCAAGCTTGGTTCTTGAGCAAGAGATTCGTTTGCCAGACTGTGGGCTTGCCTGATCCGGTCGTTTCGATGCCGCCCCCGGAGTCTATAAGGACATCAGATAGCCTATCTGTTGACACAGTCACACAGTTCATGGTAGGCTTGGATGCTGATTTCTTTAGAGGAGAGCGCGATTACACGACCTTTATTCAAACCTACCTTATGCCTCCTCTGACGGGCACTCACGTAGGTGAGGGGGCAGGGGCTCCTATAGCAGGTGAGGCAACTTGGGCGACTAGGGCCCATGCTAGAAAGGCTTCTCCTGTTGAGCAGGCTATCCGTTGGACAGAGCTTCCTACTGTGCGCACATACTGGAGGCCGACTGGGACTGCTTATTAGATTTCGATCAAGCCGGTAGAGGCTGGGCATGAGTTTGTCGAAATTCGAGGC
This sequence comes from Camellia japonica, assembly GCA_030407325.1. Lineage (NCBI taxonomy): Eukaryota > Viridiplantae > Streptophyta > Magnoliopsida > Ericales > Theaceae > Camellia > Camellia japonica. Next base: position 105,980,111 of record JAPPVO010000003.1, read on the forward strand.
TTGCCCCAGGTATGGACCACACTTTACAATTTGCACCCACACATTTCCATTTCAGATATGTTTATTCTAGACAATGATCATCCAAATGCATTTGCAGGCATCTATAGAGTATACGGGGAGCCTCCTCGAGCTGGTAGCTTCCTTGATGGGTATGGTGCAAATGAGGGAGATGATGCTTGGTCTCCATGGTATCCAAATAATTTCCTTCAGTTTGCATTTCATGCCATCATATTTCCATTGATACACCGGTATTTCAACTGTAGTCTTTCCCAAACTGCACTGATACACTGCATTGGCACACTGTACTCACGCACTGTACTCATACTGTGTCTGATTTCTACATATCACTTATTCTGTATACCATGCTTGTATCTGATACACACACTGTAGCTGATATGTTGACAACTGTTTCTTTTCAGATCCCATTTGCACCGATGGCACCAGCGACAGCACCAACACCGGTAGCACCTCCTCTAGCAGTAGAAAGGAGAGAGAGACAGGTCCCAGCACGTGGCCGAGATAAGAGTTATGATCAAGGCAGGGATAGGGGCACTTGAGGTTAGAGCAGCCCTTCAGAGCCCATTTTGAGCGACGACGATGCTGAGACTTGTGACTCCGAGAAGGCAGTGAGTTGGCATTCTGAGTTATCCGAGAGTGGAGATGATGATGCTGGCCCAGGGTCCGAGAGCGGAGGTGACGATGAGGCGGACTCTGAGGCAGAGAGTGGAGATGACACCGGCTCTGGTTCAGAGTCTGATTCTGATAGCGGTGTCGATAGAGATAGTACCCCCGAGTCCTCTCCTCCAAGGAAGAGGATGAAAAGGGCCTCTCGAGCCTGAGGCGACTGGCACTGATTTTTTTGTACTTTTTGCTTAGTTTCTCTTTGTTTGGTAACATTAGTGCACATATAGCTTCAGATATGTTTTATTTGCTTTTGAAACTTGTACTCCTCTTTTGTAAAAAACCATGATCGGAATAAAATCTCACAGTTTTTATGAAAAGCGTTGTTATTTTTGCATCATGAGCACCAAATTTGCATTGAAATGTACATGGAATCGAATTTGCCAAGAGAACACTTGATTGAAACAATGTTCTCAATCGGGTAATGAGTCGTCCAACAACCCAAAATACAAAATACAACATATAACTTGATAAACAAAGCCAAAATACTCAAATACAAATAAACAAACTTGCTAAAACCAAAAAGACTCAAAACAAGACCTTAAAACACAAAGATCGAGACAAAACACATGCTTCCAGCACTGCCTAACACATAGGTGGACAGCAAGCCAGAAAGAGGGACTACCGACCACAAAGAAAAGTTGCCGGCCAGAGGAGGTGGCCTACCGGCCACCAGTGTGAGTAACCTCCATATTGTTGACAGTTAGCTTCCACTCACAGCCTTATCTTTTACAAAAGATTCAGCTTCGTGATTTTTTCTCCAGAACCTCATTTCAGCTGCAATTTCTTCCACAAATGGAGTCATTTTTTGCTGAAAAGCTCACGAATTAGACAGCTGCTTTAGACGGCACGGAAAAGGTAAATTTGTAGGGTTTTGACATAAATGCACTTTTTCCATTGAGTTGTACTCCACTTTGTTTTCCGTTCCTCCATGCCGCGGCTCGATGCTAGGACCCAGTTACACATGTCTTTCGCTTCAGGGGACGGGAAATATGCCCGACAATTGAAGAATTTCAAGCACTAATGGAATCCCGGCGTGATGAGAAAATCATGCCTCAGCCCCGTTTTGGTCACACCCAAGCTTTGGGACGGATGTGTGGGCTCACCCTGCACGAGGCTCGATCTTTGGCTCACAATGGAGAGCTAGACATACCCAGCTTGATTCATCAATTTTCTGATATCAATGACAAAGGCGATCTTCTCTGGCGATGTTTTTGGCAACATGCACTCTGCTTATATACCCTTGCACATTTCCTTCTTGCCCCTAGTTTTGGCGGATCCAGCATTCGGTTCATCGAAGTGGCCCAAGGTTTGAAAGAAGGCAAGAGTTGAATTGGTTTGGCGCTGGCCGAGACCTTGATGGGCTTAGACGCCTTTCATCAGCGAGAGACTACCAGGTTCGTGGGGAGTCCACTACTTCTTCAAGTATTGTTTCCCACCCTTTATCATATGTGTTTCTCACATCACTTGGCACTCATGCTCTATTTTTCTCTCAAAGCCCTTTTCTCACTTTTCTCTTAACATACATCTCTCTATTCTTTAATCTCTCTTTTTTTCATCCCTCCCCAGGTGTGGCTTATGGATAAGCTGAAGGTAGTGGACTCTTGCCCTGAATACTCAGCTCGAGGTTATTTCTTCCGCCACCGACTAGTGGATTTCCCGAATAAGGGATGGTGGTGCAACTGGATGTGCAGCAGGTCTGCGGCTGACATAGCTTGGCGGTGCCTCTGGCTTAATCTGACTGAGATGAGTTACAGCATGACTCAATAGCCTACCATACAGTTGATCAGCCTCACACACTGTGTGTTTTACTTTCCCTTCCGGTTCAGACGTCAGTACGGGGCATGATCAGACCCGCCCAGATGAAGGGGTAGAGTACTCGGTTTCATTCCTCATCCGTGGTTCACACTTGGCTAGGTACCTTACCGCTTGGAGGACAAGAAAAGCTTCTGGCCCCTGCCCCTAGTTTCAGTTATGCCCTTTCTGGTGAGTGTTTGGCTTGGCTCAAGGATAGGGAACAAACCGAGCCCATTTTGGCTTCAGAAGCTTCCACAAGCACGAGCAGGGGATGCCGGAGCACCTGACTCACCTATGCCCCTACTTTATTGCTTTGACCTTTATTTTCAAGTTTTTTTCAATGTAATAAAAGCAACTTTAATTTGTATCAGAGAGTTGAAGAACTTTATGTTGAAATCAATGAAATTAAAGTTGTAAGTACTAAAAATTTTCCTTTTGGTCCAAAAATGGTCTAAATTGTAAAAGGCAAAATTTTGAACAAAATAAACTTTTATTAAAACTTTCCAAAACTATTTTCGAAAAGGATCACCACATGACACACATGGAATCAATCCTCAAGATGTACAACCCCGAATCAAAAAGATCATAACTGCCCCTGATTGAATACATTATTTTGCATTGTAACTAGCTCTTCTTCCCAGAATGAAGATCACAATCGAACTCTCGGGTAATGGATAGACAAAGATGACCTAATCAAACACATGGACAGAATAGTTGAGTTGGAGGTGATTGTGATCAAACTTCAGGATGAAGTTGCCTACGTATCCCGAAGATGGAAATCAGGCCTTACGTAGTTCAGTTCAGGTTCACTCGAGTATTAACTCTCTCCTTTTGCGCTCTAACTTTTGCCAAAGTCACCTTTTAGGGTTTTTAACATTGCGAGCTCAGTTTTTCTTTATTTCTAATTTTTTATGCTCTAACTTTTGCCTAGGTCGCCCTTCTGGTTTTCAGCCTAGCGAGCCTCTTAGGGATAGTATTTCTTCAACTTGTCCATGTTAATCGGTTGTGAAAATTCCAGGCCATCTAGGTCCATGAGAATAACAGCTCCACCTGACCAGATAGCTTTGATGATGTAAGGACCAGTCCACTTGGGTCTGAACTTGCCCCTAGGGTCATGAATGGGAGTTCGGTTATCTTTCAACACCATATCTTCCTCTTTGAGATTCTGGGACTTAACTTTCTTGTTAAAAGCCAGGGCAATTTTGCGTTGGTAGCCCTGAACATGATACAATGCTTTCAGCCTTCTCTCATCAAACAGCATCAACTCTTCAAATCTGCTCTGTTGCCAATCCACTTCTGCTATCTGACACTCAGCCATAACTCACAAGGACGAGACTTCTATTTCAATTGGCAAAACGGCTTCAATCCCGTAGACAAGAGAATAAGGAGTTTCCCCTGTAGACATCCGGATTGAAGTTCTATAGCCCCAGAGTGCGAATGGCAATTTATCTGGCCAGTCCCTATAGGCCTCAACCATCTTCTGCAAGATGTTCTTGACATTCTTGTTGGCGGCTTCAACGGCTCCATTAGTTTGAGGCCTGTATATAGATAACTTATGAAAAGCCACATTGTATTTCTCTAACAAGTCTATCACCTCTTCTTGAGGTGGGAGCCATTATCTGATATGATCTTGTTTGGGACTCTGTACTGACAAATGATATTGTTTTTGATGAACTTGGCCACATGTGATGCTTTCAACACTGCATAGGATTGAGCTTCCACCCACTTTGTAAAGTAATCAATTGCCACCAAGATATATTCATGCCCATTCGACCCTTTTGGTGTGACTGTGCCGATGACGTCAATTCCCCAGACTGAGAAAGGCCACGACGAAGTCATGTTGTACAGTTTTGATAGTGGGATGTTCATGCGATTAGCATGAATTTTGCATTTGTGGCATCGTTGAACAAAACCAATACAATCCTCCTCCATAGTGGACCAGTAGTAACCTTGCCTGAGAATCTTTCAAGCTAGCATCACTCCGTTTAAGTGCGCTCCGCACTCTCCTCCATGGATGGCCTCCATCAGGTGCTTTGATTCCTCTTCTTCGACACACAACTTGTGCATTCCCAAATGACCTCTTTTATACAATTTACCTCTGCAGATGACAAATTAGACAGCTATTCACTGTCTTCCCCTTTTATCCTTGGCAGTTGTCCCTAGTGGATAAATCTTCTTTTCTAAGAAGTTCCAAATATTGTAGTACCAGGGGTTTTTGTCTTGCGTTTCATCTATTGCGGTGATAGTTTCATAAGCCGACGTGTATTTCTACTCAATGATAATCAGATGCATCTGGACTCCAAGTGGGACGTCTACTATGAAAGATAGAGTTGCTAAAACATCAGCGAACCTGTTGTTCTTTCTTAGTAGATATGTGAAAGTTAGCTTTTCAAACCTAGGAATCAGAACATCCAGGGTCTGGAGGTAAACCTTCATCTTTTGTTTTTTGACTTTCCAGTCTCCATTTGCTTGAGAAACAACTAAGTTCGAGTCCCCGATGACATCCAATCTTTTTGCCCCTAGTTCCAGGGCAGCTTCTAAACCAACGATACATGCATCATATTCTGCTTCATTATTGGATACCTTGAACCGAAGTTTGAAGGCTAAAGGTATATGGGAGTCGTCAGGTGCTATCAGCAACACACTTATCCCATAACCGTACTGATTGGCTGCTCCGTCAAAGTACATCGTCCAAGTCTTATCCTCAACTTGCAGAATGGCTTCATCTGGGAACAAGTATTCCACCGCCTCATCCCCTTCTACTGGGTGATCTACTAGGAACACCACTACAGCTCTTCCCTTGACCGACTTGCGGGTGACATATTTGATATCAAATTCGGAGAGGAGAAGCAACCAACTGGCTAGTCTACCTGTAAATGCTGGTTTCTCAAAGAAATATTTGATGGGATCTAATCTCTAAACCAAGATTACAGAGTGAGTTAACAAGTAGTGCCTCAACTTCCGGGTAGCCCATACCAAGGCTAGGCAAGCTTTCTCTAACGGAGTATAGCGGGTCTTGTATTCCAGTAGTTTCTTGCTCAAGTAGTAGATAGCTTTCTCCACCCTATCTTCAAATTCCTAAGCAAGCATGCATTCCATAGTCGTGTCTGTCACTGACAGATACAAAATCAAAAGCCTTCCCAGTTTTAACGGCGACAACACAGGCAGATTCTAGAGGTAATGCTTAATCTGCTCAAAGGCAAATTGGCATCGATCATCCCACCAGAATTTCTTCCCTTTCTTTAGGAGACCAAATAGTGGTTCACATGTCAAGGTTAATTTAGAAATAAACCGTCTTATGAATTTCATTTTACCCAGAAAGCCTCGCACCTCCTTTTCAGTCCTTGGTGGTGGCATTTCTAGGATGACCTTAATTTTGGAAGGATCTACTTCAATGCCCCTCTGTGTTATCAAAAAGCCCATCATTTTTCCTGCTTTCACGTCGAAAGTACATTTCTGCGAGTTTAACCTCAACCTGTATTCTCTGATCCGTTGGAAGAATTTATTCAAGGGGATGTAGTGGCACTCTCTTTCTTTGGACTTGACAATCATGTTGTCCACGTACACCTCGACCTCTTTGTGGATCATGTCATGCAAAATGGTGGTCGTAGCCCTCTAATAGGTACCTCCAGCATTTTTCAACCCAAACAGCATAACCCGGTAGCAGTAGGTACCCCACGACGTAGTGAATGTGGCCTTGTCTCTGTCCTCGGGCGCCATCAGAATCTGGTTGTACCTAGAAAACCTATCCATAAAGGATAGCAATGCATGGCCCGTAGTGAAATCCACTAACTCATCAATGTGCAACAGAGGAAAGTCATCCTTCGGACTGGCTCTGTTCAAGTCCCGGAAGTCCACACAAACTCGGATTCTACCATCCTTTTTCGGCACTAGGATGATATTGGCCAACCAAGTCGGATACTCAGATACTAACAAGAAACCTACCTCGATCTTTTTGGTGACCTATTCCTTAATTTTCAACGCCCAATCCGGACAGATTCTACCCAGCTTCTGCTTGACGGGTCGGGCCTCGAGGTTAAGAGGAATCCGATGCTGTACAATCTCAGGATCGATTCCAAGCATATCTTCGTAGGACCATGCGAAAACATCTTTGAAATCTTTTAATAAAGTGACTAAGCGCTCGCGCTCCTCCGAAGACAACGTGGACCCGATCTAGACCAAACACGGATCCTTCTCAGTACCCACATTACTAGCAAAGATTTTCATCAGCACAGGGTTTAGCAAACCTCTTCTCCTCTCGATTAATCAAGTTTTTCAAAACTAAAGGAATTCCTTCCTCTTTATTTTCATTAAAATTCTGAATGGTCAATACAATACATAAGCGGCACAGAGAAATACTCAGAACCGATAGTGTTTTCATTCATAAGATGTAGATCTTCAGTTACAACTAACTCAAAAGCAAAAGAAAAAGAAGACCTAGACAAGACCTTGGCATCCGAGGTTACCACCCCTGCAAATACCAGACTCAGACTCAGAAGAATAGGAATCTAATTTTGACTCCACAGACTCAGTGGAATTAGATTCTAGTTCATTACCCGACTCAGAATTAGACAGATAGCCCTCCTCTAACTGCTAGATAAGAGATGGTGCTTTTGATGCATCCAAAATGCTGCTGGATGGGTTCACACCTAGTTCCTCCCCAATCATGGAGATGGTAAGGTTATCCCCCAAGTTCTCTGAGTTAGCCACAGGATCTGTAAGGAGACAAGCCAGTGCTGCCCCTACTCCAAGTTCGCTATTGTCTAAGTCACTTTCATGCTCTGTTCAGCTTCAGTACTTGGTTCAGTCTTTTCTTCGGTATCACTATCTTACAGTTGCAGGTCAAAGAAGATTTTGAACTCAGGGACACGCTGCTTCATGGAATTCATCTAGGGCTTGTGAAAGCTGTAAAAGGGGAAATCTTCTCCCTCCCGAAGAGACAGGGCTCTCTTTCTTGAAGAAAGAGTTCTTTTGGTCTAATCTAGACGAGTTTTTGAGTGATCCTAAAAAGCCATTGAAGGCTGATGAGTGAATAGCACATATGGTGAAGACATTTGAGATGCTTGGCATCGATGATGATGGTTTGAGGGTGACCTTAGCATCTTTCCAGCTGAAGAGAGATGTGGGTCAATGGTGGAAGTATGCGCGAGGACGCATTGGGGTGACTTGGGAGGCTTTCGTTGACGCCTTCTAAGACAAGTTCTTGCCTTCCACTGCTAGGGAGAAGTTGAGTGAGCAGTTTCTGAAGCTTAACCAGCTTAGCTTACCAGTAGCCGAGTTGAGGCAACTTTCACTAGCCTCTCTAGATTTGCACCGGAGCTCGTAGCAACGGAGGAACGCCATTGTATTGAGTTTGAGAAGAGATTAAGGACCGGGCTTCTTTTCAAAGTGGCTAGGTTGATGATTAGGGACTATAGACGCCTTGTGGAGGCAGCGGCTTATCTCGAGACCGTGGTTCAGATGGAGAAAGAGCAGATGAGGGGCTCTAGGAGGAGTCAGAAGGTTCAGGGGGAGATTTGGGACAACAAGAGGTAGAGGGGTTCTACCCCACAGCAGTCCTAGGCAGCATAGTCTAGATCCATCTTTCCTATGCGAAGTTCAGGTTCAATGAGGGGTAATCAGGGAGGTTTCACTTATTTTAAGTATGGCCAGTTGGATCACAAGTCTCCAGCTTACCCGTAGAGAGGAAGAGGGCAACAGTTTGCACCGTTTTTGGCTCGTCTTCAGAGCTAGAGTCAAGAGAGAGGGCAACCGCCTACCTGTTATTAGTGTGGTTAATCAGGGCATGTGACGAGGTTTTACCCTCAATTAGGTGGCACACCTAGTGCGTCTGGTTCGAGGCAGACACTGAGCCATCAGCCTACCCAGTCAGTACAGGCCTTGAGGACCAATTAGGGGGCCTTTTCGGCTCAATCTGTGCATCAAACTTATGCTCCAAGGGGTGAGCAGGTAGAGCAGAGACCTACAAGGCCTGTGTATGCTGTTACTATACCAAATTTAGTGCCACTGCCTTCGGTAGTGAGAGGTAACTTCTTATTGCGTAATTCTATTGCCAATGTGTTGATTGATATGGGTGCATCCCATTCTTTTATCTCGTCTGCATTTGTATCGGCATTGGGATTAGAAGTAGCTCAGTTAGCATCTCCACTTAGGTAGAGTCATCGGTTGGTGGAGAGGTTGTGTTAGACCAGGGGTGTCAGGGTCATGAGATAGAGGTTGCCAGTCACCGACTTCCTTTTGCATTTACATTAATAGATATGTTGAGTTTTGATGTTATATTGGGTATGGATTGGTTGTCATCTTATCAAGCTGTTATAGACTATTACCGTCGGAGTGTTACTGTATGTACCTCGAGTGGTGAGTGTTTTCATTTGCTGGGGAACAGAGTTGATAGAGCCTTACTACGAGTGTGTGATCCGCATGGTCGGGGTGAGCTTAGTCTCCTTCTTGCTACATTCTCGGGTGTTGAGAGTGATACAGTCCTAGTTGAGTTACCGAGGGTAGTTTGTGAATACCCGGACGTCTTTCCTGAGGATCTCACTAGTTTGTCACCTCACTGTGAGATTGAGTTCTCTATTGATTTAGTGCCTGGTACGACATTGATTTCCATGGCACCATATAGATTTGCACCCGCCGAGCTGAGTGAGTTAAAGATTCAATTCTAAGAATTGTTAGATAAGGATTTTATCCGCCCTAGTACATAGCCTTGGGGAGCACCGACTCTCTTTGCTAAGAAGAAGGATGGTACGTTGCGACTTTGTATTGATTACCAAAAGTTGAACTGGGTAACTGTTAAGAACAAGTACCCATTGCCTCGTATAGATTATTTGTTTGACCAATTGAAAGGGTCAGTTGCTTTTCTAAGATAGACTTGAGATCGGGTTATCACCAATTGAGAGTAAGGGAAGAGGATATCCAGAAAACGACACTTTGTACGCGGTATAGCCATTACGAGTTCCTAGTGATGCCTTTTGGGTTAACCAATGCACCGACCTTGTTTATGGATTTGATGAATCGAATCTTTCGTGAGTTCCTAGACCGTTTTGTGGTTGTCTTCGTTGATGACATTTTGATTTACTCACCCTCTAAGGATGAACTCGAGGAACACTTGCGAGTTGTACTCGAGTTGCTTAGAGTCCACAAGTTGTATGCTAATTTTGAGAAGTGTGAGTTTTAGTTGAAAGAAGTGAAGTTCTTAGGCCATATGGTATCCAGGGAATGGGTGATTGTAGACTCTTCTAAGATAGAAACAATGCAAGATTGGAAACGACCTAAGAATGCTTTTAAGATTTGTAGTTTCTTGGGGTTGGCCCTAGTGTTACAGTCGGTTTGTGAAGGATTTCTCTAAATTAGCCTCACCATTGACTAGACTGACAAGGAAGGGAATTAAGTTTGTGTGGAGTGAGACTTCTAAGAAGTTGTTCCAAGAACTTAAGGTTAGACTTATCATTGCTCCAGTATTGATTATTCCGGAGAGGGGTTTGGGCTATTTAGTGTATTGTAATGCGTCTCGAGAAGGTTTGGGTTGTGTCTTAATACAAGAGAGAAGGGTAGTAGCATATGGCTCATGTCAGTTAAAAATACATGAGAGAAATTATCCTACTCACAACCTAAAGCTAACAGCGGTGATCTTTGTGTTGAAGATTTGGAGACATTATTTGTATGGTAAGAGATTTGAGGTCTTTTACGATCATAAGAGTTTGAAGTATCTATTTTCACGAGTTTGAAGTATCTGTTTTCACAAAAAGATTTGAATCTGAGATAGAGAAGGTGGATGGAGTTCATGGAAGATTATGATTTTGAGTTGCATTATCATCCGGGAAAAGCCAATATAGTGGCTGATGCCTTGTGTAGAAAGACCGTTAGCAATGTGGCGAGTATTGCCATCCGAGAATGGGAGATGTTGGGTGCTATTGGCAAGTTCGACTTGTATCTTGGCAAGTCCATTGAGTCGGCTACCTTGTTTACTGTAGTTGTACAACCTACACTTGTGAGTTGAGTTATAGAAGCACAACAAGGTGATCATGAGGTAGAAACCCTCCGGTAAAAGATATCTAGCGGGAAGGTAGAGAAGGGCTTGAATATGTATTCTGACTCGAGTGTTAGATACCTTGACCGTCTTTTTGTACTGGAGTCTTGTCAAGAAAAGGTACTCTGAAAGTTTCACCATCACGCCTTGCAGTACATCCGATAGGCACAAAGATGTATCATGACCTTAGCCGCCAGTTTTAGTGGAAGAAGAAGTAGTCGTGTTTGTATCGAGGTGCCTTACTTGTCAACAAGTGAGAGCTGAGCATCAGAGGCCAGCGGGTTTGTAGCAACCCTTGTCTATAGCTGAGTGGAAGTGGAAGCATGTCACAATGGATTTCGTTGTGAGTCTTCCAAGGACTTAATAGGGCAATGATGCCATTTGGGTAATAGTTGACCGGTTAACTAAGTCAGCGCACTTTGTACCTATGCGCATGAGTGACTCGGTAGATTTTCTTGCCGCCCTTTATGTTAGGGACATTGTTCGACTTCACGGGGTCCTTGTGACTATTGTTTCGGATAGAGATCCGAGTTTCACGGCTCAGTTGTGGCAGAGCCTACAAAATGGTTTGGGCACTAGGTTGACATTTAGTACTACTTATCATCCTCAAACAAATGGATAGTCAGAGCGTACCATTCAGATCCTAGAGGATATGCTTTGGGGTTGTGTCTTTGACTTTAAGAGGTTGTGGAAGAGGCACTTGCCTTTAGTGGAGTTTGCCTATAACAATAGCTTCCAATCGAGTACTAGCATGGCACCGTTTGAGGCCTTGTACGGCCGACCGTATAGATCTCCTGTGTGTTGGGCCGAGGTCGGTGATGCACCTATAATGGGTCCTGAGTTATTCGTAAAAGGTTGGTCACAGCTCAAAGTTGTCAGAAGAGCTATGCCAACCATAGGAGGAGACCGTTATCATTTGAGGTAGGAGACCACGTCTTCTTGAAGATATCACCTAGACGGGGTTTGATGAGGTTTGGGAAGAACGGGAAGTTGTCTCTTAGATTTATTGGGCCTTTTGAGATCCTAGAGCAGATTGGAGAGGTAGCTTACCGTTTGGCCTTACTGCCATAGCTTTCCAGGGTTCATGACATGTTTCATATTTGTATGGTCCAGAAGTATGAGTCAGATCCATCACATGTTGGATTAGACCAAGCTAGAGATAGATGAGGATGCCTCGTATGAGGAGAAATCGGTTAGAGTTTTAGATACTCGAGACCAAGTCTTGCGAGGCAAGACAATTCCCTTGGTAAAGGTGTTGTGAAGACACCACGGAGTTGCGGAAGTGACTTGGAAACGTGAGGCGGAAGTCCGTGAGAAGTATCCGGACCTATTTGTTGATGTTTGAACTTGTATTGAAAATATTGTCTTGCTTATTTAATATAAACATTGTATATGTTTTGGAAATGTGAATTATATATTCAGTAATGAGCACGTATTTATCATGATGACAAGAATGAATGCCCGATAGATGAGTCATGGTGATGAATTTGATTTACTATTATTGTTGCAATTGGCTTAAATATGGTTTTGTTGTTTGATTTAAAATTTCAGGGACGAAATTCCTTAAGGAGGGGAGGTTATAGTAATTTCAGTTTAAACTCGACACATTTGATGTTCTAGATCCGGGTTTTATTGTCTTATATGGTTTTCATGCTTTGTTTCTCCTTATTCCTCATTGAGTTTGGTTATTGGAGTGTCTCGGTTGCATTTGGAACAGGTTGGTAGCTTGTTTTTCAAAACTATTGTTACTTAGAATTTTGCTTCTTCGCTCAAGCGGTGATTCTTGCGCTCGAGCAGTCTTTGTGAACTCCCAATACTTTTGCAAGTCTGCAGAAATACTGGGACATGATATTTTTCACTCGAGCGGTCTTTCTTGTGCTAGAGCGATGTTGGCTCAAACGACCCTTCTTGAGCTCAAGCGGTGGCCTTCTATTTGCAAAATTTTTGAGAGGTTGTATTCTACGCTCAAGCAATCACTTCCTGTGCTCGAGCAATAACACTTTTTGTGTCTGGATGCTAGAGCGACACTTCTTGTACTCGAGTGGTCTGCGCGTATATCAGACCGTAAAGCCATCTTTTTGAGTAATTTTTTCATCTCTTTCTCTCTCTAAACATTTCAAAACCCTATTTTCTCTTATTCTTTCTCAAAAACTCACTTTCTCTCTACAGATACACCTAGATCCATTTATTTCTTTACTCGTGTCCCTTTGATAAAAAGGTAGAGCAAGACAAGGGCTTCATTCTAATCAAAGCAAAGTTGGATTTCGGTTTCGTTGTGGTTTCTTCTCTCTCTCTCCTTGGTCTTCTAGCTTTGAGGTAGGGATTCTTCGCACTTTCTTATGATTTTTAATTTAGTTATTTGCTATTTCTAAAACAATAATGTGATTTGGGGATTTTTGGACAAATCTAGGGTTTTGAGTTAAAAATCAAAAGAGGGGTTTTCAAATGGATTCTTGAAAATGGTCGTGGGATTGGAAATGAGGTTGAGTTGTGATGAAAATGGTTGGTTTTGATATTTGGAATTGATTTTGGAAGAAAAAGGAATTTTGCCCTAAATATCTCAAATGTTGATTTTGTATAAATAAATGGAATTGATGTTGGAATTGTAAAATTGGATTGATGTTGATGAGAATGGTGGAGTTGGGTATGTATTACCACTCACATCTTTGAATTTAGAAAAGTTTATCTTTATGGAAATTAATTATCTGTTTAAAGATACTTGTTTTAGGCTATCGGTGGAAGATAGTTATGATTGTCGTAGAAATTACATGAGAATTAGGAGAATTAAAACTAATTTCTCATCCTTTTGCATTGAGCATTGTTACATATTTACTACATTGAAAATGTGCATTGTTTTGAGAAAAATTGGTGAATCTGGGAAGTAAGTGTTGTCTCGTTAAAATAAGTTGGCCTGTGTGTGCATGGTGAAAGTCTTAAAAACTGTGCATTTACATGGGTGCCGATCTTGCGGACGAAATTTCTGTGAAATGGCAATAGTAGTGCTTGTATAGCCCACATTTCAGTGGGTGTTGGTCAACGGTTTCCTACAGACAAAATTTTCGTGAAAGGTTGTATTTGTTTTAACATTCTCGGAGATTGTGATTCACTGCCTTGTTTTCTTTTGTAAAGGAAATGATTTCATAATTGTGATAAATCTGGCATTGCATGGTTTTGGGAAAAGTGATATAAAATGATTTGGCACAAGTATTGCATATGCATATCACCTTATATCTTTGTTAAGATTCATAAACTGTATTGTAGTATCTCTATTAGGTTTTGGCTAACCTTATGTGGGAAAATCATTTTCAAGTGTTAATGATATGCCTCCATCAAGGCAATAGCTTGGAAGACTCAGAGCTAAAGGCTTCTTTTTGTGTATGTGTGTGTGTGTATTGTTGTATTTATTTTGTACAAGCCAAGGGCATTAATTGTATTGGATTTAAATTCATTTTGTTGTAACTAAGCATAGTCTTAGAAAGTTGTGAGCCTTTAGGGCATTTACTACTTGTTTAACCTCAATTTCAAATCTTTAACCTGTAACACATTTTATAAATTCAGGGTTAAGGCTTATGAATGTATAACTACATGCGTTATCTTTTGTACCATAAGATCATATGAAATGGAAGGGACATTGTATTCAGAATGGTATGATTATTTATTAATATTATGGTTGGTTCTATTGTAATTATTTTTGAGGCGTTACAGGGAGGAGAGAGAGAGAGAGAGAGAGAAAATTTTGATAAAAGTCATAGAAAGAAAGAGTTGGGATGATTCTAGAGGGTTGATCTCAGCTGTTAGATTATGTAAAGATCCAACGGTGAGATGTGTCTTGGAATGCTAAACATGAGCTCAACAGCTCTATTTCAATCTGGAAAAAAAAAAAAAAAAGGCTATTTTTCCAAACAGACAAGACACCAACAGCTATAAATTAAACGGCTAAAAAAAAAAGGTCATGTTTTTGTAGTAGTATAAATACAAACACCTTAATTCAATTTGAGTTCACAGTAAAACATCTTAAATTATATTTTTCTTTTTTTATTTTTCACACAATCACTATGGAAGGTTTATCAAAAACAAAGAGAGGAAAATCATTTAGCATTAATGAAGATGTGCAATTTGTAGAGGTTGGTGTCACATTACTGAAGACCCAATTGTTGGGAAAATCATTTAGCATTAATGAAGATGTGGCAATTTTTATTATTTCTTTTTAAATATAGTTTTTATTTTGCAATGTAATGTAGTGGTAAATGTAATTTTAATGTAGTTAATACTTTTTTTTTTTTAATTTTAAATTTTATAGTCGTATGTTTTTTTGGTGGGGTGAATTACATATAATAAAAAAAAATTCAATTTTTCAATTTTTTATATTTGTCTGGTAGGGTACAATGTAAATATTTAATTTTTTTTGAACAAAAAGTTTTAAAAAGGTCACAAAAGACAAAAAAATAAATAATAAAAAAATCACTAAAAAATTTATATCCAAACAACACCTACAAAATTGGAGGAAAAATTGGTTGAAATTTGCCAAAATAGTATGTGACCATTTTGGAGCACCATTGCTATAATTTGACAATTTACTACTATTCATTGCCAAATTATAACCATGACAATACTATTATAGTATTTGCCATATTAAAGATGCTCTAACTGGTTAAAAAACGTACTAAAAAGGCTTATATACTTACTGGGATCGGGGACAATGGTTAAAAAATGTACTAAAAAGGCTTATATACTTACTGGGATCGGGGACAATGCTATGACAGTATTATGCCTTGAAAACAACCGTTTACTTGATTATAATCTCTAAGTACTTAATAAAAATTTATTTCCATTTTCATAAATACTTTATATCCTGCTTTTAATTTTTTAAATGTATGAGATTAGTGATATAAACAAAGTAATATTCACAAAGGCTGTATTTGGTTCATGAGTTTGAGAAGAAATTTGAAAAGGAAAATAAAAAAGTGTGTGAAATGTACTCATATTTTATTTATATTTCATCTACTTTTTTTTCTTTTTCTTTTTAAATTTCTCTCCAAATTTATGAACCAAACGCAATCTAAGAGTGAGAAATTATGCTTTCTATCTACTCGTTAAAACATATCCGCAACAAACAAAGTAAGGGGGAACATTAGTATTTAAATTTTAATTTACAAATAATATAATTGTAATTTCTTTTATTGTCGTTTGGTAAAAAAAAATTTAGTTAGCTTTTTTGAGTTAAGACATTTTCAGCTTGTAATTAAAAAGTTCGTATGAGTTGGTTTTTTTTTAATTTTTTTTGACTTTTATGAGAAAAAAATGAAATAATTATGATTTAAGTGTGATATTTTATTTTATTAATTTATTTAACCTATTTAAAATGCAAACTCATAAGTATTATAAATTAATAAAAGATCCTACCTATTTAAAATTTTATTTCAAAAGACCTTTACATTTTTATTTTATCTTTGAAAAGTGAGCATTAGTTATTATGGTGAATTTCTTTTATAGGGATAATGGTAATTATTTAAAGTATTTTTTTACTTATCTTCTACTACTTGCCCTTATAATATGACAGAATTTATTTATAATTTATAATTGATTATTTTTAAGTTTTTCGCTAAGTTCTTTTCATAATTTAATTAATGTATTATTTCGTTATATTATTACATGTAATGAAGTGTTATTATTTAAATTATCTAATTCTATTTTTTCAGTATAATTAATATCATGATACTTTTGTTGGCAAGATCGAGAGACTAAATTCTAATACTAATTTAAACACACAATGAAATAAAATACTTTTAAAACAAATAACAATTTAAGATTAAACTGTAATAAAATCTTAATTATGTAAAGTTGTTTATTAATTTATAACACTTATGAACTTATATTTTACTTTTGTAATTTTTTTAGTGACTAAATATATTTGAATTAAACATTTTAGGAACTTAATAAATTTAATTGGTAGTTTATAAACTAAATATATTTTAAGAACTAAGTAGATTCAATTAATAATTCAAAAATAAAATAAATAATTTAACAATAATGTAAAGGTCAAAAATATAATAACCACTTATTTAATTTTGTGTTTTTGAACAAACCACAAAATTACCCGGCCACCCCGCTTTAGACATGAAATGACACCAAAAACAAAAACAAAAAAATAACAAAAAAAAAATTTCAACTAAAACAGTCTACCGCGAAAGCCGCAAAAGGACAACTTTGTTTTTTTATTTATTTTTTATTGATTAATTTAATTTGAAATTAAAAAGTTTGTTTAGATTGATTTTTTAAATTTTTTTAAAACTTTTAGTATACAAAAATAAAATAATTATAATTTGAATGTGACATTTTATGTTATTGACTTTTTAAATTATTTGATATTTTAGACCTCGTCTGTGAACTATATATTTTAGTCAAGAAATTAAAAAGTCATTATAAATTATAATATTAAGGTCCCTCACATCAATCCAAAGAAAGTTTGATCCCAGAGAAATTCTCTTCCCAGAGAAATTTTGGATCCATCCCAGAAAAATTTTATTCCTAGAGAAATTCTGATATTCTCAAAAGCCAAACAGTTCATTGAAAGAAAATTAAAGACATAATTGGGTAATAGCAAAAGGGTAAGTGAGAGTCAGTTGGATAATCACAATACCTTGAGAGTTCTTCTTTCATGAAAATCCTTTAAAATTGATCCTTTAGAAGTTGAGAGCAAAGCTCGTGTTGTAGTGAAAGAAAATTCCAGAACTCAAACCCAGAGAAAATCCCCCTCCAACCCAGAGAAATTCACTCAAACTCAGAGAAAATCTCACTCTAACACAGAGAAATTCACTCTAACCCAGAGAAAATCCCCTTCCAACCAAGAGAAATTCACTCCAACTAGAGAAATTCCCCCTCACAATCTTTTTTGGTTGAAAATCATAAACCTCAAGCAAAATGTGTTCCATGGTTCATACATTGGCTGGAGTGTTAGAAGATCTATCAACAGTACCTTGGGAAATTTGAAGAAAAATGAACTCCTAGAGAAATTCTCTCAAAAGAAATTCTTTTTTTTTTTTGGTAAATAAGTCATAAAATAAAATAAGAGAATGTACAAGATTTTAAGGGGCATGCCCCAAACCCTAACAACTATGCAGAACTATAAGCAAATATAAAAAAACAAAGAACAAAATCTTGTTCAAGAGCCATATATATAGAAAATAGGGACCCTAAACAAGAGAAAATACCACACTACCAACATGATAATTCAAGCTCCACGGCCCAAAGCAGTAGCATGTATTCACCAAAATTCTGTACTAATCCAACAATAGCATCCATGTGGGCTGTAGCATTAGCTGTAGCATCCAACAGTAGCATCCAAAATTTTGCAAAATTCTGCAAGAGGACAGACCATATGGGCGAAAGCAGCATACAACATTTGCTTGGCCTGAACTCTACAAAACCACCTAGCACAGCCATAAAAAAACATAGCAGTAACTACAGGGGCATTAGCCACAGCCCAGCAAAACCCAGAATAGAGCTAAAAAGAAAAAAAGAAAAAAGAAAAAAAAAAGCAGCAATCTGCAGCTACTAGGCCACCAGTTGTAAC
Source organism: Camellia japonica (assembly GCA_030407325.1). Classification (NCBI taxonomy): domain Eukaryota; kingdom Viridiplantae; phylum Streptophyta; class Magnoliopsida; order Ericales; family Theaceae; genus Camellia; species Camellia japonica. Next base: position 105,998,191 of record JAPPVO010000003.1, read on the forward strand.
CCAAATATAGCCACAAAGTTACAGCAACATTGCAGCAATAGCAGCCGACAAGCAACAGCCACCAAGGCAACAACATTGCTCCAGTAGCAACCTAGCTTCAACTAGCAAAACAGGAAACACCAGCTGCGGAGAAAGGATAAAAGGCAACCCAAAAAACAAGTTCTAAAAAATGAACCAAACATCGCAACATGGTAATTTCCAGAGAAATTTTCTCCAAACTAGAGAAATTCTCTCCAAACTAGAGAAATTCCCAGAGAAATTCGCCTCATTAAGTGCAAAGAATTACTCTGAGTTCAAACTAGAGAAAATTGAAATTTCTTTGAATTCAAACTAGAGAAATTTCAACACTATTAACACTGTCAGCACAAAATTTCTCTGGTTTGTATTCAACACTGTATTCAACACTGTCAGCACAAACAATATATGCATACATATATATATATATACATGATACATGCACACATATATATGCACAAACAATACTATCAACTCCATTGCTCTCTCTCTGTATATATCATATAAACACATATATATGCATTGTCTATACAATAATGGCTTCGGAGACCAAGGAAGATGCTTTGAAGAAAGTATTACCACACAAACACAACCCAAACAAAGACAGACCCTATGATTGCTGAGAGAGAGAAATGATGGTGATGATGATGAAGATGATGGTCAAAAATAAAGATATAAGAATGTGCTCTCTCTCTCTCTCTCGTCTATTTGGAATTTCAGCAGTGGAGAAAGCACAAGCACAAAGCTTCAAATTCATTATCTGATTCACAGTTAAGGTTCATTCTCTGTGCTTCGAAACGATTTGTTGTTCTCCGAAGCTCGACCTGGTTCGATCAAATTCACATATGAGAGAGTGAGACTAATATGGAAAGTTTTCAGCTTAGTTATCATCTTGGGCTTTGCAATCAAATTTGAAGTTTGAACTTTGATTAAACTCTATTTTATCTCTTCACAAATCCATCTCAATCTGTTTCTCTGGTAAGCACATCATTTTTATTCATTACATGTTAGCGTTGGAGTTTGTGATCTCAAAGGTGGATGATCTAATGAACTGGGCACGCCAAAAGAGTTTAGAGTGAGAGAGAGGAAAAAAAAAATGAGGTTTAATTTTAGATAGTCAAATTTCTCTGTGATATATGGGTGTGGGAGTTGAGAGATTTTAGACATTATAAAATAATATTGTGGATCTCTTTTATTACTAAACATGAAAGATGGACCTTAGACTAATTTTCTCTATACGTTAGTCAAAAAGTTAAGAAGTCACTATAAATTATAATATCACTCTCTCTATTTTTTTACATATTTTTTTTTATAAAAAGTTAAAAAATTAATAAAATAACCTATTTCCAATTATTTTTTTTCAAACAAAGCCAAAAAGAATAAAAAACACAACCAAACACAACGGAATCAAATGACATGCAACACAAGTAGCCAAAAAGAGTCAAAAACACAATGAAACACAACGCAATTAATGACGGATTGTTTTAAAGAAGTTGATTAAAAGTTAATTTATCGATTTTTTTAATTTTTTTAAAATTGTATAAAAAAAGTAGAGAGATATAACTTAAAATAAATTAAAAATTAAAAGATATCTTTAACTATTTTTTCAAAACAAGCCATCCAACACAAGACAAGTAGCAAAAAAAAGTCACCCAAACGCAAGGCAATGAATGACATACAACATAAGTAATAGTACCAATAAATAAAAAAATATGCATATATTTATACATATGTAAAAATATATATATAAAAATATATACCAATATCTGCAGAGGAAGCATTGGAGCCATTAACCAATTTCAATTGTCATCTTCTCATAGAGACAGAGAGAGAGAACTAGAGAGAGAGAGAGAATGAGCGGGCAAGGGAAGACAGTGTGCGTGACGGGAGCGTCAGGGTTCATAGCTTCATGGCTGGTTAAGTTGTTGCTTCAACGTGGTTACAGTGTCCGAGCCTCTGTTCGCGACCCTTGTCAGTTCTCTCTGTCTCTCTCTCTCTGTTATTTTCAATATTGGGTTATAATCTATGGTTCTTGTAGTGGTCACTTTTAGTTATCTCGATTTTGTTGAAAATAGATCATTCTAACACTTTCTATGTACTTCAATCTTTCATTTCGATTATACCAGTGTATTGGTAATGGAATTTTTGGCCGCTGCATTATATAATTTTGGGTAAATTATACTTGGGGTAAATTATGCAAATGGTTCTGTAGTTCATGTGTCAATTTGGTCTATGTCGTTTGAATTTGCTCAATTTTACTCTTTAATTTAACGAATTGTGTCATATTAGTCCGGTAAATAATGGTTGTTAGGTTTGGTGGACAGAAAGTCAAAACATGTGTTAATTTAGTTATTATAGTTTACATGATGTGTCAATTTAGTTCTTGTCAAAATTGAGCAAATTAAAACATGTACTAAATTGACACATTGTTTAAATTACAGGGAACAAATTGATGCATAATTTGATTTTTTGTCCACCAAAGCTAACCGCTATTATTTATTGGACTAATATGACATAATCCGTTAAATTAAGGGCAAAATCGAACAAATTGAAACAATACGGATCAAATTGACACATCATGTAAACTATAATGACCATTTTATAATTTAAAGGGTAAATTATACTTAATATTCCTGTCTTGTACTTTTACTAAAATCTCACTTTGATTCCTTATCTTCAATTGTAACAGTAAACCCCTACACAAGCAATTATTAGATATTTTCGGAGAGTACTATGTGACATTGCTTACATGATAGTTCTTCATCAATGGTTGTGAATCATTGATTTTTTCAATCTTTCGACCTTGGTTCCATAGGAGTAAGTCAGAAAGATTGAGAAATAGAACCATGATCCAAACCAATAGTGTAGCAGAAGATCTTACAAGTGAGACATGGTGACTCATCTTTGTTAGGTTGCTGAGAGACATGGGGTGACACACTTAGTGTAGGTTGCGGTTTCCTATTGGCTAGGAGCGCCACATAAGCAATGCTAAACGCTAGCTACTCCAGGACTATCTAATAATTTTCTTGTTTTAAAAAATATGCATCATCACCAATCAAGCTTTAGAACCCACCATAGATTGTGTTAATGGGCCTCTCCACTCATTGCCAATTGGTTTTGAGTTGGATGCTTTTAACATGGTATCAGAGCTCGGTTTGGGTGGTCTCTCACCTCTCATGGTTCAAGTCTCTGCGTGAGTCTATTTCTGTCATCCAGTCCATCTTTCAATTGGACCTCTCAATCACATCTATGTGCTACTAGTGCTGCACGTGGAGGGGAGTGTTACTTAATCCCACATCCCCAATCTAAGTCATCCAAGCTTGGTTATTATAATGTAAGGGCCTCTCCACTCATTGCCAATTGGTTTGAGTTGGATGCTTTAACAGATTGTATCCTAATTGATAGATTGATTGTAGTAAAAATCTTTCATACTTGATTTCAAATAAATCATCTTTGTAAAGTATTGATGAAGTGAAATCTGACTCTTTCTCTAAAATTAGGAGATAGATGCCCAAGGAATTAAAGTTTAGAAGTTAGGATTCTTACTTAAATTGCCTAAGGATTTTTGTTTGCAGTTGTCTTGATCTCATGATGTGGAAGGAGCAGCGGCCATTCTAAAACCAGGATGTTACAAGGGTTTTGCGCAAACATTATCTCTAATTGAATTGTGTCTGACTTCACATCATCATCTGGTGAATTGGACAACACATATCCAAGAAACTGAAAACTCTATTACTCTTTTGACCTCAATGACTTGGATGACTTTACTAGGAGGCAAACTCTATTAGATAAGTATGGGGCTTAGGGAGGTGTGAATTCCCAGACATACATGTGCACTATATACACATACCCAAGTCCATGTTTTGTAGTTAGAACTTTTCAGTTGTTCTTCTTCCTATTAAGAAAAATAAAAAAAAAAAAAAAATAAATGATAGGGACTTATATGCAAAGGGTAAAGAAATTACACAAATAGTCCCCAAAGTATACTATATATTTCATTTTAGTCTCTAATCTTTAATTTGTTTTCATTACATCCTACACTTTACACACTGATTCAATGTGATCCCTTCTTATAAATGCCATAAACTTCAGATGAAAATTTTTGGGATCATGCTTACATTAGCCTTATATTAAGCATTTAAAAGACATTGAGGAATTTATTTCATTTTATTGCCTAAATGAATAATAGACACATGAATTTAAGAAGGATGACAAAGTTACTTTTAAGAACTGAAATACATACATACTGAGGAACGTAGTCCTCTGATATGTCGCGACAATAAGTTAATTTTTTGTCCATTGAATTTCTTATTTGTTGAGTTTATTCCTAAAAATCTTCAAACTATTGCGCTTTTAATGTGCCGAGTTAATCCTTAAAATCTCCCTAAAACCTCAATTTTTCTATACTGCATGAAACCATAATCTTCTATCCATAATCCGATCAATGTTATTTGGCATATATTGTGCATTCAAAGCTTGATTTAAGCATGATATCAACATTCTGCATTTATAGAAAAGGACTACATTGTAATCAATGTGTAAGTTTAGGGTTGTAATTGAAGCAAATTAAAGATTAGGAACCAAAATGAAATAGATAGTATACTTTAGGAACTATTTTTGACCATATGCAAAATTAGTATACTATTTGTGATCCTTTATATGCTTATAAAACTATAATTTCCCATGAAAATGTATGAATTGATATAAATTTGTTCAAGTAGAATTAAGAGGATTGAATCAAGACTTGCAATTTAATCTCATCTATAGGTCATTCGGTCTTGTTCTACCTGAAAATGCACCTTTTAATGGATTATAGTTGAGTTACCTGTTTTTCACATTTATTTATTAGTTGGTAATAAAATGCAGTTGATCTGAAGAAGACGGAACACTTACTTGCACTTGATGGAGCTAAGGAGAGACTTCACTTGTTTAAAGGAAATTTACTTGAAGAAGGTTCCTTTGATTCTATGGTTGATGGGTGTGACGGTGTTTTTCATACAGCATCTCCATGTTTTGTTACGACTTCTAATCCACAGGTACATTTCATATTGCAAAGTCCACTTTGAAAAACTAAGAAGGAAAATGATATACAACTCCACTTTTTAGGCCCACTTTCTAGATCCAATGATGTGTCAAGAAGATGATTGATTGATAATTAGAGAATATTTAATTATCAACGAAGTATCTTCTTGACACATCATTGGCTCTAGAAAGTGGGTCTAACTTTTGGGTCTGAATGGTAATGCTCAACTAAGAATTCTACACTATTTAACAAAATCCTAGTCAATCTAATTCCAAAATAATAACAATAAAATATAAAAATTCTAAACCTCTTGTTCTACATCATTTTCTCCCTCTTAAGAAAAAACTTGTCTTTTCCATGGATGGTAAAAGCTTCATATGCTTCAGCTTGTTCGCATCCATCTTGTACTTAAGATTAATCTTTTCCATTATTTGACTTCGAGGGGAATTTAATATTCGTTGGATGCTTGTTCCAAGTGGAACTTGTGGCTGGAATGGATTGTAGTGATCTTTTTGATTGATTTTAGTAGCACTTACATTCACTAAGAAGATTATAGCAACTATATTGCTTGAGAATGGACCGCTTGGTTTATCCAAGACATGTAATGAGTAAACTCAAAAGTCCCATAGGTTGGCTGATGTAATGTTGGACTAAATATCCTGGGTTGAATTGTAGTTGCCAACTAAATAAATTTGGGAATTTTTAAAAGCAACGTCACCATCACTTATAAAGGTAACTTCCATACATGCAATGGACACATTGAACATCCTCTTGCTCCTTTTCGTCATAGAACTCTCCACTGCCACCCTCATTCACTCCTAAGGCTGCCTTGACTCTCTTTTCTCCCACATCCGGTGGTCACTAGCGTGTCGGTGTCTTCCATATTTCCGAACTCTCCATCACCCACACCGCAAATAACATAACCAGGCACTTGACTAACTTGCATGGACCATCAATTGGAGCAAAATGGCTTATTGACTGTTAGGGCCTAACAACTTTTTTTTTAAGGCTTTTAGAGCCTATCCTATTTCGTTAGCCACTGACTAAACATGGCATTGTTTGCATATACTGCAAAAGCATTCTTGTCTAGAATTTGTTGCCCATCTATAAAAGCTTGCAGGCAGTTGTTTCCAATATCATTGAATGCATCCTTTTAGAGACACTTTTTTGGTTTGAGTTATTTACCTAAACTCTAAATTTTGTTTTTGTCGTTCTGCTGATTGGTTTCTCTTTTCTTTTTATATTTATGGTTGTATCATAAGACATTGTTTTTATTATAAAATGTTTAGGATGTTGTTCTAGTTTCCAATTTGCTTCCAGTTAGTTGTATCAAACTGTAATTTCTATTAAGGATATTTGCTAGTGGACTTGTTCACCTGGTGCCATGGAAAAACATATTGTGTTATTGATAAGAGCAATCTTCACAACCTTGAGTATACATACATATATGCTATCTTTTATTTGTTAATAAGCATGCCTTTTATTCTGTGTTTGTTATCTCAACTATTCCTCATCTCTTTTCAGGTGGAATTGATTGATCCCGCATTGAAGGGAACACTTAATGTTCTTGGCTCATGTGCCAAAAACCCATCTGTGAAAAGAGTAGTGTTGACATCTTCTGTAGCTGCCGTTGCTTTCAATGGTAGGCCTCAAGCTCCTGAAGTCGTAATTGATGAGAGTTGGTTTTCTGATCCAGAGTTCTGCAAGCAAAATGAGGTGTGTATATGTGTTGTTTATTCATTTTCCGTTGATATATACATATGGATGCTTGATCCAGGGCTGGCAAAAGTTTGAGATACCAGCAACCCACATTCACAGGACCAAAACTAGGAAATGAGCCCCCCCCCCATTTTTATTTTTTTTTGGGAAGCTCAGCTCAGCCTATTGTATCACTAGAATGGTGTCAATCTAAACATGACTGGATATTAACCTAGATTTGCATGCCATTTAAATGTGTTTAGTGCATTATAGAAATGTTCAAAGTATAGGATACTTGAAAATCTGAATTTTGAAGTTCATAATGTCCTTGTTTCATAGTCATTGATGCTCTCACTTGAAAATCTGGCCACTTAGACACCTAAAGAATTTTGGTTTTCTATTTTCTTTTAGATCTTGTTTGAACAAGTGATCTAGGCCAACAAAATCGAAGGAAAAAAAAAAAATTGAAAAAAATCCTATGTCCATCATTGTAATACATCATTTGCCCTTATAACACATTATTTGTTGTTTTCAATGATCTATTTTTTGTGTAAATTTCGAAGGTAGGATTTTCAATGAACCATTCTGCATGAAGGGCCATAATTTTGTTTTGTTTCAATCAATATGCTTTGTATGATTGTTCATAATTTGCAATTGTAATGGCTGTTCTTTCTAATCTGTTGAATGCTTCTGTTTTTTCCCATCCCCTTTTTTTCTGCTACCAGCTTTGGTATGTGCTATCAAAGACTTTAGCAGAGGATGCTGCCTGGAAGTTTACAAAAGAAAAGGGTATCGACATGGTTACAATTAACCCAGCACTGGTTATTGGTCCTCTCTTGCAGCCAACGCTCAATACAAGTGCTGCTGCAATTTTGATCTTAATAAATGGTATGTGTTCTTTATATTTTATAACACATGCACGTAATCTGTTCTCATTTATGGATGACATGACATTTCCTTTCAGCTAATTATTCAGGAGGAACTATGTTTACTTTTCTGAAACAACACATTTATATTTCTGTTGAATCAAACTATTCCCCCAAGAAGCTGTATATTACTGGGCTTTGGTTTTCTCTTTCCTTCATTTCATGGTATGTATTTGTTGATGAGTAACATAAATAAATAAATAAATCTATAATGTAATTTTCCTAGGAGCATTTTAATATTCTTCCATCTAGAAATAATTGTTGCTGAAACTTGAAGCATAAAACTTTAGTTTAATAAATAAAGCCTTTGCCATATTTTATTTTTTGCAAAATGATGTTGAACTTCTTTTTAAGGGAATAATGGACCTGTTTATTTGCTCCTTTATTTTGCAGGTTCACAAACATTTCCAAATTCTACATTTGGATGGGTTAATGTTAAAGATGTTGCCAATGCACATATTCAAGCATTTGAGATTCCTTCAGCTAATGGAAGATATTGTTTGGTTGAGAGCGTTGCACACTACTCTGAACTTGTGAAGATACTACAAGAGCTGTTTCCTGCTTTTCAACTTCCAGAAAAGTAAGTGATTTATCTCATATTCAGTTTATTAAACTCTGCTTCAATGTTTCTTCTTCTTGAACTGTTTAGCATGTTGTTTCAATTTATTTAACTGAGTAAATTTAGACAATTCATCTCAGCTATTACTTATGGTCTGATAGGATTTGTTTCAATAGTATTTCCCTTACCTTTTCTAACAGTCTCTGTCAGATCCATCTGCTCCTACTAATTTGTCATGTCATTTTATGTGGTTTTCACATACTACCTTTTAAAACATCGTTGATGAGACAAGTATAACATAGCCGATGAGGTAAAAAGAGGCTCAGTTGGAAAGTTGTTGAATTGTGTCATTTTCTTGAAGTATATACATTGCCTCCTATAGTTCTGACTATTTGAAGAAGTTTTAGCATAATATGATATTGAGCGTTGTGCAAGTTGCAAGAAGTCCTTGAGCGTTTAATGCAAGCTATAACTTAAGACAATGAGTCTAGGATAATAAATAGATAAGGAGCCACCTAAGAAGCACGGGCACGGATACGGACACGTGACATGACACGGGATGTGGACATGCAAATTTTCAAAAAATAGAGGATACAACATGCGGGAGATATGCTTAAAATATATAATTTTATTTATTTATTACATGATATAAATTTAAAAAAAAAATTGAGAAGTAATAAAAAAATACAAAATAACATTAACAAATATTTAAATTTATATACAGATCTATTTGATACAGTGACGGTAGAGGGATGTGGATGCTAAGGTGGATATGTGGCAAGACTAGAAAAGACAGAATTAAGAAAGAGTATATTCGTGAATGGATAGAAGTAGCACTGATAGAAGAAAAGTTGAGAGAAAATGGATTGAGATGGTTTGGGCATATAGAACGGAGACCAACAGAGGCAGTAGTGAAGATATGTGATATAGTGATGGTAGATGGAAGTGTTAAGGGAATGAGTAGATCTAGATTGACGTGGGCTAGTGTAGTAAACAGAGATATGAATCTCCTTAATTTGACAAACCAAATAGCTGTTGATAGAGTCGAGTGGAGAAGAATGATTCATGTAGCTGACCGCATTTGATGGGACTTAAGGCTTGGTTTGGTTTGGTTTGGTTTGGTTTAGTTTGGTTACATATATAGATATATTCATCAATTTTAACACTTTATCCAATAAAATAAATTTAATAATTTCAAGAAATTAATTTTTCTTCAAATAAAATTAAGATGAATATTGAAAATAGAGGGCTTGCAACTTTTTGTTCACTTATCCAATGGCTGACCTTATAAATGGGGGAAAAAAGAAAAAAAAATGAGAGAGAGAGAAGGAAAAAAGAAAAAGAAACGAAGGAGAGAAGAAATAGAAAAAGAAAGAGAGAAAGGGAAAAAAAAGAAAAGAAGAAGAAATCAAACGGAAAAACGAAGATGGAGAGGAGAAGAACGAAGAGAGACAAAGAAAAGAAGAGAGAGAGAGAGAGAGAGAGAAATCTACCTGTGATTGCTTGAATAGGGGCCTTCAAAAACTTCAATAGCTTCACCTAAGGTTTGTAGGTGAGCGACTTCTTCCCCCTCTCTCTCTCTCACCACATTTTCCTTTAGGTGTTTGAGTGTGTCCACTAAGTGTCCGACTGGAAAAAATAAAAAAAAAATCCAGAAACTTTGGACAGGGTGTCTGACACGTGTCCATCGCATGTGTCCACTAAATGTCCGACTGGAAAAAATAAAAAAAAAATCCAGAAACGTTAGATAGGGTGTCCAACACATGTCCATCGCATGTCCGCCGCGTGCCTGTGTCTGACACATCTCGGACACCCATACATTGCCTCCGGAGATGTGTTCGTGCTTTATAGGGAGCCATTGACTTCAACTTTAAGACAGTTAGAAATGTTAGTGCTGTGGCACTTTATTTTTATAATTCAGACATTTTAAAACTTCTCCTATGTCTTTTCCTTCATCATATAAATTAGGGTAAATTATGCAAATGGTCCCTATAAGTTACACGATGTGTCAATTTGGTCCCTATTGTTTTAATTTGCTCGATTTTGCCCCTTAATTTAACGGATTGTGTCATATTGGTCCAATAAATAACTGCCGTTAGATTTGGTGGATGGAAACTCAAATGATGTGTCAATTTGGTTTCAGTAGTTTACACAATATGTCAATTTGGTCTCAGTAGTTTACATAATATGTCAATTTGGTCCCTGTCAAAATCAAGCAAATTAAAACAACATGGACTAAATTGATACATCGTGTAAACTATAAGGACCAAATTGACCCATCGTTTGAGCACGTGATGACTTTCCGTCCATCAGACCTAACGGCCGTTATTTATTGGACCAATATAACACAATCCGTTAAATTAAGGGGCAAATTGAGCAAATTAAAACAATATGGATCAAATTGACACATTATATAAATTACAGGGAACATTTGCATAATTTACCTTATAAATTATTTGTGTTAATGTTGTTAGGGGTACTTACGTGTAGGTCCTAATAAGTGGACCTATGGAAAAAATTTGTCATAAAAAAACGTCACTAATTGTAAGTTTTAGCGATAATTTATAAAAATCATGACAAAAAAAAGTCACTAATTGTTAATTTTTAGAGACATATAAAAAATTGTCACAAAAAAATTATTTTTAGCGACAATTTTACCAAGACTTATTTTCAATAAGACTTGATGGGAATTAAGTCCAACTATTAGGACTTATTGGTAGTTTACCCATGTTATTAATGCTTTTATCAATGAAAAAAAGGTCTAACTTTAACAAAGTAATTAACCAAGCTCCAAAAAAAAAAAAAAATTAATAATAAATAAATAAATAAATTTCTGGCAGCTTGGGCCTGGTCCGAGTTCATATATTATGCTCGGTTCAAGCTTAGGAGTTTGAGCTGCAAGCTGAGCTTGGGCAACATTCAACACAACTTGCGCTAGGCTTGAGCAATCTTTCAATCCGATTGAACCTGCCCAAGTTGCACCCTTCGACAAAGCCATCCGAGTTGCTAAGCTTTCAATTTCATTGATATTTTGTAATGTGAATATACATGTAAGATAAAAGTAGGACATGCATGTAGAATATACTCAAATTCTGACCATATTTTAGATGTCTGGTGACTTTACATATTTATTTATAAATTCAAAATTTTGGGGTACTCAATGTTTTTTGGCTGATGCTTTCTTTATGGACATGTTTAGATATCAATCGACATGTTTTTAGTTTGCTGTCTGTGACCTTTTTATTTGTCCTTTTTGGGCTTTTCAAGATGAGGCATTGACAGTTTTACTTTCTTCTTTACATGCAAATTCTGTGCTGTCTTGCTTCCTTTCCAATAATAATTTGTCACTTTCATTTTGTTGAACTAAGTTTCAATGCTTGGATATTGACGGAAAGCTTGGGTTCTGTTTCATTTATTAGAAAATGCAAAAACTTATTTGGTGATCTGTTTTGGAGATTTTTTTGAAAAATCACAAAAATGGAAAATTGTTTTGGAAAATAATGAAAGCTAAAACACAATCAATTTTCGTAACTCTGTTTGGTCTTCTAGATTTTGAGCTTAGCATGTGATCAAACAAATTCTTGTACATTATTTTGCATCTTTATTTATTTATATTGGGAATCCTAAAAATTGGTCTACAGTATTGTCTACTGTGTTGCTATTTTTGTGTCTTTAGTTAGTGTTAGCACATTCTTTTGTAAGATTTATTTTGTCTTTCAGTGTACTTCTCTCTTTTTGTAACCATCACTAATGTTCCATTGAGGTTTTTCTCTTTTTAATTAATTAATTTATTTTTAAAATGATAACATAATTAGATACATTTTCCAACATCATCTATAGAAGATTGACCAATAGGTGTTTTGCAGTTGATCGATCTTGAGATTTGAACCCTTTGATAGTAGTTAATGTTCATATTTTAGGTGGGAACCCTTTGAGATTTGAACCCTTTGAAAGTAGTTCATTGACTAGTTGTGTTCATTTCTAACCTGTTCCTCCTTGTTTTAATCTACATCTTTTGAATAATCTTTGTAGGTGCGCTGATGACAAGCCATTTATGCCGACTTACCAGGTGTCTAAGGAAAGAGCAAAAAGCTTAGGTATTGAGTTCATTCCCCTTAAGCAGAGCATCAAGGAAACAGTTGAAAGCTTGAAGGAGAAGAAACTTTTCACTTAGTGAGTTGTGATAGTCGTATCGGAAAGATTTTCATATAAAAATAAGGTTTGAGCCACAACATTGTTTGTGGCATTCCTTTGTTTGTGTCTCCATTTTATTTCTCCCAATTCGAAGAATAAAAAAAAGAAAAAAAGAAAAAAAGAAAAAAGAAAAAAAGTAGTCTGCATTTTGTATTCAAATATTTACCCAAATTGTGGAACCTGCTGCCAGTTGGAAATTGGAAACCTCATACTCTCTCCGTCCCAAAATAATAGTCCCTTATAGGGAATTCAACTTTTTTAGTAGTACAATTATTGCACTTTAAAAATATTAATTTTTCAAAATTATCCTTTGATAGTATATTTTTTAGGGAATATCAATTGTCAGAATTGTATTTTTTGTGTTGTTAATGAATTTAAATGAAAAGCAAAATAGGAAATTTATATTGTTTTAGTCATTTATTTTTGAAAAGGGACTAATGTTTTTGGACAATAAAAAATAAAATAAGGGACTAATATTTTAAAACGGAAGGAGTAATTAGTATTAACTGTTGCAATAAAGACATGTTCTGTATGGGTCTGTAGGTCCACGACAAATCTCACTCCAATGGACCGTATTGTTTATCTATCAGGTATCGTTTTTCTATTAATTCATTGTGATTGTGAGTGAATTACTTATGCAAAAAGAAAAAATATTAGATTGATCTGATAATTGTGGCTACATGTAGACAGTTCATGTGTTTTTTGGAAGATGATGAAATAAATGGTTATAATTATTGGTTCGAGTTAATTTTCTTTTTCATAGATTATTTAAGATGAATACTTCGAATTATGAAAATTATAACTAAATGGTTTAGATGTCCTAGTAAGTGAGTGTCATTGCACGATTATGAATGAACCTTTAGTTTGCTCCGGATGGTTGCAAAACGCGAAGGGGCTTTGTAATGCTCAAAATTTTGTTGAAGCGAATCTTTTTTATTTTTTATTTTTCTAAATGTTTAACTTCAAATTTTATTACTTCGGTGGAAAGAATCTTTGGTGTTTTGAGTCTTTTTATAATTGTGGGATCAGGGAACACAGGGTCAATATTTTCCCCAAACTTGTTAAAATTGAGATTTTAACGCTGCGTTTGGCTAGAGGATTTAGAGAGAAATTTAGAAAGAGAAAAGGAAAAGGTGTATGAAACTATGTGAAATGTAAGTATATTTTATTCAAATTTCATCTACGTTTTCCGTTTCAAATCTCTTCTCAACCAAACACAATATAAATGAGATCATTGAGAGGAACTTATGAATCAGATTATAGAATTGGTTCAAGATTTGTAAGATTTTATTTTTAATAATAATAATAATAATAATAATAATAATGTGTTATATAATTTTAAAATTATTAAAGAAAAATAATAAATTTAATATAATGTGTTTTTCATATTAACATAAATTAAAGAAACCCTCTGAAAATGGAGTTCATTATAGTAACCCGACTAGCAAATTAATGTTGATTAAGACGACTACTGTGTTTGATTATTTTCTGAAGTGATATTAGTTATGAAGTATCCTGATAGTGAAATGACAAAATGGGAAATCACCAAAAATGCAACTCCTTTCAAAAGTTGTGAATCGTGATATAGTGAGAAGACAAAATAAAAAGTAACCAAAAGTGTAAAACTCTGTTAAGAATTATGAATCATCATAAAACTCGTAGAAGTTGTTTAATTTGAAATGAAAAACTTTTGGGACTTGATGTATTTTTTTTCCAAACCTCATGAAAGATTAATAGAATTTATCCTAAATTTTTTTACTAGACAAAAAAATATATTATCTTCAATTTAAAAAAAAAAAAGAAAAAAAGACAAATTACAAATACACTTCTTGAGGTTTTGTTAAAATTTGGATTGCTCCATATGTCATGTCTCGAACCCACCCCCGGAGGTTCGGGACATGACCGGCCAGTAATCATAGATTACCTACGGCCTTTAGACAGAACTCAAAATATTTAGAATATAAAGCGGAAGTAAAAAATAAAATTTGTCCAACGAATGGTGCATAATGACATGAACAGAAATACCCAAGTACATCTCATAACATTTATAATAATTTTTACATGAATAACAAATATTTATGTATACAAAACATAAGTTCATAACATGACTTGACAAAATAATGCTTAACCAAGCTTGGCCAAAAACAAAACCAAAAACAAACACCTTAACACAGAGGAACTCCAACTGTTGGCTTCATAAAACGGTGGACTGCCAATGCAGACTCTAGGGCTGATCTTTCTGATGCTTACCTACATATATAGGGGAAGGGGTGAGTTAGAACCAAATGAGAAACATTAGTGTAAAAGAGTTAATGAATGAGTTCCAAATATTTAAAACATTTTTATCATAGTCAAAACATTGTTCAGAGGCATATCGTTCAGAAGCTTATTAGTCCTTCCGGAGTTTAACAGATAAAGGAAAAACATCACAATAACAGTGGACAAATTAAACGGAACAGAGCAAAACTTGACAGAACGAACTTTGGTCCAATATAACAGCTAACAGAACAATGGAATGGCCTTGGCCCAACATATAACAGATATACCAAATGTAACAGACATAACAGATACACAGATGTAACAGTTATATCAAAACGACCTTTGGTCCAATGTATGTACCGTCATGAAGGATTCTTTAGTTGATGTCACAACAGATAATCAAAAGGAAACTCATTCATTTGTGTCAAAATATAAAATAACCGAAAAATGAGTATATATTGTCTATAAAACTCATATCATGATTTAGTAGATGTCGATCATTTGATCGAGTGAGTAGGGGTGCTTAATTCATGACCTTCCTCCTTCATACTTAAGTTCTTGAATTGAGACAATTTAGTTTTGATAGACAGTGGCCTTTGGCACGAGTCACAGGTTTCTTAGTTTTCTCAAAAGATTAGGTGGTGATTCTAAGATCTGGTGATGTAGTCCATTTCTAGCAATGTTTCGTAATAAAATCAATTTTCTATAAAAGTTGTCGGATTTAAACTCTCATTTTTTGTTTCACAATACACTAGTGAGACTAGATTGAAAATTAGGAGTTTGAACTATTGGGTACCCTAGGACCACCAAGGATCCTCTAGAGTGTTTTTTTCCTAAAGTTTCCTAAAGTGGTGTATTGTGTGGTTGAGATTTAATGCTGAAAAATTGATGTGACTTGTCATTAAATCTCAACTACACAATGCACCACTCTAGGAAACTTTAGGAAAAAAAAACTCTAGAGGATCCTTGCTCCCTAGGACACATACACTTCCTAGAGTCAAAAAGAATACATTCTATCTTTTAAACTTTTTTTTTCTTTCCTTTGACATTTTTTTAATCATCTCTTTCTTTTCTCTTTTATTCCTCTTATGAATTTTCTTATTCCACCTATAAATGCATTATTTTGTATATGTTTTAAATTATTTCACCCTATATATTTATGTTTATTAATTTTAATAACATGTAGAAGAAAATTATAATTTTAAAATACTAAAGTATGATAAAGCAAATATAAAAAGCTGTTATAAAAAAAGAAAGAAACATAAGAAACAGAGAGGGGAGAGAGAGAGGGGAATTTAACAATTTACTTATGTAAGTACATGAATAAGCTTAGTGAATAATATAAATATAATTAAAAAAATATACCTTTTAGCATATAAAAAAAAAAAGTTGGTGTCAATGACTTTCATTATTAATTTGGCTAGTTCTATTAGTTTTATAATAATATTACATTAGAAATAAGAAAATATTGCTGAATTGATATTGTGTAGACATCATAACATTTGACCCATTTTATTTGTTGTAAACTATTTTTATTAAAAATAATTTTCAAATTTCGTGATATTTGACCGCATAAAATGTTAAAAAAAATATTTTTCAACAAATTATTTTATACTGAATCATGTAAAATCATTTATAAAATTATATTTGATAAGTCGTTTTAAGAGATACTAAATTGTGTTTCGACTTATTTAAAAACTAGCGTATATCCGTACCTGAAGGCACAGTGTAAATAATATTAGGATTAGAATATAATTGTAATCCCAACACTATTTAAATTTATTTTTTAATTTGATAAAATCACAAATTTATTATAAAATTTTGGAGTTCTCACAAAATTCCTTACGAAAACTCGCTTTTGCTTATATAATAAATAGCTATATAGATAGATGTGTCTAGCATACATACAATTTCCACGGGCATACATACAATATTGCTTTTGCTTATATAATTATATGGAAATTGTATGTATGCCCGTAATGTCCTAGTGTATTACGGGCATACATGCATTGTATGGAAATATGTGTAAAATATATTGAACAAAAAGGAGAAAAAGAAAATAGAGAAAAAAATAAAAACGGGAGAAAATAAAAAATAAAGAGAGAGGAAGGCGGGATCATGGGATCATGGAAGGAAGGGTATGAGAAAAGGAAAAAGTAAGAGAGAAAAACGGAAAATAGAAAATGTACATGTAGGATATTTTTTAGAAAATATATCTCAGCCATTGTTATATAATTTGAATAGATCTTAGCTGTCCAAATGTCCTAGTAGGACAAATGTGTCTAGAACAAATTAAAAAATCATATTGCTTTATTATATAGATGTTGAAAATTTATATGAGGTCTAAATTTATGAAATCTATCAGGTATTCAATATATTTAAAAATAATAATTAATTGTTCAAATTCATTTAATTTATGGACTATAAAATTTATTAATTTAATCTCCACTATACATAGTAAAATATAGCTCATAATTCTGGGATCGTAAACTTTTTCATATAATATGAATAAGGCCAAGTTTGGCTAAACTAAAAAAATGCACTTATTTCATCTTTTTATCTTTTTTGGGTCACATCAATCAATATCTCCTCTCAACTTTTTCTACACATAATACAAGAAAAGTCAAAAAGTGTACTTATTTAGTCTTCCCAAGAATAAGTGAACAAAAAGGAGAAAATAAAAAAAAAACAAATAGAGAGAAAAATAAAAATGGGAGAAAATTAAAAAAAATAAAAAGAAAAGAGAGAGGAATGTGAGATCATGGGATCATTGATGGATAGGGTGAGAAAAGGAAAAAGTAAAAGAGAGAAGCGGGAAAATAAAAAATGTACATGTAAGATATTTTTGGAAAATATATCTCAGCCGTTGTTTGATAATTTGAATAGATCTAAGCCGTCCAAATATCCTAGTAGGACAAATGTGTGTATGACAAATTCAAAAACCACCCTACTTTATTATATAGATATTTTCTAACAAATATTCTCATCTTATAATATTTTCATGATGCTTACACTTTTCTATGACATTTAAAATGTTCTTAATTAAAAAAATAAATAAATACAATGATTGCAATCAAACAAACTAAATATATTTATATTAAAACGAATTTTTTTTACAAAATCTATTTTAAAATCACTATGATTCATTATAAAATTTTTATTTGAGATAATAGAAGAGGTGTCGCTAAGTTTTTCTACATGGCAGGTATTTTTTTTTTCTTTAAAAAAGAAAAAAAGAAAATTGAAAGTACTTCTATACTTTGATTGCATAAATATTTGGTATATACATTCATATTTATTATATAATAATATTTATATTCATAAATATACAAATATTATATTTAATTATTAATAGTAAATTTCAATTTTTAACTAGTATTAATAGATAAATGAAACCACCAAAAGGCAAAGGGTTATCATTGGGTTAGTGTCAATAGAGTGGGCCATCATGAAGTTGCCAAAAGAGAAATAGCTACGATTGGATCAATATCTACAAAGTGAGTGGACATGGACGTGGGTTGCAGAAGTTGGTCCTATATTCCGATTCTACATCAAACAAAAGACAGGATTGGCCTTGTGAAGAAGATAAGTCACTGGTGAACTCTCCCTGTGCAAGGCAATTTTCAAGGGCGAGTTTTACCAAAAGAATTTGTATCACAAATATCATAAAAAATACATCAAATTAGAAATTTAAGTATGAGTAAAAGTTTATAATCCATAGTGATAAACATACAACAAATCCAATAAACATAAGAAAGACCCACCTTAGCAAACCAGCACCTTTCGAACAACTATTGAATTGGTTTAGTCAATACGTTTGGAATTCTAAGTGTTCACACAAATTCTTGGCAAAATTTTCACCCCAATTCTTAGCTAATTTTGAGTGTTCACACAAATTGCTGAATGTTACTATTGATTTTCAAAGGAAAAGCCCACCTTAGCAAACCAGCACCTTTCAATTATAGACAAAGCACAACAATTTTCAACAAGTTGACTTGGTTCTTCAAACAATTTAGATTTATTGACTAAAATTGCTTTCACACCAATTTTGAGTGGTCATAAATAGTTGTTGAATGTAAATTTTTTATTTTGAAAGCAATAGTAATAAAAAGCAATAGTACAACAATATACATGGGGGGGGGGGGGGGGAATCCAAAAGAAATTCGGGATCCAATGAGTGCCATATTTTATTGGGAGAATTACAAATGAGTGAGAAGTGAAAAATTTTTATAAATAATTATAAATTAGCAAACATAAGTTGTGACTTGAAGGAACATAACTTTATTTTGTAATTTTTTTTTTAAATCAATAAGATATTATTTACAATATAAAGAGAATTATATCACAATAATTATATTATAACAAAGAGTAGATGAAAACAAAACAATTATATACATAAAAAAACATGGAGAGAGGTGGATGGAACCCAGTGATTTACAAGAGAAAAGTGGGCTGGCAGAGAGGATTACGCAAGGAGGCAGGGCTGATCACCATTTTCGTGGATAACATTCCAGAATCCTTGAATCCTAAAGGTCTATTTGATCTATTTCGCAAGTTTGGCATAGTAAAGGATGTGTTTATTCTAGGGAAGAGAAGGCAAGCAACAAGATCTAGGTTTGGGTTTGTAAGATATGATTGCGAAGTTGCTGTAGAGATAGCGATCAAGAAGGCATACGGACTGTGGTGCGACAACAAGGCCCTAAAGGTGAAAAGAGCAGAGTATCACAAGGGCCAAAGCCTTGCCCCAAAGGATCATAGGGGGCTAGGCAGAGGTGAGCTTCGGATGAGGGTAAGGCAGTGGGGCCATTTGCAGCAGGGGTATAGACAGGGGGAAAGAATGTCTTTTGCAGAGGCGGTAGTAGGTGGAGGACTACGGGAAGATGAGAAGGTGATTATTAAGGCTCATGAGGAAGGAATTGGGTGGCTCTACGAAAGCTTAGTCGTAAAAATGAGTAGCTTCTTCGCCTTCAAGGATTTTAGTGCTGAGTTATACAACAGAGGGATGAAGGATGTGGTTGCAAGGGAGTGTGGTGGTAGAATCGTGTTGCTAACTTTCAACTCAGTTCAGCAAATGAAGGAAGGGAAGGCTCTGTTGGGGAAGTGGAGTCAGAAGTGGTGTGACTCAGTTCAAGAATGGGAGGAAGGCCAATATGTAAAGCAGGAGAGGTGTATATGGCTATATTGCTTCGGCATTCCATTCAACCTGTGGAGTGTTACAACCTTTCGAAGCATAGCCAGTCATTGGGGGTTGGTGGTTCAATACGACGATGACATAATTAATCCTCACACCTTTCAACAAGGCAGAGTTCGTGTGCTCACGAGGTGCAAGGAGTTGATTAATATGACGGTTTATCTGGAATGTAGGGCCATTTACATACCAGTAAGAGTCTGCGAGGAACTCCCAAGGTGTTTGTGTTCTAGTCCCAGTTCCAGTAAAGGGAAGGATGATGTTCAACTTCAATTAAAGGACAGAGTAGAAGTGGATCAACTGTCCGGCAATGGAGGTTGCAGAGGGAGTGTTCAGCCGGTTAATTCAGCAAGGGTTGGAGACATGGGGGGGGTTTTGGAGGGGTGAGTAGGGTGATGGAGACAATGCTAGCTAGCTCAGAGGTCTTGGGTAGGGGAAATGATGGGGAGAAGGTAGTAGCTGAAGTTGATATGCAGAGTTGTCTGGGGAATGGTTCATTAGGTGCATGCTCTAAGAAGGAGAGTCTATTTCAGGTAGTCACTTCACAAAAGGCAATGATGAACCATATTCAAAATATTCAAAATGTTGTCGGGTCAGCTGGCACTCTAGAACTTCCACGGGAGAGGAGTGGGCCTGAGAGGGTAGGGTTCAAAATTAATCTGGAAGTATTACTGGAGGGTTTAAATGTTGGGCCTCAACCTACTGGCCCAAACAGTGTGGTGGGTTCATACTTGGGTGATTGTCAAATCTAGCCTAGTCTTAGACCCAATTTGGTCCCAGATATACCCGAGCAGTCGGAGAAGAAGGAAGGGGCCAGCAGTAAAAGTAAGGAATTGGCAGCCCCGCAAGCCCAGTACACAGGGGAAAAAGGTTTTGCTTCAAACAGGGGAAGAAGGGCAGCTGGCGGCCTGAGCAAATACAGAGGGGTGGTCGGTAGCCTTGGATTCCAATGAGGGGCCATCTTCAGAGCCACAGCAGCTACAGTAGCCTCATCTTTGTCATCTTCTCAGAGCCTCTCGAGGATTAAAAGGAGAAACCTAGTTGAAGAAGCTCAGGCAACTCTGAAGGTAGGATCAGCTCTGGGGTTAAATTACCATGGTCAAGAAGACGAGGTTGTGAGCAAAATAGTGGAAATGGAGGTTAATGATCTGGAGAGGCTTGCAGGTGTGGCTGGAACTAACAGAGCCTAATTGGTTGTTGATAGGGGTTTTGGGAGTGTAATGTTAGTTTTTCCATGAAGTTATTATCCTGGAATGTTAGAGGGTTGGGTAGGTCAGACAAAAGGGGAAAAATTAAGCACCTGGTGAAAGATAGGTGTGTGGACATCCTATTGCTTCAAGAAACGAATAGGAGTTCTATGGATGCTTGTTTCATGAAAACTATGTGGCCTTATGAGGAGTTGGATTTTATGGAAGTGAATTCAGATGGTAGTGCAGGTGGATTATTGTGCATCTGGAGGCTGGATATATTCAAGCTCAGGGATTGCTGCTGTGGTAAGAATTTTATTTTGCTTTCAGGTTCATTAAGTGTTTCCTTTGAGTGTGTCATTGTCAATATATATGCCCCGAATGAGACTGTGTGTAGGAGGCAGCTGTGGGAGCGTCTGGTTAATGTTTACCCACATTACTCAGATCCATGGTGTGTAGGTGGGGATTTTAATGAAATCAGGCTATTGTGTGAGAGGAAAGGGTGCACGGGTAGGGACAGGGGGATGAAGGATTTCATAGAATTTATTGACAGGCTGGAGTTGTCAGATTTGTCTATGCTAGGTAGGAAGTTTACATGGTGCAATGCAACGGATAGGGAGAGGTGGGGCAGAATCGATAGATTTCTTATGGATTCAAGGTGGTTGGAGAAGTTCTCTTTCAAGCTTTGGTGTCACGCCCGAAACCTGCCCCTAAAAGTTTGGGCATGACCTTTTTAAAAACAGACAAGTAACCTAATATGCATAGCATATGGGGCCTTGACGGAAGCACCAAAATTTAAACATAAATTACAAACTTCATTGAGCTACCTCTAATATGCCAGGATCACATGCATCACATACATTATATCAACCAGTTACAAGCCAAAATTATATCTTGAGCATCAGTCATATATATTTGGTCCAATCTTACATTACCATCTTATTACCACCTCAACCAAAATCCCAAAATAAAATAAAAACATTCTCAATTCCAATAGATATAGGTGAATTAAACACATTAACCCTTAATTAAATGAGGATGACTTTCTATACGCATTTTGGGGTCATTACATTTGGGGTCTTCCTGGAACCATTTCAGACCACTGCCCCATTCTGCTGATGGAGGATGCAAGGGTTTGGGGTCCCAAACCCTTTAAGTTCCTAAACCCTTGGCTTTCACACCCTAAATTTATGCCTGAAGTTAAACAGATTTGGGAGAATACTCATGTATCAGGTTGGGCTGGGTATAGATTAATGAGGAAATTGAAAGAATTGAAATCTCACCTCAGAGTGTGGAATAAGGAGGTGTTTGGTAATATTGATAATCTTTTGAAATTAGCCGAGGAAGAGGTACATGAATGGGATTTGAAGGCTGAATCTACAACTCTGGCTGAGGTGGAACTCAGGAAACGCAGAGAAGCCAGAAGCTTGATGTGGAAATTGAGCAGGGATAAGGAGAGGTTATGGCTACAAAAGTCCAGAATGCTTTGGGCTCATAACGGGGATAAAAACACTAGGTTTTTCCACATTATGGCCAGCAGGAGGCAGAGGAAGAATATGATAGATTCAGTGTGTTTAGAGGGGGTGACCTTTGAGGATCCTATTCAGATCAAGCAAGCCGTGGTTAGGCATTTCAAGCTTCAGTTTTCAGAGTCTTGGACTGTGAGGCCACAGCTTTCGGGCCCTTTCAATGTTATTAGCCCAGAGGCAGCAGCCAAGTTGGAAGAGGAGTTCTCTACAGAGGAGATTTGGGCAGATATTAAAGATTGTGATGGTTTTAAAGCCCCTGGTCCAGACGGCTTTAATCTTGAATGCATTAAAAAGTGTTTGCCAGTTATGAAGAATGAGATTATATCAATGATTCAAGAATTTCACACAAATGCTAAATTGTCAAGTGGGATCAACAGCTCCTTCCTTGTGCTTATTCCAAAGAAGGATAATCCATTGGGATTGGGTGATTATAGGCCTATTAGTTTGGTCATCTCCATATACAAGATTTTGGCCAAGATTTTGTCTAGAAGAATGAAGGAGGTGCTTCCTGCTGTGATTAATGAGGTGCAGTCAGCATTTGTCAGCGGTAGGCACATTCTAGATGGAGTAGTGATTGCTAATGAAGTTGTAGATGGGTGGCACAAAGCTAAGAGGAAGGGTATTATCTTGAAACTGGATTTTGAGAAAGCTTATGACTCATTAAATTGGGTATTTTTGCTGTCAATGTTGGAAAATCTTGGTTTTGGAACAAGGTGGATCAGGTGGATAAAGACTTGCATCACATCAACCAAGGTGTCTATATTGGTCAATGGTGCTCCCACTGAAGAGTTCGTACCTCAAAAGGGGCTAAGGTAAGGAGACCCATTATCTCCTTTTTTATTCTTAGTGGCTGCCGAAGGCCTAAACCTGTTATTGTCTAGGGCCTCTGAGAAGGGCTTGATTAAGGGTGCTTCAGTAGGCTCTGAACAATTGGGCATCTCACACCTTCAATTTACAGACGACACTATCATTTTTTGTGAAGGTGAGTTGGAGGAAGTTATGAATATAAAGAGGGTTTTGAGGTGTTTTAAGGTATTATCTGGACTGAGGATCAATTATCACAAGAGTGTTGTTTGTGGAGTAGGCATTCAAGAGGGACAAACTAAGGTTTTTACTGAAGCATTGAATTGTCTTTCCAAGAAGCTGCCCTTTAATTTCTTAGGCTTACCCTTAGGAGCCAACCCTAGGCGGAGGAGCACTTGGTCTCCTGTTGTAGATAAGATCCAAAAGAAGCTTTCTTCTTGGAAGAGGAAGTTGATGTCTTTTGCTGGGAGATTGACTCTTATCAAATCTGCTCTATCCTATCTTCCAACCTATTTTCTTTCTTTTTTCAAGATGCCTAAAGGGGTTGTCAAAACTATATCTAAACTGCAGGCTAATTTTCTGTGGGGAGGGTCTGATTCTAGTAGGAAGGTGCATTTAGTCAAATGGAGGGAGGTCACCAATAGTAAGAATCAAGGTGGATTGGGTGTGAGGGACTTAGGTGAAGTTAATGTCTATCTACTTCTAAAGTGGTGGTGGAAGTATAGTTCTGAGGACAAAGCCTTATGGAAGTCTGTGGTTTGCTCCAGGTATGGCAGAACTGGAGGGGGTTGGTTTCCTTCCATGAACCATCCAGCTGGGGTCTCAGTTGTTTGGAAGGATATCTCACAGCTGACTGTGACTAACCAGCAAATAGGTGAATTCTTTACTGATCAGGTCAAGATCAGAGTTGGCAATGGGAGGAGAATAAAGTTCTGGATCGATGACTGGTTAGTTACCACAAGTCTCATGGAGGAGTTCCCTAGATTGTTTAGTTTATCCATCGAAAAGGAGGATTCTGTGCAACAGATGAAGGCAAAATCTGGGGCCTCTGGAGGGTGGCAGCTACAATTTAGAAGAAATTTACTAGCCTGGGAGGAAGAGGAATTGCAGAGGTTATTAGGTTTGCTGGCATCATCCCCTTGCCTCAGAGATGGTTTAGAAGATTATTGTACCTGGTTAGCAGAGAGCTCTGGGAGGTTCACAGTAGCCTCTGTGTGGAGGTGGTGGGTTGCAAATAGAGGGCCCGGTCTGGTAGTCCCAACAGGGGTTTGGGTTAGTTTAGCCCCTCAAAAAATGCAATTTGTCTGCTGGTTGGCTTGGCGAGGCAAGCTTAAAACAGCTTCCTTCCTCCAAAGAATAGGGGCTATTGCTGAAAGTGCGAGTACTCTGTGTATTTTCTGCCAAGCTAAGGTGGAAACGGTTGATCATGTGTTTCTGCTCTGCCCACTGGTGTGGAAGTTCTGGTCTCACTTGGTGGACTGGTGGGAGCTGGTCTGGGCTATTCCAGGTTCAGTAGCAGGGCTGCTACATTGGTGGTCTGCTGGTAAATTTAGGTTCAAGTCTTGGGTGCTGAAAATCTGGCAGATTATCCCCTCATTTGTATTTTGGTTTGTGTGGAAGTTAAGGAATGAGTGTTTGTTCAAGGGAACCCACCCTGATTTCCAAGTTTTTTGTGAGAAGGTTAAATTGCAAATAGCCTTATGGACCAAGTGGCACTTGAAGGTGGACTACTCAGTTCATGATATTGTATCCAATTTGCACCAAATCAGGTGGAGTGCTGGTTTATAGAAGCTGCTGTGCTGTCTGGTTGAGTATTGGTGTGTGGTTGCTGCTGCTTGATGAGGGGTGGTAAGGATGGAAATAGCAAATGGGGAAGTGTGGTATTGCTGTGGCTATGTTTCTGGTTTGGTGCTTCTGTGTTGTTGCTGGCAGATGTTGCTATTTGCTATGCTTGGCCTATTTCTGTGCTGCTATGCTTTTGCTATCTGCTTGGCTATATTTGCTTGGCTATATTTGCTTTGATCAGTTCTTGTGTGCTGTTGGTTGTCTGGTGGATCCCCCATCTGCTATGCTTGGCCTTTTTGTGTGCTGTTGGCTGTCTGGTGGTTCCCCATCTGCTATGCTTGGCCTAGTTCTACAGATTCTGTTTTGATCTGTTCTGCTTGACTTTGATCTGTTATGCTTGTCTGATGGGAGTAGCAGTTTCAGTAGGTTGTGTTTGGTTAGTTTGCTACTGGTTTTTTGTTTTGTTTGCTCTATATGTTTGGTTTCTCACCAACTTACAGCTTGGAGTTGGTGCTGGTAGATGATTTGGTGTGTATTGAGGTGCCAACCTAGTTGGGATCTTCGTGTTTCACTGTGATGCCTTTTGCACCCTCCTATTTATTGATGTATGTTCCCATACTTTGTATGTTTCTTCATCAATAAAGCTTTCTTTTGCTGATCAAAAAAAAAAAATATATTATAACAACCATAAAAGCCCAACAAAGTATTTCGTATCTGGGAAAGAACAATCGCCCTAACAATCAACCAACTCATGACTTCGTGCCACAGTAGTATGCTTCCAACCCCAGTGTCACGACCCAAACCCGCCCCTATAGGTTTAGCATCGTAACCGGCCAGTAATCCATGGATTACCGAAGGCCTCTGAACAGACAAGCATATGATAAGGGGCTAGCAGAAGCAATTACAAAATATAGTTGTCCAATGAGCTGTATTGACTTACATGAAACAGAATATTTAAAACTTTACATACATATATGATAGTCAACCACACATTATACCCACACACGTTACATAAGTACAACCAACATAATTAAATCCAGTCTCATACACAAACAGAATCAATAGGACTGAACACAGGACACTTCGGGAACCTCCACGTGAGGCGCAATAGTTGGCTGACAACAGAACCACAGTCCCCTACAAAAACCTTCGGGCTCGAACTCCAATATGCTCACCTATATACATATATATATAAACAGTGAGCTAAAGCCCAGTGAATAACATTAAGGTAGAGGGGTTAGTGAACGAATTCCGAACATTTCATAAGTACAGAACAGATCATAGCATAATC
This sequence comes from Camellia japonica, assembly GCA_030407325.1. NCBI lineage: Eukaryota > Viridiplantae > Streptophyta > Magnoliopsida > Ericales > Theaceae > Camellia > Camellia japonica. Next base: position 106,024,649 of record JAPPVO010000003.1, read on the forward strand.
ATAGTCATATCAGAACATAATAATGGCATATCCCATAGAACACAGAACAGAACAGAATAAAACAGAACAGAACGTCTTCCGACTAGAGTAACCGGTTCCGGATACCGATTAAACACATATCACCACAATAAAGTGGCTAACGAGATCTCGTAATTACTTGTATATCATGGACCCGCATTTTCATACCGTCCCCCATGACTTGGGACTATCTATGGATGCCATAATAGATTTCAAACTTGGAATGTTCGTTCACAGAAACAGATATCATTTCAGAAATCATAACTTATCATATTTCATTGGAACATAATTTCATATAAACGTATCTTTACGATAACGTTACTCACAGTGGTTCCAGTAAGCGGTCAATCAATTCTCGGACGTTGACCTACAATCACACAAGCACATAAAACCAACAGATCTTATCATTACACATGTACTTGGCCAACACGGCTTAGCTTATATTACGTTGGTTCTTGTTCTTTCATATAACAATGCTTAAACACACACACTTGTAACTCCTTGACTTGGCACATTCATTCTTTAGTGTGTTTCTAACTCATAACCTCATTACTATGGCTTAATTAAGGCTTAGGAATGCCTAAGATGTAATAAGGATGCCAAAACATGCATTGGAACACTTAGGCAAACTTTTTGAAAATATGGCCTCCGCTCGAGCGTTGACTTCCCCGCTCGAGCGGGAATGCAAGCAAAGGATATCCGCTCGAGCGTGTGTTCCCCCGCTCGAGCGGACTGTAAACTCAGAAAAAGTGCTGGTTGGTTGAAATCTACGTTCAAGCTTCAACTCCCACGCTCGAGCGGATCGATTTCATGCAAAAGGGTTCGCTCGAGCGCCCAAGTGGTCGCTCGAGCGGAGAGCTCATGTTCTGAAAAATATACTAAGAGCTCGAAATCTCCGCTCGAGCGCAGGTCTCCCCGCTCGAGCGGACTATAAATTTCTGGGTTTTCAAAAACAGAGGTTGAGCTTCAAAATGTGATTTCAATGGCCATGTTCATGCAAAACTTGATCAAAACACTTGGAAAACCTTTCAAAAACACAGATACATGATCATTTTCAAACCTTTAGCTCAAAACTCATGGATTTAGCGAAAGTGAACTTATAAGCTCATGCATGGAGGATTTTCAAACCATGTTCTTGATTTTCTCAAAACATGCAAAGATGAACAACAAGCTCATGGATTCTACAACTATGGACATGCTTAAACCCACATGCAGGCAAGGACTCCAAAACTCAAACCCAACATGATCAAATCAAAGATAATTCTACCATGAATGCACATGCAAGTCAACTACAAGCCCCAAAGTCCCACTTCTCCTGTTAATTTCATGAATTTGGTTCAAAGGTGAGTTGAAACTATGTTGCATGGAAGCTAGCTGCAGAAAAATATGCTAAGGACCCTTACCTAGAGCTTGATTTCACACAACAAGAGGTGGTCTCCCTAGTTCTCTTCTTCTTCCTCTAACTTGAGCTCTCTCTCTCTTTCTCTCTCTCTCTCTCTCTACACAAGGACCACATGAGTGAAGGAAGTGATGCAATTCTCCCTCAGCTTTCATTAGAAAATACACAACACACACCTCACTCTTTGAATACACTACACGTGCATACACATGCACGCTACCAACACACACTCACAAGGGTTTAATCCCCTATACTCACCCTTCAAAATTGCCTCAACACATTATGCACTAACTCTCATCTTGGATCATTAATAGGATTAGATAGGGTACTAATCATGCATTAAGTAAATCAACTGTAAGTAACCTTAATTTATTCAGGCTAGCACGAAATTCAATTAATCTAAAATAGTTCCCAATAGGGCTCAATTTAATCACATGCGATTTGCACTAACTGAATCAATTTTTGATAAGGTTTACCATAAGGTTCTAAGAATTCCAAATAACACAATGGTGTGATCAATTTCGGTTTCGGGTGCCGATAAGGATCTCAATTTACATATTAACGTAGAATTCTAGACAGATATTCCTACGGGTGACAGATAGAAAGCCAAATAACATGCAATTCACATAACAAATCCATAATTTATTTAATCCGCTTAATTAACACCCTTAATTACTGATTAATGGCTAATTACGGATCGGGGTTATTACACCTAGAGTGAATGGATGTTGTAAGTTCGAGTCCTATGTAGAGCATTGGACGTGATCCATTTTCCCTTTTCTTTTACGTCTAGAATAAAATAAGTTCTACCTAGTGACAAAAAATAATATTAATAATAACAATACAACAAAGATCCTTATAAGAGGTAGAGAAATTATTGTAAATTCTTGCAACCCTATAATAGAAGAAAAATTATAAATTACATTTAACAAGGATTGATCCATTGACATCCTAACTAAAATCATACTGGGGTGACTAATTGAGCAATTTGGTAAATAATAGTGTGAAGTAGCAAGATTTGAATATACCACGATTGATTGTGAAACTGACAAGTTTCAACCAATTCAACTTATCATTTCCACTCATTAATACCTCAATTACTTTCTAATTATTTTGGACACTTTCTATTAATTTAATATAAATTAGTGATGCCAACTCTAAAAACCTAAGTGATTGGTGATTCGAAACAGATTTAATTGTAACAATTTCTAAACAAACAAAACTAACAATTTAAATCATCTAACACGTATGAAAGTGATTTAGATTCTTGTTTCACAATTACTAAATCGACACAAATGATTTTTACGTGGAAAAAAAATCACAGTTAGAGCACATCCAATTGTGATAAAAAAAAAATCACATGTGAAACGCCACTAATCAATTCACTATGAACAATAAACGTATACAAAGATCTCTGTCATGACCCGAACCTGCCTCCAAGGGTTAAGGACATAATCGGCCAGTAATCATGAGATTATCTACGGCCTCAAACCAAGCCAAACGTATTTTAACAGAATTAATGGGGGCCAAACGGAAACAATTTAAAACTTTGTCCATAGAGTTGTGCTTACATAGCACATCATAACAAACCATACATATGCACATTAATAACTCACATCAAAATATGTACTACACAAAGCTCTGTACATACAAGATCATATAGGTCTAAGTTAGCCGAACAAAACTATATACAACATATTCAAAGACTTCGCTCATGTGACAAAATAAAACAGAATGACAAAAAGGCGAAGACGGGTCTCGTGCGTGAGACGCAAGGGCTGACTTCTTCAAAACCTTTGTTGTTCCTTACAGACTTCACTGGGGCTAGGTTTGGACTTCTCTTGGCTCACCTACAAACACATAAATGAGCGTGAGCGATAGCCCAGTGAATAATATCAAATAAAGAAGTTATACGAACGATATGTAGAACAACATACTGCAAACGGCCTTGGGCCCAATTCATATTTCTATTTAACATATACGCGCACAATTTAAATCAAGTGGCTGTAGTTCCAAACATATTGGCCCTTGGCCCATTTATCTTTCATTTGTCAAACTGGCCCTTGGCCCATTCAGACTTTCATGTCAAACTGGCCTTTGGCCCATTCATTCATGTCAAACTGGCCTCTGGTCCATTCATTCATGTCAGACTGGCCTCTGGCCCATTCATTCATGTCAAACTGGCCTCTGGCCCATTCATTCATGTCAGACTGGCCTCTGGCCCATTCAGACTTTCATATCAAACATTTGTCCACAATTCAACTAGCAACTTATAAGGCTTGTAAGGAAATAAGCAATTGGACAAATGACAGGCTTCAAAATATCGATATTACTCATAGTGATCGGATTGTGGATTTGCCCTGGAGCTTGACCCTACATATCATATAGCACATATGGGTCACAAACGATTCAATCCGTTCTTTAATTCACATATTCCTCTTTAGGCTTCATTTTTATCTCTTTAACTCAATTACAATGCTTAATGCATGCCTAAGAGTGCTTGCAAGTGAAAGAGAACGGAAAACGAAACACAGAATACACTTTCAAAATTTCAGAAAACAGGGTCCCCACTCGAGCGTGGGATTCCCCGCTCGAGCGGACCCATTAGGTCTGCAAAAGTGCTTGTTGTATCATTTTTACGCTCAAGCGTGAACTCAGACGCTCGAGCGGAAGTTCATCCTACATAGCTCCCCGCTCGAGCGTGAACTTCCCCGCTCGAGCGGACACCATGCCTGCAAGAAAATACTGGGAGCTCGAAACCCCCGCTCGAGCAGACGTCAAAGTTTCTGGGTTTTCCAGCAATGTTCTTGAGCTCAATTTCAATATTCCAACCAACATTTCTTGCATGCCATGGCTCAAATTTCAAATATATTTATGCTATCATGATACAAACACCCAATTACATCAATATGGAGCTCAATTTCATGAATCAAACACATGCATGTCCCAAATTGACACCAAACTCATTTCCATCATAACACATTTATGCATCTAAAGCTCCTATTCTCATAAATTGCACATGCTTGTGAGGTATAACTCTCATTACCAACTCAAATGGTGCAAATGGTGATCACAACATGAACTCTACCCCAAAATCTTACATGGATCATACCTTTCATGCTCAACTATACAAATTCAAAGCAATTACACACATGCATGCATCCATTGATCTCCAAATCACCAAAACCAACTTAATTTCATTTTAATTCTTGCTTTTGATTACCCAACTAGCTTGAGTTCACAAATCTACAAACATATACTCATGAATTCATGTTCACTTGCTTACTTAGAGGTTCAATTCTTCCAATCTATAGCAAATTCTTGAGTAATCTTCAAGATTTCCAAGCTTTTAAGATCAAACTTCAATTTTGAGCTCTCCCTCTCTCTAAACCGACCCTCTCTCCTTTTCTTAGAGTTAAATCAGCCAGATGAATACCAAAAGGGAGAATTGGGTGTATAATGCCCTTAAGAAGAAGCTCATTTAGTCACATTATTTTAAGATTAAATGATTTGAGCACTAAGTCATTATTTTAATCAATTTAATCTGATCCGAATCAATTTCCAATTAAATCTCATCGTAGGGTCTAAAAATTATGCCAATCACAATAGCGTAATCGATTTCGGGTTTCGTGGCCGATAAGGCCTTCAATTTAATTTTCAAAGCAGATAATTCAACAGATATTCCTACGGTGAACAGATAGAAATTCAAAACCACATATTTTCACATAATGGCACACAAAATCATATCAAACACATAATCACATTTATACTAAGGACCAATTAACATAAAACGGAACAGGGTTATCACAATGACCAAACAATTTACCCTACACTCTATAAAATTATCTTCAACAACTTGTGCCTCTTTCACCAATGCCTTTGTCTCGGAATTGATTACTTTGATGTTGAATCCACAACACCACCCATGCCGAATCCACGACAACGAGCTGCTTCAAACTCCTTCAAAGCCTTTACGATCAGATCTTCGAAATCCACCAAACAAGAACTCTTTGTTTTGAATGATCAACTAACCTTTCGATGTAAATGATTTAGATCATGAGATAAACTCACCAAGATATCAAAGAAAACATGCAAAAACACGTCCAAAGAGAAACCCTAGCCCCTCAAGAATAAACTCTGGAAGATGTAGCCCTAAATTTTGTCTTTCGCACAGCTTTATAGAGAACAGGGCTGCCAAGACGCTCGAGCCATAGAATGGTGGCTCGAGTGGTGTGTCACATACGTGTGAAATCCACTAGTGACTTTGCTCGAGCTACGAACAAGTTCGCTCGAGCAAACATTGAACCCTTCCAGTACTTTTGTTGACTGACTAAACTTCTGGGAGATGGGATTTTTCACTCGAGCAACCATTCTATCACTCGAGCGGTCCATGACAAAATAGAACACATATTACAAACTGAAAAAGAGTTTGTTCGTGGAATTGACAACATAAGGGACCTAACAATCTCCCATTTTGTCAATTCCCGAACAAAACACATCTAACATTAAATTCTAACAAACTCATGCACTAGACACAAAAACACCAAAAAAAAAAAAAAAAAAAAAACTCAATCACTCTGCAAATCACCTTCTAACCATAGTGAGTAAACCATCTGCAAAGAAAACAACTTCGTACAAACACTAGGCATGTATAACAAATGATTAGGATGATTAGTACTGAAAATCCCCACAAACCATAATCCAAACAAACTCTCCCTTTTTGTCCGGGAGAGACAAAGAAAAGAAAAAACAGAACTACCAACAGACTAAGAAAAAAATAAAAAAAAACATATGTCCATCAAGTGCAAAAGAGAACTGTTTAAAGTAAAAATACAAGAATAACCAGTAAACCATCGTGGATACAGGGGAGGTGGAGAAGGCTGCTGCTGCATCTGTAGCATAGAAAGTATCTGTGCAAGCTGGATAGATGACTAGTCCACAGCGTGCTCTATGCGACCAGAAGAAGCCTCCAAAGCAGTGAGACGAGCATCGGTGGATGTCTCTAGGTTAGTAAGATGGGCATCATATACCTCTATCCAGGCATCCAAGTGATCAAAACGGGCAAAAATGGCCTGCAATACCTGACGGATTGGTCCCCGAATAGTACGGGCTGGAGGAGGCTGCTCCCCCTCACCAACAACTGCAACATCGAACTCGACTTCTTCATCTAGTTGATCCTCACATGTACCAGAACCAACCACCCCTGATGTACCTCCCTTAACATGAGCTTGACTTTAGGATACCGTCTTTTTAGTGACAGGTTTAATAGGACATGAAAACTTATCATCTGAGGAGGATCAGATACCAAGAGGGGTAAGGAAGCAGTTTAACAAACAACCATAAGAAAGACCTAAAGCTTTCTTACCCTCAAACACATAGATCATTTTGGCCACAATCATTTCGAGAAGATTTATGGGAAGATAATAGTTGGTGCAATAAAGAACATATCCCTGATCTTGGGAAATGTTAGAACTATGTATGGTGGGGTGGATGTTGGCACAAAAAATAATATTCAAAAGGCGAAAGCAAGGGATAAGCTCATTTTGCCTAATAAGAGCCCAGTGACCCAAGTCTGGGGGGTGCCACACAGTTTAGTGGCAACCATGTCAAAATTGGCATTGTAGGAGCCAAGAGAAGGAAAGTGGCAATTGTGGACTTCAAGAATGTCAAGGAGAGACCGAATGACCTCCTGATCAATGAAAACTTCCTTAGATCGAACCCAAGTCTTGAAGGACAGAGCTACAGGATCAATGGAGTGGATATTATAGTAGACTTCCCTAATCCAACTAAGATTTTGTTGCCTAGAGAAGAAGAGAACAATATCACCTCCCAACGGATCAAAAACATATTGAATTGTGATGGATTCAAAGGTGGAGGGTTGGATGTTTCGTTCTAGATAAACGGTCCTTGACTTGTAGAAATCTCGATACATGATGGCTTTTTCACGGGATGGAAAAAGGTTGGTGTTATAGGCAGGACAAGGTACCAGTGGACTTGTACCATTTAGAGGATGAGGCCATGACAACTAGAATTGAAAATAGGTAAGACAGACAACCCATAAACCGAACTCAACAGACACAAGAAAAAACACCACAGATACACCCAGAAAGCCCAATGATAACCCAAGTAAAACCACCAACAACCCCCATCCACAGTCAGTCCACCAACAGCCAAAACTACCATACCCCTAAATACAAACAAGGACAAAGCCCCATTAGTAAGCAATAAAAATAGAGGCCAGAGACAACCATCAACAGTAAAAGTATAATAATGGATTGACACCCATTAGTAAACCAATCATGATAAATAATGTGCAAAATCAACACCCAACAAATAAAAAAAATAAAAATAAAATAAAACCCTAGTAAAAAACTAGATGGAAAAATAATAACTAGAAAGAAAAAAAGAAAAAAACTGTAGATGAATACTAGCATGAAACAATCAGGATAGTGGAAAGAGAAGAGAAATGAGAAGAAAATACCCCCCCCCCCAAAAAAAAAAAAAAAAAAAGAAAAAACGAAAAAAGGTGACTTACCAACAGTGATGATGTGCACAAATCCAAGGCTAAACTCCAAGAAATCAAAGGGCAAAAAGTCGAGCACAACAATGGTGAATAGTTTGCCATAGAAGAAAGAAAATCTATAACTAGAATTGGGGAAAAATGGAGGGAAATGGACAATTGCAGATATTGTAACGCTCCGATTTTTTTATTACTCGGATTCTATTACCAAACCATTATTATAGATTAAATTTCAGAGATAACATGCAGAAACTCTTTACATTAGCAAGAACATATGAATAAAGATTCACTCATTCAAATATAATATGAATGCAACATGAGTTATAATTAAATAAATTGTCCGTAGGCTTACATCTTTTAAATTAAAAGAAATGGTCTAACCCTTTTACATTAATGGCATTTCGCCCACAAATAAAAGGCCCCGTGGCCAACAGATAAAGAAGATCCTCGATCTTGAAACACTTCTCAACGTTCACCTGAAAAGGGTTAGCAACGTGGGATGAATATAAAGTCCAGTAGGGATCTCAACATGATCTTAAACAATAATAACATACATATAGCTATGATCATGAATTCTTTATATCATAACATATACATAATATGACAGTTTATATTGAAAATATACTTTTATAGGTACTTTTTCCAAAATCATTCAATTTACCTAACAACACAAACAATTCACTTTTCTTTCTCATTTGCCATTTATAAATAACACATCACAATTGGTAAATAACACATCACAATTGGTTAAAAAAATACTTTCACAAAACCCGATTACTTCTCATTATTTATGCCCAATACAAAACGTACATTCACTTCTGATACATTCATCACATTCCTTTGGCCCTAAGTCCATTGTCAAGAAACACTTTCAACAACTCATCCAATATGCTTGTGAACAAACATATATGTCCGAACACGAATACGAAATCAATACATGTACAATGATTACTAAACTATCACATAAAACAACTTGGCCTCACCCAACCATAACCATCACCTACTCATGATATACAAGGATACATCGAGACAAAACGAGAAACGAAATAATGCTCTACTTGCCTTAAGCATGGTAAGTCAAGGATATACCTTTCCATAACAAAATGCCAATTTATTAGACACAAGCTGTAAGGTAATGGTACCTCTGCCAATTTACCAGACACCGGCTAGAAGGTAATGGTACCTCTGCTAAGTTCTCTAGGCGTTAGCTAAAAGGTACTGGTACCTCTCATTCTAAGCACGTCCAATTCTCCAAGCGCTAGCTGGGAATAATGGTACCTTTCATTCTCAGTGCGTGAACATTTCTAACCATCTCAATACTAGAATGCATAATAACACAAGTGTACTACATAAATGATATTATTCAATACCACAATGCCATCTTCCACCAATGACCAAGGACAAAACCTCTAAACATATGTATTAAATACACATAAGACAACAATCCAATTCTCACGAGACCTTAAGTCCAATAACAATAATAATATGTAAAGGTTTCAAAATCCGACCTCAAGTTCATTATTAATTTACGAAGGGTTATGATTTCATTTCTTTCCAAAAAATAATTTTCTTTGCTTTCAAATCCACACTACTCCAATCATTTTCTAAAATTTCATTCTCTTCATTTAATTAAAAACCACATCCTTGATGCCAAAGCCACAATCCAACCCCACTCAACATGATTAATCCAAACAATCCCATACCATGGTTACTTCTACTTTAGATATTAACACAATTACATAATCCATATTAACAAAATACAAATTATTATTAAACTTCCTCCCTTTAAAATCCATTAAGTCAATAATATTAAATTAGGGCTTTCCTTCATCTCAACATAAACATGTTAAACTACTCCCCAATTAACCCAAAAAACACCCAACTTAACAACTTCAATTACAAACATCAAATCCTATATCCCTTTACATGACTTTCAAGGAAATCCATAATGAATATGGTTTTCAACAATGCTACATCCCCCTAAAAATATCCCCCCTAATCCCCCTAATTTCCATTTTAAGTAAACTGTTTTTTTTTTTTTTTTTTACTTTGCCTTGCATTTTTTTTTTTTTGCCAAAAAAGGCAATTTCGGGGGATTCGGGGGCACCCCCCTCGAGCTCCCCCGCTTTTCCCTATGGTTTTTATGCAATAAAATCTACCACAAGTCTATCTATAGACGAGGTATTGAAAAGGAGCAAAGAAATCCCTATCTCTTAAAGCGAAGAGGAGACAATCCAAAAATCACCGGCTACGAAACCACGACCTACTTTGATCAAAAGGAAGCCCTTGATGACATCGACAATCTTTCTCCAAGGACCAAGGTGAAAAGATAGCTCTAGATGAGTAGATTTAAAGATCTAAGTGAAAAAGTTGAGTTTAGAGAGAGAAGAGAGAGACTCACGGTGTAGAGATGAAAAAGAGAAAAAAAGAGAGGAAGGAAAATAATGAGGAAAATGTGTTTAGAGCCTATTTATAGTAGTAGAATAATAGCCCCAAAGTCAATGAAAAGAATAAGTCAAAACCCCCCAAAAGTAGGGCCCAAACCGAACCTAAAAATCTAAAATTTACTTACAGGGGTCGACCCTCAAGACAGTGGTGTTGACCCTCAAGAAGAAATGCTGAGACACCAATGTGTGCAGCAGACAAGGGTCAATTCTTGGAATCAGTGGTGTCGACCCTTTATTTCAGTAGCAACACTCAGAACACAGCAGCAAACAAGGGTCGACCCTTGGAACCAGTGGTGACAACCTATTTAAACCAGCAGAGACACTAAGAGCAAGGCAGAAAGGTGGTGTCGACCCCCAGGAAGACTAGTGTCGACACCAGAATAAAATTTTCAAGTTCCCAAAGAACTTTTCAACAAAAACAAGCGTGAACGAACAATCCCAACAAGTCTAAATCAAATTGTACTCCTCCAAAACCAAGATACAACAACTCTAATGACTCCTAAAATGAAAATAAAGGAATTAAAAACACTCTCCAATAGTTTAAAGTGACACAGGTCCTACAGATATTTATACGTGGATAGACAGCTTGAGCGACCACTTTGTCGCTCGAGCTAAGTCACTCAAACACGTGTTCATCGTTCGAGCCAATAATCCTTCGCTCGAGCCCAGAAAATATGCTCTTTGTAGTTTGGCCACCTACAAAAATACTAGATTCGGGCAATGATCGCTCGAGTGGTATGAAAAATTCCAGAGGGCTTGCAAGAGTCTTAAAAATGACCTGTTGAGCGTCTAAAAACACTCATACAACCAAGTAACACCTGAAACGGGATTAGTACGTTGGTAATGATGAGACACTAAGATGAGATAATCTATACATCATGAAGCTCACTATCTTGCAAAATAGACAGTATGAACAGAATATCATGAGCAATTCAGGTAAGCATATATCAATGAACATGGGTAGCATATGAATGCACATCTCAATGACAAACATGAGAGCTCACATATTGTGTGTGTGTGTGTGTGTGTGTGTGAGCAATCCTTGAGTGGCACAATCGCTAGAGTTAATCCTAATAGTGATCGGATGGATGGACCTAATAGTGATCGGATGGATGGACCTTCGGCAAGAGAGTCTAAACACGACTGAGGAAAAGTCAAACCACTAGGAAACAAGGGGTATTTGTTGAGTAAAAGCGGAGGCTCCCCCTCAATCAAAGAGTCAATTATTATTTTTATTTTTTATTTTTTTGCGCACTCATTGGCAGCTTTTATGCTCAAGAGTATGGAAACCAAACCAGAGAAGCATGGAGAAAATCAAACAAATGGCTTGGTTGGTGCCTCTGAGGTAGCCTTTTTCTCATGCCTTAACTATAAAAAAAACTTAGGGAAAAGCCGTGGAGATGCAAAAGAATGGTAGGTGGTTAACAGACTCAACATCACCCATGATATGTTAGTATAAGTCAATTCCTCTAGTAATGCATAAGACACAAATGCTAGTAGTCTATAGAGAAATTTGATCACTTATGTGGAAACTCCTGCAACGGTTTAACTCAAGGATGTGTACAGAATGAGATCGTGAAGGCAATGAACATGTACATTCAAAATGCACAAAGGACAAGTACACACAAAACCTTGTATGCAGCATGAGAAGTGTTCAAGTAAATCTATGTACAAAGATGACAAGTATCAATGATAATGAGATTATAACATCTAAGCACACAAAACGCCAATCACACAACCACTCATGCATCAAGTCATACTCTAGTTTATGAGCACTACTCCCAAGGTCTTTCTAAGGAACTCAAACTTAAGAAGATTAAGGGGTTTTGTAAAAATATTAGCTCTTTGATGCTTAGTGGGTACATGTTCAAGAACAATAAGCTCCTCCTCAACTAACTCTCTAATGAAATGGTGACGAATGTCAATATGTTTAGTGCAAGAGTGTTGGACCGGATTTTTGGAGATATATGATGGCACTAGTGTTATTACAGAAAAGAGTGAGAGTGTCCTGGTTTATCCCATAATCATGAAGCATTTGCTTCATCCAGATCATTTGAGCATAGTAACTTCTTGAAGCTATATATTCAGCCTCAGCGGTCGACAGAGAGATGGCATTTTGCTTTTTGCTATGGCAATCAACCAAATTATTCCCAAGGTAAAAACACCCTCTGGATGTGCTTTTGCAATCATCAGCACATGTCCAATCGGCATCAAAAAAGCCAGTGATGTCGGTTATGGTGTCAGACGAGAACCAAATCCCATACCCTAAAGTCCCACTAACATACTTGATAATACGTTTGACAGCTAGAAGATGAGACTCTTTAGGACGAGCTTGGTAATGGGCACACACACCTACACTAAATGCAATGTCAGGCAAATTGGCTGTGAGGTACAGGAGACTCCCTTTTATACTCCTATAAAGGGTAGGATCAACATCAGTGCCAGAGGAGTCTTTAGAGAGGTGAAGACTCGTGCTCATGGGGGTTTGTGCACGTTTGGCTGACTCTAGACCGAACTTGGACACAAGGTTTTTGGCATACTTGGTCTGGGAAACAAACATACTAGGCGGCAGGTGCCTAATTCGAAGCCCCAAGAAAAATGATAATTCCCCCATCATGCTCATTTCGAACTCATGTGTCATGCAATCCAAGAAATATTTCACAAGAGATTCAGATGTGGATCTAAACATAATATCATCAACATAAATTTGAGCAACTAGAATATGAGACTTAGTATGTTTCACAAATAAGGTCTTGTCCACACTACCCCTTTAAAAGTCATTCTCAAGAAAAAAGGTAGTAGGTCTATCATACCACTACCAAGGGGCTTGTTTCAACCCGTATAAGGCATTGTTTAACTTGTAGACATGATTTGGAAATTTAGGGTCTTTAAACCCCGTTGGTTGCTCAACGTAGGCCTTTTCCTTTAAGTACCCATTTAGAAAAGTACTTTTCACATCCATTTGAAACAGTTTAAATCCAAGAAAACATGCAACAACAAGTAAAATACAAATAGATTCGAGATGTGCAACAGGGACAAATGTCTCATCATAGTCAACGCTTTCTACTTATGTATAACCTTGAGCAACCAACCTAGCTTTGTTCCTAACAATTGTACCATTTTCATCAGATTTATTTTTAAATATCCATTTGGTACCTATTACATTCATATCTCTAGGTTTAGAAACAAGAGTCCAAACTTTGTTACGTTCAAATTGACCTAATTCTTCATGCATTGCATAAACCCAACTATCATATAGTAAGGCCTCTTTTACATTTTTAGGTTCAATACCTCCTCCCAAATTTGTTTTCAAGTTTTCATTCGGTTTGAGACATTCCCAATCACTTGTTGTATCGGATGATTCAGCTTCACCCTTATTGATGGGTTCAAGATAGGACTGGTAGTGACCTGAGTAGTAGTGGTGATGTCTCTTTGTGCACTTTTTGGATTGGGGCTTGCCATAGGAGTTGGTTCTTGTTTGCCTTCTCGAGTTTTGCCTTGTGTTTCTCTTTGACTTTGTGGGGCCATATCAAGAATTTGAGAGTCATAATCTTCTTCCTCATGTAGAGATACAATTGGGGTACTTGTGTCATCTATAACCACATTGATATATTCCATTATAGATAAAGTATGAAGATTATAGACATGGAAGGCTCTACTCTTGGTTGAATACCCTAGAAAAGTACCTTCATCACTACGGAAGTTAAATTTTCCAAAAGGCTCTCTATCTTTGAAAATATAATATTTACTCCCAAAATTTTTGAAGTATTTTACATTAGATTTCAACCCTTCCACAGTTCATATGGAGTTTGTAATGTGCCGAGCCTTAAATACACATGATTCACCACATAAACAACGGTATTTAAGGCTTCAGCCCAAAATTTGGGAGGAACCTTCTTACTAAGGAGCATAACCCTAGCTATTTCTTGAACAATCCTATTTTTCCTTTCAACAATTTCATTTTGCTGGGGTAATGGGTGCAAAAAATTCATGCTTAATGCTATACATATCACAAAAATTCAAAAATGAGTTATTTTCAAATTCACGACCATGATCAGCTCGGATTCTTATGATACTCCCGATAGAAACGCCCTGCTTATTTTGGATTTTAAGGACTATGGATTTGAAAGCATCAAACGTATAAGATTTTGCTTTTAAAGAATTCACTCATGTGAAACAAGAATAATCATCAACATTTAAAAAAATATATCTTTTACCTCCAATACTTTTAGTCCGAGTGGGTCCCATAAGATCTATATGAACAAGCTCAAGAGGACGCTTGGTTGTTAAGCTATTCACCTTCTTGTGAGGGGCTCGAGTTTGCTTCCCCAATTGACATGGCCCACACACTTGGTTTACAGTCATACTCATTTTGGGTACTCATCTCACAATCTCTTTGTTGGCTATCTTTGTTCGGTCTTTGAAATTCATATGACCTAATGGCTGATGCCATAAGTCTAGATTACTCATGATGGCCGAGTGACAAGTGAGATCATTAGTAGTAACAATCTCATAGTAGTTGTCAGATGTGTGAACCCCATGCATAACAGTATTTCCTTTTTTGTCCAAAAATTGACATTTATTTTTTGAAAATAGTACGTCATGATGTGAGTCATACATTTTACTAATACTTAAAAGATTAGTTTTAAGGTTGTCAACAAGCAATACATTCTCTAGATCTGGAAGACCAGGGACACTTATAAAACCCTTTCCAATGACTCTAGAGGTGCCACCATCTCCAAAAGTAACAATTCCTCCTTCATATTTCTCAAGAGATGTGAAGTAGGATTTGTCACTTGACATGTGATGACAGCACCCACTGTCAAGATACTACATGTGCGAGTCACATGCTTTTAGTGTAGTGTCAACAACAAAACAAGTTAGGTCACTCTTTCTTATCCATAACTTTTTGGTCTTCACAGAAGGGGGACTGGCATTCTTGGTAAATGCTTAGCGTTGTGAATACCATTATAAATCCTGGTATTACGCCTTGATATGTAAGGTTGTCTCCTAACCGATGAAGCATTTGAATTTCTAACTTTTTAGGAGATTCTACCAAATAACTCAAAACAATAAGGGAAAATGTGGCCATACCTACCACAATGATGACAAATCAAAATAGGTTTTACCTCCCTTTCTTTGGTCATACCACCTTTAGGTTGATGGAGAGGCTTGTCATCCTGTTGGATCTTCAGCTTTCCTTTGGCTTGAGTTGTATGAGCCTTTCCTTTTTGCTGTGTTGCATCAACATAGCCTATCCCACTTTTGTCACCACCCATTTGTTCTTTGATCCTTTGTTCCATATATCAATTGTGGCTCTAGCATTTTTGAGTTCTTCCTCTTTCTGACTGAGCAGCTTTTCCATGACAACTTGAGACATCTTGAGAGATTCAATTTTCTCTTCATATGTGGCATAGATTTTCAGAATTTCATTCCTCTTGGTCTCACAGGTCAGAAGCTTTGCACAGAGAGTTTGTCTATCACTTGAGATCTTGATGACATCCTTTTTAGCTGCAGAAATCTTCTTTTTTAACCTGACATTCTCACTTTCATATGCTTTGAGTTTGATAATGAGTTTTTCATTCAACTTGGATAAGTTTAGAGATTCGCTCTATAGCTTTTCATAAGCCTGTTGAAGTTCTTCACCATCTAACTCATCAGTATCCTCTGAGGTTTCATCATCTTCTTTTTGTTATTCTTTCTCCTCTAGAGCCTCCAGTTGAGTGACTAAGGCATTGATGTGGGTATTACTGGATGGCTGTGAAGATGACTCTGTTCTTTCACGGAATTGCATAGGAACAACCCATGTATCTTTGGCATTCTTGCAATGAGAGATCCAAACTTGTTCTCCTTCAAAAAGTGCTTCTTAATGGTGTTCAAAACTCTTTAACTACTCTTCATGTCAGCCCTTTCAACATCACTCCATTCCTCAGTCGGCTTGGCAACCTTTTGATTGGTGTCCAGATCAATCATAAGTGGTGCTTCAATATTTTCCTCCATTGTGTGCCAACCTTTAGGATCTCAAGCTCTGAGATAAACTCTCATTCTACACTTCTAGTATAGATAATTACTCCCATCAAAAGTAGGAGCACGATGCAGATTAGGCCCACGAGCAAACTCAACTAGCTTGGGAGTTGATTGAGTGAAGCTAGAACAGAATGCTATGTAGGTACTATCTCCGTCTTCACCAGATTCGGTTTCCTCAACTTCTTGCTCTGACCCGCTTTCATCATCCCAAGTCACTGTGTAGACTTTTTTTCAGTTCTTTTTTGAAGGACATTCGAGAGCAGTATGCCCAAACCCTTGGCATTCATAGCACTTGACTCCTTGTCCTCTCATAGTCTTCTTTTCAGTCTTCAGAGAAACTTTGGGTTGAACATCTTTGGGTTTATCAACACCCTTATCTTTAGAGCTAGTGTCCTTGGAAATTAAGCTTCTTTTTCTTTATTTTTTTGAAAAATTGTTTAGTAAACATAGCTGTCATTTTAGACTCTACATCAATTTCTACCTCAAGGTTGTTAGCAGTCTCATGAGCACTAGTAAATGCCACACAATCTTTTTATTTTTTCTTTGAAATCAGATGGGCTTCATAAGTCTGTAGGTTTCTAACTAACTAATCAAGCTTGAAGGTCTCAACATCCTGTGCGTCCTCTATAGCTGTCAGTTTTGATTGGAACCTATCGGGTAAGGACCTCAATATTTTTCCAACCACTTTAGATTCAGGGATTTTTTCACCGAATGTGAAACAAGAATTCATGATGTCACTAAGTTTAGCATAAAAATCATCAAACGTCTCATCCTTACGCATAAAAGGGTTTCAAAAAATGAGGCAAGACGTTAAAGTTTTGACCTTGTAACAGTAGTGATACCCTCGTGAATAGTTTCGAGAATGTCCCAAGCATCTTTTGCTACCTCACACATACAAATACGACGAAACTCTTCAGGTGTGAAGGAAAGAGAGAATTGATTGCTTTACTGTTCCAACTCGAATTTTGATAATCAATTGTATCCTATTTATCAATTGGTTTGGGAATATCAACACCATCGATGGTAACCATAGGTTCACTCCACCCATCGATAACAAAGTGCCAAACTGTTTCATCAATTGATTTTAAAAACACCCTCATACGAGCTTTCCAATAAGAATAGTTTGTTCCATCAAGTAAAGGAGGTATATGGGTTGAGTTACCTTCGCGAATCGAATCCATTAACACGAATCACACAAAATCACACTCTTATAGTATTTTTTTTCTTTTTTTATTATTTATTTTTATAAGAAAATAAAAATAATTGCTCTGATACCAATTGAAAAACCTAAGTGATTCGTGATTCGAAACAGTTTTAATTGTAACAATCCCTAAACAAATAAAACTAACAATCTAAATCATCTAGCACGTATGAAAGTGATTTAGATTGTTGTTTCACAATTAATAAGTCAACATAAATGATTTTTACGTGGAAAAAAAATCACAGTTGGAGCACCTCTAATTTTGATAAAAAATCACGGGTGAAACACCACTAATCAATCCACTATGAAGAATGAAAATACACAAGATTACCAAACATTTTACTCTATACTCTGTAAAATCTTCCTTAACAACTTATGCCTCTTTCACCAATGCCTTCGTTTCAGAATTGATTAGTCTGATGTTGAATCCACAACACCCACGCCGAATCCACGACAACGAGCTGCTTCAAACTCCTTCAAAGCCTTCACACTCGGATCTTCAGAATCTATCGTACAAGAACTCTTTGTTTTGAATGATCAACCAATCCTTTGATGTAAATGATTTAGCTCATGAGATAAACTCACCAAGACATTAAAGGAAACATGCAAAAAAACCTCCATAGAGAAACCCTAGCCGTCAAGAATAAGCTCTGGAAGATACAACCCTAAATTCTGTCTTTCGCCCAGATTTATAGAGAACAGGGGCTGCGAAGACCGCTCGAGCCATGGAATGGTCGCTCGAGCAGTGTGTTACATACGTGTGAAACCACTAATGACTTTGCTTAAGTTACCAACAAGTTCGCTCGAGTGAACATTGAACCCTCCCAGTACTTTTGTAGATTGAATAAACTTCTAGGAGATGGGATTTTTTGCTCGAGCGACCATTCTATTGCTTGAGCGGTCCATGACAAAACAAAACATAGATTACAAACTGAAAAAGCGTTTGTTCGCAGAATTGATAACATAAGGAACCTAACATAATTATTTTGGACACTTTCTGTTAATTTAATAATTGGAAAAAATTAGTGACGCCAACTCCAAAAATTAGTGATACGAACTTACACGTATTTGTATTTAACTTATGCATTTTTATGAGATCATTTATAAGTTAGTGAAAACTTATATAATTTTATGTTAGGGTTACATATGGTGTACATTTCACAACAGACCATTTCCCTATATGATAGTTTGTTATATTGTGTTCTATTGCATCATTAACATAAATATTTATTGGGAGAACTACATGTAGGTGAGAGTTGGGAAAAAAATTAAAAACACGTGGGGGTGCAAGTGCGTCCGTGGTGACATACAAATGAAAGGCTATGGGGGTTGCAAGTGTCACTTGCATTTCTCCATGTATTGATAGTTTTTATTATTATTATTATTTTTTCTAATTCTCACCTGCATGTAATTTCTCTATATTTTTTAATACCAGTACCAATTGTAGTACTACTTAGTACAAATTAAGAGTTGTGATTGAAATTGATTGAAGAGGAAAAAGAAGAAAAAAAAACAAAAAAGAATGAAGATGAAAAAAAATGAACATGTTCAGCTGAACATATGTTCTTTTATTTTTAAATCTAATTGCATTTAGGTTGTTACCCCAACCCCACCCCACCCCACCCCTTCCCTTGATCTCTATTTTATTGTGTTTAATGAGTTTGCCTAACCTATTTTTCTCCTTTTGAACCTATTAATACAAATACAATCAATAATCATTTTTTCATTATTTTTGCTTAAAAATAATGAAATTTCCGTCTTTTTAGAACAAAAGTTTTTAATTTTATTACTTTGGAAATATTAATTTGAATTTTTGTCACTAAATTTGAAGTGAGGTTCCCAAATTTGCAATTGGCCTTTAATTTTGAAATTATTAGTTTTCAAAATTTTACTATTTGAAAAACAATAAAATTTCATTCGGAAATTTCACTCGGTGAATTTTAGCAATGTTAGTGAAGTTGCACTAACTTCTAGCAATGTGTTTGTACCCTATTTGGCACGACCAATAGGAGGTTTCCATGTGGCATGAAGATCCAAAAAAAGTTGTTTGGGGTCAATCTATTGGGCCTAAGTTTTGATTGAGTTAACCTTTAGTGATTACACATTGATATATCCATAGAAAACAAGAGCAACAGTTATGGGCTCTTGATTTTCAGGAAGAAGTTTGAGATCTTGTCTCTATTTTCTCTCAAGACAATTGTCAAACAATTATAGATGTGCAACAATGATCCAGCCATGATGCACACCACATGTCCATATTTCAAGATTTTATTGTGGTTACTCTCGTGATCTCAACTAATATAATATCCTACATTAGTAGAACAACTCCTAAAAGCATGGAAAGAGACACATGATAATGATTTAAGGCCTTTCAAGATCATAGGCTTTTAATCAAGGTTATAGATGGTTTACCCATAGTAGAAAATCACCAGAAAATGTAGGAAGTGGGTTGATAATGGCAAAAGATCATGGGACATGTGACAAGCTATCACAAAGATACAACAGGCCAGTGAAGAATGAATTAACTAATATTGTGTGTTAATGGTGACATAGAAGAGAGATTACAGGATAGCATGCAATAATTCAACACCAACTATCCTCAAATATAACAAGTGGTCAGTTTTAAGTGAAAGATTATGGGCCACGTGATAGGCCATCATAGAATGTTAGCAGGGAAAGCAAGATTGAATAACTACTAGCAGCAACAACTAAAAATACCTAAGGAGGGGGGGGGGGGCATAACAAAGGGTCTTGTACCAATCAAACAAATTCACCATTCAAATCGGCCCTGTAATGCTCCGAAAACATATTCTCAAATTATAGTATTGTTATAATGAGTATATTTGACTATAAAATAGAATAAATCATTGAATTGTACATTTCATGCTTCAAAAGTAATCTCTTTCTCATTGAACTATTCAAGTGAGTACATTATTGTTTAGTTACATTCATAAAACATCTTAACATTTCAAGAAGCTAGAGATTATAGAACAAAATGCCTTGATGGCGTACACCTTCACAAGGGTTTCCCTTGGTTACAAAAAAATTGGGCTTCAGTCCCAAATCACAGAGCTTTAACATTTAGTAATCAAAGAGCCTTCATGCTCTCATTCAAAAATACACGCATTGCCGAAATTACTTTGGTGGAATTATTGCATCATTTCCTAAAAGGTTGTTACTTTTAGGGTGAGCTATTGCCAGTAGGAAATACCATTAATAAGATATATAATTATTCAAAAGGCATATGATTATGCTATGCAAAAGATAGGAAAAATCTAAGTCTTTTTCTTCTTAAAACCATGATGCTAAGTACATAATGTTAGAAACATATCTTAACCAATCCATGGGCTGTAAATACGCTATGACGTCCCAAGCAAGAGCCACAACCACACACACACACACACACACACACATATATATATATATATATATTTATATTGAAAATAATTCCATATTCTCTGACTCTAACAGTGGCGGGGTGTTGGGCACCCAAAACCTTTCCCTTTCACATTTGCCAACTCATGAAACGACAGGCTCGTGGACATCCAAAACAATATTTTTCCACATTTGCTGACTGTAAAAATGGTAGGCTCGTGGATACCCTAAAATATTTTGCCACATTTGTCCGGCAATATGCTCAAGATAGGACAATTGAGCAATTTGACTCCTCGCGCAGTTACCAATATACAATACATAACTAATTTCTAAAACTAGAGTCACTACCTGGACTCATACGCTAGTTACCCCCTCCAACAATTTCTGAATCCCAATTTCTTATGGTGTGTCCAATTTACGACAATACACAATATAAACAACAATATTCTTCAATTCCATAATCTCACATTTATCAATTAACATATACATATGTCCAAGATAGTTCCAAAAGCTCATATCCAACATCATTGTTAAGATTATTCATCCAATTTCATGGTTAAAGAGTCAATTTGGGTCAAACCTTTCATTAGATCAAATTTGGAAACTAGGGTTTTGGAAAAATTGGGGCTTTCCCCTCTTTTGCACAT
Source organism: Camellia japonica (assembly GCA_030407325.1). NCBI lineage: Eukaryota > Viridiplantae > Streptophyta > Magnoliopsida > Ericales > Theaceae > Camellia > Camellia japonica. The sequence continues at coordinate 106,046,283 of JAPPVO010000003.1, forward strand.
AAATGGTCAATATCATCACTAACAACAATAAACAACAAGGATATACATAAAATTTTACAAAACATGGAGTATAACCTGTTTTTATTCCTCAATCCACTTATATAACAAAAATACTCTCACCTATCTATATAACCAAGAAAATACCGCATCCCGAATCAATGATATATCAAGTTAAGAGTACCCCTACCTCAAGAGTGAAGGCAAAAGAAGAAAACCCAACTCAAAGCTTCAAGAAATTGCAAAACAATCGGTAGAACTTTCGAACTAAACTTACTCTTTGACTTCCTTAGAAGTTCTAGGGTAGATTTTAGGTAAAATCAAGAGAAATCAAGGGTGTGTTTGGTTTGTGTTTTGAGATAAATTTTCAAAAAAATAATAATAATTTGGGGAGAGGGTTTAGAATTTTTTTTGGTTGTTAGGTTGTATATTTTGAAAATAGTTTTGAAGTATGGGAGTTTGGGATGATTTGATTTTTTTTTTTTTTTTGTAGTTGAGTAGATATGTGTGAGAGAAAAAGTGATTGATTGATGTGTAATAGAGAGAGAAGTAATTTTAGAATTTTTTCGAGAAATTTCTAACCAAACATGTTTTTGGAAATTTTCTTCCAAAAACATGTTTCAAAATACAAACCAAACACACCCTAAGTGTTTTAGGGCTAGGGTTTTGCAAATGGGTGTTTGAGAGAGAAAGAGTATGAAAATGTGAGAGGAAAATGAGTTTAAATCGACTTTTAAATTTGTTGTCCCAAACATACCACTCAAGCGATCATTTCACCACTCGTGTGGTGAACACTAATTCGAACAGACTACTCGAGTGATCATTCCACTGCTCGAGCAATAAACGCAAGGTTCTAGAAATTTTACAAGCCTACAGTGAATATATTGAGAGCAACACATCTTCACTTGAGCAACAACCTAACTGTTCGAGTGGTCTTCTACCTATACCTAGTTTACAGACAAGATGTTGAGAGCCCCAATTCTCCGCTCAAGTGACCACTTGACCACTCGAGCGATCCCACAAAACAAGGCATTATAACCTCCATCTCTTAAAGAATTTTGTCCTCGAAATTCAGCGATTCCTATTAACGAAAAACTCCGACAATCCCAATGAAGACAAGCATCATTGCAACAATAGGCACAACAACAAAAATAGGATCAATCGAGGAGAAAATCAAAATTACAATTCGAACAAGGATGTAAAAGTCTAAATTGCTAAGAAAACATTACTTTCTCATTATTTCTTTACATAAGCCAAATACCTATCCTCAAAGAGAGAAACAAAATAATATAATTACAAATCATTAAACAAAACTGGGTACTTTTCACAGACCTTAGCTTGCCATTCCCAAGTAGCCTCTTCTACTCCGTGATGATGCGTAACTTTAACTAAAGAGATGGTGCTGTCGGGAGTCTAAGATCTTCACAAGTCTCTCTTCATATGAGGCATTCTCATCCACCTCCAGGCTTGTCCAATCTAGGACATGGGAAGGTCGGGTTCATACTTATGAAGCATAGAAACATGGAATACATCGTACACCCCGAAAAGTTGTGGTGGTAAGGCAAAATGATAGGCTACTTCTCCCACTCGTTCTAAAATATCAAAAGGACCTATGAATCTAAGAGACAATTTTCCACTTCGACCAAATCTCATCAAACCCTTTCTAGGTGATGTTTTAAAAAAGATGTAGTCACCAACTTCAAAAGATAGAGGTCTTATCGTCCGGTCGGCATAGCTTTGAGCCGTAATCAACCTCTTCCATATGAGGGCCACTTTCTCAGTGGTCTCACGAACTAATCGGGTCCAAGCATGGGTGAGTCTCCCACCTCGGTCCAATACACCGGTGATCTACATAGATGCCCATATAGAGCTTTGAAAGGCATTATCTCGATGCTAGCTTGATAACTATTATTATAGGCAAACTTCGCTAGTGGCAAGTGCATCTCCAAAGAACCTTTGAAGTCCAAAACACACGCTTTCAACATGTCTTCCAAGATTTGGATAGTGCTCTCAGATTGACCATCAGTTTAAAGGTGATAAACAATGCTAAAAATCAATTGAGTACGTATAACACTTTGTAAACTCTGCCATTACTGTGCGGTAAAACGAGAGTCTCTATTTGAGACGATGGTCACTGGAACCTCATGAAACCAAACAATATATCTAACATAAAGCTTAGCTAAGTAGTCAACCGAATCCCCCATACACATAGCAAGAAAATGTGCCGACTTAGTTAGTCGATCCACGATGATCGAAACCGCATCATTACCTCTCTGAGTTCTAGGAAGACCTAAAGCAAAATCCATTTTTAAGCAAAGAGAGTCGGTGCTCCCCATGGCAAAGTGCTAGGACGTATAAAGCCCTTGCCTAAAAATTCTTATAATTGTTAATTCAAGACGAGTAGTTCGACTGGTGTGAATCTATAAGGTGCTATGGAGATGGGTGTCATGCAGGCACCAAATATATAGAAAACTCGACCTTACCATGAGGTGGTAATTCGGTGAGGTCTTCTGAAAAGACGATTGGATACTTGCTAAACAATCTAGGAAATATATCCCAGACCATACTACGCTCTTTAGCCATAAAAGCTACAAAGAAGAAACTAAGTTCACCTCAACCACATAGGTCATGCAATGGCGGCAACAATCTATCGGTTTGATCCTCTAGAATATAGAAACAATCCTCATTTGGTGTGCATATGGTAACTTTCTTACAGTAGCAATCTATGGTGGCATGCTAGGAAGATAACCAATCCATGCCTAGGATGACATCAAAACTCGACATATCTAATACAACAAAATCAAAAGAGAGTCAGCGATCAGCGACCTCAATCTCACAACCATGACATACCCGATTCAAGATGACTTTACCCACAACCGATGACTAAATCATGAGCGGTGACTCTAGTTGATCAATCTCTAACCCCAAAATGGATACAAATGCAGATGCTATAAATAAATGAGATGCTCCAGTATCTATCAATACATTGGCCCAACTATTAGAAATAAGATATGTACCTTTCACTACAAATGACCCAGAAGACTGCTCAGATGTGATGATAGCATAAACTCGCCCTTGTGGTCTCTTCTCACTCTAATTGCCCTTCCGAATGTAGGCTGGTTGCATCGACTGTGCATAAGTGGCCTCATGTACTGCCCTAGATGCCTGTCTATACTAAACTGGCTGACGAGTCTACCTCTGACCCTAACCTACTTGAAAACCTCCTACTTGTAGGAACCTTGAAGCACTAGTTATCCCGGTTGACTATGGGCAAGACCTCTTCATTTGCCCCGTCTGTTCGTAATGATAATATGCGGGCTATTGACCCCTCCCCTAAGATTGTCTCTGAGAATGAGCCGACTACAGCTAACCAAAACTTTGAGGCAAGGACTGGAAGGAAGAAAAACCCTCGACTTCTTGGAGGATCCCGTATCACCTCGGGACTTTACATAACTCGACCTTTTAAGTTTCCACATAACTCGACCTTTTAAGTTTCTGCCTCGACTCCTCGGTCTCCAACATGATCTCAATGTATGTTGCGACTTCAACAAGCTGATCATACTCTCTAAACATATTACCCATCCTCTTCATCAAGATCTTGGGTTTCAACCTCTTTTCAAATTCCAAGCATCGGCGCTCCTCGGTCGCCATAAGTTTGAGTGCAAAACGTGATAGGCTAGTGAATGTGGCTTTAAACTCGGCCACTAGGGAATCTAGTTGTCTAAGCTCTTCAAATTGCTTTCTAAACCTTTCCTTAGCAGTCGGAGGTAAAAACTTCTCCTGGAAGGCGTGAGTGAATGCCTTCTGAATGTGCTCGACTCGGTGCTTAACCGACTTCCATTACTGACCGGCTTTCCCTTTCAATTAGTAAGCTGCTAGCCCTACTTGGAGCTCCCCCTCATGGATATCTAGGATCTCAAAGAATTTGATGATCTGCTCTAGCCATTCATCGACTTTCATTGGATCGGGTTTGCCACTAAACTCAGCGGGATTGGAACAGAAGAACTCTTTCCTTATGAAGGAAGGTCTAGTCTCTCCCTTCACTGTCCTAGTTGCTTGCTCAGCTTAGAGTATGTCCATGGACTCTTGAAGAGCCCTAACCATTTCTCGAGCTAATGCCCCCATTGCATCTTGGGTTAGATGTGAGACCATGTTGTTTTGCCTAACCCCTTCTTCTTGGGGAGGAATATCTTGTTGGGCCGGAATACCCCGACCACCTGGCGAGGTCTACCGCAGCTCTGACACGTCTAGACATCCTACATAAAAATGGAGATAAGGTAGGATTGAACTCACAATTCACATACTCACATGTTATTTTGCACGTCACATTCGAATAATCTCAAACCTACTCATGTATCTGTTTCATATAAAGAAAACTAGACAAGCACATAGAGCACATATGAATCACTCTCCTAAGATATCAACTTATCCCACAACACTCAAGGACTTCCAAATGGAAAAAGTATTGATCAGGTGCCTTTCCAAAGGGACTTCGATGGGTGTAATGGACGTAAGTCATATCCTAAAAGCATAACCCCATACCCATATAATCACATAAACACATAAACATGCAAGACAAATTAATGTCCCATCCTAGCATGATAAACCCATTGTGACATATGCCACCTCCCACGAGCTCTTGGTATTCAAACCTGGTTAGCTCTGATGTCAAGTTGTAACGTCCTGAAAATATATTCTCAAATTATAGTATTGTTATAATGAGTATATCTGACTATAAAATAAAATAAATCATTAAATTGTACATTTCATGCTTCAAAAGTAATCTCTTTCTCATTGAACTATTCAAGTGAGTACACCATTGTTTAGTTACATTCATAAACATCTTAAGAGGTCAAGAAGCTAGAGATTATAGAACAAAATGCCTTGATGGCGTACAACTTCACAAGGGCTTCCCCTGGTTACAAAAAAGTTGGACTTCAGTCCCAAATCACAAATATAGTCCCTGGAGCTTTAATTTGTAGCAATCAAAGAGCCTTCGTGCTCCCATCCAAAAATACACCCAATGTCGAAATTACTTTGCTGGAATTACCACATCATTTCCTAAAAGGTTATTACTTTTAGGGTGAGCTATTGCCCCGTAGGAATACCATTAATAAGATATATAATTATTCGAAAGGCATATGATCATGCTATGCAAAAGATGGGAAAAATTCAAGTCTTTTCCTTTTTAAAACCATGATGCCAAATGCATGATGTCAGAAACATATCTTAACTAAACCATGGGATGTAAATACTCTATGACGTCACAAGCAAGATCCACAACCACGCATATATATACATATATATTTTTATACTGAAAATAATCCCACATTCACTGATCTAACAACGACGAGGTGTTGAGCACCCAAAACCTTTCCTTTCCACATTTGCTGACTCCTGAAACAGTGGGCTTGTGGACACCAGAAACTATGTTTTTCTACATTTGCTGACTGTAAAAACGGCGGGCTCATGGATATCCTAAAACCTTTTCCCATATTCGTCCAACGATATGCTCAAGAAAGGGCAATTGGGCACCTTGACTCCCCGTGCGGGTACCAATATACAATACACAACTCATTTCCAAAACCCGAGTCACTACCCGGACTCATACACTGTTTACCCCCTTCAACAATTTCTAACATCCACAATTTAAATCATAAAGAAATGATGTGATGCACATATGCATGAATTTTTAAATCCCAATTTCCTATGGTTTGTCCAATTTACAACAATACATAATATAAACAACAATATTTTTCAATTCCTCAATCTCATATTTATCGTCCAAGATAGTTCCAAAATCTCATATCCAACATCATTGTTAATATTATTCATCCAGTTTCATATTTCAAGAGTCAATTTGAGTTAAACCCTTCATTAAATGAAATTCGAAACTAGGCTTTTGGAAAAATTGGGGCTTTCCCCTCCTTTGCACATTAAAGGTCAATATTCATCACCAACAACAATAAACAACAAGGATATACATAAAGTTTTCCAAAACATGAAGTATAACCCCTTTTTATTCCTCAATCTACTTATATAACAAAAATTCTCTCACCTATCTATATAACTAAGAAAATACCACATATGCATCCCAAATCAGTGTTATATCAAGTTAAGAGTACCTATACCTCAAGAGCAAAGGCAAAAGATGAAGACCCAACTCAAAGCTTCAAGAAATAACAAAACAATCGGTATAACTTTTGAACTAAGACTGCTTTTCAACTTTCTTGGAAGTTCTAGGGTAGATTTTGGGTAAAATCAAGAGAAATCAAGGTTGCGTTTGGTAGAGTTTTGTAAATATGATTTGAGAGTATGAGTTGTATTTTGAGTTTGTGAGTTATGGAATTATGATTTGAGTGTAAAAAATTTGTTTAGTTATGGTTTTTGAATAGAGTGTTGAATTGCATGTGGAATTGAGTTTTGAAAGTTTGATGTGACATGTGAAATAAGAAAATTTGTTTGGTGATTCAAAATTGAGGGGTGGTTTGGGATGATCTAAATAAGTGCATTTTTTGACTTTTTATGAAATATGTGTTGGATATGAGTTGGTTTTGAAGTGATGTGTTAGAGAGGTGGTGCAACTTAAATAGGATAGTGACTTTTTGACTTTTTTAGATCATGCCAAATAAGGCCTTAACTCAACCTATAATTAATAATCAAACACACAACTCATAACTCGATATCCGTATTTTTGATCAATAGTAACAACCAAACTATTTTTAAAATACTCAAATAAAAAAATGATTTTTTTTCAATTAATTGTTTTTAAGTAATTTTTTTGAATAATTTTTTTTTCAAATAAATTTTTTTTTTTCAAATAACTTCTATGTCAATTATTTTATGTCAATTATTTTTCTATCAATTCATTTTTTAGGCCTGTATAAACATTAAAAATATTAAAAATATTCCGAAAATCAAAATATTAAATATATTTTTTTTCAAAATAAATATTCAAAAAATTTAAATCATAAATATTTAAATAATTTAATAATCTAAAAATTTAATAAGTAAAAAATTAAAATAAAGAATCAAAAAATTTAAATCGTAAAAATTTAAATAATTTAAAATTTTAATATTTTAAATTTAAAAAACAACTTTACACTCAAATCGTAACCAAACACATAAAACAAAACTCAATTAAGAAATTATTTTTAAGACTCATAACCAAATACATAACTTGAAACTCCATACTACTTTCACAACTCTACACTCAAATCGTAACCAAATACATAACAAACAAAATTAAAATATTTAAAAATATTTTTATAAAATAGAGTTTGAATTTATTTTTATAAAATATTTTAAAATTAAAAAAATTAAAATCATAATATTTAAAAATATTCAAAAAATTTAAAAAATCGTAACATATTTAAATATTAAAATATTTAAAATCTTAACAAAATTAAAATATTTTTAAAATATTTAAATATTTAAAATATTGAAAAAATTAAAATATTGATTTGAATTGAGTTTTGAAAAGAGTTTTGAATTATGTGTTTGGTTATGAGTTTTGAAAAGTAATGATTATGTTTTGAATTGAGTTTTGAAAAATGAGTGTAGAATTATAATTTGAAAGCTCAAAACAAGCATCACACTCAAATCAATGGGTGGAATTATAATTTGAGAGGGTTATCAAACAGAGCCCAAGTGTTTTAGGGCTAGGGTTTTGGAAATAGGTGTTTGAGAGAGCAAAGGTATGAAAAAATGAGAAAAAAATGAGTTTAGAGCGACTTTTAAATTTGCTATCCCGAACAGACCGTTCAAGCGATCGTTCCACCACTCGAGCGGTGAACACTAATTCGAACAGACTGCTCTAGCAATCATTCCACCGTTTGAGTGTAAACGCAAGGTTCTAGAAATTTTGCCAGCCTACAATGAATATATTCGGCGCAACACATCTTTGCTCGAACGACAACCTCACCGCTCAAGCGGTCTCCTATCTATATCCAATTTACAGACAAGATACTAGGAGCCCCAATTCTTCGCTCGAACGACCACTTGACTGCTCGAGCGGTCCCACAAAATAGGGTGTTATAGACCCAGTGCCTTTATCCTTTAAATTGGCCCAATGCCTTTTATCTCGTACATTCCCTATCTTTCGTAGTTAGAATGTCTTTCTTTTCCTTAGCATAACTGTAGTTTTAATACTATCTTAATCTGTAAGCTACTTTTATTCATCAATGGAACAGTTTATTAGCTTACCTTATTTATCTAAGGCCTTTATCTTTTAATTCTAGTTTATCCATTGACCAGTATCTGTATCTAAATATGTAATCTTTACTTTTCAATAACACTAAAGCTTACTTCTAGTTTTCATCTCCATCACCTAAGAAAATTGTGAAGTCCTCTTCATTGATGCAAAAAAAGATTGGTGGTTGTCCGATCAACCGCACACATTTCACTTGATAGAAGTCAGACCTAAACGCATCGCTTTCAACCACACCTTAGACTAGGTCACAAGTCTTGGCATGCTGCGTACCAATGAATCATCATCCACTCACGCATTTGGTGCCAAAATTTGTGATGGTTTTCTTTTCCAAAAGAAAGGGAAATGCAATGACAAGTTTCATGACTTTTAGCAAACTCAAGAACAAAATTGTCATTTTTTTTTTTTCTTTTGGAATTTAATATTTATCATAGGTCTTGTTTGATACATTTTGATAAGAATTCATAGAAATTTTACAAAAACTAGAGATTTAGATTAAAAAAAAAAAAAAAAGTTATTGAGTTTTTTAAGTTTTCAAATCATTCCAACAACAAAGACAAAACTAACTTGATGAAGCACATTAGTGTTAGGGGTATTTTGGTCTGAAAATAACTTTCAAAATTTTATAGTACTTGAACTAGAAATTTTGTTTCTTGCGTACTTATGCTAGTAATATATTATGACGCGGGAGCTCTAGCCAAAACTTCCTCTGTAATTCCTTCTATTTGTTTTGTTTGGGTGTTTTCACATTTGTTAATCAAGATATTGAAAGTGCACAATTTACGCTGTGTTTGGTTGGGGGATTTGAGGAGGGATTTAGAAAGGAAAGGGAAAAGTTAGGTAAAATGTGAATAAAATATACTTACATTTCACCTAGTGTCACACACCTTTTCCCTTTCCCTTTCCAAATTCCTCCCCACTCTCCAACCAAACACAGCATTAGGTTGACCACAGAGGCTGAGGCTGGGCTGAGGCTTAAAGGAAAAGACTATAATTTTTTTACTTGATAATTTTTATTTAAAATTAATTTTTTTCTAAATTTTGAAATACGAATTAGTAATGAAGTTTTTATATCCAGTTTTTACTAAACATAATATTTACAATTGATATTATGCCTAATCCATTTTTTTATGACACGTATAGTCAATTATAATTATATAATTTTATCAATTTAGTTTTGAAAAACTTTTTAATATACTTACATTTCACCTAGTGTCACACACCTTTTCCCTTTCCCTTTCCAAATTCCTCCCCAAATCTCCCAACCAAACACAGCATTAGGTTGACCACAGAGGCTGAGGCTGAGGCTGAGGCTTAAAGGAAAAGACTATAATTTTTTTACTTGATAATTTTTATTTAAAATTAATTTTTTTCTAAATTTTTGAAATACGAAATTAGTAATGAAGTTTTTATATCCAGTTTTTACTAACATAATATTTACAATTGATATTATGCCTAATCCATTTTTTTATGACACGTATAGTCAATTATAATTATATAATTTTATCAATTTAGTTTTGAAAAACTTTTTTTTTTTACAGAAATAACTATTACGAGTATTGTTTATAATATTTTTATAAATAATATAAAAATAAAACCTCTTTTACACATAATCTTAGACGAGCACCTAAATTACCTGATAATAAATTGGTTGAACATGGGGTGTTGGGTCACACTAATGCTCAAAGTTGGACTTCATGCCCATTTGTTTACAGAAAATTCACCAATATACAATGTATACCCTATGTAATTTTTTCATAAAATTACGTAAATTTTTATAAATTTGTATAAGTGATTTTATAAAAATATATAAGCTCAACATAAATTTGTGTAAGATTATTCATAAAAGTGAATTTACATGGATTTATATTTAACTTACGCATTTTTGTGAGATCATGTATTTAAATTAGTAAAAACTTATATAATTTGTACTAGAGTTGCATAAGGTGTGTATTCTATAATGAAACAATATCTCTTGTTTGCTAGTTCTAAGTAATTAATATTTCCTTTATATAAACTTACATATCATATCTATTTCATTATGCATTGAAATAATATTGAAAAAGATAAAGAAAAATTTCAATTGACTATTGAAATAAATAGTTACTAATGTGTTTTTTATAATTAGAAATAATCTTATATGCATATTATAAATTATTAATAAAATATAAAAAATAATATATAATTTTTCAAAATTGGGGGCCAGGGCCACTTCGGTTCCTCCATAGTTCCGGTCCCTCCATAGTTCGCTACTAACGTAATGATTCAAAATACCATTTTCATTGTAATTTTCATTACTCGAGCCCCCCAAAAACCTTTCTAAGTCATAATTTTTCACCGCAAATGAGTGAGACTGTTTTTTTGGAGGGCTCCTGTAACCTCCAAAATGATCCACATCATTCATGATGTGTGGGACTCACTTATACATGTATAGAACCCACATCATGAATCACTTTAAAAATTATAAGAATCCGTAAAAAAAGAAAGTCTGTTTCATTGTCGATTTTTTACACAATCATTACAAGAGTCACAATGTGCATCCCACCTTTATCTTTTTTAAAGTTATAACTTTTCAATCTCTTCCACTCATAAACCCACCATAACGTTGTCAAGTAAGAATATTAAAAAATATTATATATTATGAATTTTTATTTTGAAAATAAAATATGTGGTATAAATTTAAAATTAACAAGATGTATGTCACATTTAGAATAATTATGATATATAGATGTATTTTTTGAGATAATTTTTCTAGATATATGATATTGTTGAATAATATTTCATTTTTATGAAATAGTTTAGACTAATGCTGAACTAACCAAACTCAAATCCCAAAAACAAAATATGCATAAACAAAAGAAAAAAGAATGAAAATTGTTAATTATGTTTATTTTATGAATGCATTCTTGCAAATACCACATTGGAGTGGGAATGAAGGATGATTATGACACAAATCAAATTAGGCATGTGTGCTAATCAGGTGTCATTGACTATATAAATTTTTTATTATTTCACACTATCAAAAAATTATATGCTTGTAATGAATATGGCACAATTATAGCTTATTTTGTGGATGCTGTTAAAATTCTTGTAACTTCACAAATCTTGCTTCATGATATCAGTATCATGTGGGGTCATTTATTTATTTTTTTGATAACTCAGGTATCTCCAACCCGTTGATTTTAAGGGAAGTCAGGACTAATCCTGAGGGCCCTGAAGTTAACGAACGGACAAACCTCCAGTGGCCCCAAGATATGACTCGAACTCGAGACCTGTGTGATTTTATTCTCATGTAATTGTGATTCATAAATATTAAACCAAATCAAAGCAAACCTTAAGTCCCCATCAAATGGCCTTAAGTCCCATAAATATAATTTATAAAATATATAATATTTTTTCTAAATTTATAATATGTTGATATATATTTCCATGAGACGACACAAATATCCAGAAGCCCCCCTATTCAACTTCCTCCCATAAAATGAAATGCAACCACCTTTTTCTAAAAGCTTAGTGGAAGCCAGAAAGTAAAAGATAGGGACACTCTGGGGACCTGTTAGGGGAGCAACCACATAAAACTTCCTCATTGTCGCAGAAATATATCAAAGCTTTCCCACCCAATCATTTTTTAAGTACACAATTTTATTTAATCCTCATCTTTAATATTAAATCATATTAAGAAACACACAAAATATTATACAAAATTCTGGATCCCACATATACGCTTATCAGGACTTTTTAATTTAATTTAATTTAATTTTTTTCAGTGTCGCGTTAAAGTTTATTGTATTACTAACATTTCTATTTCATTAATAGCATTGGGCTTTCTTTCGGTCCAAATTTAAATTGGAAGATATTGTTTAGATCTGTAGAACTCACTATGAATCATTTATTTTGTAAAATCCTTCGTATAACATCTAAAAACAAATTAGATTTATTTAATAATCGTAACCTATTCAATTTATCATTTCTGTTACTAAAATGTCCTCATCTTCTTCTTTCATTTTCTTACCTTTGCAACTTTGATGGTAGGTGCTCAACCCATCCCCACTCTTATCTACCACCCTAAAGTTCTTTCTCACACTCTTTTGCCTTCAATCACTTTAAATCCCTCTTCCATCCACTCCTCCATCCTTCATCTCGCATTCCTTCTTTGTCTAACCCATTCCCACCCCACTCAACGACCTAATCAAGTAAAACCCTACCTACCATAAGTACACAAGCCCTTCAAACTCTTCCTTGTCACGGCCTTTCACTACCTTCCTGCTGTTGTAAGGTTAAAAAAAAAAGAAAAAAAAGAAACATACTATTGCTTACTCTTCAATAAAGACTGAATATAGGGCCTTAGCACAAACTATTGTTGACTTGACTTGGTTTTATCATTTGTTCAAGGATCTTCATCTCTCTGAATTCTTTGTTAGGAAAACAACTCTTCTAACCACAATCGTTGAGACACAAAATAGCAAAAAAAAAAAAAAAAAAAAAAGATAATCAAATCAAAGAAATCAAACACACACTGAACGTAATGATTTACTCGTTCCGCCTTGGACCGGCCCTTCCCTTGAAGGGAGGCCACCTTCAAACCCCCACAGGTTGAGTGAAAAGTACTCATTAAGGTCCACAGACCTAACAATCTCTCACTTGGAACCTAATAACACAAGCTCTCCATCATTTTGTCACATAGAGAGAACACCGCAACAACTCGATCTTCCTTCATCAAACTTCAAGGCCAACTGAAGTTGCACACAACTTCAGTTTGCCAATGGTGACTGTCTTGGTCAATATATCTGCTGGATTCTCATTGCCACGAATCTTCTCAAAAGATAAGACTCATCATCTACAAGTGAATGAATGAAATGGTATCGCAACTGAATGTGTTTTGTCCTAGTAACCAAATCATCTCCTTCCCAGCTTTAGTAATAGCAACATACTCAGCTTCTATTGTAGAAATGGCTACAATTTTATACAATTGTGAAATTGAACTCAATGCTATACCACCTAATGTGTAAACATAACTAATATTACTCTTCATGTTATCCACATCACCAGCTAAGTTTGCATCAACATAACTATGTAACCTAATGTTGGTTGGTTTGAAACAAAGTGCCATGTCTATAGTACCACTCAAGTATCTAATAATCCACTTCACTGCCTCTCAATGGTGCTTGCCTGGATTACGTATGTAGTTACTAGCCACTCCCATTGCATATGCAATGTCTGGCCTAGTATAAACCATGGCATACATTATGTTACTGATAGCTGAAGCATATGGAACTTGTTCCATGTAAACTTGCTCTTCTTCGGTCTTCGGTGACTGCTCTTTGGTAAGTCTGAAGTGGCTAGCTAATGGAGTGCTCACTGGTTTTGCACCATCCATGCTAAACTTCGTGAGAACCTTCTTGATATACTCAACATGTGACAACTTCGAAGTACCGTTAGCCTTGTCCTTGTGAATCCTCACACCAAGGATTTTGTTTCTAGCTTTAAGATCCTTCATCTCAAATTAGTTAGACAAAAGTTTCTTCAATCTTTTTATCTCTTCAATGCTAGATCCTATGATAAGCATATTATCAACATATAAGAGCAAAATAATATAACTTTTGTCAAATCTCTAGAAATAACAGCAGTAATTTGCTTGACATCTTGAAAAACTGCTGCAACACATAAACTCATCAAACTTTTTGTACCATTGCCTTGGGGCTTGCTCCAAACCATACAAGCTTTTTCGAAGCTTGCATACAAACTCCTCTTTGCCACGTGCAAAGAAACCTAGTGGTTGCTTCATGTAAATTTCCTTCACTAAATCACAATGGAGAAAAGTCGTCTTCACATCCATCTGCTCAAGATGCAAACTGTAGACAAGCCCGCGAGGGGACCTCGCTACAGTTCGGACTCGATTTGTGTCACGGTTCTTAATCTGAACCAAAGAGTCCAAATCCGGCAAATCGTTTTGAGAAAATAGATTTTTTTGAAAGAAGTGCCAAACATGGACTGCTTTGCCAGATACAGAGTCGCTACCTAAATATTTTATTTTGGGAAATTTAGGAAACCCTGACTCGTTGCCTAAGGCCACGTGTCCGTCATCACCAAAGTTGCCTCGGCTCGGGAACTTGGGTACGATTGGGGAAGGTCACTTCGTGAGCACCCCCGCTCGCCCGATCAAAGATCGGCCTCTACTAACCATGATATCGAGTTTTGAAAACATTGTGTATTCTTATTCCGGTTATTAGCCTAGGTTACTATGTGATGCGCACAGCATACAAGTATAGACTGAGTCGTCTGAATTGGAACAAAACACTTCATGTTTGTTTGTGAAAATGGTTTGCTACTCGCAAGTAGGCTTAAAATGCGGATTTTGCCACCCTCGGGTGGGCTTAGAAAACATGATTTTGCCACTGTCTAGTGGGCTTAAAACAAAAATTTGATGAATTGTTCCAATCCAAATAACCCAACCTCCACCCACAGGCATTCAAGGCAGTTATATCACATAAGCAGTTAGCCTCATGGTAAGCATGCTATTCATGGCAGTCACTCATACGCATGCAAGGATGCTAAAGCATAAAACTCACCAAGTACTCCAAGCCAAAAAAGAAGCTAATTAGAAATCCATGCATGATCCTAAATATACAGAAGTGCCTAATGCAACACATGCAAAAATGCAACTATAGCAGGCTCGGCTATTCTAAACATGGCATATGGAATGCTACAGCTAACATGTATTCAACTTAGAATTGAAATACAAATGCAGTTAGTATGATGCGCTGAGCCCGGTGCATGCAAAACAGATGAATGAATGCAAACATGCTATCATACTGTATGCTAATTGAAACATGCCCTAATCTAACCATCATAAGCTGGTAAATAAAAGGGAAGAAAGACGTAGGGTTGGAAGACATACATCACACTCACGCACACTTATTACAATTATGCCCTCGCGCAGAGGGTCCGAATAAATAGTACAGTCCAAATAATACAGTCAAAATATGTACAAATCCCTAATTAATTTACAAATTAACTAAGAATAATAAACTGGCATGCAAGCCAGGGACTGCCTTGACTCTTCTTCAGATGATGAATGATGCATATCCGGGTTGCCTTTGCGCAGAAATCCACTGTGATGCCCCAATTAGCCTCTGTTTTGCAATGGTTTTTGGAAAGCGTGCCAAGCCCTGGAAGACTGCTGATTCTTGATTTGCTGCAACAGAGAGCAGGAAAGGGGCATGTGTAGACACCCCATTTTTGACCGTCCTCAAGACCTGGACGTCACCGCTTGAACACTCGGTGATTATCCATGTTCGTGTTCGTTTGGAGTTCCCGGAGTTCTCGGCTGCGCGCGCCTTGCCTCAGGACCTCCGAACTCGACCGTTTTGTGTTTGGTTTTGCACCAAACACCTGTGTTTTGCCTTGGAAGGGTAGGGAATGCTTTGTGAGGCATCCCCACACACCACCGGCAGTGGCTAGAGGCCACCGGCTGGTTGGTGTTGCCACCGGCACTATATTGTGCCGGTCGGCACTCTTTTGTGCCGGTCGGCAGTCAATTTTGGCAAATGACCATTTTGCCCTGCCGACTACTGTACAGCTGCTTTATCAGATATTTTTAGACAGCTGTATCACCTTTTTGCTCCCCTCCATACACGTGTATGGAGGGATGACCCTTTAGGCTTGCTTAACTTGTAAGTTTTGTGCCTATACAAGAGAAGCTCTCTTCTCTTGACTAAAAGGTTGAAGTTCTTGAGAGACTTAGCCATTGTTAGAGAGAACCAAGCTCTGGTTTTTAGGGTTAAAATAGATATACACCCTATCTCTCTCTTTTTCTTTTGTATTCTAGGTGTTTTGGTTCACATTATTGCACTAAAACACCTAGTCTTCCACCTTTCCTTGGTGTCCTCGAAAATCAGAGCTTATTCTTGAAGTTCTTGGCTGGTTTGAAGCTCAAGGAAGCAACAACATCAAGCTTTGTGAAGGGGTCTACAAGGGTGAGACACTAACTCTCTTTTTACCCCATTTTTGTACCTTGTTTTTACCTAGCTTAGAACTGTTTTTGTGCTTAGTGTATAACACAAAAAAGTTCTATTTTTTAAGCCTCTTTATTGTTTATTAAGAGTGTTTGGTGGTTTGGGTAAGTTTGACCACCCTTAGGCCTTGAAAAGGCCCTTTTTGTGCTATTTTGTGAGAGATCCGAGACTTTGGTGTTAGGATCTCTTCACCACTGAAATCTTGAGGGATTTCAGTGGTGAAGATGATGCCTTAGAGTCTCAAGAAGGAGAGGACCACCCCCTCTCCTTGATATCCTTGAAAAGGACAAGATTTGGCTTCTTGAGGGAGCTTGTGCTTAAGTGTGTGTTGAGCATGTTTGGTTTGTTTTTCATGCTTATATTGCCATGATATAACATTGTCATAAGTTGGTTTAGGTCCCTCATGCATGCTTAGCATAGTTGCCTTGTAATGCCTTTTGATCCTCTAACATGCCTAGGTTGTATGCCTTAGCTTCTAGCATGTTTTAGGCTTGCATTTGTGAAGTTTTTGTGCTCATATTTCCATGTTTTAGGTCTGTCTCATGTTGTTTGAGCCAACCATAGCATGTTTAATATAGCCTCTTTGCATTGGGCTTGTTGGCCTTAAGAGCATGAATGAATAGCATGCCTTGTTTGCATCATTTTAGTGGCTTGGAACCACCTAGCATGCTATTTCAGTCCCTTTGGTGTGCTTGTATGCTTGCCTTGGTGGCCTCTTCATTGCTTTGAAAGCATGTGTTAAATGCTCCATGTTTTGGCTTTAATGCATGCCTTTGGATTCATGTCATCTAGATGCCATCTAGGTGGTCCTTTAGGCTTAGTTTTATGTGTTAAAACTCTGTTTTTAAGTGTTTAAGTATTGCCATGTGTGGTTGTGCTAAGTGTGGTTCAAAGCCTCATTGATTTGCTTTGAACCTTAGACCATTTGCATGCTTTGTTTAGCTTGTTTTGTTGCATGATTTGGCATCATGTTTTGCATGATTTTCAGAGCTTTACAATGTGTGTTTATTGTCCTTGTTTGGTATCTCCAAGTGTGCTTGGGGGTTGCCATGTTTATGCCTTGGGTTTGGACCATAACACTTGCATGTGTGTGTGTGTGTTTAGTCTCCATTTCTAGGCACTTTGGCCACTGATTTTAGGCCAATTAGGAGTAGTCTAATTCATGTTTTAGTCCACTCCATTGCTTGGTTTATATGCCTCTTTGCTTAGGTTGTATGCCTAACATGTTTAGCTTGCTCGCATTGTTCATGTCGCATGCTAGATAACATGCTTAGAGTTGCATTGCATAAGCATGCATGCTTGGCCTCTTGAGATGAAAATGATAGAGGTTTGGCACCCTTTCATGTTTACTTGGTTTGCATGCATTTGAAAGTGAAGTTGCATCCTTGGTTCCTTGGGCCATCATGCATGGAAATGCGCGATTGGTGGTCCGAGAATCGAGGCACATGCCCCTTTGAGTCACTAACATGATAAGGGATGTGTTTGGTGCATAAATGGCTTGAATTATATTGCCATGCATGTTGTTGTCCTCTGCTGCTGTGAGTTGCAGGTTTTGCAGGCATTTTGTGCCGACTGGCACTGTTTAGTGCCGACCGGCAGTCAATTGGCAGCCGATGGATGAGTCTAGTGCCGGTGGCCTCCTCCTTCAGCCGGTGGTGTCCTACCCCAGCCGGTGGTGATCCCCAGTGCCCTGAGAGGCACTCCTGGGACTTTGGTAATTTTCTGAGGAGGAGAGCAGAGGAAACAGAGGCAATCCGTGCATGGCAGTGCGGTTCCGAGCCAGTCCCGAGCGCGTGCTGCATTGGGCCCTCATCCCGAGGCGATTTACTGTTTAATTAGATTAATTATTTTAATTAATTTAGTTGATTTGTAATATTTTAATTAGCTTGCGTAGTTAATTAATTTGTATATTCTTTTGGTCCCTCCGAGTGAGGGCAAAGTTGTAATAAGTGTGTGTGAGTGGGTGTATGTCTTCCAACCCCCATTTCTTTCTCCCTTTTATTTACCTGCTTACGATGGTAGATTAGGGCACGTTTATTTTAGCATACCTTATGCAATGCATGCGTGCATCCATGCATTTGTTAACATGCATCGGGCTCGGCACATCATGCAAACTGCATCGTACTTTCAATTCCAAATTGAATACGTGATAGTTGTTGCATCTCATGTGCCATGTTTAGGGTTAGCCGAGCCTGTTTAGATTACACCCCTGTACGTGATGCATTAGCCATTTAACATGAACTAGGTCATGCGTGTTTTGCTAACTAGTTTATTGTTTTGGCACGGAGTACGATGTAAGTTTTTTTTTAAGCTTTAGCATATCGCATGCGTGTGAATGCTAACATGACAGTATGATTGCCATGCGGCTAAATGCTTATGTGATATTACTGTTTGAATGCCTGTGGGTGAAGGTTGGATTGCCTGAGTTGGAACAACTCATTGAAATCCGTATTTTAGCCTACTTGCGAGTAGCAAAATCTAACACGTTTTTCAAGACAAAACGGATATGCAATGTTTATTTCCAAGTTAGGCAATCTAGTCTATACTTTTGTGTTGTGTGCATCACATAGTAATTCTAGGTTAATAACCGGAATAAGAACATGTAATGTTTTCAAAATCGGATATCACGGTTAGTAGAGGCCGGTCTTTGGACCGGGCGAAAGGGGGTGCTCATAGCTGACCTTCCCCGATCGTACCCAAGCTCCCGAGCCAAGACATTTGGTGATGACGGACACGTGGCCTTCGGCACCGAGTCAGGGTTTCCTAAATTCTCCCATTTTAAAATATTTAGGTGGCGACTCTGTAATCTGGCAAAGCAGTCCATGTTTGGCACTACTTTTCAAAAAATCTGTTTTTCTTCAAAACGATTTGCCAGAGTTGGACTCTTTGGTTCAGATTTAGAACCGCAACACACAAACAGGGAGTCCGAACTGTAGAGTGAGGCCCAAGGGCACGTCTACAACATGGCAATGTATTTTCACAAATGTATGCATGCCTCGATCCTCGTGCCACCAATCACGCATCTCGATGCATGATGGCCGAAGAGTCGAATTGCACAACTCAATATAGAATGAATGCACATGAAAATACAACTAAGACCTAACTCCATCATGGATGATCCGGAGTGTCGGCGACTGGGAAATTGAGACACGTTCCGTCACTCGGAGTACGAAACGCCCCTCGTTTCCCCTGCTCGGACTAACTCTTATCCCGAACACAATGCAATATGCATGACATGCATGAAATGCAATTAAGATACAACCTAACATGCACAATGCTATGAAATGACATACACGATGCACGAGGTAACATGGCATACACAATGCGCTAACATACAACCTAGCATACACAATGTTATGAAACGAAATGGAATACACAATGCATAATGGACTTACACCAACACAAGTGGACCTCAGCCACATTCACATAGGAGGCCATCAGATGAAAATGAGACACTCGAAATGCGTGCACACGTGCACGTAAACCGAGGACCGACCCTAAGGCACGGAATGCCACTCTAACAAGACATGGCAAAACATGGAATATGGCATACTAGCATGCAAATTTCAGAGGCAAAATGAGATGCAAAACAGCCCCGAAACATGGCAAAATGGTACCCGATGCATGGAACGAGTCCCGAAACATGAAATTAGGCATACGGAATGACCTATAGCTATGCAATGCATGCATTATTTGAACATGGAATGTGAAGACAGAATCAAGGAAGCCCAAAAATAAGCATATTTACAGTTCTAAGCAAGGCCAAACGGCGAACGCAAATGGGGCTAAACTAGCATGCAAAAACGGCCCCGAAAGCAAGATAATGAAGCAAGTGGAAGCTTATGACCCTAAAAAGATAAAGGCCCTTCTACAATGTTGAAGAGGGGCCCAAAATATGATATTTTACAGTTTACCACAAGCCACAAAAACATACACAAGTATGGAAAAATTCCTATGCAAGAAATGGGCCAAAATGGAGACAAAGAAGCAACTGATACATGCTGGCCTCAAACAGATGAAGGTCCTTCAACAAAGTTGAAGAGGGACCTAAAAAATGACTTTTTACAGTTTATGATCAGACCCAAAACAGTATACAAGTATGCTCAAAATGCTATGCAAAATAAGGCCTAAAAAGAGGTTACAACACAAAGTATACAAAATATGCTCCAAACAGTAATAGACCCTTAATGAAACATGAAGAGGGGGTCAAAATAAGACCCTTTTCAGTTCGGACCAAAGTCCAAAAACAGAAGCACAATAGGCTAATAAATCATGCAAAAATGGGACCAAAATATGGATATCAAAGCAAGTGGCACATGGAGGATTCAAAAAGTGATGAGCCCTTCTACAATATTGAATAAGGTCTCAAAATAAGCCTATTTACAGTTTACATCATGCTTCAAAACAGATTATACACGGGCCTAAAATGCTACACAAGAAATAGGCATACAAAAGGGATAATGAAGCAAGTGAAAAATGGGGGCCTCAAACAGTGAGAGGCCCTTAATGAAACATGAAAAATAGCTCAAAACAAGCCTATCTCCAGTTAGGGTCAGAGCCCAAATATGCAAGCATAAGGAGCTAAAATATAGACCAAGAAAAGAGCAAAAAGAGGGAAAATGAGACTCACCCTTGAAGACTAGTCTTTCATCAACTCTTGGTCCAAAATCTCAGCTTTCAACCTCTTCAAAAGAGTCCCAAAGTGCTGGAATGGAGGATGGAGGTCTTGTGCTATGAGTTGGTGTGTAAAAATGGTGTAAGAATCAAAGGGTTTTGATGGTTAGAATGTAGAGAGAGAGAGATTTAATGTGAGAGCTCCACAACAAAATTTTCTAACCCCTAAAACACAGCTGGGGGGTCTGTTATATAGACACAAGAGGGTGGAAAAGAGGGGGAAAAATGGGGGGAAATGAAATTCAAATTTCCTCCCAAAATGGCCAAAAAGTGAGATATAAAGGCAAGTGGTAGCTGCTGGTCCCAAACGGCCGAGAGTCCTTCAAAAAAGTTGAAGAGGGGCTCAAAAAAAGACACTTTGTAGTTTACAACCAAGTCCGAAACAGCTCACAAGTAAGCCTAAAATACCGTGCAAAAATAGGCCTAAAAGAGGGTTTAAACACAAAGTGTAAAAAGGGAGTTTCAAACAGAAAAAGGTCCTTAATCAAACGTGAAAAGGAGCTCAAAATATGACTATTTCTAGTTTGGGTCGGAGCCCAACAATGCTTGCAAGTAAGGCTCGGGGGTCAAAACGCGCAGTCCGGGGCCCCGAAAACTGACTGTTAGGCACCGGAAGTGGTGTTCGATCACGAAGTCGGTCTCTCGGACCACAGTGTCCCTCAAAAGGGAGGAAATAAGGTATGTGCCAAAAACCGGAGCAAACGGAGGTGGTTAGGCAGTCCCGAACCGAGGCACACGGCCTGACGGCCCCGAAAACCGGGAACCGGGCTCCGAAATGGGAAAAATGGCCTACGACCACGAAACATAGCCTATAGCCACTGAGAGATGGTCTACGAGACCTCTCCCTCCCTTCAGGAAGAGAAAACAGAGAAAATAGAGCCTGGTTCGCAAACTGAGGTAAAGTACAAAAGAGTCCGGAAGTCCGGAGGCAAGGCTCGCAGCCGAGACTCTGAAACCTCTGAACGAGCACGATATGCAATATCACCAAGCGCTCAATCGGTGACGTCTAAGTCTTAAGGTCGGTCAAAAATGGGGTGTCTACAAAAATATTTAGTAGTCACAATTCCCAACACCAATCTGATAGCAGTCAACTTCACAACTGGGGAGAAATTTTCAGTAGTCAACTTCTTCATTTTGTTGAAACCCTTTTGCAACCAATCTGGCTTTGTAGCTTTTACTCCTACCATGTTCCTGTTTGAACCCACTTATTGTGTAAAGCCTTCTTACCCACTGGTAATTCAATCAAGTCCCATGTCTGGTTTGTCATGAGTGAGTCTATCTCATCCTACATAGCTGGCTCCCACTTAGTTGAATCACCAACTTGCAAAGTCGCATCATAACTTTCGGGTTCACTCTAATCGGACAATAACAAATAATGTAAAGATAGTGAATAATGTTGTATAGGTTTAAACTCTCTTTTTGATCGTTTCAACTTAAGAGTAGGAGTATGTGGCTCAATTTTTGGAACAAGATTTTCACGATTATTCTGAATCTTACTATTCAAATTAGTCTCAGTAATCTCCTCTAACTCAACATGGTCATGACAAGAAACAGAATCAGATGCAGATGCAGATGCAGACTTATCTATATCTTTATATATTACTTTCTTATTAAATATGACATCTACACTCTTGATTATTTTTTGATTTTTATCATTTCAAAACTAATCAATGCCATATCCGATAAAAGTACATTTAACATATTTTGGATCAAGTTTACTTCTATCAGCATAATCTATATGCACAAATGAAACACAACCAAATACCTTCAAAAAGGAAAGGTTTACCTCTTTACCGATCTAGGCTTCTTTTGGTAACTCTCCATCTAATGGAACTAATGGGCCATGGTTAATCAAATATGCTGCAGTGTTAACTATATCTGCCTAAAACATCTTTGGCAATCCAGTATGTATCTTCATACTTCTAGCACATTCATTTAGAGTTATATCCATGCATTCTGCAACGCCATTCTTCTGAGGTGTCTTTTGAACAGTTTTCTCTATCCTGATTTCATTTTATGCACAATATTTCGTGAACTTGTTGTTCTCATACTCCCCTCCATTATTTGATCTCAAGCACTTAATTAAAAACAATCTTTTCCATTATGATTCCACTTTATGTACAATATTTCTTAAACTCGTTGTTCTTATACCCCCCTCCATTATTTGATCTCTAACACTTAATTTTGAGACCTGTTTCAGTCTCTACCAAGTCTTTCCACGTCTTAAAAGCAACATAAATTTCTGATTTATGTTTCAGAAAATAAATCAATACCTTCCTCGTTAAGTTATCGATAAAGGTAAATAGTAAGATGATCCTCAAAGAAATGAAACTGGTGCAAGTCTTCACACATCTGTATGAACCAACTCTTGCTTTTTTGACTTCGGTTTTCTGCCATCCTTTGAAAAACTGACCCTCTTTTGCTTGCTGAATATGTAATCTTCACAAAAGTCGATGTCCACTGATTTCAAATATGACAGTTTCCCCTTAGATACAAGTGTACCTTCATCCCTTTCTGACTCATACGCCCAAGCCTTTGGTGCCATAGTGTAGACACTTCATTTTTTTACTAGCATTTAGACTTGGGCGCTCCTTTTTGAGCTCTCAATGATGAAAACGAGTAGTGTTAAATATGTGCAAGTTTCATGGCAGGAGTTCTAAGGATCAAGCTTTAAACCCTCCGACTACCTATTCATTGAGTTGATAGCTATTTCTTTTGTTTATTTGCTTTTCATAGCTTCAACTATGTAGCTTTGTATATTTTGCATCCTTGTGGATGTGCTTGGGAGTAATTTTAGCCATCCAACCACAAGTTCAATAAGTAGAATCACTCTTCTCCGTATTACACCACTAATCTTCATCTATCATATCTCTCAAGTATGTTAATCTATGTGTTTCGACCCTTGACTAAATGAAAATGAGTGTTAGGGTTGTTTCATGAGGCTGCTTGAGTAATCCATGGGATTTGGTGATGAAAAGTGATGTTCTCTTCCTTTTCATTGAGTATTTTGGAATTAAAACAAGAGGTTTTGGGTCAAAGGAAGTTGAGACCTCATTCTTAATCATTTGTGAACATAGAAAGAGGTGTTTTCATCCTTGTTCTATGACTAGATGAGATGTTTTCAATGAATTTGATGAATCTCTTACTTTGTTAAGCCAAGCTTCTGCCAAGAAATGATTTGCATTAATCTACACTCTCTGCTTAATAGAATGGATTTGGGTATTAACTTGCCCTCATTCACAAAGAGAAGATGTAGATTCTTATCTATTTCTTGGGCTTGAATTTGTTTTGAATTTAATCTATTTAATTTGTTGTTTTTCTATTTTTTTTGTGTGCAAAATATCTGTTATATATATCTGTCTATGTTGTTATTGAGGGCTTCGGCCCATCCATCTCCTCTCCGAGTCATCCTTGTCAATAGAAGGGGTGAAAGATGTGAGAACCACCTAGAAAGCCTTCTTCTAGCCACTGTCTTGAGATTTTGCACTGACCTAATGCCTAGCTGGAAAGGGAATTTGGCTTCCTAAGTTCTACTTCGACCGACCCATCTAGTGTCTGGCCGGCCATCTCCTCCAAGAACAGAATAGAGAGTTTCTGGAGCACCCCCTCTTGAGCAGCACTAGAACCCCTGAAGCCCATGGATTGCTCCTTTTCACTATTTAGTGTGATTTGTTAGATTCAGCAATAGCTAGGCTGGATCAATTCATTATTGTAAT
The DNA here is from genome assembly GCA_030407325.1 of Camellia japonica. Lineage (NCBI taxonomy): Eukaryota > Viridiplantae > Streptophyta > Magnoliopsida > Ericales > Theaceae > Camellia > Camellia japonica. The sequence goes on from JAPPVO010000003.1 coordinate 106,070,894, forward strand.
AATCTATCTCTCTCACTCTTGTTATTCGAATTGTTGTAATAATCTCCCAACCCCACATCTTTCTAACCCTTTTATTTATCTGCTTTCGATATTACATTATGTTTTCTTTATCATGCTTACATATTGCATCCACTTTTCCATGCATTTGGGTCTAGATCATCAGCTTTAATATGATATGTTATCTTCAAAGATAAATACGTGCACAAATCCATGTATTATGGTGATACTCATGCTACATCTTAGCAATCTGAACTCATAGGGACATGGTCTATATGTATTGCATTAAGAACTTCCACATAAGATCATGCATATCTATATATATCTGTATATATGTTACGGGCTCACCTTGGAGTACTAGGTGAGCATTTTTGAGCTTTAGCATATTGCATGTGCGTGTTCCTTACCATATATGTTGCCATAACATAAGGTTAAGTGCTTAAGTGAGATATCTGTTTGAATGCTAGTGGATAGAGGTTATGGTATTTATTTTGGGGATGTAAATGATTCTTATGCTGCAAATTTTACCCAAGAAAATCCCTTTTCAAAAGTGCATAAAATCAGAGCATAACCAAAATTTACGACACAATCTATATTTGAATGCCTTAGATAATAATGGTAGCATTATTAATAATCAGAACACGGATTTACATTGATTATAAAAACCATATTATGACTTAGTAGATGTCAATCTTTGATCGGGTGAGTAGGGTGCTCAATTAATGACCTTCACCTCTCATATCTATGTCCCCGGAGCTAAGATACTTTGGTTAAGATGGACAGTGGCCTTTGGCATGAGTCATGGGTTTCCTGATTTCCCTAAAAGATTAGGTGATGACTCTGAAATCTCGTGATGTAGTCTATTCCCGGTAATATTTTGCAATAAAAATAGATTTTCTATAAAACTTGCTGGATTTGGACTCTCATTTCCTATTTTACATCACACTATTAAGACTAGATCAGGAGATCGAGAGTCCGAACTGTTGGGCGTGCTTGGTAACCCTAAAAGGTGATCCCATAGTTTCTAGCAACTCTACAGGGGAGATTAACAGGACATGACTTAAACTTCATAATTTGGATTTTATCTTCACATGTATATTCATCGCATTTCATGCATGGTGTACATAAGTCACTGTATTTGTCATCTAACATCCCGGACAGCTTGCCAGACGTGGGCTCTATTATGGTGGAAATACAAGCCTCATATCTGGACAGCTAACGTACTGTTTGATCCTTCCTTCATTTAGGTGTTGGGTAGGGTAGGTATATTAGGTGTCTTGCTGAGGTATCCCTTTTGACCAAACCGACCGAGTTCATATACCCGGCTCTAGCAACTTCTACAAATAGGACAGGTGTGACGCCTCAAAATTTGAGGACATCATAATAAGGTTTGAAACTAAAAATCAATTTTCTTAATTAAGAATCCTCATCAATGTTGCCACCAAATTTACCATCATCTATTAATTACAACACCAAAACTAAAAGTTCTTCAATTACAACTCCAGTAGAAAAAAAAAAAACTAGAAAACTCAGAAAGATGGTTCATGGAACTTTGTACGCTTCAAGCTAATCAGGGCTGAATGTTGCCTTTCAACACCTCGGTGTTTCCTTCGGTTTCTTCGGTACCTGGCATGAAACGCCAGGGCAACGAGGATGCCAATGAGCGACGAGCTCAATAAGATATTACAACCCGAAATACCCACCCCGATAGTAATACCCACAATGAATAATGTGTAGTAACGGAATGACAGGTAGCATTTAATAAGCATAATAGGAATGCCATCAGTTGAAATAATAACAATAGATAATAAATAAATAGAATGACAAACAGAGGCAGTATTTCATCATAAGAAAACCCACTCATTAGAATCCGAACATAAAACGCCAGGGCAACAAAAATATATGCCATGAGTTTTGCAACACAGTAAGAAAACATAACCAACCTACCATTCTTTTTAAGAGAAAAATAATGAGATTCTAAAGTTGAGATAACAATATAATTGTAAACATAAATTACAACCATTAGAATAATTTCAATAATTTTAATAAATTAGGTGACACTCGAAATCTCACCAAAGAGATTTAACTTACCAACCACTAAGCATGGCAACGGTTAATTTGAAACCCTCCCTTGGTCAAATATTCAAGTGTTACCAATCGTAACTACCAGGGATGCCCACGTCCGGAGTTATATACTCAAGCAGTGGCATCCGTGGTCTGCCCCAAGGAAACGGTCTGCCAGGGGTACGTAACCTCCCTGTGTGCCACCTGCACATCCACCCTTATTCCAAAACCAAATACCGAAAAGGGTTCAAATAAGTCCCGTGCCATCTTAGGATTTCGCGACACAATTTACACGAGAATTCTCAAAACCAGGCTCACCCTGAACAACCGCGAATTCTCAAAACCAGGGCTCACCCTGAACAACCGGTATTGACCGTCAATTGTTAACTTTGTGTATGCCGTTAATCATTTCAGTTAATTTTTTTATATTAATCACCAATAATTCCAATTTTTAATCACAAATAATGGTTTACCAACTCATTAAAATTCCCAACATAAAATATTACACATGTCACACAATAGTAAACAATGTACAAAATTTAAATAAACAATTTATTTAAACCATGGTATAAAATAATGATGTAGATACCAAAAAGAAGAAATAAATCATAATCATACACGTGCATGGATTTTTAATCTACAAGATTAGATTAGCACCATATTAAATTTTAGTCCAAAGAAAACAATTGAAGAGATTTTTTTTTTTTTTTTTTTTCCTCCTTAATCTGCCAAAATTTTCAGAATGTATATCTTGCAAGTAAAATTTTAAATACATTACTTATACAACTCTAAAATTCATATCAATCTACAGAATAATCCATAAACATTTTATGGTCATTTTTCAGGAAGAATTTTCCAAAAATAAATTATAAATAATTCTTAAAAATTCCAAGGGTGTTTATGACACAGATTTTTCACATTTCCTTATATTAATTCCATGCTTAAATTTATAAATCAAACCCATAATCTAAAAATTTATCATGAAACTAGACTTCTCAAATTTCATCTTTTAGTTAGAAATTACCAGATTTGGCTTAGTATAGAATTTTAAATAAATTTTCAAATACATGGTAAAATCCGTTACACAGTTTCAGATTTAGAAAAATATTTGTACAAATTCGTAGAAAGCTCAAATATTGTTTTCAAAATTTCTGGATAAACTAGACATCATTATCAACAACTTTGTAGAAGAAATCATCTCAAAATTTTGAGTATAAAATTATCTAAAAATTCGGGTAAACATGCTGGCAGATTCAAAACAAGTTATTCTCGACACAGTTTCAGATTTAGTAAACAATTTGTATAAATTCATAGAAAGCTCAAAAATTGTTTCCAAGAATTGCTAGATAAACTAAACATCATTATCAACAACTTGTTAGAAGGAATCATCTCAAAATTTTGAGTATAAAATTATCTAAAAATTCGGGTAACATGCTGGCAGATTTAAACAGATTATTCTCAACACAGTTTCAGATTAAAAGTTTGTATAAATTCGTAGAGAGCTCAAAAATTGTTCCCAAAAATTTCTGGACAAACTAGATATCATTATCAACAACTTTGTAGAAGAAATCATCTCGAAATTTTGAGTGTAAAATTATCTAAAAATTCGGGTAACAGGTTGGCAGATTCAAACAGATTATTCTCAACACAGCTTCAGTTTTAATTAAAAATTTGTATAAATTCGTAGAAAGCTCAAAAATTGTTGCCAAAATTCCTGGATGAACTAGACATAATTATCAACAATTTTTTAGAAGAAATAATATTGAAATTTTGAGCATAAAATTGTCTAAAAATTCGGGCAAACATGCTGACAGATTCAACACAGTTTTAGACAATGTATCAAATGTACATAATCTGAAAATTTTCAATTATATAAAAAAATAAGAGGGTTGAGAGGGTTTTCTTACTTAGTAGTAGGGTGACAAAATGGTTGAGAACTTTGATTTCCTTAACCTCCTACTCTTCTTCCTCTCCTACTACTAAACTTGGTTGCTTAAGAGATTTCTCTCCTCTCTTCTTTTTTTTTTTTTTTTCTTCTACAGAATGCTTGCATGCACAAGGAAGGCTTGCATGCATATATATAAGATGCTAGTTGAAGACATCTCTCTCTCCCTCTTTTTCTCTTTCTTTCTTTCTCTTCATTCTAAGGCTCCTTTCCCTCAATTCCAAGAGCATAATTAGCTCATCTTCCCTAAACAAACATGCAAACCAACATGTGGAAAGCCTCCTGCAAAGGTTTGATTCCCCCCCTTTTTTTTTTTTTTTTCTTTTTTTTTTTTGACTCAAAATCTCCATCTATAAACTACATATTCAATTGAGCACCTCATAAATAAATTTAGTTCATAATAATCTAAATTCTCAATCCTCACAACGCAATTAACTCCAATTCGGACCTAATTGATCAAACCTTAGTTTTATTAAATTGAATCGAATATTTAATTACACTTTCATAGGGTCCAATACTTGAAATTAAACTAATTTAACTTATCAATTTCACCTCCTTAGGCTATTTGGACGTTCAATTTCTAATTCTAAAATAAATCCTCAATAAAATAATTTATAAATAACAAGTATTAAACACCCACAAAATTATTATTTATTTATTATTTATTTATTTATTTACTTCTTGTTAGTGATTGAATTGGGTTAATTTAAAACTAACTTTTACACTGATATATTAATTTATTTATTTATTTTCTTTTAAAAATAATAAAATGTGGGTTTTCACAACAGGATGCTCTCCAGTGTCTAAGATGTAGTGATACCAGTTGTTTGAATAGTGAAGCCCTAGTTCGTCTCAACTAGGACAGGATATCCCAAGCCGCCATAAGGGTATTTTGGTTTACCTTATTTGTTATGTGCTATATGTGGGATCCGATACAGGGGGTTCATTGCTCATATCAGTGGTTCAGATACATCAATGGCTGGGTTGAGAACAAAATAGTTTGTTAGGATATACAGTGGTCAGTGGTACAAATTAAGCTGATATGTTGCTGGATTCATGTCTGATATATCTATTGTGAGCCGAATTGCTGTCGGATTTTCGTTTGATGTATCTTTTTGTTTTCATTGTTTGGTTTTATTTTACTAGGTATTTGGTTCATTATAGCTTCAGAAAGTTCTAACACCCTTAAAACCCTGTGGATTCGTGCTGGTAGACTCTGCAAAATTACAGATCTTGTTCAAGGTCAACTAGTGTTAGTGTTACTTCCATCAGTATCTAGAAGAAGGGTCAGACAAGCACAGTTGCTTTAAAACTTGTCACATCCCCAATCTCCTTTTTAGATTTTACGTCTATTGCCCCTTAGGTCTCCTCTATTTAGTATCCTAGTAAGTTATTCCCCAGTTTTTTTTAATGGCTCAAACTCTTCCAGATATCGCAAAAATGATCGCCAACCTTCAGCAATCCATGGATGCTATTAACCATACAATAGCTGCTTAGGGTGACACCATTGTTGGAATGCAACAAATAGCGAGGCAACTGCTGTCTAGCCACAGCCAGTTGACCATCTAGATTTGGACTTACCTCTGCCCATTGAGAATTTCCTAGGGTTCGGTCCCCTAGAAGAACTGGCCCCAGTTCCTACTGCTAGAGCCTCTGTATATCTAGTTGAGGGCCTTTTTTCCCTTGACATTACTGAATTTGATCTGGCTATGCTAAAGATAGCCAAGTTAGAAAAGTTGTTCAAAAAATCCTAGGTTATTAATTCTATTCCTAATATAGAGTATGGATACACAGAGGTAGCTATCAAATTGCCGAAAAGGTTCAAAATGCCATATGTTGACTGGTTTGATGGATTAGGGGACCCCATAATACATATCCATTTATTCTTAGATGTTCTAAAACCTATGGGCTTGACCTGCCCCTAGAAGTTGTCTTTGTTTGGAAGGAATTTGTTAAGAGTTGCGACCTAGCATGCCAAACTGGAGAATAATGTGAAGCAAAATTGGGAGGAGTTAGCTAAGACATTCATTGTTCAGTACTCCTATAACACACAGATTAAGGTGACCACCTAGGATTTAGAGGTCACACATCAGGAGCTGAAGGAAAACTTCTTTGAATTTATAGCAAGATGGAGGGCCGAGGCAGCCATGATAACCAACAGGCCCTCAAAGAAGGATCATATTTAGATAGTAGTAAGGAACCTTCATGGCAAGATGTTACAAAAGATGATAGTTCTCTCACTCTTTACCGTCAAAGATCTGCATGTGACAGGAGTTCAAATTAAGGATGCTATGAAACAGAGGATCATCTTAGATGAGAAAGAACCTTAAGAAAAACTTTTGTTCATGGTTCCAATGTTACTAGTAGTAGTAACACAACCGCGAAACCTTCAAAAGTTAGTATCGTTACTACCTCCACAAAAACAGCCAATCCCTTTGCAACTCCATCATTCTCTAGTTCTTGACTTGCTTCTGTGTTTGGATTTTGATATGTTATAGTTTGGGGTTTTCTCTCTCTCTCTCTCTCTCACTCTTTTTTCTTTTTTTTTTTTGTTGATCTTTCTCTGGCTTTTGTATTCAGGGCAGAACCTGATGTTTCTTTAATTCTCTTTTGCGAATTTTTTCACTCAGAATTAAATCTTGAATATCATTAAAATTTAACTTTTATTTTCTTGAAGAATTTCTTACTACTGTTACAATTCTATTCCAGCCTTCTAGAAAACTAGATAGAAGAGTCAAAGCCCTAACCTCATCATCAAATTTGATATCTACATAACTCAATTGGGTTACCACTATATTGAATTTGTTTAAATGTTTAGCCACCGAAGTACCTTCTGTCATCCTTAAATTAAATAATCTACACATCAAATAAATTTTATTTAAGGTAGAGGGTTTTTCCTATATGTTTGAGAGTGTCGCCATAAGACCCATTGTAGTATTCTCCTTTGCTATGTTAAACACAATGTTACTAGTTTCGTCCCTGAAAGGGGCTGATATAGATTTTTCTGATATATATAGTCTTCAATCTGCATCTTCCAAAATCCAAAATCTATGCCAATGAATTTCTTGATTTTAGCCTTTTCTTCGTCTACGACCGTGGTTCTCACTCGACCCAAAGCTCTAATATCAGTTGTTAGGAAAACATCTATTTTTAATCAAGATTAGTGAGACACAAAATAGCAAACAAGAAAGATAATCAAATCAAAGAAATCAAACACACACAAGAACACAAGGATTTACATGGTTCACCCAAGAATAGGGCTATGTCCGCGGCTACTGCGGTTTTTACTATGATCAGAAAACGAAACAACTCTCTTAACCTAAAAGAGGCGCCTCTTTCATCCATTTATAAGTATAGAATTAGGGCAATACAGAAGTAATAGGGAATTACTAAACCCCCCATTGGACTCAAGATTGAGTGAACAGTACTTATCAGGGTCCACCGACCTAACATTCTTCTATAATTTGGTGTGACAACTTCTCAGATATTGCAATAGTCTCTAATCCATTTTTCATGCACGAATTAAGCATATAGATGTTGATTACCACTTTGTCCATGAAAAAATTCTACAAAAGGAATTGCACATTATCATATAAGAACCACTCAACAAATTGTTGATTTATTTACCAAAATTCTTTCAATTGCTTGATTTCAATTCTTAACCTCCAAAGTAATGGTTACTTCCTATTAGCTTATAGGGAGATGTGAAGCACATTGGCATTGTAGGGATTGAATAGTGTGCATAGTAAAATAGTTAATTATATTAGAGTTCTAGAGTTTTAGTTTCTCTCTCTGTAGTTCTGTTTTCTCTCTCTTTCTCTCTCTAAATCGTCTCTTTGTTTTTACTCGTATTGTGGACATATTGCACTAACACTTGTGCACATGCTGCACTTGTACCAAAAAACATTGCAGCAACAAAAAAATGTGAAGGGTCACAATGAGAAGGGTTTTAGGGTTCTGGTGGCTACGATTTTTGGTTGATTTGGTTGGTAAGTATCGTGGAAAAAGGGTTGGGGCATAGAATGATGTTGTGCGGATGTGAGGAAGTGAATAGAGGAGGTGCATAAAGGGTTTTAGAGTGGTTAATGAAGACATATAGGAAGCGGTTTGTAGTGATACGGAAGAGTGGAGGATGCACTGGGTCGTGGGGGAATGGTGGTTGGTGGCCAGAAGTGGAGATCAGAGTTACAAAACTAAGAAAATGAAAGAAAAAAGAAGAAGAAAAAGAAAATAAAGAAAATGAAGGTATTTTGATAAATTGAATGGGTGATTCTCGCATGTTTACTATTAATTTTGTAATTTCTATTTTAGTTGTAATTTTAAAAAAGTTTTCACTGATTTTTCAATTCCCCCCCTCCCCAATCTTCTATGATACATTATTTTCCTTCGTTTTGTAGTTATTTATTTATTTTAATTTCATTATTTTATTTTTACTTTTAGGTTTTACTACTATAATAAACCCAACACACACACACATATGATTGGGTGTGTACCATATGCAAATTATGTCATTTGTGACTTTGATGGCATAACTCAATATTATAGGAGTCATAACTAAAAAAAAAAAAAATTAAAAATTAATTAATTAATTATAACCAAACATCATATGCGGTATAACTAAACAACTTTTGAATCATAACAGTAATAATGTCCTAACTAATATCACAATGTGTCATATCAAACAATGCAGTAGGTCATAACCAAATATACAAAGGTTGTGACCAAATGTGTGTATATATAAAATCCATTAAAGACAAACAAAAATGTTGAAGAAGTTGATTTTTTTTAATTATTTTTTAAAATTATTTATTTATCTATTTAAATTTTAAATCTTATAGACTAAAAAGTTCTAAAGAGTCAAAAAAAAATTATGATACAAATTAAAAAATAAAAATAAAAATGAAAATAATTAAAAAACTGTTTAATTTAACGACTATCAAATAGATACTTAAGGATAGTTGTAGAGTTGTGCCTTTTTGGGTATTAAGCGCATTTCACACATTTTACCAAACTCTAAATCCCACACTGAATACGAATCATGTGATCTATAATAGTAACAAATGATTTATCCCAAAAGCTACCAAAATAGATCAATTCATAACAAGAGTCATCACTTAGGCCTCGTTTGGCAACCGAACTTTTTAGCTAAAAAGTCAAAAAGTTACTAAATTAGCCAAAAAGTCAACAACTCATACCAAAAAGTCAAAGATTCTCTTTTCTCTCTACTTTTTGCACATCTTTTCGTAAAAAGTCAAAAAGTCATCCTAAACATACTAGTTTTTTTTAGCTCATATTTTAGCCAAATAGCCAAAAAGTTACTAAATTAACCTGTTCCCAAACGAGGCCAATTTTTAAGGGAAAATAAGAAACCCTTTGACTCTGAAAACATAATATAGACACTAATCCATCATAAACAAACATCTCAGCTCAAGAACTTAAGTATAAAAGGGGATGGTCATTGACTGATGAACTCATTTTCACCCAATCAAGTGATTGGCTTCTACTAATTTTCTATTTTATGAGATTATATGATTGATTAATTTCATGAACTTGATTATTAATCCTAAATCCTTTACTAATATTAGCAATTAGGTGATTGAATAAACAAATGTCATTCAAGTTGGATTTATGAACAGAACAACATCAAGTCAATGATTTTCATAAAACAATTCAATTTTCTTACATAAAAAACATGACTTTTGTTATCATATGGTTATGAACATAACCCAACTCAAATAAAATCATTTAAAATAATTCAAAACATACGATTAATCACCAAAAAGCATATAAACCTGATTTATTAAGAAAAAGAGAGTTTTAGTACAAGCAAAATGCTATGAAGTTTGAAAAACTTACCCAGATTCCACCGTGAGATGATAAAATGAAAATATGTATTAAATATTATACAATGGCCCTAAACATAGAACCAAAACATGCAATATGAACTTATAATCCGATTAGGAACTAAGATGATGAATATACAACAAAACAACATTTAACATATACAAAATCTAGCCTAATATGCATGATTTAACCGAGTTAACATGCATTAATATATATCAGCTAAAACATTCTAAAATAACATGTAAAGTATACAAAAATCATGGATTGAGCTTACAAAACCAAAACTAAACTAGTCTAACTTGATGCCATGATAACATGTGAACTATCTAAGCATTATCTAACATGAAAAACATGATTGAATATACTAATATTGAACAAGAGCAAAATCAGTGCCTTGTGGTTAGAATATGAAACTGAAGAACTCTCAAAAAGCGAGCAAAACATGCTTGAATGCTTCTCTCAAGCTTTGGCTAGACTTTGAATGCTTCTTCTTCAACACTAAATCTTCTTTAGGTTGCTAAAGCTGCTATATTAGGGTTACGCTTTTGAATTTGAGGCTCAGACCTCAAGGTTTCACTCTTTTACTTCAACAAAATCACTCAAAAAGCTCCAACTCTTGGGCTCATTCAAAGAGGAGGTAGGGGGTCATTTTATAGGCAATGGGAGCCCTGGGGGCCAAAAAAGGAGCTGCTAGGGCTTCCACATTGTTTCCTCGTGATGCCTCCCATCCAAAGCACAACAGAATCCAAAGGAAATAGAATTCTAGACTGAATGCCCGCACGTGTGCTCGCCCAAGGGATGTACGGATGCACAAAGCATGTGTGGCCGCATGCCCTCAGCTTTGGTTAGGTGTATTTGCATGCTGAGGTGTGAATTTTCATGCAAACATGAATAATTTCCATGCACACGTGAGGATTTCTCATGCAATGTGTGGATTTTCCATGTGACGTGCAAATTGAGTCTCCCAGTGTGCCGTGTGTTGGTCAACCACTGACCCACGAGTTTCCAAGTGAATTTCCTAATTTTTCGAGCTTGCTTGTTGCTTAAGTAACCCCGATTAACTTTCAATCGATGTTTTTAAGTGAAAATCAATGAATACTTTGGAAAATATTGTCAATTTAGATTCAGCTGGACCTTCCTTCTTCATTCCTTCTAAGTGGCACCAAAGAGGTAGGTTTTGACTTAAAACAGATTCAAGGGTAAAATGGTCATTTTATGAAAAATAATTTTTGCTTAAAATAGGGTGATACAACAACTTGTAGCAACTTCATATATCTCCAAATATGGAGTTTTATCATTTCATCATCGGGAAGCGCTCAAGCGCTTAAGTTTTAATGGTTAGTCAAAATAGAGTGTTTATAATATTGCTTCTCTCCAGTTGGGTTTCCTAACTGGACCATCTTGCTAAGCCTCCGTAGGTCCACTACGGGACCTACATTGATGATCAAAATCGTTTAATATTTAAGACTCGTCGAATACTTCATCGTTATAAAAAAAAAAATTACATTTATCGGTTATCAATAGTCACTTGATCAGATCACATTTGTGTTAATAATTTATTTTTAAAATCATAGTTACCATTGACACAAATTTAATCTGATCACGTGGCTATCAGTATCCGATCAATATGATTTTTCATAAAGATGAAGTATTCGATAACCACTAAATATTAAACAATTCAAATTATCAATATAGATTTCATAGTGAACCTACAAAACTTAACAATACATTTTAATTTGATTTTGAACGAAAGAGAAGCCCGATCCTAATTAATAGGTAAGACCGACATTATTCCACCTTCATGTCATCGTTGTGATTGATTTTGTTGTACATTTAAGACATCTGGCTCCTACTCGGTCATCCACTGTGAAATGGGTGATTATTCAGTATTTTCGAAGTATGAACACGTGATACTCCATAAGGTTTTGATTGGTAGAGAGGGGTAGGGACCCACGATTTATGTTGGGGATGGGGGAACAATATGGAGGTTAAGTAATTGGTGATTGGCTTGGAGTACGATCACGTGGTATTTCGGGATTATTAAATAATTTCCCGAAACATATGAACCGAGAACTTAAGCATAAAATATTATAAAATAATTTGTTATCAAAATTTGTTCTAAGTGTAATTTTAATTATATAAGAGTTAAATCTACGCATTATTTTTCCCAATTTTTATGCACATCAATTTTGATTCATTGTTTTATCAGTCATTCAAACTTATGATCGATGACCATACTTCTCTCACTTTCGAAAAAAATTGTGACTTATTGTCAAATAGAACTTTGATACTACTTGATGAAGATGGACCACACACTTGCATACTCAGTTTCTATACATTTTCATACCCTTATTACTCGTTTATTGTTAGAAGGACAGCTAGAGCTTTTTTAATGTATAAACTCCTTAAATACATATTTGTCATTCCATAATGACATGAAATGGATACAGTGAGTATTTGATGGATTATTTTGCACCAACCCTATATTTTCATCGCCTCTTTCATACAAAAACTAAACACCTACGATCTCTCTTACCCTTGTCTAATGGCGTCTCTAACCTCATTTGCCAACTAAAGCCACTGTTAGAATTTCGGAATCGGTACTGCCACCTCCATCATTGTTCTTCACCAACCAGAGTCATTTTCATGGCTCTCAATTGATCATCTTTTGTTTTTGAAAACTTTTGCGTGTCTGGAATACCTTTCCTTCCACCTCCTTCGGCCAACTGAAGTCACCACCACCATAGTTCATGCAACAGATGAAGAGATAGCATGTGAATATTTTTTTTTTGATCGGCAAAGAAAAATTTCATTAACAGCATGAAATTAAAGGTACAGGAAGACGACATGCTTTGAGAGAGATTCGGAAGTATAAAAATACCCCTACTACTACTACTCGCATCCATACAATCAACCCCTTGGCCTCACTTTTTTTTTTTTTTTGAAAACAAAGCAGCTAAGAAGGACTTAACTAAATATTAAAATACCAGAGTCTCCACAAAATCAACCCACCAAACACCTCTGATCAACCCAATTACCAAGAATCCCTCACCTATGCTGCTACAAACTCCCCAAGCCCACACCTATGCTGCTGTAGCTCTCACCACACCTCTGATCACATCACGCCTATGCTGCTGTAGCCCACACCTCTGACCACACCTGCTGTAGCCCACTCCTCTTCTGCAGCCCACACCACACCTTTGATGAACCCACACCACACCTCTAATGTACCCATACCTCTGACCACACCTGCTGTAGCCCACACCTCTGCAGCCCACGCCTATGCTGCTGCCACACCCGAAACCCACCCTTGTGCTGCTATTCCGACCGAGAGAAACTCCATAGCCAACGCCTATGCTGCTGCCACACCCAAAACCCACCCCTGCTGATCTTGACAAAGCAGCTCCAACATTAGCTGCAATGCAGAAAACATCTCCGGTGTTGGTGGTGGAGGTTCCCGAGCTCCTCTCCGACGAACTCCTCACCGACCAGTTTCATTGCCTCGGCTGAGGCTGATAGGAAACCAACGAAACTTCTAACTCACACCACGGATCCACACACCCACCGAGCACCGACCACCCGACTTTCATACATTAGGAAGAAGATTACCCCTCAAACTCTCGCGCGAAGAGGAGCGCTCGAGTGCACACCAGACAGTTCTGGATCGCCGACGACACCCATGGTTCCTCCCAAACAGAGCATCGATACAACCTGTAGACACCCCATTTTTGACCGACCTTAAGACTCAGATGTCACCGATTGAGCGCTCGGTGATGTTGCATATTGTGCTTGTTCAGAAGTTTCAGAGTCTCGGCCGTGAGCCCTGCCTCCGGACTTCCGAACCCTTTTCTGTACTTTGCCTCGATTCGCGAACCAGGCTCGGTTTTCTCTGTTTTTGTTCCTGAGGGGAGGGAGAGGTCCCGTAGACTATCTCTCAGTGGCCGTGGGCTACATTTCGTGCCCGTAGGCCATTTTGCCCATTTCGGAGCCCGGTTCCCGGTTTTCGGAGCCGTCAGACCGTGTGCCTCGGTTCGGGACCGTCTAACCATCTCCGATTCCTCTGGTTTTTGGCATGCATCTTATTTACTCCCTTTCGAGGGACACTGGGGTCTTAGATACCCACTTCGTGGTTGAACACCACTCCCGGTACCCAACAGTCAGTTTTCGGGGTCCTGAACTGCGCGTTTCGGCCCCCGAACCTTCATTTCGCATCGGTTTGGGTTCATTTTTGGTGGAGGCCTTATTTTCATGGTTAGGAAGCTTGTAGGAGGGTGGGAGGCCAGCAATTGTTTTGACAACCAACTTTTTGTTTGGTCAAAAGTGGTTCAGCATGAATCTGGGGAGGAGAAAAGTCTGCGCGGCTTCACCGAAATGGGCGTAACTCTTTGCACAAGAGGAATTAAGATATGAGGCCACCACCATTGGAAAGCTTACTTCCGGGGCTTCATTTTGCACTCAAGAATCTCCTAAGTCCAAATCTGGGGGGAGGAGATATGGTTGGTTGAAGTCCGGTTGGACTGAATCTGCGCGGCTTTACGGAAACTGGCATAACTTTTTCTACAGGAGGAATTTTAATGCAAGGTTTGCGGCATTGGAAAGATAACTTCTGGGGCTTCATCCTAGGGGGTGGCCGGCCACTTTTCTCATTGACCTGGCCGGCCGGCCATCTTTTCTAGCCGGCCGGCCACTCACCAAAAAATGTATTTTTTTGCCATTTTAAGCTGGCCGGCCATTTTCCTCTCCCTCAGTGTATTCCAGCTGTGCCAGCTGGTTGCTAATTGGACCATCCTCCATACACGTGTATGGAGGATTAGAGAGGTCCCTTAGATATTTTTCATGCCTCTCCTCTATAAAGGAGAGGCTTGGCATCTTGGCTCAAGGTTGGACACTTTTTAGACACATTTGAGAGGGAGCTATACCTTCCACCTCCCATTTCTCTCCATTTCCAAGCTCCAAAGTCATTTTTCTTGTACCATTTCTACATCAACCCCTAGCACAAGACCCCCACACTCCATTCCAACACTTGGAGCTGGTTTTTTAGAGGCAAAGAGCATCCAAACTTGGTCCAAAAAGGCTGTCAAGACTTGTCTACAAGGGTAAGTTGCCATCTCCCTCTTTTGTAGCATTTTCTTGCCTCATTTCTTAAGCCTATTTGCTCACTGTTTTAGGCTCCGACCCAAACTGAAAGGGTTACTCTTTTGAGCTATTCTTCATGTTTGTTTAAGGGTTCAACCCTATTTGAGATCACCATCTTGTACTTGCTTCAATATCATCTTATATGCCATTTTTTTGCATGAAATTTCTAGCCTATGAGTGATCTGTTTTCGAGCATAATATAAACTGTAAGAGGGCCTATTTTGATCCCCTCTTCAACATTGAAGAAGGGCTCAACCCTGTTTGAGCCCCCTATCTTGCACTTGCTTCACAATTCCTCCTATTTATTGTAAATTTGCATGATTTGTTTGGCCTATATGTAAATTGTTTTGGAGCATGTCATGAACTGTGAATGAGCTTATTTTGTGTCCCTCTACAACATTGTAGAAGGGATAAACCTTGTTGGGGGTCTCCATGTTATACTTGTCATTATACCCCTCTTTGACCCCCATTTTTGCATGCTTTTTTAAGCTTATCTAGCTTCTGTTTTCGGCCATCATCAGAACTGGAAAAAGTCATATTTTGATCTTATTGACATATTTTATTAAGGGTCTTTACTGGTTTGATGAATGTTTGGGGTACCTCATGTTATAGCCCTATGTATCCTAGTTTCTTGCATGACATTTTTAGCATGTTTTCATACTGATTTGGGGGATGTCATCTACTGTAAATGTTCATATTTTTAGTCCCTAATCAGTCTTGTAGAAGGGTATTTTTCCATTTGGGCATCGCATGTATCACTTGCTTCAATACCCCTCTTGCGGGGCCATTTTTGCATTCTCGCTTAATCCTATGTATGCTTGCTGTTTAGCCCTTTTTGTGACTGAAAAATGCTTGTCTTGGGGCTGCCTTGTTACTGTATTTTCATTCCATGACCATATTGTGCATGCATTGCATGGCTATAGGCCATTTCGGGTGCCTAATATTGCATTTCGGGATCATTCCATGCTTCGGCTGCACTTTGGCCATGTTTCGGGGTTGTTTTTCCCCCACATTTCAGTGCTAAAATTCATTTGCATGTTTGCATATCATTTCCATGTCATTTCATGTCTTACGGCCATCGCCTCGGTTTGCGCGCTCGTGTGCACGTATTTCGAGGCGCCTCATTTTCATCCAAACGGCCTCTTATGTGAGTGTGGCTGAGGCTCACTCATGTTAGTGTAAGTCCATTTTGCATTCTGTATGCCATTTTAGTCTCATTGCATCGTGTATGCCATTGCCTCGGTTTGCGTGCCCGTGTGCACGCATTTCGAGGCACCTCATTTTTTATCTATTGGCCTCCCATGTGAGTGTAGCTGAGGCTCTCTCATGTTGGTGTAAGCCCATATTGCATCGCATATCTCATTTTAGTCCTGTTGCACTCCGTATGCCATTTTCTCGGTTTACATGCCTGCGGGCACGCATTTCGAGACATCTCATTTTAGTCTCATTGTATATTATACTTCATGCCATTTCATGCCTTAGGGCCATCGCCTCAGTTTGCGCGCCCGTGTGCATGCGTTTCGAGGCGCTTCATTTTCATCCATCGGCCTCTTATGTGAGTGTGGCTGAGGTCCACTCGTGTTAGCGTAAGCCCATTATTTGCATTGCGTATGACATTTCATGCCTTAGGATCATCGCCTCGGTTTGCGTACCCGTGTGCACGCATTTCGAGGCATCTCATTTTCGTAGCATTGTGCATGCTAGGATTGTATTTTAGTTACATTCATGCATATCATGCATATTGCATCGTGTTCGGGATAGGAGTTAGCCCGGGCACGGGAAACGAGGCACGTTTCGTACTCCGAGTAACGGAACGGGTCTCAAATCCCAAGTCACCGACACTCCGGATTACCCATGATGGAATTAGGTTTTGTTGTAACATTCATCTGCATTTATCCTATATTGAGTTGTGCAATCCGACTCCTCGGCCATCATGCATCGAGATGCGTGATTGGTGGCACGAGGATCGAGGCATGCATATATCTGTGAAATACATTGCTATGCACCTTTCCTGCTCTCTGTTGCAGCAAAATAGAGAATCAGCAACTTTTCGGAGTCTGGCACGCATTTCGAGGAACATTGCGAACAGAGGCTGATTGGGGCATCCCTGTGGATTTCCGCGCAAAGGCAGTCCAGCATACATCATTCATCAGAATCGAGGCAGCCCCTGGCTTGCATGTCGGTTTACAGCTTTCTTAGTTTAATTTGTTAATTAATTAGGGATCTGTATATTATTCGGACTGTACTTTTTTTTTATTTTATTTCGGACTGTATTATTTATTCGGACCCTCTGTGCGAGGGCATAATTGTAATAAGTGTGGGTGAGTGTGATGTATGTCTTCCAACCCCACGTCTTTCTTCCCTTTTATTTACCCGCTTATGATGGTTAGATATAGGGCATATTTCGATTAGCATACAGTATGATAACATGTTTGCATTCATTCATCTGTCTTGCACGCACCGGGCTCGGCACATCATACAAACTGCATTTGTATTTCAATTCCAAATTGAATACTTGATAGTTGTAGCATCCCACATGCCATGTTTAGAATAGCCGAGCCTGCTATAGTTGCATTTTTGCATGTGTTGCATTAGGCAATTCTATGTATTTTGGGATCATGCATGATTTCTAATCCGTTTCTGTTTTGGCTTGGAGTACTCGGTAAGTTTTATGCTTTAGCATCCTTGCATGCGTGTGAGTGCTGCCATGAATATCATGCTTACCATGAGGCTAATTGCTTATGTGATATAACTGCCTTGAATGCCTGTGGGTGGAGGTTGAGTTACTTGGTGCGGAACAAATCATTGACTGTTTGTTTTAAGCCCACTAGATAGTGGCAAAATCATGTTTTCTAAGCCCACCCGAGGGTGGCAAATCCACGTCTTAGCCTACCTGCGGGTAGCACCATCAAACCATTTTCAAAAACAAACATGAAGTGTTTTGTTCCAATTCAGGCGACCCAGTCTATACTTGTATGCTGTGCGCATCACATACTAACCTAGGCTAATAATCGGAATAAGAACACACAATGTTTTCAAAAACAGATATCATGGTTAGTAGAGGCCGGTCTTTGACCGGGCGAGCGGGGGTGCTCACGAAGTGACCTTCCCCAATCGTACCCAAGTTCCCGAGCCGAGGCAACTTTGGTGATGACGGACACGTGGCCTTTGGCACCGAGTCAGGGTTTCCTAAATTTCCCATTAAAAAATATTTAGGTGGTGACTCTGTATCTGGCAAAGCAGTCCATGTTTGGCACTTCTTTTCAAAAAATCTGTTTTCAAAATCGATTTGCCGGATTTGGACTCTTTGGTTCAAGATTAAGAACCGTGACATTTGAGTCTTGAACTGTAGTGACCCCAATATGAACGGAACGGGACTTAACCCTCCCGGGGCATTCGGGGACGTCTACAGTTTCTGGCGACTCTGCTGGGGAGTTAGAGAACTTGACTCGAACTCATGATATTTGTTTTTGACTACACTTGTGTGTTTCTTTGCATTGCATTTGCATCGGTGCGCCTAGGACACCGTGTTTGCCATCTGCTATTCCTGAGCGGTCTGCCGGAGGCTTGTCTTGTCAAGGCATGTCCATAAGGCTGACCGGTTACGGGCTCTGCCAGTATGGGAACACAAACCCCGGTTTTACCGGGGCACCATTTTTGACCATTCGACCTAGTGCATATTCGGATCCATAGTGACCATTCCAAACTAGGACAGGTTGCTTACCCGTTTATAGGTTGTTTGAAACCACTGCGTGCGTAGTGAAACCCTAGTTCCTGACAAAATAGGACAGGGAAACCCTTACCCCAGCATAGGGGTGTTTTGGCTCTCACTTATCTGTTATGTGCTTTAGAGTGCGCCTCTACAGGAATGCATGTATCAGTCTATGAGTTTGGGCATCAGGCCTGCGAGCATCAGTCAGTATCTGAGAATCAGTTATCTGCGGGTATCAGATTCAGTTTTGAGGTAGAATTTTGGACAGAATTCAGTAGAGAGCACACTCATTCAGCTTTGCTCATATTGGCTATGGTGAAATCAGGCTGAGATGCTGTCTGTTTTCTCTTTTGCTAGGGTAGTCTTGGGAACCATAGCTTCAGAAGGCTCCAATATCCCCCGAGGATCATTAGACTTGTGCTGATAGACTTTGTCGGGTCAGAAATTCAGTTCAAGGGCAATCAGTGTTCCTTCACCAAAGGCAGGGTAAAAAGGCCAGTCAGGGACAGTTATACCGGTTGTTCAGTTAGACCAGGGCAATATGGCAGGGATGGAGGGAATGATGCGTCAACTCCAGGAAAGTATGAAACTCATGCAGCAGGACACTGCCCGTCAAGCGGAATTTGCCAAAAGCCAGGCCGAGATTATAGCCCAACAGGCAGAGACAATTGCCAGGCTAGAGCAGCAAATTGGAGTATCTACTTCACACCAGGCTCCTCCCCTACCCAGAGTTCCAACGCTCAGGGAGACCGCTAATGTCCAGGATGATACAGACATTCCAAGCAGGCCAGCTCCGCCCCTGGTTCTACCCCAACTATCTAAAACACTCACCAACCTACCAGACTCCCCCTTTGAGTTTGAGACGGACCCCACAGCATTGAAAGTGAGCAAGCTTGAGAAATTGTTCAAAAAGTCTCAGGGGCCCACTCTATTCCTGATATAGAGGATGGTTATACGACTCAGTGGTAACATTACCGGAGCGGTTTAAAATGCCGCATATCGATCGGTTCGATGGCTCTGAAGACCCAATGGTGCACCTCCAACTGTTTTCTGATATCTTGAGGCCAATGGGTTTGACCACAGCCCAGAAATTGTCACTATTCGGCCGAACCTTGTCTGGGATGGCCGCAATCTGGTATGCAAAATTGGAGAACTCTGTGAAACAGAACTGGGAAGAGCTGACTGAGGCCTTTATCGCTCAATACTCCTATAACACACAGATCGAGGTCACAACTCGTGATCTCGAAGTCACCCGCCAAGAACCAAAGGAGGGTTTCTCGGAGTTCGTGACGAGATGGAGAGCAAAAGCCTCAATGATGACCACTAGGCCCACTAACAAAGATCAGATTCGGATGATTGTGCGCAATCTCCAGCCCAAGCTTATGCAGAAAATGATTGTTCTTCCCTTCCCCACCTTTTCAGATCTGCATGAGATGGGGGTTCAAATCGAGGATGCCATCAGACAAGGGATCTTCGCAGAAGATAATGAGCCTTTGAGGAGGAATGTTGCTCGCAGTTCCAATGCTACTACTGATGGTAGCACAGCTGCCAAATGCTCAGAAGTAGACACTATCACCACTTCCTCCAATGAGCAAAAACCAACCACTTCAGCTCGGCCCCAAGCCCGAAAATTCCATCCTCTTTACATGAGTCTCTCCCAAGCTTTGAAAAAGCTGCAAGAAGAAGGGCACCTAGAACTCCTAGAACCCCAACCCCTCCCAAATCCTCTTCCACCAAGGTATGACCCAGCTAAATACTGTGCCTACCATCAACAGCACGGTCATGATACGAACCGTTGCATCCGCCTCCGTCATAAGATTCAGGACCTTATTGATGAAGAGACCTTAGCTCCACCAAAAGGACCTCAAGTTAGTACCGACCTATCACCTCTACATCTCAACCTCATCCATACACTGCCATCCACCTATGACCCCAGCATATACATCACCCCGGCCCATCTACCCAAGCCTGAGGTGTTTATCCCAGAAAGCATGGACTTATGCATGATGGGTGCACCTGAATCCCAATTATCTCAAACCCATGAACCCACTACTTCCGAGCTGATGAGGATGATTGAAGATCTTCAAAGAACAGTGGCGGATTTAGCCTTTGGAGTTTTGGCTCCATCATCAACCACATCGCCTACCAGGGAGTTCATGTCAAAAGGCTCCCCAGTCCTGAGGCGGGCTACATCTGAGGAAGGCCAATCCCGTGGCAAAGTGGAAGCGAGTGGAAAGAACAAGGTAAGGGTAGACATGGATCCCCATGAGTATCTTCTGTTGGCTGTTGAGGCCTTGAAAGCCGAGGGACTGAACAAAGAGCAAGTGCTCGCAGTTGTTGCAAAAACTGTGGACGGCATTTTCGCCACTCAAGTCAGGGGCAGTCCGAATCAAAGGGAAAACCGGGAGAAGGGCCGTTATACCAGAGGCAATCCTGTTAGCTCTAATCCTCCACTTAGAAGAGATCAACAAACCAGGCCAGCACCTGCCAATCCCTCTACTGGTGCATCCAGCAAAAATCCGCAAACCTTGAAGTACCAACCCCGAGGTCAGAGGGTCTTCCATGCCCTTCACATGCCTTTATCCAAAGCTTTCCAAATCCTTGTTGGACAAGGCCATCTCAAACCCCTTGAGCCTCGGTCTCTCCCGAACCCTCTTCCGGCTACACATGATGCTACCCAGTACTGCGCATACCATCAGCAAACTGGCCATGCTACCAACAACTGCTTCCGTCTTCGCCATGAAGTACAGGATCTATTTGACAACGAGGTCATCCTCCCGCCGAGCTCAACAAAGTCTATCGGCACTGGGTCAGTGAACTTGGGGGATAATGTTATGTGAATGGGGGATGAACCACCGGCGGGCGGCGCTCAATCAACTCCAGACGTGGGAATGACACGCACTGTTCTGAGCAATATGCAAATGCTAGTTTTGAAGTTTCTGACTTGGGTGTTGAATCAGTTCTGTAATTTTGTTTTGAGTCTGTCTCTTCGTCTTGAGTCAGTCTTTTTAATTAAGGGTCTGTCTTGTTGTATCGAGTCAGTCCTGTTGTACAAAAGGTCGGTGATTCTAGGGGTGTTACCTCGGGCGTCACCATTTTGTTTCGCGTTTGTCTTTTTGTTTTGTTTTGAGTCTGTTTCTGCCAGGGAGCCAGTTATGCCAACAGATTTTGAATGAAACAGCAGTGATTTCCATACTCTCGCATTTGTTTCTGCCGTGTGCTAGTTGTGCCGGGATTTGAATGAAATGGCAGTGCATTCCACCTGCTCTCTTGTGCCTTGAAGCCATTGTATTGACCTAAGTTTTTCAAAACCTTTTTGAACACTGCAGTGAAAACAAAGAGGGAGGAATTCCTCGGGATTTGCAAAACTTTGATCAAATTGAGAGAAAGAGAGGCGTGCTAAGCCCTTAATGAATGAAATCATGCTTGTTAGTGTGAGTACTGAGAAGGACCCTGGCTTTGATCTAGATTGATCCTACACTGTCTTCAGCGCGAGCGATTTGTCGTTTTCTTAAAAACTTTCAAAAAAAAAATATTTTGCGCGGTCCTGCAAAGACATGTGTGGAATCGCTCTTGAGATTGTGCAGCTTAGGATCGCTCTCAGCCTCGAGACTCGACCCCCCTTGGCTTTCAAACCTTGAACTGGCATTCAGAATGTTCAACGGTCGACCACGATGTAAGGCCTGTGTGGCCAGATTTGAAGCAGCCCTCGAACAAGAGGCACCAAAGTCAGATCAAGAAGGTCAGACCTCATCAGAAGAAGCTTGCAAGGCTAGAGCAGAAACACCCCTCGAACTAGGGGCAAAAAATGTCCGATGTGCTCGAAGAGCCAAAGGTGGATCTTTCTGCAAGTCAATACGACAGCCACTCTTCTGGATATAGAGGGCTTCAATCTCAGAACCATTTGGCATGGACTAGTTACATTTTTACCCTTTGAGAGGCTCGCTGGGTCGAAAACCCGAAAGGGCGACCCAGGCAAAAGTTAGAGCGAGACAAGAAAAATATATATACAAAAATGCAAAAAGAGAAAAAAATGCAAAGATACAAAAAATGCAAAAAAAGAAAAGAAAAGAAAAATGCAAAAAAGAAGAAGAAAAAGGAATGAAAAGAATAGAAAAAAAAAAAAGAAAAGAAAGAAAAACAAAGCTCGCAAGGTCGAAAACCTGCAACAGGCGCCTTGGCAAAAGTTAGAGCATAAAAAGGAGAGGTTAAATACCCGAGTGTACCTTAACCCCCGAACTACGTAAGGCTTGATTCCCATCTTTGGGATACGTAGGCAACTTCATTCTGAAGTCCAGCCATAAACTCTTCCAAATCGACTGTGTCCATGCGATGGTTCTGGTCATCTTTGTCTTCGCTGTATCTGAGAGTCTGGTTGTGTTCGTCGCTCTGAGGACTGACTACAATGCGCTGCGGTGCTATCCAAACAAGGGGCAACTTTCCGTTGCCATTCAAAACGCCGCAGTGTCATTTCAAACAAGGGGCAACTTTCCGTTGCCATGCAGCTCTCTTCAAGTACGGGGCAGTTTTCCTTTGGATCCGAGGTTGCGCATCTCAGGAGTAGGTTTCATGCTCGTTGAGCAAGTGGCCGTTTGCAAAAATAGTTTTTGAGAATTTTTACTGAGGTTGGCTAATTTTCTCGAAAAATCATTCTATCTTTTCCAAAACTGGACCATTTCTTGGGCCCAAAAAAGGAAAATTTTCAGTGCTCATAGCCTGACTTGCATGATTTCAAATCAAAAACTGAACAAGCATGTTAATCTAACTCTCATTTTTGGTCAAAATTGTTTTAGTAGAAAGCCAAAAACAAAAAAATGGTCGAAATGATGAACTAGGGACACAGTTGAGTCAGGCTTCCTGTCTTTTCCCTGTTGTCAACGCATTTGCCAAAAAAAGGGCACTCTACCTGCCGGGAAAGGGCACCACTGAAGCTAGCCACAAAGGGCTGAAAGCTCCCTCATCCTCCAAGCAACGAGGTATCAAGCCAAGTGCGAAGCACGAACTGGAATGGATCAGGATATTCCACTTCCTCATCTAGACGGATCTGATCATGTCCAAACTCCCCAGCAAAGCATCATCAACCGATGCTAGCTGCAGATTTGCTACACACCCAGTTGTAGCGCAACCCCTCTGTGGGAGGAATTCACTAGCTGCGTGCAGAAGAAGAAGAATCTAGCAGAATGCTAGGGGCACGAGCCCACAACTTGCTGTTTATCCATCAACCACCCAGGGGAGGGATGAAGAATGAGAGATTGAAGAACAGAGAGATGTGCGATGTGAGAAAAAGTGAGCAAAAGGGTTTTGATAGAAAAATCGAGATTGAGTGCCCGAGCGATATGAGAGACACAAATAAGAAATGGTGGGAAACACTACCCGGTGAAACAGGCTCCCTGTGCACGTCTGAGTGTCGTGTCTTTTTGTTTTATCTTGATTTTTGTTTTGGGTCGTTTCGAGTGTTACTCGATATGTCTAGGTTGTGTGCCTTTTATTTCCTTGTTGAGTCGTTTTGCTGCGTTCAGTCGTAGGCTCAATACCTGGTCGAAAACTCATCTTTCAATTTCAAAAAATAAAATCGTTTTGTGCTCCGAGTGCTGTGCCGTTCTCCACATTTGTGCAAAACAGAATTTGTTAAAGCCGCGGGGTTCAACCCAGGTCATGTGAAAACAGTAAAACCAGGACCCATCTGAAGCTATGAAAGTTCCGGGCTACCAAGCAAAAGAAAAGATGGAAAATTTTAAGCATCTGAGTGTGTTTCAACTTCTGCAAGTTTCGTCTTTATGAGCTGTATACCGAATAAACAGAGTATTGTATTATGAGCTGCGTGTTCAGAATATTGTTGTTCGGACCTCTTCTCACGATTTCAGCGTGGTTAGAGTGTTCTTTTCCTCACACGATTTCAGCGTGTTTGGAATTTATCCCAGGTTGCGTTGTAGACGCACTGGGCGGGTTGTTTTTGGACCTCCTCTCACGATTTCAGCGTGGTTTGAGTGTCCCGTTCCTCTTCTCACGATTTCAGCGTGGTTAGAGTGTTCCTTTCCTTATGCGATTTCAGCGTGTTTGGAATTTATCCCAGGTTGCGTTGTAGACGCGCTGGGCGGGTTGTTTTTGTTTACCTCTTCTCACGATTTCAGCGTGGTTAGAGTGTTCCGCTCCTTACGCGATTTCAATGTGTTTGGAATCTATCTCAGGTTGCGTTGTGTACGCACCTGGGCGGTTGTTTTTGGACCTCCTCTCACGATTTCAGCGTGGTTTGAGTGTCCCGTTCCTCTTCTCACGATTTCAGCGTGGTTAGAGTTTGGTTCTTTCCTTACGCGATTTCAACGTGTTTGGAATCTATCTCAGGTTGCGTTGTGTACGCACCTGGGCGGTTGTTTTTGGACCTCTTCTCACGATTTCAGCGTGGTTAGAGTGTTCTTTTCCTCACACGATTTCAGCGTGTTTGGAATTTATCCCAGGTTGCGTTGTAGACGCGCTGGGCGGGCTGTTTTTGGACCTCCTCTTACGACTATCAGCGTGTTTTGAGTGTCCCCTTCCTCACACGGTTTTCAGCGTGTCTGGAATTTATCTCAGGTTGCGTGGAACGCGCCTGATTGGTTTTCTTTGTTCTCTCTCCTCTCACGAGTCCAGCGCGGTTGGAGTATGTCACCATTTTGCATCTATTATACTCTCTGTTGCATCGCATCTATTATCTATTGCATCACATCTATCACATCCATTGCATCATATCTATTTTATTGCCTGGTCTAGGAGACCTTAAATCCTCTAAAGGTGCAATTCCTTTGGTGTTTGTCGTGCCCGAACGACTTCCAGTGGTCTGGTATAGCCACCTCCCTGTGTTAGCGGTGAGTTCCTAGGACACCAACTGAGACGGTGGAAACTAGAGTTTGAATGGCTTATGCCTAGAACGCAAAGGTTCGGGATTTCCGAGACTAAAGTCTGGTTTAAATACCCAGGGGTATATCCTCGGCTTGAAATCTGTATGGCAGCCCCATAGATTGAGATAGCATGTGTATGCGCCTCAATTCTGGATACTGAATCAACCTAGTCTGTCACCCTGTTGGAGAATAGGGAAAGCTGCGACCATAGTCAGGGAGAAAAGTAGTACCTGTGGTTCAACCAAGAAGAAGCGGAAGATTCTCACATCAGCATAAGGTAGGACATTGCTGAGGTAAGTCATTGCCAATTGCCCCTGTAAGGTACCTCCCTTTTCCTAGCTATCACATTGCATTTTAGCCACTACATTACAGTGCATTGCATGAATCCTCAATCTTCAAACCGGCTTCGCGTAGCGTGTAAGTCCAATCTTCAAACCGGCTTCGCGTAGCGTGTAAGTCCAATCTTCAAACCGGCTTCGCGTAGCGTGTAAGTCCAATCTTCAAAGCGGCTTCGCGTAGCGTGTAAGTCCAATCTTCAAACCGGCTTCGCGTAGCGTGTAAGGCCAATCTTCAAACCGGCTTCGCGTAGCGTGTAAGTCCAATCTTCAAACCGGCTTCGCGTAGCGTGTAAGTCCAATCTTCAAACCGGCTTCGCTTAGCGTGTAAGTCCAATCGTCAAACCGGCTTTGCGTAGCGTGTAAGTCCAATCTTCAAAACCGGCTTCGCTTAGCGTATAAGTCCAATCATCAAACCGGCTTCGCGTAGCGTGTAAGTCCAATCTTCAAACCGGCTTCGCTTAGCGTGTAAGTCCAATCTTCAAAACCGGCTTCGCTTAGCGTATAAGTCCAATCTTCAAACCGGCTTCGCGTAGCGTATAAGTCCAATTGTCAAACCGGCTTCGCGTAGCGTATAAGTCCAATTATCAAAATCTCCCTGCATATCATTTTGCATTTTGCCCCTGCCTGCGGGCATGCCTGCGGGTACACATATCTCTGTTTATCTTGTATGATTGTCTAAGTCTTCGGCCTTGTCAAAAATGGGTCGTCTCTGGGCTTTGACATTCACTCCCTTCACTTGTGACTTCCGAGTTCTGTCAAAGAGGGGCAACTGTAGACACCCCATTTTTGACCGACCTTAAGACTCAGACGTCACCGATTGAGCGCTCGGTGATGTTGCATATTGTGCTTGTTCAAAAGTTTCAGAGTCTCGGCCGTGAGCCCTGCCTCCGGACTTCCGAACCCTTTTCTGTACTTTGTCTCGATTCGCGAACCAGGCTCGGTTTTCTCTGTTTTTGTTCCTGAGGGAAGGGAGAGGTCCCGTAGACTATCTCTCAGTGGCCGTGGGCTACATTTCGTGCCCGTAGGCCATTTTGCCCATTTCGGAGCCCGGTTCCCGGTTTTCGGAGCCGTCAGGCCGTGTGCCTCGGTTCGGGACCGTCTAACCATCTCCGATTCCTCCGATTTTTGGCATGCATCTTATTTACTCCCTTTCGAGGGACACTGGGGTCTTAGATACCCACTTCGTGGTTGAATACCACTCCCGGTACCCAACAGTCAGTTTTCGGGGTCCCGAACTGCGCGTTTCGGCCCCCGAACCTTCATTTCACATCGGTTTGGGTTCATTTTTGGTGGAGGCCTTATTTTCATGGTTAGGAAGCTTGTAGGAGGGTGGGAGGCCAGCAATTTTTTTGACAACCAACTTTTTGTTTGGTCAAAAGTGGTTCAGCATGAATCCGGGGAGGAGAAAAGTCTGCGCGGCTTCACCGAAATGGGCGTAACTCTTTGCACAAGAGGAATTAAGATATGAGGCCACCACCATTGGAAAGCTTACTTCCGGGGCTTCATTTTTCACTCAAGAATCTCCTAATTCCAAATCCGGGGGAGGAGATATGGTTGGTTGAAGTCTGGTTGGACTGAATTTGCGCGGCTTTACGGAAACTGGCATAACTTTTTCTACAGGAGGAATTTTAATGCAAGGTTTGCGGCATTGGAAAGATAACTTCTGGGGCTTCATCCTAGGGGGTGGCCGGCCACTTTTCTCATTGACCTGGCCGGCCGGCCACCTTTTCTAGCCGGCCGGCCACTCACAAAAAAATGTGTTTTTTTGCCATTTTAAGCTGGCCGGCCATTTTTCTCTCCCTCAGTGTATTCCAGCTGTGCCAGCTGGTTGCCAATTGGACCATCCTCCATACACGTGTATGGAGGATTAGAGAGGTCCCTTAGATATTTTTCATGCCTCTCCTCTATAAAGGAGAGGCTTGGCTTCTTGGCTCAAGGTTGGACACTTTTTAGACACATTTGAGAGGGAGCTATACCTTCCACCTCCCATTTCTCTCCATTTCCAAGCTCCAAAGTCATTTTTCTTGTACCATTTCTACATCAACCCTAGCACAAGACCCCCACACTCCATTCCAACACTTGGAGCTGGTTTTTCAGAGGCAAAGAGCATCCAAACTTGGTCCAAAAAGGCTGTCAAGACTTGTCTACAAGGGTAAGTTGCCATCTCCCTCTTTTGTAGCATTTTCCGACCCAAACTGAAAGGGTTACTCTTTTGATCTATTCTTCATGTTTGTTGAAGGGTTCAACCCTATTTGAGATCACCATCTTGTACTTGCTTCAATATCATCTTATATGCCATTTTTTTGCATGAAATTTCTAGCCTATGAGTGATCTGTTTTCGAGCATAATGTAAACTGTAAGAGGGCCTATTTTGAGCCCCTCTTCAACATTGAAGAAGGGCTCAACCCTGTTTGGCCCCCTATCTTGCACTTGCTTCACAATTCTCCTATTTACTGTAAATTTGCATGATTTGTTTGGCCTATATGTAAATTGTTTTGGAGCATGTCATGAACTGTGAATGAGCTTATTTTGTGTCCCTCTACAACATTGTAGAAGGGATCAACCTTGTTGGGGGTCTCCATGTTATACTTGTCATTATACCCCTCTTTGACCCCCATTTTTGCATGCTTTTTTAAGCTTATCTAGGTTCTGTTTTCGGCCATCATCAGAACTGGAAAAAGTCATATTTTGATCTTATTGACATATTTTATTAAGGGTCTTTACTGGTTTGATGAATGTTTGGGGTACCTCATGTTATAGCCCTATGTATCCTAGTTTCTTGCATGACATTTTTAGCATGTTTGCATACTGAGTTGGGGGATGTCATCTACTGTAAATGTTCATATTTTTAGTCCTTCATCAGTCTTGTAGAAGGGTATTTTTCCATTTGGGCATCGCATGTATCACTTGCTTCAATACCCCTCTTGCGGGGCCATTTTTGCATTCTCCCTTAATCCTATGTATGCTTGCTGTTTAGCCCTTTTTGTGACTGAAAAATGCTTGTCTTGGGGCTTCCTTGTTACTGTATTTTCATTCCATGACCATATTGTGCATGCATTGCATGGCTATAGGCCATTTCGGGTGCCTAATATTGCATTTCGGGATCATTCCATGCTTCGGCTGCACTTTGGCCATGTTTCGGGGTTGTTTTCCCCACATTTCAGTGCTAAAATTCATTTGCATGTTTGCATATCATTTCCATGTCATTTCATGTCTTACGGCAATCGCCTCGGTTTGCGCGCCCGTGTGCACGCATTTCGAGGCGCCTCATTTTCATCCAAACGGCCTCTTATGTGAGTATGGCTGAGGCTCACTCATGTTAGTGTAAGTCCATTTTGCATTCTGTATGCCATTTTAGTCTCATTGCATCGTGTATGCCATTGCCTCAGTTTGCGTGCCCGTGTGCACGCATTTCGAGGCACCTCATTTTTCATCTATTGGCCTCCCATGTGAGTGTAGCTGAGGCTCTCTCATGTTGGTGTAAGCCCATATTGCATCGCATATCTCATTTTAGTCCTGTTGCACTCCGTATGCCATTTTCTCAGTTTACATGCCTGTGGGCACGCATTTCGAGACATCTCATTTTAGTCTCATTGTATATTATACTTCATGCCATTTCATGCCTTAGGGCCATCGCCTCAGTTTGCGCGCCCGTGTGCACGCGTTTCGAGGCGCTTCATTTTCATCCATCGGCCTCTTATGTGAGTGTGGCTGAGGTCCACTCGTGTTAGCGTAAGCCCATTATTTGCATTGCGTATGACATTTCATGCCTTAGGATCATCGCCTCGGTTTGCGTGCCCGTGTGCACGCATTTCGAGGCATCTCATTTTCGTAGCATTGTGCATGCTAGGATTGTATTTTAGTTGCATTCATGCATATTGCATCGTGTTCGGGATAGGAGTTAGCCCGGGCACGGGAAACGAGGCACATTTCGTACTCCGAGTAACGGAACGGGTCTCAAATCCCAAGTCACCGACACTCCGGATTACCCATGATAGAATTAGGTTTTGTTGTAGCATTCATCTGCATTTATCCTATATTGAGTTGTACAATCCGACTCCTCGGCCATCATGTATCGAGATGCGTGATTGGTGGCACGAGGATCGAGGAATGCATATATCTATGAAATACATTGCTATGCCCCTTTCCTGCTCTCTGTTGCAGCAAAATAGAGAATCAGCAACTTTTCGGAGTCTGGCACGCATTTCGAGGAACATTGCGAACAGAGGCTGATTGGGGCATCCCTGTGGATTTCCGCGCAAAGGCAGTCCAGCATACATCATTCATCAGAATCGAGGCAGCCCCTGGCTTGCATGCCGGTTTACAGCTTTCTTAGTTTAATTTGTTAATTAATTAGGGATCTGTATATTATTCGGACTGTATATTATTCGGACTGTACTTTTTTTTTATTTTATTTCGGACTGTATTATTTATTCGGACCCTCTGTGCGAGGGCATAATTGTAATAAGTGTGGGTGAGTGTGATGTATGTCTTCCAACCCCACGTCTTTCTTCCCTTTTATTTACCCGCTTATGATGGTTAGATATAGGGCATATTTCGATTAGCATACAGTATGATAGCATGTTTGCATTCATTCATCTGTCTTGCACGCACCGGGCTCGGCGCATCATACAAACTGCATTTGTATTTCAATTCCAAATTGAATACTTGATAGTTGTAGCATCCCACATGCCATGTTTAGAATAGCCGAGCCTGCTATAGTTGCATTTTTGCATGTGTTGCATTAGGCAATTCTGTGTATTTAGGATCATGCATGATTTCTAATCCGTTTCTGTTTTGGCTTGGAGTACTTGGTAAGTTTTATGCTTTAGCATCCTTGCATGCGTGTGAGTGCTGCCATGAATAGCATGCTTACCATGAGGCTAATTGCTTATGTGATATAACTGCCTTGAATGCCTGTGGGTGGAGGTTGAGTTACTTGGAGCGGAACAAATCATTGATTGTTTGTTTTAAGCCCACTAGATAGTGGCAAAATCATGTTTTCTAAGCCCACCCGAGGGTGGCAAATCCACGTCTTAGCCTACCTGCGGGTAGCACCATCAAACCATTTTCAAAAACAAACATGAAGTGTTTTGTTCCAATTCAGGCGACCCAGTCTATACTTGTATGCTGTGCGCATCACATACTAACCTAGGCTAATAATCGGAATAAGAACACACAATGTTTTCAAAAACAGATATCATGGTTAGTAGAGGCCGGTCTTTGACCGGGCGAGCGGGGGTGCTCACGAAGTGACCTTCCCTAATCGTACCCAAGTTCCCGAGCCGAGGCAACTTTGGTGATGACGGACACGTGGCCTTTGGCACCGAGTCAGGGTTTCCTAAATTTCCCATTAAAAAACATTTAGGTGGCGACTCTGTATCTGGCAAAGCAGTCCATGTTTGGCACTTCTTTTCAAAAAATCTGTTTTCAAAATCGATTTGCCGGATTTGGACTCTTTGGTTCAAGATTAAGAACCGTGACATTTGAGTCCTTGAACTGTAGTGACCCCAATATGAACGGAACGGGACTTAACCCTCCCGGGGCGTTCGGGGACGTCTACACAACCCCATCAATCTGAACCAGAGTGCACCTCTCAAACTCCTACTCGCAAAAGAGCGCTCGAATGAAATTCTGGGACGACCCCTGAAACAACAACTGAACGACCACCGACTCACCACAAAAAACTCACCCGTAGCAACATAAGGCACACCTAGGTGGGAAGAAAGGGGGACTCTAGTTTATAGAAGTTAAAAACTAACAGAAAAACTAGCAAACAGACGAGCTAGGCCAGCCGACCGCCATAGCCAAGGCGGCGGCCAGCCGGCCCAAAAAGAGGCCGGGGAATGAGGTTTTTTAGAGAGAGAGAGAGAGAGAGTGTGTGAATACAAAGATGATTAGTTAGATAGCATGTGAATATATCTCATATTTCGAAACAATTTTCTTAAATTTTGTTCAGTAGTAAATCAAGTAAAATTTTATTGTGCAGAGACTTTCGAAATTTCTATTTAATCAATGGTATTTATTTTTTAAAAATTATTTCATACGCACGTTAGATATATATTTAGGTATGTTCAGAATTAATTTAATGGTTTTTAGAGTAATTTATTTATTTTTATTTATTAACTTTGGGTCTTATTTTTTTGATTTGTATCTTTAAAATCTTATGGAATTTGATGTAGAAATCAAAAAGTATTATGATCAATGTGTTGATTAGTGATGATTGTGATGGTGGTGATGATGGTCGTGGCGATTATATTTAGTGGAAGCATTTTCTTATTTTGCACAATGAAATTTGACTGTACAATTTTGTAAATTTTATATAATTAATAAATGTGAATTTTGAAAAACTTTATACATGTCAGACTTATATGTAAGAACTTAGAATTAATTTCATTATTTTTTTGATAAATTTGAATTTTTTTTTATATTAATCTTGGGTCTTCTTTATTTTGTTTTTACTATATTTATGGGAGATTGATCAATAAATTCTAAATGTTGAAATTGTGATCCAGAGAGTTCCAAGATTTTTCTTATGTTGGATATGTAATGACAAATTTAACCTTTTTGTTGGGTGTTGCATTGGAAAAAAATGGGTGTCATAGTAAGAAAGAGTACACTATAGCCTTTTTAGAACCCTAGTGGTGGAACTTGCCACATCATAATTCTCTCAACCTTTGTTGAGTGTTACAGTAGGAAAAAGTGAGTGTTACAGTAGAAAAAAGTACATTATAGTCTTTTAAGAACCTTTCCTTGTAGTGGAACATGTCACATGTCAAATCAATTGGGTTTTGTTGGGTGTTACAATGGGAAAAAGTGGGTGTCACAATGGAAAAAAGAACACTATAGCCTTTTTAGAACCATTCTTTGTGGTGAAATATGCCACAGGTCCCATTAGTTGAGTTTTATTGAGTGTTATAGTGAGAAAAAGTAGGCGTCACAGTGAGAAAAAGTACACTAACCTTTTTAGAACCTTTCCTTGTGGTTGAACATGCCATTTGCCATATCAGCTGGGTTTTGTTGGGTGTTATAGTGAGAAAAATTGGGTGTTACGGTAGAAAAAAAACTACACTATAGCCTTTTTAGAACCCTTCTTTTTAGTACCTTTCCTTGTAGTGGAACATGTCAAATGTCACATCAGCTCGATTTTTGTTGGGTATTATAGTGAGAAAGAGTGGGTGTTACACTGGGAAAAGGGTACAACCATCCAACAAAAATGACCAAACATACAAACATCTCACAGTTATATTATCAATACCAATAGGACTTATCATAGTAATAGAAAAAAATATAAGACTGATTGCAGTAATTATTCCTGAGATGTGACTTTCTCATAATTTTTTCTATATCCAAATCATAAAAAAAATTGATATAAAAATCAAAAGTCTAGTGAAAGAACACTGTTACTCCTCCTTTGGTAATTATAAAAATTGCTACATTTTTTTCTAATTGTTGCCAAGTCGAATGAGTGAATGACGTAAATGCTTGGTGGCAATGTATGGTGACCTCATTTGCATGGTGGCGACTTGTGATCATTTCCTCTGAATCATGTTTCCCAGTCATTCACCATTGCGTTTGTTCATAAATGATAGAAAAATTTTACTTTGTAAATTTGTATTTTATCAAATTTGTTTGCTATTGATTGACGAATATATGTTTTTGGATATTAGTAATGTTATTAGTAATTAAAAATGAATTAGGTTATGATGGTACTACTTATTTTTTGGAACTTTTCATAGTTAATAGTAAAATTTTACTGTATTATTCAACAAAGGAATTTTGGCAATTTTATTATTTTGATAAATTTTTTCTTTAATATTTTAACGGGTGATGGTAACCATAGATGGTGAGTATATTGATGTTAATTTCACCATTTAAATGCTATACCTGTGTAATTTTACTAGCCAAAATAATATTAATGGAGTAAAATTTTTCTATCAATATTAATATGCATAGTAAAATTTTACGATCTATTTTTTTTTTTTTTTCCTTCTAAATCTTATAGTTAACACAGATATTGTTTGATAGATCTCAAAGACAAGCTTTAAAAATACTATTTTTTCAAAAAATAGACATCTTCATCATAAGTTCCATATTTTTAAAGTTCAACAAGAACAAAGGTTATTTTGGTTTGTAAATTGTGTCCTGCACACGGTAGGTCCTGGATTTGGGTTAGGTGTTGTCGCAACTCATGCTG
This sequence comes from Camellia japonica, assembly GCA_030407325.1. Lineage (NCBI taxonomy): Eukaryota > Viridiplantae > Streptophyta > Magnoliopsida > Ericales > Theaceae > Camellia > Camellia japonica. Next base: position 106,105,002 of record JAPPVO010000003.1, read on the forward strand.
TGATGCCTCATGGAGTTTGCCCAAGTCTATTTTAATAATTTGAACTATTCATAAAATAAATGAGCTTAATTGGACATGTGTAACCCCATGATCAGCCTCTAACTATTTTTTAAAATTATCAAAATCATGCTAATTATTTATTTATTTTTTAAAACATAAACGTGGTCTTATTACGGAATTACAGATGTCCAATTAATCTATTTTTTTATTTTTTTTTATGAATGATTTATTTGACAAATCCTATAATTTTTATTTTTATTTTTTGTGAACTCGGTAACCGGCCCACTAAACCGATTAATTCGGGAGATTAATTCCACCCGTTCACTAGTGGGGGGGGGGGGGGAAATTAAAATCAATGCAACGCCTTATATGAACTGGCCCTAAAAAGTTGTTTACACTTAAGAGGTATAGAATTTGAGACTTTGGAGAGAGCACACCCTCTAGCTCAAAGCCTTGACAACTAAGCCAACCCCTCAGGGTTCTTCATGGTTACAAGCAGCAATGGAAATCAAAATAAAAAAAAATATTTCCTACTGCCTAACCATTGTCAAAAGGAAAGTGGGTGTCTCTTGTGGATGCCATACCTTTTTGGGTATAAGTGTGTTTCCACTCCATGTTGTACTATAATTTGCATTCGAGAGTTGCCACTTAATTTTTAAGGGGGATTAAGAAATTTTTAACAATGAAAACTAAGTACAAGACCTGATCCGTCATAACCAAATAATTAAGATTCAGGAACTAAGGTACAAAATGGCAAGGTCATTGAATGAAAGCACCCTATTTTGCCCAATCCGAAAATTGACCTCTACTAACCCTTTATTTTGTGATTTTAAAAATTAAACATTTTACGAACTTCATTATTAAACCTAAAAACCATTACTAAGCCTAAAACTAGGTGATTGAATATACAAAATACAATTCAACTTAGATATAATAAATACAACCATATATTTTTATAAAATAATTATATTTTCCATAAAAAAAAGATTAAATGGCCGTAAACAAGATCTAAACTAAACAATATTCATGAAAACATTCAAAACACACAATTTTGCATAAAAAAGCATTTAGACTTGGATTATTGAAAACAATGCATCAAAACAAGCAACATGCCATGAAAAACAAGAAAACTCACCACATTCCTCCAACAAGCGTCTTATATGCATGATAGGAATAAAATAAAGTGCAATCATCCTAAACATGCTACCACACATACAACATGAAACCTAGGCCCGGTTTAAGGGGACTAACATGATTCAATGCAAACAAAGCAACTAACAAATATGAAAGCTAAACTAATCTAAACATGTTGTTTAATAACTTAAATAAAACATGCAAAAATAAAGCAAAAAGCATGCAAGATAACCACTCTACTTGATGTTTTATGTTATACTAACAACCTAACATGATTAAGAACTGAAAAGAGGGACTATGAGCTACTAAAATACATTAAAAATAGTAAACGTGGCTGTTTCATAGAAAAAGCAATTAAAGAGCGAGAAAAGGCAAAGAATGCCTCAAAATCCTTGCTTGAAGCTTCCCTCAGGCTTCAGTTTCACCTTAGTTGCTTTGTTCCAAACTTAGATGCACTCTAAGATTATCAAAAGCTACTGCTAGGGTTTGTTTATCTTAGATTTAGGGTTATGAAAGTAAGAGGTATTTCTCTCTAAAACTCACAAAACTTAGCCAAAAGTTGATCCTTTTCAAAGAGGGGATGAGTGAGGTATATATAGGCCTAGGGGGAAGGTTCTGGAACACCCTAGGTCATCCTAGGGTTGCCCGTCGCTTTCTCTTTGCGCCTCCCAATCAATTTGGAGCTAAAACTCACTTAACACTGTCGATAGGATGTGTGGTTGCGTGATCCCTGTGTTGCTAGGCATATGGCTTCGCCTCCAGACACGGGTGCACGTGTTCCCAATGCATGCCAGCCATGCATGCGTACACAAGTACGCAGTTCTAGGTTTCTAGACCCTCATTTTGCCTAAGTGGGTCCATTTGACTTCTAATTGACGTTTTTGTGTAAAATAAGTTAATATTTTGAAAAATATCTACCAATTCAAACTCAATTGGACCTCTACCTCCTTAATGGGGATCAAAAAGTCGATTTTGGGTAAAAATGGGTTCAAGGGCAAAATGGCCATTTTTACAGAACGATGATTTTTGGCTAAAATGGGGTTACACAGTAGCTCTTATAAACCTTAAGCATCTCTGAAAAATAAATAATTACCATTTCATCATCGGGAAGCTTACAAGCACCTGAAGTCTTATGCTAAGTTTGGTTGGAGGATTTGAGGAAAGATTTGAAAAGAGAAATGGAAAAGGAAGGTGAAATGTGAATAAAATATACCTACATTTCGCCTAATTTCACACACATTTTCCGTTTTCTTTTCCGAATCCTTTCCTCAAATCCCCCAACCAAACACAACATTAGGGTTCATCAAAATTGGGGTGTCTACAGTTGGCAAAACTTAAACAATCATGAAATGATGTGGAGTGCATGTCCCAGATCCAAGACCATTGTATTTGACACAACCTTAAAACTTAAGGCAATGCTAAACATTCCTGCAAGTGATCTAACCCGCAAGTTGCCTACACATCCTTGATTGTAAGGAATCAGATTAGTGTAGTTCGGTGGTGGTTATCCAGTAGTTCATATGTGAGTGAGTGTGTGCAACAAACACTCAACATTCATCCAACCATGTAATCTTTCAAAAAGGAGAGGGGAGCGAGCGATACCTACCATACTCATTTTTCCATGCCAAAGCCTATGTCGAGTTCCCTTCCATTCCTTTCCAAGTTTGCCAATTGTGCCAATTCAACAAATGTTCCAAAGAAAACCATTCCCAAGCAATAATATATACCGTAGTGTGGTTAAAGTTATGCCATTTTTATGATGCCAAAAATGCCAGTTCCGTGAGTTTGAATATTTTCAAGTTGGTTCAATATTCGTTGCCTTGTGATCTTAACCACGGTCACACCTTACGAGGCATGGGGATTTAATAATGGGTGTCGATTTTGCTGCCTTGCAATTTTAAGTTCCCTTCCTTGTAATCTAAGTCATGCTTGCTCCTTACGAGACATGGGTTTAAAAGTCCTAGCCACTCTTTCTCTTTGCAAGGTGGGGGTTTATAATCAATTCACACTCGCTCTTTATAAGGTGGGGGTTTATATTCAATCCACACTCTCTTCTTACGAGGTGGGGATTTAAGTTCAATCCATCCTCACTCCTTACGATGTGGGGGTTTAAGTTCAATCCATACTCGCTTCTTACGAGGTGGGGGTTTAAGTTCAATCCACACTTGCTCCTTATGAGGTACGGGTTTAAGTTCAATCCACACTTGCTCCTTATAAGGTGCGGGTTTATGTTCAATCCACACTTGCTCCTTATGAGGTACGGGTTTAAGTTCAATCCACACTTGCTCCTTATAAGGTGCGGGTTTATGTTCAATCCACACTTGCTCCTTATGAGGTGGGAGCTTATTAATTTCCAATATATTCAATGCCATGCTATTCCATTTTATGCCATTCCGACTATATTTTGTTCCATTTGTATATACTAAAATTCAAATCATGCTTATTAGAAATAAAATGTGAATTTTATCCTAAAGATGCTATTCATATATATGAAAATACTGTGAATTGGGTTGAATTTTCTTACTTTTTTCTAATCAAAACACATGCTTACGATTCTACCTATTTTTATTCTTTTCTACTAGGGAAAATTCCATTTTATTCTAAGTGTAATGCGTGCCTCGTGATGCGTGTAGCAACTGTTCAGATATCCAGATGTACTATAAACATGTACCGGTATTTAAAATTAAGTTCAAGGCATATCTTGGCCTTAAAGAAGGCTTCCCGAAGCTTGGAAGGGACTGCCACATATGTAGGGCTAAGCTGCTGCATGTGTGGGAGCTAGAGATGTGCGGCTGTGCATGTTACGATTGTGTGGCCGCATGAAGCGTATGCTACCACACGACCGACGCGCAAAGGCTGGAGGGTTTTCTTGACTTTTCGTTACCCGAATGGTTTAAATACAATTCCAACCCTTATTTCTATCTACCACACCTCCAAAAACACTCCATCTTTCTCTCTGAACTCATCTCCTTCCTCTTCCCATGCTTTTTGGCCATTTCTCGATTTGATTCGTGATTCGACTCTTCAGTTCTCTCATGCATCATTCTCCATTTCCAACTGAACAAAAGTTGACTTCGGCCACTTTACGACTATTCTTGGGTATTTTGCCACCTTTCCCCGCTTTTCGGCTCTATATTTACTTTTCCCGCACTTTTATCACATTTTTGTGAGTTTTTGTACTTTTCTTGCGATTCTTCATTTTTTCCTCGGATTCTCATGATTTCTCTAGTTAACATGCAGTGTTCACTATTTTGGTATGCTGTTGCGCCTATTTACACACTATCTGCCCATTTTTTTACTTTTAACCCAGGTTTTCTGTACATTTTGCTCATTTTCACCATTTTTTTAAAAAACTTTTTCAACTTACCACTTATTGCTTGTGCTTGGCATAGATTTATCAATGGTGGGTAGCGGTTTTGACCCCGATGCATATGCTTCGCTGAACGATGTCCCTAGGGTAGGCCTACAACAATTCTATAAATGGGACTTTGTTAGTCCTCGTGATATTGTACTATACGAGCCCGACTTACATATCTCTTTGACGACCTTCAGGGTACATTTCTCTCTTTTATGGCTCTTTTGTTTCCTTTACTTTTCTTTACTTTGAACTAATTGGATTAATCCTTTCTGTTCTTTGTTCTTGCAAGAGAGTAATCGAGCCATATGAGGCTTTGACTCAATCTCTGACATGATCGAGTGGTATGACCACCTTTTAGGCACCGTCAATTTTCTGACTGAGGGGTCCAGTGATGCTAGAGTCATTTACAACAATCTAGGTGCTCTGATAGAGAGGTGGTGGGACACCATCGATACTTTCTATTTTTCGAGATCTGGAGAGATGGCTATGACCCTAGAGGATTTCACCATGTTGTCTAGCCTTCCTATCGGCGGCTTATCCATTTCTCTAGACTCGGGGCTGGCTAATGATGAGGATGATCTGGTATCTGTTGGGCGAGGCTTGTCCGATACACATGGTTCTTCGAGTGATTCTTTAACCTTATACGAGCACTCTAGATGAGACCACTCAGTATATCCGTGGATTCTTGTTGTACCTGTTTGGGATAGTCTTCTTCGCGAATAGGGAAAACAAGGTCCATTTACAACTTTTGGCCCTATTCGTTAGCATAGACCGAATCAACAACTATGACTGGAGTGGAGCAACTCTTGCCACCCTTTATAGTCATGCGGATGCTATTTTATAGAACCAGGGGACGTCACTAGGCGGACATTGGTGCCTATGGATACAGCCTCTTCTGGTCTCTGTTATATATGATCAAACTATCTTAATCTATTATGCCTTAACTTATCTTCTATCGGTACTATTACTACCCATTCTCAAATATACTCATTCGTAACTCTATCTTTTCTAATCTCGCCACACATCCACTTTAGTATCATCATCTCAGCAACACTCATCTTATCTGCATGTTGTTTCTTAGTTTCTCAACATTCCATCTCATGCAACATCGCTGGTCTAATAGCCACTTTATAGAACTTTCCTTTTAATTTAGTAGCTATGTGTTTATCGCACAATGGCCCTGTTTGGTAGAGCTTATTTCAGCTTTTAACTTAATTTAAGCTATTTTGATGTGCTTGGTTCAACTTAACAATATAGCTTATAGCTTTTTGTAAGTCAAAAATCAACTTATTCTTTGAGTGAGGGAGGAGAAGCTTAATTTATAAGTCAAAAATCAGCTTATGTTCACAGTTATAAGCTATAAGCTGTTAAGATATAAGCTATAATCACTTTCCCACAGCTTTACCAAACGGGGCCAATATTCCAGGCGCACTCCTCTACTTAAGCCACCTTGCCTTAATTCTATGGACCACATCCGCTCCAATCTCCCCAGCTATTGTGATAATTGATCCTAAATAACGAAAATGTTCACTCTTAGGTAGTGCTTGGTCCTCAATCTTCACTTCTCCTCTACTTCCATTGTTATTGTTATTAAAATTACACTCCATGTATTATGTCTTAGTTCTGCTTCTCTTAAATCCTTTAGATTCAAGTGCTTCTCTCCAAATCTCCAACTTCATGTTAACTGCTTCTCTAGACTCATCTACTAACATGATATCATCTGCAAAAAGCATACACCAGGGCATATCATCCTGAATATTTCTTGTCAACTCATCCACAACTAACACAAAAAGATAAGGACCTTGTCCTTTTATGCCTTAGTTCCCGAACCTTGATTATTTGGTTATGACGGATCAGGTCTTGTACTTAGTTTTCATCGTTAAAGGTTTTTTTTTTTTAATTCCCCTTAAAAATTAAGTTGCGACACTCAAATGCAAGTTGGTACAACATGGAATGGATACGTGCCTTATACCCAAAAGGACACGCCGTCCACATCTACCCACTACCAGTGTGTCCACTGAGGGCACCTCCTTGGTTTAAGTCATTCAATCCCTTCTGGTAGTATTTCGACTAGGTTACAGTTGCTCAGGTAAGCTTCTATTCTACAAACATTCCCACATTTTCCTAATGATTTTCACATTCTGATTCTGATTAAAGCTTTCTCTTTTTAGGTTACTTGAAGGCTTTGGGTCGGGGTACTAGTGGCAGATCATGCTTGGTATCTTGGAGTCTGAGCTCTTACGAGGTAGCGGTATCTGCTGGAGGGTCCCAGCTTCCAGGTCTGGTATTTGGCCAAGCGGGTTTGTCGCCAGTCTCTGGGTTTTCTAGAGTCGAGGGTGCCCACTCAAGTGCCAGTTGAGATACAGTCAACGAACTTCCTTATTGCTATTGAGGTAATATATGCGTGGGAGGGTACGAACGGTATGGTGTTTCTTGAGGATGGAGATTACATAAGCTTCGTCTGTATCTGTCTAAGGGGCGGTTTGCTAGAAGAGGGTGCCATTAAAGGGCCTACTATCTTTCTAGCTAGGAGAACGGGTCAGGGCTGAGGATGTAATCAGGAGCAAGGTAAAGAAGCTAGTGCCCCTGCGGTAGCGGTGGGTTTTCTATGCTGACCTCCATAGTAGTGACACTGGTTTCAGGAGACAGCCTCCACATTCCTCTCTCGAACCCCCTGGTGGTCTCTATACGATTGCCTAAGGGACTTGGGTAGGTATTCTTCCCTTCATTAGTCATTAATTTTTGCTGAAGTTTGCAATTCTACGCTTTCGGTATCTAATGGTCTTCTTCTAATTCAAGTCCACTGTGAGTTTCCTGAGGCGTGTCTTCGAGCTATGATCAATATAGAGATAGTGATCAGGGACTATGCCTTAAGGAGACAGCGTCCAGTCCGGGTATTTATTGTTTTTCTTCATGTGTTGCCATTCATCTCATTCCACTTCTATCTATACACTGATCCCTTATCTGATATTGCAAGTTGTTGCTAGGGTCCAACACGCAAGTAAGGCTTCAAGTTCTGGAGCAGCTAGAGCTAGGAGATCTGATGTAAACTACTACGTGTTAAGCAATGATGATAGTGATAGTGGTGAGGACCCTACTCTCGGCTCTATTCCATGTCAGGGTAATTCCAAGCGCGTTCGAGTCGATTGACCGAGCCTCACCTACTTAGATTTAGGATTTTTGTTTTTGTTTTCACTATTTTACTTAGCACCTTTGTATAGAAAAACCATTTGTATAGGATGCTGGGGGGATATCCCTTTTTTTTTTTTGTAAAAACTTCTTGTAAATTCCAAACAAATAGTTTATACAATGAAAAACCAGTTAAAATTACAACTCGATAAATACATAACCATAACGAAACTACAAACTTAACAAAACAAGAAAAAGATCAAAATACTCAATGTCTGGATGCCCTTTTATCTTCAACACATTGTATGTTGCTTCACTAGTCGGGGGAAGAAACTTGGGCTGTAAGTCACCTTGCATGGGTTGTTTGGCTTGGCAGAGGCTTGTGCGTCCGCACAAACCTAGCTTACACCGTGTGTGGCCACACAACTTATGTGGACGCCATGCGTTTTTCGAGTCTAAAACATGCATCCCACACTGACTTGCTTTGACCAATAAAGAGTTGCCACTTAATTTTTAAAGGAGAATTAAGAAACTTTTAATGATGAAAACTAAGCTAAGGCCCAACCCATCATAACTAGAAAATTTCTAGGTTTGTGAGCTTAAGTACAAAAAGGGAAGGTCATTTACATGAAATCACCTCCTTTTGGCCAATCCGAAGATTGGCCTCTACTCACTCTCTATTTTATAATTTCATACAAATTCATTTTTAAGCCCTAAAACCCGTAATTAACCTAACCTAAAGCTATGTGATAGACTAAAATGAATATCGCCTAACTTAGATTTCCTAAATAAAATCGCATCCTTTCAATAAAATAGAGATTTGTTGCCAAAAAAGGACTTTTTGAGGATATGATCCTACTTATGAACTAAGTCAAGTAATAATCATAAAAACACACAAAACATACAATTTTGCATAGAAAGAGCATCTAACTTGCATAATTAAAAAAAACAATGCAAATAGCAAGCACATGTTAAGAAGGAAGAGAGGAACTTACCGGGATGCCCACTTTCAATGTCTTTCATGCAATACTTTAAATAAATATGACCTAATATGCAAATAAACATACAAAATATGATCCTAAGCCCGATTTGAGGCTACTAACATGATAATCATACAAGAAACGCAACTAACAAATAAGAAAGCAAAATAACCTAAAACTACATGGTGATTAAATCAAGCTTATGCATGCATATTATATGGTTAAAACAAACCTAAAACATGTTGTTTTGGTTAAAAGAGAAGCAACATGTGAAATAGGAGAAGAACTTAATGAACTATGCAAACTACAAGATAAAATGATGGAGGAATACTACAAGTGCTGAAATAAAGACCAAAAGCAATATTGAAATTAGAAAAAGAAAGGAAGATTACTTCATGATTTAATTGAACCGAAGGCACATGAAGAAAAATGTAAAGAAACTCAAGTTTCGTGCTTACAATCCTCCCTCAACCTAAGGTTTTTGATATAGTTTGATTTATTCAAGCCTTAGGATGTTTTCAGAGGTCTGGAGTTGCTTTGGGGTGTGTTATTTTCAGAGTTAAGGTCAGATGAGGAAGAAGAGTGGTGTTTTCTCTCTTAAAAACTCGCAAAAGCTCTTAATTTCTTAACCACTTAAAAGAGAGGGGGAATGGCTCCTTATATAGGCAGAGGGGAAGGTTCTGGAGCCCCTCCTAGGGTTCCATTGCTTTCTCCATCTGCTCCCTTAAAAAATGCACCAAGAATGAGTTGCCAAAAATAACTCTGTCACACTTGGATGTGCAAGCACAATCCTTGTGCGTACGCACATCTTTGCCTTGGTACACGTGCCATGCATGCATGCACAAGTGCGAGCTCTCTTACCCTTTCCTTTCTTGTGGCCCCAAGTAAGCTTGAACTGTCTTCCGATCGATGTTTTTGATAAAATTGGTCACTAATTTTAAAAAATATGTTCGATCAAATTACAACCAGGCCTCTCTCTATTTCTCGAGATTAAAAATTTGGTTTTTGGCTAAAAATAACTCTAGGGGTAAAATGTTCATTTTTGCAATCAGTTAATTTTTGACCAAAATAGGTTCTTACAACAACTCCAAACAACCTTAAACATTTCTAAAGATGAAGTAATTACCATTTCATCATTGAGAGGCTTGCACGCACCCAAAGTCTTAGGTGGGGATGTAGAAAAATTGAAAACATCGACCAAACCGATTAAACCAGACCAAACCAGTTATATTTGATCTATTTTTTTTAACAAGAATCGATCTATGTTGTTTTTAAATTTGATTTTTTTTTTATTTTTTGTTCGGTATCGGTTTAAGCACCTTGTGCACCGAACTAAACTGAAATCAACTGCATCAACATATATTGTATTTATAATATATATATATAATCTAATAATATAATGATATTAATAAGTATAATAAATTATTAACCTTAATTAATTAACCTTATCATCTTTATAATCTAAGTTTGTATACTCTTATTAACTCTAACTCATTATTCTTGAAACCTTTGTATTTTTAAACCTTTTTTTGTTTTTACTTTTGTTAATCTAGGAATTGAAAAGTATTTATATAGATTAGTGATTATATTTAAAAGTGGCTCCAATTTGAAAGGTCCTAGACCGATTAAACTGCACCAAACTGAGCCGTTTCAATCGGTTGGGTTTGGTGCGGTTTGATGGAAGAAGCGATCTATATCAGTATTCAAAATAATAAAATCGACATTATCAATTTGGTGAATTTTTTTACTTAAATATCGACCGTACTGAACAGATTACATCCGTAGTCTTAGAGTTAGCCAAGATAGGGTGTCTACAGTTGCCCCTCTTTGACAGGACTCAAGCAATCATGAAATGATGTGGAGTGAATTTCAAAAATCTGAGACCATCCCAGTTGACATGACCCTAAGGCTTAAGGCAGTGCCAAACATTCATGTAAGTGATCAGACCTGCAGGTTACCTACATATCCTTGTTTGCAAGAAATCAAATCAATGTAGTTCGGGGGCTGTTGTGCTGTAGTTCATACGTGAGCGAGTGTGTCCAACAAGCATTCATCATTCATCCAAGCATGTAGTTTTTCAAAAACAAAGGAGAGCCAGTGATACCAACCTTACTCACCTTGCCGCACCAATGCCTGTGTCTGGTTCCTTTCTTTTCCATTCCAAATATGTCAGTTCTGCAATTTTTTCAAGAAAAATCACTCCTAAGCGATAATACACACCGCAGTGTGGTTAACATGATGCCAGTTATGTATGCCAATGTATGGCATTCCATTCCTTTTTATTTCATTATATTCTATCCTTGTGTCTTATGAGGTATGTGTAGACAAGCCCGCGGGGGACCTCGCTACAGCTCGGACTCGATTTGTGTCACGGTTCTTAATCTTGAACCAAAGAGTCCAAATCCGGCAAATCGTTTTGAGAAAATAGATTTTTAGAAAGAAGTGCCAAACATGGACTGCTTTGCCAGATACAGAGTCGCCACCTAAATATTTTATTTTGGGAAATTTAGGAAACCTTGACTCGTTGCCTAAGGCCACGTGTCCGTCATCACCAAAGTTGCCTTGGCTCGGGAACTTGGGTACGATTGGGGAAGGTCACTTCGTGAGCACCCCGCTCGCCCGGTCAAAGACCGGCCTCTACTAACCATGATATCTATTTTTGAAAACATTGTGTGTTCTTATTCCGGTTATTAGCCTAGTTACTATGTGATGCGCACAACATACAAGTATAGACTGAGTCGTCTGAATTGGAACAAAACACTTCATGTTTGTTTGTGAAAATGATTTGCTACTCGCAAGTAGGCTTAAAATGCGGATTCTGCCACCCTCGGGTGGGCTTAGAAAACATGATTTTGCCACTGTCTAGTGGGCTTAAAACAAACATTTGATGAATTGTTCCAATCCAAATAACCCAACCTCCACCCACAGGCATTTAAGGCAGTTATACCACATAAGCAGTTAGCCTCATGGTAAGCATGCTATTCATGGCAGTCACTCACACGCATGCAAGGATGCTAAAGCATAAAACTCACCGAGTACTTCAAACCAAAACAGAAACTCATTAGAAATCATGCATGATCCTAAATATACAGGATTGCCTAATGCAACACATGCAAAAATGCAACTATAGCAGGCTCGGCTATCCTAAACATGGCATATGGAATGCTACAGCTATCATGTATTCAACTTGGAATTGAAATACAAATGCAGTTAGTATGATGCGTCGAGCCTGGTGCATGTAAAACAGATGAATGAGTGCAAACATGCTATCATACTGTATGCTAATTGAAATATGCCCTAATCTAACCATCATAAGCAGGTAAATAAAAGGGAAGAAAGACGTGGGATTTGAAGACATACATCACACTCACCCACACTTATTTACAATTTTGCCCTCGCACAGAGGGTGCGAATAAATATACAGTCCCGAATAAAAGAATAGTACAATCCAAATAATATAGTCCAAATAATATACAAATTCCTAATTAATTAACAAATTAACTAAGAAAGCTGTAAAACTGGCATGCAAGCCAGGGACTGCCTTGATTCCGCTCCGGGTGATGAATGATGCATGTTCGGGTTGCCTTTGTGCGGAAATCCATGACGATGCCCCAATTAGCCTCTGTTTGCACCTGTTCTTGAAATGCGTGCCAAGCTCCGAAAAGTTGCTGATTCTTCATTTTGCTGCAACAGAGAGCAGGAAAGGGGCATAGCAATGTATTTTCACAAATGTATGCATGCCTCGATCCTCATGCCACCAATCACGCATCTCGATGCATGATGGCCGAGGAGTCGATTTGCACAATTCAATATGGAATGAATGCACATGAAAACACAACAAAACCTAACTCCATCATGGATGATCCGGAGTGTCGGTGACTAGGGAATTGAGACACGTTCCATCACTCGGAGTACGGAACGTACCTCGTTTCCCGTGCCCGGGCTAACTCCTATCCTGAACACAATGCAATATGCATGATATGTATGAAATGCGACTAAGATACATCCTAACATGCAACATGCTATGAAATGACATACACGATGCATGAGATAATATGGCATACACAATGCACTAACATACGACCTAGCATACACAATGCTATGAAATGAAATGGCATACACAATGCATAATGGACTTACACCAACACAAGTGGACCTCAGCCACACTCACATAGGAGGCCATCAGGATGAAAATGAGAAAACTTGAGATGCGTGCAAGCATTTTTACAGTTTAGAGTGAGGCCAAACAGTGGGCCCGAGTAGGGCTAAATTAGCACACAAAAATGGGCCCGAAAAGCAAGGTATTGAAGCAACTCACAGATGCTGGCCCCGAACAGAGAAGGGGCCTTCTACAATATTGAAGAGAGGCCAAAAAAATGATGTTTTACAGTTTATGACAAACCCCAAAAACAGATACAAGTATGCTCAAAATGCAATGCAAAATAAGGGCCAAAATGGAGATAAAGAAGCAACTGATACATGCTGGTCTCAAACAGGTAAAGGTCCTTCAACAATGTTTAAGAGGAGCCCAAAATATGACCTTTTACAGTTTAGTGCCAGACCCAAAACAGTATACAAGTGTGCTCAAAATGCTATGCAAAAATGAGGCCAAAAAGAGAGTTACAACACAAAGTATACAAAATATGCCCCAAACAGCAATAGACCCTTAATGAAACATGGAGAGGGGGTCAAAACAGGGCCATTTTCAGTTGGGACCAAAGTCCAAAAACAGAGACACAATAGGCTAATAAATCATGCAAAAATGGGGACCAAAGAGGGGTTCAATGGCAAGTGACACATGGAGGTCCAAAACAGTGATGAGCCCTTCTTCAATGTTGAATAAGGGCTCAAAATAAGCTACTTCACAGTTTATGACAGAGCTCAAAACAGAATATATATAGGCCAAAAATATCATGCAAAAATATGGCATCCAAGAGGGGTAATGAAGAAAGTGGTGGCTGGAGGTCTCAAACAGGGTAAGACCCTTCAACAAACATGACAAATGGCTCAAAATAAGCCTAGTTCCAGTTAGGGTCGGAGCCCAAAAAACCAAGCAAGCAAGGCTTAGAAATGAACCAAGAAAAGGCTAGAAAAGAGAAGAAGTGTGCTTACCCTTGTAGACCAATCTTTCAGCTGCCTTTTGGACCAAATTCTGAGCCTTTAACCTCTTTAAAACAGTTCCAATGTGCTGGAATGGAGAATGGAAGGGTGGGGCTAGGTGGTGTAGTGTAAATGATGCAAAGGCCCTAAGGTTTGGAGGCTTAGAAGGGAGGGAAATGGAGAGTGTATGCAAGAGAGCTCTCTAGCAATTTTTGTAACCTCAAAAACCAGACCTGGAGTGTTGGTTATATAGGCAAAAAGAGGGGGAAAATGGGGGAAAAAAGGGGGGAAAACAAACCAAGTTTCCCCCCAAAATGGCCAAACCCTCGGACATGGGTGTAGTGGAAAACAAAATATATGGCTAGAACACACTTGGGAGGGGATAATGGCCGGCTAGTTTAAAAAGCAAAAAAAAAATCATTTTTTTTAGATAAGTGGCCGGCCAGCTAGTTTTTCTGGGTTTTCTGGCCGGCCAGCTACTTTTCCTGGCTTTTCTGGCCGTCCAGCTACTTTCAGGACAGAAAAAGTGAGCTTCCGGAAAGAAAAGTGTCCGGTGGGTGATTAGGAAGTCCAAATGTGGCCATTCAAGTGTCCAAATTGAAGCCCCGGAAGTTAGCTTTCCAATGGCCCAAACCTTGCATCAAAATTCCTCTTGTGGAAAAAGTTATGCCTGTTTCCGTGAAGCCGCGCAGATTCGGTCTCAACCGAAGTGATACCCTACTTCAATCAACGATATCTCCCCTATCCGGAATTGGATTTAGGAGATTCTTGAGTGCAAAATGAAGCCCCGGGAGTAAGCTTTCCAATGGTGGTAGCCTTATAGCTTGATTCCAAGTATCCAAATGAATAGGCCCGATTCGGCGAGGGCTGCTCGACTCTCTCTTAACGGTTTATGCCCATTTTCTCCCCCGACTGGATTTCTTCCCTCTTCTCTTCTTTTCTTCAACTTCAAACCCCTAAGTAAGGTGTTTTGAAAGATTTTTCAAAGATTTCATCTCTCTTTCATTCATTCCCACTTTGTCCTTGCTCGGTTTACCGAAAAGCGCAACATTTGACAAAATAGGAGTCTCGGAATATCGTAAAAACTTTATTTTCAAAATGTTTTGAAAGAGAGGGTTTTAAGATCTAAAATCTTTTGATCAAGATTCTTTTGGTCCAAAAGGGGTATGAAGTTGAGGTTTGACTCTCTTTTTGCCAAAGAAATTGAACCTTTGCCCTGCACATCTTTCATCACCGAGCAAACCATCAGTCGCGTCCAAGTCTTATGGACAGTAAAAAATGGGGTGTCTACAGTATGGTTTATCAAATTCTAGTCCATTCTATTCCGTCCTCATTCCTTATAAGATGGAAGTTTATTAATATTCCTGATCTATTTAGTTGTGTTCCATCCTTGTGCCTTATGAGGTCAGGGTTTATTAATTTTCCTGAGCCATTCCATTCCATGCTTGTGTCATATGAGCATAGAGGTTTATATTCAATCTACACTTGCTCCTTACAAGGTGGAGGTTTATCAATTTCCCAAGCCATGCCATTTCGTTCCATCATTGATCCTTATGAGGTGGGGATTTATATTCAATCCCACACTTGCTCCTTATATGGTGAGGGGTAATTAATTTCCCGAGCCATTCCATTTCATTCCATCATTGCTCTTTACGAGGCGGGAGTTTATATTCAACCCACACTCACTCCTTGTGAGGTAGAGGTTATTAATTTTCCAAGCCATTCCTTTCCATTCTCATGTCATATGAGGCATGGGAGTTTATATTCAATCCACACTCGCTCCTTAGGAGGTGGGGGTTTATTAATTTCTTGATATGTTCCAAGTGGTGCCAAGTGTTTTATTTGCCAAATTTTTCCAATATTTTTCCAAGTGGTGCCAATTTTTAAAGCTTTCTGAAATGTGATTTCCAAAGTTTTTGATTTTGAGTTACCATGGTGGGAACTTTGACTATGTAATTCTCCAGTGCCAAGTGCGATTCTGAAAACACTTTTCCTTTCTAATTAACAACCCGGCTAGGGGAAGTTAAGGGTTTAATTTTCTTGTGGATGGCAAGTAATTCATGCGCTAGTGTGATGCCATGAGATAGATGATCAATTTTTTATTAAAAAAAAAAAGTGCCTTAAAAGGATACCGGTGCTTGAGCTTGAGTTTAGAACATACATCTGCCTTAAGGATGTCTCGGGGGTGCCATAGGTCAATCATGGATATAGGGGATGTGGGCCACACGTGTGGCTATGCAGGATATGCGCACGTACAACGGATGTGCACAAGCACTTTCAGCCAGCGTGAGACATTATACCACGACTCGAAAGATTTAAATTGGCTTTGTGGCCCCATTTCTCCCTTCATCCTACTCAAAAATCCTCTCTCTTCCCTCCCTAACCTTTTCTTTTCGACTTCGGTGCCTCCTCGTTGTTTTGTGGCTCGGTGTTTCGATCGTCCTTTCGGTTCCCTCACTCCATGACCTCCGTTTCTACCGATCGGTTTCTAGTTCTGGTCACTCTCTAATCATTCTTAGGTATTTTTGATACTTCTCTAACTTTTCTGACTATCATTTCATTGATGTATGCTTTTATGGCTTTCTATAAGGTTTTCGGTGACTTTTTGACTATTTTTGTGAATGTGAAGAATTTTTCTGCTTATTTCTCATTTGCTTGCTAATGTTTCGCCCATGCATGTCATCTTGTCATGATCACTATCCTATTTTGCCCATTAACACTTGCACACTTGAATTTTTGACCCATTTTTCTCACTTCTTTGCTATATTTGTCACCTTTTGCACTATTTTAATTTTTTGGCCATTTTATTGTTTGGGCCAAACTCTCTTATGGTTGAGCAGTTCCCACCTTTAAACCCTGCTACTTACGTGTCTCCGGCCTATGCTTCGCTGTCCGGAATGAAGTGATTCTACGAGCTAGATGAGGCCAGCCCTCACCCATTGATTCTCTAGGAGCCAGATCAACATGTGTCCCATACGAGCTTTAGAGTATGATCCTGTTTTTTATTTTTATTTTTCTATTTTATTTTTTTTGTTTCTCATTGTTGTTTATGCCTTTCTACCCTTTGTCTAGTGCTTTTACATGTTTCCATTACTTTTTTGCAGGAGTGCTCCCGACCTGTTCAAGGTTTTGGCTCACTATCTAGTATGGCAAAGTGGTATTCGGTCTTTCTCAAGATAGTTAGACTTTTGGTAGATAGGTATGGCTTTGGTCCTGGGCGACGCACGAGGTAGCCACGGCCTCCTTACGGCCTTAATGGAGCGATGGTGGGACACCGTAGACCTTTTTCACTTTCTGAGCTCTGGCAACATGACCATGGTGCTGGAGGATTTTACGATGCTATTAGGCTTTCTAGTCAGCGGCTTCCCTATCCAGCTTGACATAGACTTTGCCCGTCAGGGTGATGCTTTGAGGTTTTTCCTGGGCGTAGCCCCACCACATGAGAGTGGTTTAGTTTCCTACCAGTGGTTCAATGACCGCTTTCGACACTGTCAATCGATCACCCATATTCAGATCGCCCACTACACCAAAGGATTCCTGTTATACCTATTTGGGAGTGTTCTGTTCGTAAATAGGTCTAATAGGATCACCGTTCGATTCTTAGGTGCCATGGTGGACATGGATCACATTAGGGACTATGACTGGGGTGGCACGACCTTGGCCACCATGTACAGTTATGCGAGTGCTGTCTCACATAACCGTGGCACCGATCTTGGTGGACACTGGCGCCTATGGATGGTACACTATTTTTCTTTCTTTGTGTATACATGTCCATCCACTTTGCCTATCTGTTCAATCATATTATCTGACTATTGCCTATTTTTATAACTATCTATTCCTTGTGCTTTCCTACAAATGTGGTTCTTTGTGTATTTCCTAAAGGTGAGCCCTGGGGAGTAAGGCATCTCTCTGGACATCTTTCCTCAGCCTCTTTGGTACTAGAGACACCATAGGGATCGGCAACATCTCTATCTTATTTTTACCATTGTCGAGTATCAACAGATACTCGATACCATCACGCATAACCAAGTGAGTCCTTCTAGTCTGTCCATATTTTGATTGCCCTGACTCTTGTTTTATGTCTACTTGTATATAGATTGTTTTCACACTATGGGCAGTTACACTCCCTGCTGGTGAGGCCTGGTACCTAACTGTCTAGGTGGCTACCTAATAGCAACTCTTACTAGAGGGACCATTTTTTCATGTCTAGTATTTGGCCGAGGGGGTATGTCGCCTGTCTTTGGGCATCACTCAGCCCAGGATTCCAATGTCTCTTCTTGCCAGTATAAAGGTAGGAAATACATTCACTGAGTAGGAGCTTCTTTTTGTCTGAGGCGGCACCGTTGCTGAGGGATTGTTGGTAGATGGGGACTATATGGAGTACGTCTGGTCCTATCTAGAAGGACGGTTAGTTGGAGTTACAGAGGGCACTACCATATTTCTCGCTGCTTGAGTTTGAGGATGAGACCAGGTTTTGGTTCTAGTCCTAGGTCCAAGTGCAGTACTCTCTGGGGTGTGGGTGCTACTACAATCATGGAGGGCCTACCGGTGATGCGTATTGTCGTGTCAGTGATGGTGTAGCATGGTACATCAACCGTGCCCATCCCAAAGCCATCCATAGTCTCCTGTAATGTCCCTACTAGAGTTGAGTATGTATATTTTTTGTTTTTTTTCTCATAATTGCCCCCCTAAAACTAGTCTATGCTTTATACTTATCTTAGGTTTTTCTCCCTTATAGGTTCATCGGGTATATGTCGAGGACTACTATAGGACGATAGCAAGCATGGTGGTGTTGATATGGGAATTTGTCACTGGTGCCGGGCCTCGATTAAGGTATCTGTAATGACCCCAAAATGCGTATAAGAAATCATTTGTATTTAACTATGAGATGAGGTGTTTTAATTTAATTATATCTTTTGGAATTGAAGCATTATCGATTGAGTTACGGATTTAAAATTGAAAATACCGACCTATATGGGTTCAGAAATCAAAATTGAGTACTTGGATATGTTAATGGGAATTTTTGGAACTATTTGGGAAAATTAATTGGAAAGCTAATTTGTCTGAGTCATTAATGCAAGTTTGGGTAGTTAACTTTATACTGCAAATTGAAGGCCTTAGAGGCTTCAGAAACCCGAACAGGGGACATATTTATGATCAGCATAATTTTTAGGAAGTTTAATTGAAATTTGATTCCGTACGATTCGTAAGGCCACGTTTGGCTCTCCCTATTGTGCTATGTTGGTGTGTGTGTGTATATTTATATAATGGGTGCCTTATGAGTGGATGGACTCATCTCTTATAATCAAAAAAATATCTAGAGGAAAGGGGGAGCCACGTGAGAGAGGGAGAGATAGAGAACTCAAGGAGAAAAAGGAAGGAAGAGCTTGAGAATGAAGAGGAAAGATGGGGAAATTGATGGAATTAAAGTAAACTTCAAGAGATTGGCTCTAGGTATGTGAAATCAACTTAACCCCTTAAGATTGATCTCTTATTAGTTTAAATTCATGATCTAAAATGAATAGAAATCAACTAATTGAGTTGGGGTTGAGAGATATAAGTTTAGATGAACACTTTTCATGAATTGAACCTTGATTCCTTAAAAGTTGTTTAATTGAAGAATTAAATTCTTTATGTTGGTTTATCTTGAGGTTGATTGTGGAAGTGAGCTTGAATCCCAAATCATGGCTATTTTATGCTTTTGGTGTTTTAATTTTTACCCTTGTTTTGTTCTTGGGAATTGGGTAGTATTGAGATTATGATGCTTAATGGAAGCTAAGAATGTAAAATTTATCATGTATTAAAGGGTTTTAAGCTTGGAATTACATGAAATTGAAGTTTGGGTTTGAAATGAGAAGTTCCAAATCAAAGAGCTATTTTCGGATTGCTTTCTTTGCCCAGACCGCACGAGCGGCCACGGGCACCGCACGAGCGGACATGAAGGAAAAAAAGGGGTTTTCATTCTTCTTTTGGGCGCTCGAGCGGCCAGGTTCTTCCGCTCGAGCGGAATTGGGCCGCACGAGCGGCCAAAGTGGGCGCACGAGCGGCCACCCCTGTTTCAGCATACACTAGGTAACTTTGAACAAGCATATCTTTTGCATCTGGACTCCGTTTTGAGTGATTCTTGAGCCTAAAATCAAGCCCCAGAAGTCCAGTTTCCAATGGTGGTGGTCTCACTCCCAAATTTTAAATACAGAAATAGTTATGCCCAAATTAGTGACGACTGTTCACTTTCTGTTTACCGATTTGTACCGTTTCTTCGTCTAAACCTTTCTCCTATCGATTCCTCCTATCTTATGAGGCATGGATTATAACCTATGGAGGACTAATAGTCTAGAACCACCATAACTATTGAGTGAGGAATAAAAAGAGATTGGTTTTATCCTCATAATCTGTTATGCGCATTGTGTTTGTAGGTCAAGACGAGAACATCGTTCCACCGCTATCAGAGACCTACCACTGTGAGTAATAGTACGGTTGTTACTAACGTCTTATCCTTGTAAGTGATTACACTAACAGTTATGTCAGCTGGAAATCAATGTGAATGTTGAAAGATTTACATACGTCGGTATGACTTTGGAATCATTTTGTTCTGTCAATAACGAACATTAACTATATGTTATCTATAAACGAACTATGCCATCTTTTAAGAATAAAGGGAATTTATATTCATCTTAGAATGATGAAATTTGGGTGCATTTAAGATCATTCTGGGTTGCCACTAATGAATCAAGATTATTCTGTTATATGACACATGAACTTGGGATCGTTCAGATCCTATGACATAAATGCAAAGGTCTAATGTTATCATATAACCCACGTTAGAATGTGAAGTGTTCTATCCTCATGAAATGCAATGGAATGGCATGTATGCCCTCTGTTAATGTTATATTCGCTCTTGATCCTCGTTAATGTTTATGTTCTGCAATTTACAAGACAACTATGCTGATAGTTAATATGCACATTCTGTTATCTGCAAGTTAGTGGCATTAATTCATGATGAACAAGTGAAATGTGGGTACATTATGAAACTACAGTATTTATGTACCTTTGGAATCGCCCAATCTGTTAATGGTTGCTTTTAGCACTTTGTTAAATGTAACTTAATTATGCTAACTCATTTGAATGATAAAAAGAAACCGTGTGCCTCTGTATGACTATAAGACTAGTCTGTGCTGATGATATCTGTGGTTATTCCGTTATGATGTTCATTTCGTTTATATTATGACATGATGAGACTTATTGATTTCTGGTATGGAACAAAGTGCTATACGGAACTAAGTGCTACACTTTCGTGGAAGCCACCTCTAGAATCCGTGCGAGCCACCTCTTGAGTCCATACATATATGAACTGGGCTTAAATCCGTTCTGTTATTTCTGGGCTTAAAGCCGTTCTGTTATTTCTGGGCCGATGGCCGTTCTGTTATTTCTGGGCTTAAAGCTGTTCTGTTATTTCTAGGCCGATAGCCGTTTTGATATTTCTGGGCTAATGGCCGTTCTGTTATTTCTGGGCCAATGGCCGTTCTGATATTTCTGGGCCTATAGCCGTTCTGTATCTGTTAGGCCTATGGCCGTTCTGTATCTGTTAGGCCTACGGCTGTTCTGTACATTACTGAGCTTAAAGCTACTCTGTTAAGCAAATTGAACCTATGGTTGTTCTGAAAATAATTACAGAAAGAAGTTAATCATATATCTCTACAGTTATGCTTTATTATTCAAGTTAACCATTACATTATTTATATACTATTATTCACTGAGTTTCGCTCACTCTATATTTTGTCTGTTTCTGTAGGTAATCAACCGGGAGGCCGGTCCTAACCCTTAAGGCTTGTCTCTGTCTTGTCAACCTCAGGGTGTCCAGGCACATAGATGAAGCCCGTGCATTTTGTAAAGTTTTGCTATGTTTTGGTTATTGCTTCGGTTGTCTATCTATGGTTGAATGTATATAACCCGTTCTTCATTAATGTTTTTATTATACGCCCAATTGTGGGGTTGGTTCTAAGTATGTGCGTGTATGTGACTGAAGCTCGGGTGTGTGTTCTCTGTATATTATTTACCTAATGTGATGTTTGTGATCCTGGCATAATAGATTTTTGTGTTATCAGGTGCTTCCGTTCAGGCCCCATATGTTACATATGTCGATTATTATGTCTGTTTCTGACGTGGTCATGCCCAAACTTTTAGGGGCGGGTTTGGGGTGACAGTATCTCCCTTTCCTTTCCTGTTGGTGAGCTATTCTAGGATTCTTGGCATGATTTGAGTCATTTTCTATTTCTTTGTAGAATCCTGGCCCATCTGGGTATGTAGAAGGTACTTCTGCTGCAGGAGGGAGTGATTCTGATTTTGACTTCAAGCTCGACAATAATGATGATGATGATGAAGATGAGGGTCCATCTTCGAAGTGCCCTTAAGGAGGTTGAGTAGATCCACGCACCATAGCTTTAGGATTTTTGTTTTTCACCTTTTGTATTCAAAAACATGGTATAGGATGTCATCAAGGGATGCCCTGTATTTTGTAAAACTTTTGTACAATTTCAAAATCTATAATGTATGCAATGAATTTGCAGTTTCCTTTTTTGTCAAAATTTTGAGTATTTCTTTCAAATGCCTGACCTCTTGTGTTTATTACTTGGATTTGGTAATGACTCCTTTGAACAAAACTACAAATAAGCAGTAAAACCAAAATTACAACTCAAAAATGTTGGACAAATACCTTAACAACCTAACATGACTCAAACAATGATGTCAGAATGTGCCCACTATCTTTGGAAGGTCATGTGTCACCCTTGGATAAGCCAAATTTCTCTGTCAGCACAAGATGTGCGCACGTGCCATAGATGTGCACACGCACTAAGGATGCATGCACACACAAGGCACATGCGCATACACAACTTGTCGTGATGTCCAAGTTTTAGGGTTTTGCCTACCAAGCTGCCATTAGTCTGTTTTGGCCTATAAATACTCTGTATTTGCATGAAAATTTATTCAAACAACCTTTTTCCAATCAACACTTGGTGCCAAGCATCATTCTTCATCTTTGGTTTATAGTTATCTCTTCCCGAGACGGATTGTGAACATGGATGGATCTTCTAGATGGCGTTGAACGTGTTAACTTGTGCAATTATGGCCTGAACTCCATATTTGCTCTTAGCAAGCTAAACAATGACTTGCCATTCCTTCGTGAAACGGCTCGATTTCGGGACTCAACCATACATGTTTCTGGTTTGGACACCAAGAGCTTTGCCCCTACCTACGAGGAATTTGAAGCTTTGTTAGAGTGTCTTCTAAGAGTTGATTTGGTGTGGACAACTCCATTGACAGGCTATCCTAAGTTACTCGGTGAGA
This sequence comes from Camellia japonica, assembly GCA_030407325.1. NCBI lineage: Eukaryota > Viridiplantae > Streptophyta > Magnoliopsida > Ericales > Theaceae > Camellia > Camellia japonica. The sequence goes on from JAPPVO010000003.1 coordinate 106,128,048, forward strand.
TCTATGGATTGTCTCCAGATGAAGCCAAAGCTTGCATATAGAATAGTGAGCTATTATTCATTACTTTGATTGACAAGTTCACCAATAGGCGGGATTTGGGAAACCGAAAATTCTAGGAGTACAGGCGGGCTGCTCTGTGTATCTGCTTGCTCGCCCAATTCTTAGTGGTGCTGAGCAATAGGGTAGCTAGTCATATCTTGGTTGATGTAGCTAAGTAGGTTAAGGACGAGATGAGCTTTATTAGGTTGGTCTTACGAGAGACCCTGATGGGTTTAGATGAGGTTCGTGCTGATAGGACCTCAGAATTTGGTGGGAGGCCATTATTACTCTAGTTACCACCCATCTCACTTGGTTTCTCACCTTTCACCTCTCTATTCTTTTATCTCTCTTTTCTATTTTTAGCACACCCCACTCAATTTTTCTACTCATCTCATATCTCTTTATTCTTTTGTCTCTATTTCCTTTTTCTCTTTTCTCCCCAGGTATGGTCGATGGACAAATTGAAGGTACGGGCAGCTGCTACCCGATACTCAGCAATCTCATACCATACCCGAGCTCAGTTGGTGAGGATGGATTCTATTGAACTAGTGTAGACACCCCATTTTGGTTGACCCTAAGACTTCGGGGACTTACAAGCCACCCAATGATGAAATGATAAATTACTTCATCTTTAGAATATTTAAGGATGTTTGGAGTTGTTATGTAAACTTGTTTTGGCCAAAAATAGATTTGTTGTGAAATGACCATTTTACACCTGAACTCGTTTTTACCCCCCCCCCCAAAAAAAAAAAAACACTAACTTTTTAACCTTGAGAAAGAGAGATAAGCCTAATTGCTCTTTGATCAAATGTATTTTCCAAAATTGCTGACCAGTTTTATCAAAAATATTGAGCAAAAGACAATTCGGACTTACTTGGGCCACAAGCAAGCCAAGAACATGGAATGCATGTAGGGATGACATGTGTACCATGGCAAAGGGTGCGTGCAGACATGCCTCAGGTGTGCATACCTTATCTATGTGAGTGCACAAGAGTGGTGCGTGCGCACATCCAAGTGCGCCAGAGCTAGGTATGGAAACTCAATCTTGGTGTTTTTTTGGTGGGATATGGAGGAAGAAAGCAATGGAACTCTAGAAAGGGTTCCAAAACCTACCCCCTTGCCTATAAATAAAGCCATTTCCCCTTATTTTTAAGGGGTAAAGAAATCTTGGGCTTTTAGAGAGTTTTAAGAGCCAAACACTCCCCTCCTTCTCCCCCTTAGCCTTAGCCAGGAAATTCCTTTACTCACAGCAACTCTGAACTTCTGAAAACCATCCTAAGTTTTGAAGAACCCGAACTACTTCAGAAATTGAAGTTTGAGGGAGGTTTGCAAATAAGAAACTTGACTTTTCTTGCTATTTCTTGGTGTGTTCTTTCGTTTAATCAAACCAGTAGGTAAAGCTTCTTTACCTTTCTGTATTTCAGTACTTTCTTGCATTATTGTTCAATGCTTATCCATGCTAGGTTGTTAGTTCATCATTCCATCATGCAGTTCCTTTATTTCATTAACTTTATCGCCATTTTCTATGCTTGTTTCTTCTATGTCATTGGAACAACATGTTTGAGGTCTTATTCAGCCATATAATAATCATGCATGGCCTTATATGATTATCATGTAGTTTATTTATATTTATGCTTTTTTATTTTTTTTAGTTGTATCTCTGTGCAGATTCATTATTAGTAGCCTCAAACGGAGCCTAGGGCCATCATTGTGTGTATTGGTTGCATATTAAAACATATTTACTTTATGCATGCATGTAAGACACTGAAAGTGGGCGACCGGGTAAGTCCTGTTTTCCTCCTTGGCATATATTTGTTTCTTGCATTGTTTTTCAATTATGCAAGTTAATTGCTTTTTTATGCAAAATTGTGTGTTTTGTATATTTTTATGAATATTGTTTATTTAAGATTAAGTTTATGGCCAAGTTATGTTAAAAATCTTTTATTATTATTTTTTTATTTATGAAAAATCATTATTTTACAAGGAACTTGGCGTTATTCTTTAAATCTAAAATAGATGGTATTTGTTTTCTTCAAATCACATAGTCTAGATTATTTAAAGGTTTTAGGTCTAAAAATAAATTTATGTGAATAATTAACCACTAAAATCATAAAATAGGAAGCGAGTAGAGGCCAATCTTCGAATTTGGCAAAATGGGGTGCTTCCATGTAAATGGCCTTCCCCTTTTATACCTAAGCCCCAAATCCAAAATTTTCTTGGTTATGACGGACTAGACCTTAACTTAGTTTTCATTGTTGAAGGTTTCTTAATTCCCAAGTCGGTGTGGGAAGCAATGCCTTAGACTCAAAATAGACATGAATGTAAATTATGTGCTTATGTAATATTCTAGAAATGATTTGATTTGATTCCGGAGATCAACAATCAGAAAGGTAGTGATTTATTCCAAAAATTTGGGGAAACAAATATGGATGTGATTTGATTCGGGGGCAAATTGAGTTATTCTGAGCAGTGATTCAATTTGAATTTGATTCTATCAATTAGTGGTAAATTAGGGGGTAGTTTCCCAATTTAAAGGATTTGAGTGTGAATTTGAATGCACTGTCGTGATCGATTAAGAATGATTGTCTTTCCAAAATTTAAATCCCTAAGAAAACATGTGATCAAAGGATAACTTCTATTTAAAAAAGAAAAAAAAAAAAACCTTTCCAACTTAGGTAGAGTCTTGGATATTATGGAAGGTGTTTGATTAGATAAGAATCTTTAAGTCATTGACTTTTGGGGGGGGGTTCAAATTTATGAAAAAATGGTAGATAAGGAAGTGGTGACCAAATCTTCCATTTTGAATAAAATTCCAATTCCTCTAAAAGATTTTTTACTAAGGAGACAATTGTTTGATTAGATACTTGGAATGAAATCTAAAGCTCATTGGGAGGAAAGAATTTTGAAAAAAAAAAAAATCTGTAGAATTTTCAAAATTATGAAAAGTTTTCGATTAGATGAAAATCTTTAGGTTATTGACTTTAGAGGGAATTTTGATCTTGTGGAAAAGTGTTAGACAATAAGGTGATGACCAAATCTTTCAGACATAAAATTTTGAAATTCTTTAGAAGGCATTTGACTAGAAGGATGATTGTTTGATTGATTCTTTGGAATAAAATCCGAACTCTTTGAAACTTTTGAAAAAAAGAAAAAAAAAAAAAAAAGAAAGGAAAACTTTCAAATTTGAATAGAAAAGGACTTTATTCTGAAAAAATGATTTTGAAAAAAAAAGGAAACATGAAAGTTGTAATTTGATCATATTCTTTTAAAATGAATATGGGGAATTTTTTATAGGCCATAAACCATGGAAAGGTAATTGTTTGATAGATCACTCTAGTAAGAATTTTGAAAATTCCTCAAACTTCCTTGATTGGGAAACCACAACCTAATTGATGGTGATGATGATTCAGGGGAGCTATGGTAAGTCTTCATCAGAATTTGACTAGATCCATTCGCCTATTCTCAGGTTTGTTGCAACCATCGCTCCTAGAAAGAAAGTTTCCCAAGCTAAGTCGGCTAGACTCAGTTGATTGTTTCGTACTCAAGAACAAGTTGATGGAAAGCCATATTAGTCTCACTCAAGCCACCAAAAAATAAGATCCTCAAGCCAAGCCCAAGCCCATTCGAATAGTTCAACCCAATTTAGTAATAATGGATACAGGATAGGCCAACCAACATTTGTCAGCTCCTCTTAGCCCAGAGCACTTTAGGTTTTCGAGTCCAGAACTAGAAATCTCAATGGCCTAAGCCCAAGAGTTGACAGATTTGATCCGTGCACTTCAAAGGTCCGTGGACACTCTGTTTATCATCTTGGATGCCCAGGCCCAAACTTTGAACCAGCTGCAAGCTCAAGCGGCCGCACCACTGCCACCACAACTAGAGCTACAACAAGATCCGAGAGAGAAAGTGTCGGTCGTCCTCATTCCATCCCTGGATCAACCAAAGGATGAGCCCAAGATTGAGGTGCCAAACCTCAACATCAATGCTAGCAGAATAGCCAAATTGGAGAAAGCCATGAAGAAGATTAAGGGTCCTGACTGCATTTCAGACCCAGATGATGGTTTAGGGGAAGTGACTGTCTGTCTTCCTGAGAAGTTCAAGATGTCGCACATAGATAAGTATGATGGCTCGGGGGATCCCGTGGTCCATGTCTAACTTTTTGCCGACATCCCGAAGCCCATGAGACTAACCCACTAGCAAACCCTATCTTTGTTTGGCCTCACTTTGTCTAGAGTTGTAGCTAATTGGTATGCCAAACTTGATAATGAGATCAAGTGGAAATGGGATGACCTAGGCAAGGCGTTTTTCACCCAATAAACTTACAACACTCATCTTGCAGTGACCGTAAGGGAGCTTGAAACCACTGTGGGATGCCTTTTCGAGGTTACCGAGCTAGTCTAACAGTTCGAACTCCCCATCTCCTAATCTAATTCCACAAGTGCAATGTGAAATGTAAATGAGAGTCCAGATCCGGCAATTTGTACATAAAATCCATTTTATTGAAAAACATTTGCAGAAAATGGATTACATCACCAGATCTTAGAGTTGTCATCTAATCTTTTGGGAAAACTAGGAAACCTGTGACTCGTACTAAAGGCCACTGTCCGTCATAACCAAAGTGTCTTGGTTTGGGAACTTTGGTATGAGAGAGGAAGGTCATGAACTAAGCACCCCACTCACCCAATCCAAAGATCGGCCGCTACTAAGTCATGATGTTATTTTTATTGTCTTCGTATATTCATATTCCAGTTTTAAATAATGTTGACATTACTATCTGAGGCATACAGATATAGATTGTGTCACTTGTCCTGGTTATGTTGTGATTTCATGCACCTTGAAAAGCATTTTGTACAACTCGGCATAAAAAAATAAAAAAAACCTTAGCAGCATAAGACTCAACAACATTCTAGTGCAAGCAACACAACCTCTATCCCCTGACATTCATACAGCTATTCCATTTAAGCATCTTGCCTCATGGTATAACAATGGATATGATAAATAACATGAACACACAAAATGCTAAAGCAAAAAAAAATGCTTACCTAGTATTCCATGATAAGCAAGAAGAATGTGTTAGAAATATATACATGATTCTATATATAGATAGCTAATCCAATACACCCACAATATACAACTAGGGATTTGGTTACTACCCAATGGCATATGTATCATTTCAAGACATGAGATAGCACATAGCACCACCTTTTGAATTAATAAAATCCACAAATGCAAATGAACCGAATCCATAACATAGGTATGATAAATAAAACATGATGCTAGATACGACATAAACGAAAAGCGTATAAATAAAAGAGATAGAAAGACATGGGGTTAGGAGTTATTATAACAATTTGAATGAATAAGAAAGATAGGTGGGAGGGAGAGATTATTACAACAAATTAATAAATAAGACGTAGGGTTGGAAGAATTATTACAACAAATGAATCGATTCAGCCAAATTACTGCTGAATCTAACGAATCATGCTAGAATAAAACAGAAATTATACACAGTAGCTCTAGAATGCCTAGAAGAACACTCCCCAGAAGCTGTACTATTCTAATATGAAGAATTCATCTGGCTGGCCACAAATTTATCCGACTGACTTAATGAACTTCTAGCCGAACATATCCTCCAGAATGAACACCGTTTTTGTGCAAAAGGGATAGAACAGAAACAATGCATATTTTCCAAGGGATGTTCATCCTTTCTACCTCTCTATCTTGCAGAGAACACTTAAGGATGAGGTAGATAGGCCCTAACCCTTAGTAATCACACAAATTACTATGGACAACAGATATTCTACCACAATTCATAGAATTAAATGAATTAAATCAACAAAATTTAAGCCCAAGAAATAAATATGAACCTACGATCATCTCTTTGTGAATAAGGGCAGGTTAGTACCCAAATTCATGCTATCAATTGGAGAGAGTAAGTTAATGCCCATTATTTCTTAGTGGAAGCTTTGCCTTTAAACCAAGAAATCCATCAAAGGCTATTGAAGACTCCTCTTCTATTCATAGAACAAGGGTGTTGCCACCCCTTTCCATGTTCACAAATGATGGAGAAGAGAGTTTTCAACATCTCTGACCTAAAACTTCTTACTTTACTTCCAAGAAAAATCAATGAATATGAAGAACAACAACTTCCTCAACATCAAATCTCAAAGATCATCCCTCTAGCACTATGAAACAACCACTTTGACTCATTTAGCTTGAGTATGGGTCGAGACATATGGACCAACCATGATGGAATGATGAGACATGTGATGAGAAAGTGTGAAAACATGAAATAATTTACTTTATATATTCAAACTTGTGGATGGCTGGCTAATATCTACCTCCAATCACACCCACAAGGTTCCAATATACAACAATAAGAGTTTATAACTCTAGAAAGCAAGAATAGAAATCAAAGCTATGGAAAAGTAAGGAAAACTATCAAATCAATGGATGAGTGACTACTTCCCCCAACCACATCGGTGAGGACTTATTCCAAGATTACAAGAACTATGTAATGAAATCTAGAACTTAGAAATGAAGAACAAGAGGGAAAAAGTGGTACAAAGTTCAAAAGTTCACCTCTTTAAAGAGGATAAGCTTCTTGGTTCTCAAACTCTTTCTTGTCACCCTCAAGGTCCTTTAGATGTAGCTTAAGTATTCCAAGACCCTCGGCAAGAAGCTTAGACTCAAGCTTTAATGGTGTTTTTGATAGTTGAAGTTGATAAAATGAAGGTTGAAGATGAAGTGAGGGAATGAAGCTCTCAAGCCTTGGACAAAATTTGTGAACCTTATGAAATGAACTTCCAACCTTTATTTATAAAGGTTTGACAATAAATATCTGAGATATTTATGAAAAACTCACAGAAAAGGCTAAAATTCCCGAAAATGCTCTATTCTTAGACAATTTAGTCGGCCATACCATTATATATCAGACTGACTATGCTACTATCTAGCTATGAATTTTTGTCTGGCCAGCTGGAACATACATCGTTGGACAACTAAGGTAAAGTTAGAATGCTTTGAAAGGAGAAACATGTATTTAAGAGGATTCCACCCCCTCAATTCATTCACACTTATATCCTTCGCTCTGTCTCATTGAAAGAGGATAACATTTTTGAATTTTGAAAGATGAGCCTCAGGATATTGTGGAAATGTTTGGAATTGCACAACCAAACAAATTTTGAAAAAAAGGTTTTCAATTGGTTGAAAAAGCATTTTGGCCAAAACAGATACTTGGTTGGGATTTAAAGCTTTACTCTTAGGTTTCTTGATGAGGAACTCATATGATTAGCACATCTCGTTTTCATCATTGGATGTTCAAAGAAGAGCGCCTAAGTCTTAGAGCCAGTAAAAATGGGGTGTCTACAACCACCAAGCAAAAATCCATTGAAAGCTTTTGCGATTTTTCCACAAGATGGAGAGCTAAGGTGGCAGGAATGATTAACCGACCTGATGAGAAGGACCATCTAAGGACCATTGTGAAAAATTTGCACCAACCTCTGCATGGCATCATGTTGCCTCTGCCCTTGTTTAGCTTCCGAGAGATGTTAGGCATTGGAAATAAAATACAAGATGTGATCAATCAAGACATCATCAAGGTAGAAGCTACTGCCCAACCTCAAAAGAAGCCATTTACCAAAAATACCTCTTCCACATCATCCAACACCAAACCCATCGAAATTCATGCCATAGGTACCCAAGCTGTAGCTGACCCCTTCATTGGAACTGCCTAGGCTACCCAAACTGCTCGTATCCAAAGAATCTTCCACCCGTTTCATATGCATTTGCCTAAAGCCATACAAATCCTTATAGATAAGAGGCACCTTAAACCCGTTGGCCCTAGGACTCTCTTAGATCCCCTACCATCAACCCATGATCCCACAAAATACAACATCTTCCACCAACAAGTTGGCTATGAAACTGACAGGTGTGTTTGGCTCCGCCATGAGATCTGTGGAGTTATGGTTTGGAAATACCCTTTTGGCCCAAGCAGACTCTCTTGGTCCTCGAGTTTATACCTGAAATAAGAATAAACAATCCAGTCGGGGGTGCAGAATTAGCACTCCGACGGGCAAGTTAGTATTCACTCAAGTTTTTCTTATGTCTCAAGTTATCTTTTTCTCACTTACCCCTTTTCTGGCTGATGCTCCTCCTTTGTTATATTACTCTTCTAGGGCCCACTTTCTTATTATGGACATCCCGCCCTGATAACTGGACTCCCAGTGATTCAGTAGAATCTATGGCCTATTTGGCCCGCAATCTAGTTTTATTCGGCCACAGCCGACCCACTTCACTCGTCTTCTTGACAATCTTATCTCGAGGGTAAAGCCAATACGAGCCGACTTACACGCGGCTCCTATTTGTATACGACATCTTAAACTCGGCTCCCACAATTGCCCCCCAAACATCCGAATAAGTTCTTTATGGTCGGCATGTTTGGTTAACACATCTCGTATACCAAGTCAGAGACTCAAAAGTTGGAAATATGGCGGTTGCACTTTTTGGAACTGACTCATCAGAACAAGCATGATATTTTAATCATTACAGCTTCCCGCCCCTTCGTATTTGACAATCATTTAATGATCGATTTGAAAACCAACCCTCCGTATATTCTTGAATCAAAAGGCTCTTAATCTACTTTGGCATCCTTCACACCAACCTCCTTCAAGACTTCGGTAACTCTGCTTTCCACTATTCATCTTCTTCTTTAACCTGTAAGTTCCACTCTCTTTTCACGCTCTACTCTCATTCCAGTCCCCTGTGTGTTTTGTTTTTTAGTATACATTTTGTTTGTATTCCATTTTAAATGGCAAGGCATTTGAAAGCCCTCCTCTCAGAGGAGTGAATCACAACCTTCCGTCGTCATTTTTCCATCCCGGACGACGTCCACCTATCCCTTGTTTCATACAATGTGGTGGACATGGAAAAGGCTGACACAAGCACCATTAACCTTCCTCTTTTGGCAATTACTGAGGGTGGAGTTCGATTCCCCCTCCATCCTCTTCTTAAGACAGTCCTACGCTACTAGGGATTAATTCCCTCCCAGCCCAACGTGAACTTCTACTGAATAATCATGGGTATAGTGGAATTGAATCGCCGATTGGGTCTTAACCTAGGAATCCCAGCTATTCATCACTGCTACGTCATGGCAAAATCAATTGGTCGGCAGGGCCGTTACTTTTTGAGAGCCAAGGATGTTGACCATCATTTGGTAACCATGCTCGCCAGCTTTGGCAAAAGGGTTGATGATGTCATGGTCACCGTCCGAGGAAATTGGGACTTCGGCGAAGGAGAAGATCGCCAAGACCCAGTGCCAAGGAAAAAAGGCGAACTAGGTGGCCGGCTAGAATTGTTAGCATGTCTTAAAATGAACGGTTCATTTAGGTCAAATACTGGATGCTGACCATTTGTTTCTTGCAGACAACGACTTGAAAAGAGCATTGACATCGGCAGACGAAGCCATTTTGGAGCAAGTTGAGGCGATCCTTAATTACAAAGGTCGTGCAAACCTTCAAGGACAAGGGCGTGTAGCCCATGTTTTGCTGAGATACGATCCAACCTACTCCACTTTCTCGGCCGCAGATAATATCCCTGTGCCGAAACACGAACGACAACTTACTGCACTTATATTTCCTATCTACAAAAGTCTAAGGGATATTGGTGTCGAGGGTTCCAACGCCGGCGAAGAGATCGACGAAGAGGTCGGCGAAGATGCACAATCAGAGTGAAGTGCAAAGGACTAGGAGTTTAACAGAGAAATTGAATTTGTGTTTGAGCATATCAACCCAGGTGTAGACACCCTCATTTTTTACCGTCCTCAAGACTTGGACATCATTGGTTGCACACCCGATGATAATGAATGTGTGTGCTTTTTTTTGTGCCCAAGGTCCTCGGTAGAATGCCTTGTCTTTGAGCCTTCAAAACCTGTCCATTCTATGCCTTGTTTTGGACTAAACCTTCAAGCTTGCAACCCCTGGTGGCTAGCCGGCCACTTTTTGAGGCTGTCGGCCATCCCTTGTGTCTGTCGGCCATCTGTGGTGGTCTGCCAGCCAATGGTGGTGGCCTACTGGCCATCAATGCTTATTTTCAAATATTTTGGTCACAGTTGTGCCAGCTGTTACCATAATTGCCTCTATCTTCATACACGTGTATGGATGGATATATCTTAGCCAAATGCATGTTTTTCTATATATAGGGGCTCTCCTCCCCCATTTTTTAGGGTTAGAATTTTTTGGAGCAAAAACTCTATATATATATATATATATATTTCTCTCTCTCTCTCTCTCTCTTGCAAGTTTGTGCACATTAGCCTACATACACTACACTTTTGCCTACACCTCCTTAATCAAAGTTGATTACCTTTGGATTGAGGTTCCTTGAGGCCTTCTTGGAGTTGGTTTTGGCTTGAATTGTTGTCTAGAATTGATCTTTGCTTCAAGAGGTATAACACTTAACTTTTTTAGCTTGCTTTGCATACTTGTTTTTTTTATCTTTTCCCACTGATTTTGGGCTGTTTTTGGACTATAAAAAAACTATGTTTTTGTGGGCTAAAATTGGTGGTTTTAGGCCATTTAAGGTTAGAAGGTGGCTCACCCTTCTTTACTCCTTGTTTGTAAGGCCTTTTCACCTTTGTTTCCCACTTTCAAACCATCTCTTTTTTGGGCTTTTGAACACTAAATTTCAGAGTAATTTCAGTGGTAAAAATCATGTTTTTGAAGTCCAAATTTGGAGGGGTTAGCTTCCCCTCCTTGTGCCTTGCTTGCTAGCCTAGTTAGCTCTATGTGTTAGCTTAATTTTCTAGCCTTTTGTAGCTTAATTCCAGCATGTTTTGCGTTTGTTTTGGACTGTTTTTCCTCTGTTTTTGGCTGGTTGTTGCATTTAAGTCTTGCTTTGCATGCTTGTAGTGTAAGTATCCTCACAAGCTTGGTGTTTTAGGCCTTTAGATACCACTTGTTTGAGTTGATTACATTGTTGTAATGCTTTTCTCACTTAATTTCAGCAAGTATAATCTCTGCAACCTCCCACATTTCTTGACTCTTTATTTGGTTTGAGGGTTGTTTCAACCTTAGGGTTGTTTAAGCTTGAGATTGAGGTCCATGTTTAATAGTTTAATCCTCTTTTGGGGGTTCATTATCAATGGCATGACACCTCTCTCTTGCCTTAAACCACCCTTTGTTTGACATTTCCTTCTCTTTTAGAGAATTTATTCACCAATGGACTTAATTGGTTAAACAATGGTTGGTAATCTAAAATGAGTAAATAAAAGTTGAGACTAAAATTGTGCAAGATAAGCATTTGGTTATGTTTTGGTGTGTTCAAATCAGACATTAATTTGAACACAAAGAAAATTGGGGCATTTCATACTCAAAGTGATGAAATGTGCCAATTTTCTAAGGTCACCATTGCCCTTAATCATGCATGATAGGGTGAAGGTTTTTGGTCTTGTTTATGCATTTATTGAACTTGTACATCTTGGTTCTTTGGCCATCATGCAATGAAATTGCTTGATTGATAGTTTAAGAGCTAAGTGTATCACTCCTTTGAGATGTTTTGATGATAAGGAGAGATACACAGTACAAACAACCTGTGAGAATACCCTCTCTTTGCTCTGTTTGTCCTCTATTGCAGCAAGGAGAAACAAGCCATCAGTGGCCGGCAACCCCTCAACAGTGGCCGGCAACCCCTCACTTATGGCCTACTGGCCACCAGTGAATTTTGTGCAGAATGCTTGTGAAGTAGAGCAGAGTTGATCTGGAGGTGGAAAACCAGTGCAATGGTTGTGCAACAGAGGCAATTAGAAGCAAAATAGTGGATTTTTTTTTCAAGTGGAAACTGAGCATGCATGCATCTCTCCATTCCCGGGACTACTTGTTTAGTTTCATTAGAATTTAATTATAGTTTTGCTATAATTAATTAGTTGTAGCTAATTAGTTAAGTGTTGTAATTATTTAATCAATTAGATTGGTTAATTAGGTAACTAATTTAATTAGTTTTGCTTTGTAGTTAATTAGCGTAGAGTAGTTAATTAATTAGTTTGCGTTGTACTTATTTAATTAGCTTAGAATAGTTAGTTAATTTATTTCATTCGGTTTGTAATAATTAGTTAAGTAGTTTAGCTTAGTTAGTTTATTCATTCGTACTCTCCTTTGTGAGAGCGTAATGTAATAATGTGCATGTCTTCCAGCCCCACGCCTTTCTCCCTTTTATTTAACTGCTTACGATGGTTAGATTAAGAGCATCACGTTTCATTTAGCATACCTTATGCTTGCATCCATTCATCTTGTATTGCATGCACCGAGGCTCGGCGCATCATTCTCTCTACATTGTTGTTTAAATACTTCGTTGAATATGTGCTTAGACTACATGTTATCAAATTTATTCATATGCCATATTAGAAGCCGAGCCTATTTAGATTGCATATCGCATGTGTTGCATTAGTCATCTTGTATAGTTAGGAATCATGCATATTTTTCTAAACTCTTTTGTTTTATCTTAACTTGGAGTACTAGGTGAGTTTTTTAGTGCTTTAGCATACTTGCATAAGTGTGAGTGACTGCCATGAGGCTAAATGCTTACTTATGAAAATGTTTAGATGCCTGTGGATGAAGGCTTGTTGCTTGAATTGGAACAATTTAATAAATATACGTTTAACCCCACTTTATCAAGTGGCAAATTCAAAAGCTTTAAGCCCACTTTATCAAGTGACAAATTCAAATCCTTTTTGAAAAACAAACATGAAATTGAATTGTTCCCAATTCTGGCAAACTAGTCTATACCTTATATGCGCGCATCACATAGTAAATGCTAGCCTAATAAACTGGAACAAGAGCATATAATGTTGACAAAAATCATATCATGATTAGTAGAGGCCGATCTTTGATCGGGCGAGTGGGGGTGCTCAATTCATGACCTTCCCCTCTTGTACCTAAGTTCTTGAGCCGAGACAATCTTGGTGATGACAGACACATGGCCTTTGGCATGAGTCATGGGTTTCTTAAATTTTTCCAAAATAAAATATTTAGGTGGCGACTCTATACCTGGCAAAGCAGTCCAATTTTGGCAATTTGATTCAGAATCGATTTTCCAAAAGATTTACCGGATTTGGACTCTTTGGTGTTTATCATTTTCACATTGCACTTGTGAGATTAGATTCAGAACCGTGGGAGTCCGAACTGTAGGGCTTATATTTCGAACTTCTGAAAGGGGGCGCGAAAAAATCAAGCTACACCAGGCCATTGCACCGATCACCCATTCATCTCTAGCCGAGTAGATTTATCTGCTCCAGAGGGCAATATCTTTACCAGCTTCGAAAATCTTCCTGGGGCCAAATTTGAAGCCGAAGAGATGGGCGGAGAATCACTTGCCTAGTTGGCCAAACGATAAAATGCAGAGAAAATGGCGGCCAGGAGGCAAGTCGGCAGATCTGGGGAGAGCCAAATAACGCCGACTCGTGAGGTTCGTCTAGAAGAAACGGCCCACGAAACGATCGTGGCCGAGTTGGTTCCTGAAGAGAACCAGGCAGAAGTCTTGGGAGCCAATTTGACAAGGCGGAAGCGACTTGCTAAGATCGTGGCCGAATTATTGGAGACGTTCAAGAAATGGCCAAGGGTGGAGATGCCGCCCATCGAAGGTGATTTGTCCGAGGCATTCATCATCCAACCACAGATGAAGAATGCGTCGGTGCCTACAAGTGGGTCGTCTATCAAAGATCTCGTTATGGCTCTAAGTGTGGCTTTGGCACTCTCTTTGCTGGTAGACCAAGTGACTTTTTGTACCGAACCGAATGTCATCTCGATTGCCTTGGTGGCATAGTCGGCCATATTGGTAAGTTGTAAAAACACCCAAAATATCCCAATAGCTTAAATTTTCATTCCTACTCAAACTAATGTCCTACTTTATTGCTTTGCCAGGCAGCAGAAAGGATCGCAGAGATCGGCCGTCGTCACTATGACGTCGTAGAGCGATTGAACGACAGTTAAAAAAAGAGAAAATCAAGGCCATTGCTGCAATTGCCGATTTGTCTACGGCGAAGGCCGAAGAAGAGCAAGCAAGGGCAGTTGTTGTTCAAGAGAAAGCTCAACTCGCCGATCTGCTCCGCAGGGCCGCCTAAGAGAGAGAAAACTTGATAGACGGCTCTTTAAAGTCAGCTCAAGAAGAAATCTCAAAGCTGAAGGCCGATCTTGACGTGGAGAAGAAGGTGAGGGAGGTCGCTGAGGCAGACGCGGCCAAAGCCTTTGATGTCGGCGGGCTAAAGGCTAAGGAGTTATACGCTGACGAAGCCTTGAAGTTTGAGAATCAAGGCTTCAAGCACGGATGGCTCAAAACTTTGGCGGCTGCCAAGGTGACTCTCGATCAGCCGATTCCCTATGAGCAATTAGAAGTTGAACCGCTGGAATCGGATCTAGAGGATTTGGACTTTTGATTGGCATTTTTTTTTTTTTTTTTGTAATAGATATTTTGCACTGCCTTTGTTTGTTTTGTAAGCTTTTATTAGCTTTCATTAGCACTTTATTTTGGACGGACTTAGGCTATTTTCATGTATAAAGTGGATGTAATCATGCAGTTTATTAATGAAAATGTCTGTTTTATTAATGAATGTTAATGATTAAGTATTGAGAAACTAAAATATGCCATATCAATTAAGAACATGACTAATAAATTTGACTTTGCCCCAGTTGATCACTGAGCATAATCGCCGAATACATGGACAAAGCATGTTCATGGGATCAGGCGGGGCATTTTTCATAGTTCGGCAAAATGTTTGAAGATAAGTAGAATAGATTCATAAATCTGCCCTTGTCTCAGTTGATCACTGAGCATAACCGCCAAATACATGGACGAAGCATGTTCATGGGATCAGGTAGGGCATTTGGCATAGTTCGGCAAAATGTTTGAAGATACGCCGAACAGATTCATAAATTTGCCCTTGTATAAGCCGAATAGATTAATAAATATGCCCTTGTTTCATCTGATCACCGAGCATAGTAGCCGAATACATGGACGAAGCATGATTATGGAATCAGGTGGGGCATTTGTCATAATTAGGCAAATTTTTTGCAGATAAGCCAAATAGATTCATAAATCTGCCCTTGTCTCAGCTGATCACTGAGCATAACCGTTGAATACATGGACGAAGCATGTTCATGGGATTAGGCGGGCATTTGGCATAATTCGGCAAAATGTTTGAAGATAAGCCAAATAGATTAATAATCTGCCCTTGTATAAGCCAAATAGATTAATAAATCTACCCTTATCTCATCTGATCACTAAACATAGCAGCCGAATACATGAACGAAGCATGTTTATGGGATCAGGTGGGGCATTTGTCATAATTTGGCAGAATGTTTGAAGATAAGCTGAATAGATTCGTAAATCTGCCCTTGTCTCATCTGATTACTGAGCATAACTGCCGAATACATGGGATGACGGCGGCGACCATTGGCGTTTCGTAATTGTTGCAACCGCAATTAATAAGCGATGTAGCTAGGCTTGTATGGGGCATGTGGCCTCTTTAAAGGGAAGCTCTTAAACCTAATTGAACGTAAGAGGGAAAAGAACACTGCGTCGATTAGAGTAAAATTTGTATGTCTAGCAGGGTATTCTTCAACAATAGGGGGAAGGAAAGACGTTAGTTGAACTGGACGCATAAATGAACCGTGGAACTGGTGGCGAATCTTCCTAAATAGGTAAAATGGCGTCGGAGGAGCGAGAGAGGCGTCAATCCCCCCGTCGTCGAAGCAGGTCCCCAAGAGGAGGCGAGGTAGAAAAATTGCTAATGAGGTGGGTGCAGCAACGAGGGAACGCAAGAACTGGGGGTGCACCTGCTTTAATGCAAAACGAACCAAGTAGGCCACCATGGCCGTTACGTTTTTTGGTGTTTACTGGGAACAAACCAATGACCGAAGTGGACTCAAATATTCGAGATCCAAATGTGGCAGTCAAGTTTACTCGGCAAATGTTTCAACCCGAAGTACAACAATCAATGATTGGACGGGGTGACTATGAAATCTTTAGAGAGGGAATTCATGGAGCGATTAGGGGACTCTATAGCTCATATGAGATTGGCATGCACCTTCGAGCCGCGAAAAGAGAAATTGAAAAGAAAGACGAGTGGGCATATTCGAGATTTAGAGCGCCGCGCGGAAAAGGCCGAGAGTGAATTGAGAAAAGCTAACGCCTCCAAGACTTAATCGGCGGGCATAATGAACCTGATTGTAATGGACAGAGTAAACCAGTGCCTGATTGATCATGCCATAGTCGATTGGGATATGGAAAGCATGTTCGCAAAAGAAACGATAAGAACATGGGCCTATGAAGAAGGCTTTTTCGACGGCCGAAAAATTGGCATTGAAAAGACTAAAGAAAAGTTGGCAAATGATGTTTGCCGATGCGAGAATCGTGGCTTTAAGCACAGATGGACCAAGGCTCTGCAAGCCACTGGTATCGACTCGGCATCGCCATTGTTCCAAAGATACAAGTTTCCCTTCGAAGCTTATAACATGGAGAAGATTGATGATGAAGAAGAAGGTGCCGATCCAGAGAAGGCTTAAATAATAGGAAAAATATATTGTATTTTTTTTTTAGCACCCATGTATTTGCAATTTTTGAAATAAATACATTCTACTTGTTTGTTTGATGCTTGTGTCGGCTGGTCAATATTGCATATGCCCCGTGCCACTCTATTGCCCTTTTAGCTCGTTGATGCATCTTTACAGCTGTTAATTGCATATTCGAAGACTTATTTGGCCAAATGTGCCAAGCATGAAGAGCGCTTCAAATTCGAAGTCTTTTTGATGGCTAAACGTGATCATGCATGAAAAGCACTCTGAATTCAGAGGCTTATTCTACCAAACGTGGTCATGCACAAAAGGCGCTCCAAATTCGGAGGCTTTTTTGATGGCCAAACGTGATCATGACCAAAAGGCGCTCCGAATTCAGAGGCTTATTTGGCCAAACATGCCAAGCACGAAGGGCGCTCCAAATTTGGAGTCTTTTTGATGGCCAAACGTGATCATTCACGAAAGGCACTCTAAATTCGTAGACTTTTTGATGGCTAAATGTGATCATGCATGAAAGACGCTCCAAATTCAAAGGCTTATTCAACCAAATGTGCCAAGCACGAAGGACTCTCCGAATTCGAAGGTTTATTCGGCCAAACGTGCCATGTACGAAGGGCGCTCCAAATTCAGAGTCTTTTTCATGCCAAACGTGATCATGCACGAAAGGCGCTTCGAATTCAAAGGATTATTCGGCCAAACATGCTAAGCACGAAGGGCACTCTAAATTCGGAGGCTTTTTGATGGCCAAATTTGATCATGCACAAAAGGCGCTCTGAATTCAGAGGCTTATTTGGCCAAATGTGCCAAGCACGAAGGGCGCTCTGAATTTAGAGTCTTTTTAGTGGCTAAACGTGATCATGCACGAAAGGTGCTTCGAATTCGGAGGCTTATTCGGCCAAATGTGCCAAGCACGAAGGACTCTTCGAATTCAGAGGCTTATTCGGACAAACATGCCAAGCACAAAGGGCGCTTCGAATCTGGAGTCTTTTTGATGGCCAAATGTGATCATGCACGAAAGGCGCTCCGAATTCGAAGGCTTATTCAGCTAAACGTGCCAAGCACGAAGGGTGCTCCGAATTTGGAGGCTTTTTGATGGTCAAACGTGATCATGCACGAAAGGCACTCCAAATTTGGAGGCTTATTCGGCCAAAAGTGCCAAGCACGAAGGGCGCTCTGAATTTGGAGTCTTTTTGATGGCCAAACAAGATCATGCACGAAAGGCGCTCCGAATTTGGAGGCTAATTTGGTAATTTTAAATAAGACGACAATGTGGAAGGCGTATTGTATTGCTAAGTAACTACATAGATGCATACACATTTGCATAGCAGCAAAAACAAAAACTAACTAGCATATTGTACAAGTTGGTTTAAATGATAAAATATATGCAAGTGGATTGAATTACAAGGTCATAGTAGGCTTCAGCCAGTCATGTCCGAAAGGCAATATGCCCCTGTGCCAACAATTGAATCAATCTGATAAGGGCCGTCCCAGTTGGAGTCTAACTTTCCGTATGCTAGGTTTTTCATTGCAAGAAGCACTTTCTTGAGGACCAATTATCCGGCAGCATAACGGCACAACTGCATGCACTCATTATGTGACTTCGCGAGGAGTTGCTGATATTATGCCATATGTGCAAGTGCCCAATCTCGACGTTCCTCAAGCAGATTCAGATCCAAGGCCAACATCATGTCGTTGCGCTTTGTATCAAAAGCCTTTGATTTAAGAATAAACAGGCCAATTTCCAAAGGGATGATAGCTTCTGTCCCAAAGCACAAGGCGAACAGCGTTTCTCCAGTGGTGCGCCTTGGAGTGGTGCGGTGAACCCACAATACACTAGGCAGCTTTTCAGCTTGTGGTGGTCGAATTTCGTAAGCAAGGAATTCGCCGTTTTCATATATGCTTCCATTCGGTCGTTCTTAGCTACATATTCCCCTTTCAATTGGTTAATGACTAATTTTGAATCACAGAAAACCTGTAACCGCTTGGCACCTAGGTGAAGCATGTTTCAGAGGCCAGTTAGCAATGATTCATATTTGGCCTCGCTATTTGATGCATCGAAACCCAGTTTCACTGCCTGCTCGATTATTGCCCCTTTAGGGGTCATGATTACTACACCTACCCCGCTGCCACATTGGTTGAATGATCCATCACAATACACCTGCCAAATGTCTCCGACATACATTCTCCAGTTTGGTTGAGGTTGAGAGGAGGGTTAGTCTGACTTGAAGTCGGTGTGGCACCCTGTGAACTCAGCTACAAAGTCGGCCAACACCTACCCTTTGATGGCCGTTCTAGGTAAAAATTGGATGTCATACTGGCCGAGTTCCAAGGCCCACTTAGAGACTCGCCCGGATGCCTCCGTGATACGGAGCGTTGCTAAGAGAGGATAATCCGTTAGTATCCCTATGGTATAAGCATGGAAATAGTGCATCAGCTTTCTGGTAACCACCACAAGAGCCAGGATGAGCTTTTCCAGTGGTAGGTATCGTGTTTTGGCATCAACCATCACCTTGCTTACATAGTAGATTGGTCGTTGTTCCTGAGTTCCTCCTTTAATAATACGGCACTGACCGCTCGATCAAATACCGCTAGATATAAGATGAACGGATCGCCTTGCAATGGGGTTGCCAAGAGTGGCACTGAACAGAGATAAGCTTTCAAGCCATCTAACGCAGCCTGGCACTCAAGGGTCCACTGAAATGCTTTGCCCTACCGAAGTGTGTGAAAAAATGGTCGGCGGTGATCTGAGAAACGACTGATAAACCTATTGAAAGCGGCGGCCATTCCCATCAATTTCTAAACTTCTTTGGCCAACTAAGGCGAGGGAAGTTGGCAAAAAGCTGGCTTTTTGGCTTTTTTAGTGGCTTTTTTGGCAAAAAGCTGGGTTGTTTTGGGTAAAAAAGTTGGCTTTTTTGGCTAAAAAAACTGAAAAGCCAAAAAGTTGGCTTTTTTGGCAACTTCTCAACTAAGTTCTATAATGGCCATGATTTGCCTCGGGTTGGCTTCTATTCCGCGATAATTCACAATATAGCTGAGAAACTTGCCGGATCTAATGCCGAATGCACACTTTAAGGCATTCAATTTCATTTTGTACTTTCGGAGTACGCCAAATGTTGCGGATAAGTCAGCTAGATGAGCATGCTTTTCCTTGGATTTCACCACCATATTATCAATGTATACTTCCATGGTGCGGCCGAGCTGTTCTTTAAACATAGTGGTGACCAATCTCTGGTACGTTGCCCCCGCATTCTTCAATCCGAACGGCATGACCTTGTAGCAATAGGTTCCCCGTGGGGTGAGGAATGTGGTCTTTTCCTAGTCCTCCGGATGCATGGCAATTTGGTGGTAACCCCGATAAGCATCCAAGAAACTCATGCGTTGGTGATGTGCAGTTACGTCCACAAGTTGGTCAATTTGGGGAAGAGGAATACAATCCTTGGCATAGGCCTTCTTCAAGTCCGTGAAATCCACACAAACACGCCAAGATCCGTTTTTCTTCTTGACGACCATGGTATTAGACAGCCAGGTGGGATAAGTTACTTCACGAATTGCCCCGGCTTCCAAAAGCTTGTCGACTTCGTCAACAACGGCTGAAGTATGCTCCGCGGCTGACCAGTAACTTTTCTGAATAATTGGTTTAACCTTTGGGTCAACGTTTAAACGGTGTTGGGATATGCTTGGACCCACCCCTGGCATCTCATACGGCGTCCAGACAAATACGTCGATGTTGTCGAGTATGAAAAAAAACCAGCTCTTGTCGTTCAGCTACATTCAGAGAGGTGCCGATCATGAAGAATTTGTCAGGTTCCCTTGCGATGCCGATCCGATTGAGGTCTTCGGTTGCCTTATCGCTGGGGGTTTTTCCTACATCCTTGAGGCTTTCGCAATCTAAAATTTCAATTAAGTTCACTTCCAGTTTTTTCAGCTTCCTTGCTGAAGCAATAAGATAGCATGCCTTTGTCGATTTTTGAGAACCTTGAATTTGCTTAATGCCATGTTGTGTTAGAAGACGGAGGAACTAATGGTAGGTACTCGGCACCACCTGTATCGCGTGTAACCAGGTCCTTCCCGTGATGAGATTGTATGGTGATGGAAGTTTGACAACCAGAAACTCTACATCTATTGATTTGGTACCTGCACGCACTGGCAGTATGATCTTTCCCAGAGGGTACTCGGGATTGGCATTGAAACTAAACAGGGGTTACTCAGCCGGTAGCAAGTTTGAATCAGTGAAGCCGAGTTTAATGAATGTCTTGTGATACATTATCTTTGAGGTGTTCCCATGATCGATTAGAACGCATTGCATGACAAATCTATTTACGCGCAACTCGGTAATGAGGGCATCTTCGTGGGGGAGCGTTATCCCTTCAAGATCGGTGTCACCGAAACTAAGTTTGCTAGTCTCATGAGGCCGCTTGGCTGGTGTGTACGGCTTGGACAAGCTGGGTTGTAGCTGGATTGTATGTACCTGAGTCGGCAGCGGTAGACTATATATCATGTGAATCGCACCAAGTGGAGGGGGATCTGGGCATAGAGCCACCGTGCTTAGTGGATTGCTCTTTCAGACATACTGTGCCAGTTGGTCGTCTTGCACCAACTCCTCCAGCTGGTCCTTTAATGCATAACAGTTGTCAATCTCATGGCCATAGTCCTTGTGATATTCACACTGTTTATCCCTCCATCTAGTATTAGGGGGTCCAATCATCTTGAGCGGCATTTAAAGAACGGTAGATGCTGGACTTTAGGTAGGATCTTGCTGATTAGTTCTGCCAATTCCGTGTACTTCTTGTCCGAACATCTAGGGTGCTTGCTATCCACTTGATACTGTTTGTTCAAACGGCACGGACACTGTTCACTTGACTAATGTTAGTCCCGCCAATTGTCGCACTTCGATTGGTGCTGTGGTTTAGGGCTCCCTAGTGGTACGATGCTTATCAGTTGAACCAGACCAAATGGGGCCGAATTCATGGCTTTTTGTCTGGACTTGTCGCGAAGGGCATCATCTTCCACCTTGCAATATTCCTCAACTTTCTTCATTAGTGCCCAGACGGTTTTGGGAGGCTATCTGGTCAACGAGCTTCAGAGAGGACTATCGGGGTGTAACCCCATTTTGAAGGCGGTAATGGCCATGGAATTGTTGCAGGCATCGCCCACCAAGCTGAAACACTCCCAGTAGCATGCCAAATACTCACAGAGGGTCTCTTCTAGTTTAATTTACATCACCCAGAGAGAGTCAGCTTGCTTTGGCTGAACCTCATTAGTGATGAATCTTTCCCTAAAGGACTTTTGGAGCTGATGAAAACTTTTTATTGACACCGGCTCCAGTTTATAATACCATATGATGGCCAATGGTCCCAGGTTCCTTGGAAATATTTGACACATGAGGGCTTCATCATTAGCATGCAATGTCATCGCTTGCTTGTAATGACGAATGTGATCCGTAGGGTCTAACTTACCGTCATACAAGGTGAACATTGGTGCTTTAAACTTTGTAGGCAATACAGCCTTTGCAATGCATCATACGAAAGGATCATGTTTGTCTTCTTCATCCGAACCATCATCTCCTTTCCTCTGTCTGTGCCATACATACAGACTTTCTTCGGATGAGCTGGACAGGTCAACTTGCCCCTTCTTCCTGGATTCTTGAGATGACGAGTTAGAAGTGCTGCCACTACTATATTTTTCATGCCGACGCCGTCGATCACCGTTCTTTTTATCTAGCGACCGACACCGGTCTTGGCATGGTGCGGTTGGTTGAGATTTGGCTAACTCAAGGGCCAACTCTTTTCGCAAATGTTCGTTCTCAGCCACTATGTCTTCCAGATGTTATTCGTTTCGTTTTGCTTGATCTATGATCATCTACATGGTTTCCTGCATCAAGGTTGAAGGTAAAGTTTGAGCCACTAGATCGAAGTTCAGGGCCCTTCGCCTGGTGATATTCTCTGGACCAAGCATGGTTCTTGGCGTAACATCATCAGCAATGAGTAGAGGAT
This sequence comes from Camellia japonica, assembly GCA_030407325.1. Lineage (NCBI taxonomy): Eukaryota > Viridiplantae > Streptophyta > Magnoliopsida > Ericales > Theaceae > Camellia > Camellia japonica. The sequence continues at coordinate 106,150,642 of JAPPVO010000003.1, forward strand.
CATCTATTATGTATGCCATGAATGCGTTTAAGAATTCCCACAGATAGCGCCAATTGTAGAGATTTGGTTTGGAAATACCCTTTTGGCCCAAGTAGACTCTCTTGATCCTCGAGTTTATACCTGAAATAGGAATGAACAATCCGGTCGGGGGTGCCGAAATTAGCACTTCGACAGGCAAGTTAGTATTCACTCAAGTTTTTCTTATGTCTCAAGTTATCTTTTTCACACTTACCCATTCTCTGGCTGATGCTCCTCTTTTTTTATATTACTCTTCTGAGGCCCACTTTCTTATTATGGACACCCCGCCCTGACAGCTGGACTCCCAGTCATTCAGTAGAATCTATGGCCTATTCGGCCCGCAATCTAGTTCTATTCGGCCATGGCCAGCCCACTTCACTCGTCTTCTCGGCAATTTTATCTCGAGGGTAAAGCCATTACAAGCCAACTTACACGCGGCTCCTATTTGTATATGGCATCTTAAACTTGGCTCCCACAAGATCCAAGATCTCATTGATAACAAGATTACAGCACATCCACAAAAGCCAAATGTTATCACCAATCCTTTACCTAAGCATAACAAAATCATCCCTCCACCACCCAATGTCAATGTCATACAAACCACCCTAACAACCTTCAACCCTAGCCAATACATTATGTCAGCTAACCTACCTAAGCCAATGGTGCCTCTACTCGAAGAAATAGGGGTGGATAACATCCAAAAGGAGTTGCGAGCAAATAAGCCTGGCCCAATATAGACTTTCACGATGCAAACAAACCCAATGTGGGATTTTGTGATGAGAACGAAAGTGCTAGTCACACTGGAAAAAGAGTTAAACTAGCTAGGGTTGCTAAAAGAATGGGAAGACTTTACTAAAGATGAGTGATTGGACTTCGTGTTTGGAAAAGTCGAATTAGCTGAAGAAGTGTTGGCAAAAGGGCAAGAATGATTTGTGAAGGCATACAACCCTAGCAAGTGCATTGTGCCCGCTAGTGAGCCGAAGTCGAAAGTGGTGCTCTCCAAATCTTTGGACATAGATTTCTTAGAGATAGATGCCATCTAAGATAATCTTCCAAGCCACCCTGATGATTTTGATAGGCATTAATATGTTGGGAACCAAGGATAGAGGAGCAATTTTGAGGAAGTAAAAGGCGACGATGGCAGCAAAAAGTCGAGAAACGAGGATGAACAGGCAAAAGATCAAATGAAGGTTGAAATAGAGAAGTACCCAAAGTTAGAGGCAACACGATTAGTACTAAAATCAAAAGGGAATGGACTAAAAAGGTGCACAAACTATACGTATGGGATGAGGTTGTTATGCAACGATGGTATAATGCCAGAGAGGCTGAAATCCATTACACTCTCCTATTCACGGCTATGCGACGCTAAAAGAAAGCCCAGGTAAAGGAAAATCAAAGAGAGATGGATGAGGACTGGTTTATAGGGGTCTTGTTCGAAGAAGAGGTAAATGGGCAAATCAAGTGACATAAGCTGACTTCGAAACTAGGTTGAGTACTGAGACTAACCACTATGGCTTGGAAATTTACATTTTGACACGATACCCGATGAAAAAGCATTAGAAGATGATCTCACCAAGCATGTAGTGGATATAATGAGATGCCAATTAACAAACCAGCCTGTTGAAAATTTGTTTTGCTCATGGATCTGGTAATAATGAAATAAGTCAAAGTGAGTTAGAAATCTAGCCTGTTAGAATATGACGCATCAGTCTTTTCGAAGTAGTCAAGTCGAGTGTTTTCTCACTTTGTTTTTGATCTATTTTTTTTTCTTTTAAGTCAAAGTTGGATGTTGGGATTCCCTCCCCTTTTTTCTATCAATAATAAAGCTAGTGATTTTGGATGCTTCACTGTGCTAAAAGTTGATTGTGTTAAATCCCAAGATTTCTATAAAAAAAAATGATGATTTTTCAAAGCTTCAAAAGGATCTAATTCAATGAGAAAAGGGAAGATAAGCCAAACTGGAAATGGATGGAATAACATTAATAAACTTGGATAATGAAGGGAAAGCCTCATCTAGTCTAGATCGGATTCATGCTATCTTTTTGGGATATAAGTGCTTTGTCGCCCTTTTGAAAAGAATTTTTTTTAAAAAAAACATCTTTTTCATGTTCCTATAAAGGCATGCCTGAAATCAATTTAAAGACTATACAACACAAAGGCTCCTTTGGACCTCGAAACCAAATCCATAGCTAGAGTGTCAAACATCGATCAAACTGGGGGCAATTTTCCATTCCCCAGCACAAAGTAAAGAGCACCCTCCCACCAAAAAAAGAAAAAACAAACAAACAAACAAACAAAAAAACAAACAAACAAATATGCGAAGCTGGCACCATTTCAGAAAGATGATCCAGGAAGGATATTCACATCAAACAAGAGTCAAGCCACCATGAAAGGAAAAAAAGCTATCATTACGACGAGTTTGAATGGGATAAAATTCACATAATATATTGGCCCAGTGAGAGCTATTAGGTCGAAAACCCCAAAAAGGCGACCTAAGCAAAATTTAGAGTATATAAAAATAAAAATAAAAATAAAAAAGCAAAAGAAAAAGAAAAAAAAAAGAAAAAAAAAATGAAAAAATGAAATAAAAGCTCGCAAGATTGAAAACTCAAAAGAGCGATCTTAGCAAAAATTAGAGCACAAAATGAGAGAGTTAATACCCGAGTAAACTTGACCTTGAACTGCGAATGGACTGATTCTCATCCTTTGGATACTTAGGCAACTTCACCCTAAAGTTCAGCCCCATCTCATTCAAATTTCATTCTCCATCGACACTTGTCAGTACTTAAATGTCTAACTTTCGGAGGGAAGGGTTTAGTTGTGTAATTCATTGGATTCCAATATAGAATTTTCTGATTTGTGAGCTCGTGAAAATTGTCATTTGGAATGTTTTTAATGAGAAGATTGAGCAATTTATGTTCCTTTCTGATAGACCAAACACACAACATTTTTCAAAATAAAAGGAATGAACTTTGTTGCGCTATTTTATTGATAATAATTTCAAACATGAAAAATGAAAGAAAAAGCTAACTCATTATCTTTCAATGAAAGTCGTTAGAAACTAGAACAAAAATAAATGGGATTTAGACTATAAACTAGGGGCATTGTGAGTCAAGCCAGAATCACCCAGTCCTTATGTTCTTGAATGGTCATGACACGACTAGGTCAGCACATTGACATACAGTCGTAGGCCTAGTCGTGGACCTAGTTCTATTGGAGGTCGCTTTGCATCTCCGACATTCACATATAGTCGTAGGCCTAGTCGTGGGCATACAGATGATCCGTGACATGTTATTGGACAGTTGATGAATTTTTTGTGGTGTTTTTGTAAGCTAACATTGTTGTAGACATCATCTTTTAATGACATTGTAAATGATATTTTCTTATTAGAATGGAATGGTAATAATGGTTGATAACATTCAATCCATGCCAAAGAAGTTGATGCAATATCAAAAAACACATCCATTAATTTCTTCCATAGTTCTAACATTGTCAAAAGCATACATGTGTCAATCGACATCAACAGCATCAAATGTCTCTCGCGTAGCTACACTGTCATGTATGATGTCCTTGAAATGATGAATGCCATGCACATATGCATTATCCCAGTCGACAGTGCAAGGGTGACGGTATTTTCGCCAATTAGTGACTATACGAGGAACTAAATGGCCTGGCTGCAAAAAAAAAGCTGCACCAAATATCACTTCAGCTAGTGGTCATACCCTATAACTTCCTGTACAGGCACAAATATAAGTTTCTTTTATACCTGCACAAAATTATTTCCATTGACAAATCCAATGGCAATCTCACGTCTATCAAGTTGAGGTACTGGCACTGTTCTCAGAGGTAAAAAGGTGAGACATTGATGTAATGACAAGTGGTATAACAAAAGATTGTAGCACGATGCAAAACGATGCCCCATGTCTAGCATAGTCATCCAATGTGAGTAGCCAGGACTCTCTTCAAAGTATGACAATATGCTTGTCAATTCTTCAAACCTTTCATATGACCCATAAAGTGCAATGTACTCCTCTTTATGGGTGTGCAACTCACATAAAAGATCACGCCTGATCTGAGCCCAATCATGTTCTATAAGACCAATTGAAACAGCTATAGCCCTGAAACCACAATTCCCATCTGCAGCTACATCCTTGACAAACTTAATGTATGGTTTCAACATAGAAGGGAAACATCAACATATGCACTAGGTTTTAATGTTCTGGTAATGTATACCTTCCCCTTCCCATTCACACTCTCCATTCCCTTAATAGGTCGCTTCTTCTTGGTTTCCTGAGTAGAAGCTAATGTAGTGATTTGAGTGTCCCTAGGTGAGAAACTGTCATGTCCAGATTGTACCAACTCAAATGCACACGGGTCACGATGGGTAGAAACATTGATCTTCTTATGACCCTGAGGACATGTATTGGGCTTCATTTCCGACTCAACAAGGAAAGTGCTTTCTGGCATTACAATCTCTTTCAACTTTTTCAAAAGCTCCAACCACATGGTTCTATCACATTCATCGAACTTTTTCACAAACAACTCTACTTCTACATGGCAAGTCACCTCTGTTTCCTCTTCTTTGTTGCATGTGCAGATATAAAGTTGCCTCCAGTGTGAGTGTATGGTAGCAAGTGGTATAGGACGATCTTGTTTGATGTAGTCAGCAATCTCATGGGCACAAGGTAAACCATAAGTGTTACGACGGACGCATCCACAAGCTTCAGCATCAATACCAATGGAATTGGCTCTCTTACTCTCTACAAGCACATACTCTAATGCAGAAATAGACGCATTATCCCGTAGCTCCCTGAAATGAGAAGGCTTGAATTGATATTGCACAACAGTTAGACTTTTCTCAAATGAAGCCTTGATGTCAGTGTGTTGCAACTCAAGCAGACTATGTATTTTCTTAAATGATGTATCAAATGAGACTTGACATGAACCCAGTTGTCTTTTCAGTTTTGCATGTGCACTCTCAGCCCTATTTATTTTAATGTAAGTCAAATCAAAATCAAGTACATGGCACTCAATGTACTTATTAATAACTTATTGAATAAAAGTAATCTTACCGGTTGGTTGTAACATTGCCACAATGCATACACGTGTCGGTCCATGCCGCCACAAATTTCTCCTTGTAAGGAACCAACCAAGTATCCATGACATAATTGACTGCATCGGGATAACTACTGAATTCCTTAAGTAATGATTGAAGACACTCATTGTATTGAATTTCAGAAGATAAATACACTAAAGAGTTATACTCATGGTTAAACTTCTCTCATTTCTGCTTTGTCTCAAACATTTTCTTGCATTTGGTCAATACATTCTTACTGATATGCCAACGGCATAATAAATGTCTGGCACTCGGGAATATTTTCTCTATGGCATTCATTAAGGCTAGCTCTCTATCAGTGACAATAATTGCCGGCAAAACAGAACCATCCATGACATCACTCAATGTACCTAAAACCCACGCATAGTTATTGGCCCTCTTAGACTATAAGTATGCGAAAGCTACCGAGAAAGTCATTTCAGTTGATGTCACTCCAACAATTTGAAGAAAGGAAGACGATATTTGCTGGTTTTGTATGTGCAATCCATAATCAATATGCGTGGGAAAGATCGAAATAAGTCAAACTGGTAGGATGTGCCCAAAACAAGTCTGTCACAGTCATCGTGGACTCTTCACATCGATGGCGCTCAATATAATTATACTTGGCCAATTCACCCAATAAATGTTGCATCTGTGATCTTCCAGCTCTCTTTACCACATTGTTTCGATGGCGTACATTGTAAATGGTTTTAAGTGTGCTTACATTAAGGGCATCTCGTTGTTTCAAGGTTACTATGATCTCTTTTGGCCTAACCATGCTCTTTGACATATTCATTAACAATGATTTCTCATCCTTTAATAGCCTTCCTACATATTAATGTCCCTCAAGGTGCTCTGCAAGTGGATGGTTATGTAATCTGTATACTACGGTCAATGTCTATTCATCATTTGTGGTGAACTTGTGAGCCCTCATATCAAAAGGGCAACCACACTTCTTCGTACCGATTATTCTTGATGTATTGTTGCCATCATTTTTTAACTTCTTTCTTGCTCTATATTGGCCACTCCTCTCACAAGCAAGATACATCTATTTTTTTCCTCTCACAAGCAATGACCAAACCATTTCTCTTTCCAATTTCATACACCCAGTTGAGTAATTCATTCTTACTTTTGAACACCTACAAAGTCAAATAAATATTATCAAACATTTACATTTGTTGAGCAATTCAAAACACAAACATTATAATTTCATAAAGTAAACATGTTCAGTTGTGAATTGAGTAGTGTGATCTAACATATCATCTGTGCGAACCTCACATCCTTGAGTTGAGACATATTCTTGCAAGTTTTGTATAATATTACAAATTTGAAATGGCATTATAAAGACAAATTTTCTATTTCAAATTGCAAATTTAGCATGAAATTTACAAATTTGGAATATAAAATGAAAAAACAAAAATTTTACTTCATTCGGAAGTACAATGTCGAAAAACTGCTACTATTCGAATGTGGGTGTTTGAATTTATTTTCATGATTCGAAAGTTGCATGTCGAATATTTTAATTTAGTTCGGATACAACTTCCGAAATTAACTAATTAATTCGGTAGTAAACTATTGAATAAATTAATACATTTCGACCCTGATTTTTTGAAAGACGCTAAAAAAAGAAATTACGATTTTTACATAGCAAAACTCACCTTTCCTATTCACCCAAAAAAAAAAAAAAACTCACCTTTCCTCGGCTATATTTCTCATAAACAGCTATCTACTTCTGAAAATCTGAATTTTCGAAAGTGAAATCTTCCTTAACAATGATGAATGAGGATGAGGTTTAGTGTGTGAACTAATGAAAAGCTAAGAATGAAGAATGAGGGTGTTTAGTGTGTAAACTAATGAATGAAAGCTAACAACGAAGGGTTTGAAAGAATGGAGATAGAGTGTGGAGGTTTAGCAAACTGGGTATGGAAGAATAGAGTGTGTGACCATGAAGTGTGGAGCTTCAACGTGTAGTGTGAGATGTGTTTTGAGAACTTGTGCGTTTATTTGAATTATGTGTGGATATCCATAATAATAAGTTTACTTAGGGATAAAATTGTAATAAAAATAAGTTTCATTAAGTGCACAGAGAAAAATGTGTGGGTGGAAATAGAAACTCGCATTAATTTCTCAGGGCCATAAGGACAGGGCTGTGTGAAATGACTAAAATACCCCTACATATATATCATTACACATGGATAATTTCCATCACTCTCTCTCTCTCTCTCTCTCTCTCTCTCTCTCTCTCTCTCAACCTCTTCAAACCGTAAATGCTCTCTCTCTTTTCCTCATTTATCTCTATTCGTTTCCGGTAGTTTGGTCCCCCTTCGTCTCCAGCACCGCCGTTTCATGGTTTCATCAAGGTGGTTCCAAGCTTTGCAGGACTACCTTAGCGTACTATCACTGCGCACGGCGACCATCCGCCATGACAATAAGTTTTGCTTGTGCTGGGATAAGAGAGATGACAACAGATCTGCATCTGCAGATCTTTTTGAGGCATGGTGGTGGATGGTGAGGTCGGAGACAAGATTGGCGAGTGTCGCCTCCAGCAGCAAGGTCGGAAACAAGATCGACGTCTCTTCTCTTCGCAGTCATTTCTTTAAACACCTTTCCTGCACCACCACTACCACATCCACCTTCTTCTTTTTCTTCGGCCATCAATTTCGAGGTAGCCATTGTTGCAGAGCCATGACTCGAATGTGGGCTCTGGCATGCTCAAGGATAAGGGGTTCAATGAGAACACCATTATTCTATTTTGTTTCCTCACTTTCCCCTCTTTTCTCCTTGGAATTTGTTCTCTCCAACAAACGCCTCGTCTTTTCTTTCTTTCTTTCTTTTTTTTTTTTGATAAATTTCACTTCAGTATAGATTTCTGGGGGGAAAAAAAAGAAAAAAAAAACAAATAAGTGGTACATTTTAGATATATTAATAATTAAAATTATAAATTTTCTCTATGAATTTGTAATAATTTTTAAATTGTACCACTAATCCGTAATTTTTTATTTTTTATTTTTTTATTTAAATAGTTGATTTTGAATTTTTTGAGTTTAGTTTATTTATACTGTATAAAGGGCAAATTATCCTTTGCTTCTTTAGAACATCTCCAACGGATCAGCAAATTTTTCACCAAATCTGAATAAAAGAAAGCCAATTTCCTCAATTTGATATGAGCAGCTCCAATAGTTGCACTGTAGCGTGCATCAAAACAATGGGGACGTCCAGTGGGATGACCGGCCGGTCGACCGGTTAGGGGTTCTGAAATTTTTTTGAACTTGTAAATTCTCTCTCATATCAAATTTGCACTTGTAAATTCTCTCACATGACTCTGCTTTCTCTAATCAAACCTTTTAGTTAGAGCTTTTTTATTATCAATGAAGTCTTTGGTCTTGGCTACTCTTCTCCGAGTAGTCTTCGAAAAATTAGCCTCCCCAATCCTCAGCAAATTCCAATGCCACACTGAATTCAACAAAAAGATGAAGAAGCTCCAGGACCGTTGGCTCACCATTCAAGCTATCATCGAAGGCGCCGAAGAGCGACAACTCAGAGACGCCAAGGTCAAGCTCTGGCTCAAGAAGCTCAAAGATGTCGCTTACAACGCTGACGACTTGCTCAACTCGATCACCGCTCAAGCTCTTCGAAACAACAACAACAACAACAACAAGAATGTATGGAATTTCTCTGCCAAACCCATTTTCAATCGATTGAAGATGTCCCGAGATTTGAGGGATATTCGAGAGAGATTAGATGAGATTGCCAGAGACATGTTTGATTTTCAATTGAGAGATGTTTTTATTCATAGACGAATCAATACAATTGGAGATAGATTAGAAACAATGCCTTATGTTAATGAATCTGAGGTTTTTGGTAAAGAAGATGATGTTGAGACGATTGTTGAAATGCTATTATCATCATCATCAGCAACATCCTAATTGTGAAGTAGTTTGCAAGCCAACCAAACACTGAAGCATTGTACAACAGGTATGCAATTTTTTGTAAGCAAGGGATGACCGGTGGGACAACCGGCCGAATGTCCGGCCGGTTGTCTTGTGGGCCACCTCCAACGTAAATGCACAGTGTTTTGGTAAAATCTACTCTAGTTCCTCAGTTTAGTAAAGGTTTTGCTCCGTTCTCAATTTGATATTAGTTTGGTGAAACCATTGGAGAGAGAAAAGTTATCATTTTTCATCAAATTTGAATCTGGTGCTTAATCTAATGAAACATTAGAGATGGTCTTATGCATCAAATTTAGTTCATTATTCTGAGTTTAGTTTATTTATGTTGTACAAAGGACAAATTAGATTTGAGATGTGTGTTTATATCTCAAGTCTAGGGTTTTACATGTGTTAAAGCCATAAGCATGTTAGCCTAGGGGAAAAGAAATTATATACTTGATGAAAAAAAAAAAAAAAAAAACGGAGGAGGTACTACTATGTGTATTCGTAAAAGGGGTTGACAATAACACTACAAAATTTTGTAACATAAATTATAAAATGACATAATTTTTCTTGTCACAAAAATTTAAACTTTTTACTTATCACAAAAAACTATGATTGTGTTTGGTTGTGTTTTGTAAATAGATTTTTACCCTCTAATTTGAGTTTGATGTTTGTTTACCATTTTCAAAACTTAAATCGACGCGCACTTTTGAAAACGTGGTCGAAGCAGGAAAATTTGGGCTAATCGGTCGTCCCACCGAATGTCCTACCAAACGTCCCACCGGTCGTTCGGCCGATTGACCAGAACAGTATTTTTTTTTTTCCGCAATTGACCCATGTTAATTTTTATATATTCGAAAAAAATATTTTCCGAATTTTTTAAAATTTTTTATGAGCTTTAATAGAATTTTGAGTTGTGTGTTTGGTTATGAGTTGTAAGTTTTTGTATCAAATATCATATGTCACATCAAAATTTCTCCACTCAATTCAAAACTCTTTTCAAAACTCTTTCACCAAACAAATTTTCCACACTCAAATCATAATTCCAAAACTCACAAACTCAAAATACAACTCATACTCTCAAATCATATTTAGAAAACTCTACCAAACAGAGCCACATAATTTTCAATTTAGATTACAAATTATAAATTCATCATTCATACTGCGAAGTAATTTATTAATTAATAATTGCAATAAAGTTCTTGGGCAAAATATACTAACTGTCTTTATAGTTTGGGGTTTGCATTACTTTAGTTACTGACTTTTCAATTGTGACACATTTGATCCTGAATTTTGAATCTTATTCTAAATAAAGACAATTAAAGATACCATTACTCAATTTCAATAGTAAAGTCGTCAATTTAATAAAATATAAATTAATTTGACAAAAATAAATGTCAAAAAAATATTTTTGAATTTTTAAAAATTATTTCTACTCACTAAAGATAAAATTATGTAAAATTGATAATTTTTTTACACATTTTTTTACCAAATTAATTTTTATTATATGTTTGGATAATAATTATGTAATGAATGGTTGTTTTTATTTTCATTAAATTAATTTCTATTTTTCCAAAAACTCAAATATAGCGACAATTTTGATATCATTATTAAACCAATCCACTAAATCAAAAAATTCAAAACTAAAAACATTTCATATATTAAATATATTGATTACGCATTAAAATCCTAACAACCACATATTACATTATCATCATCCAAACACATAATAAAAATTTATTTGGTAAAATAAATAAATAAATAAATGCGTAAAAAATTTATCAATTTTACATAATTTTATATTTGGTGGGTAAAAATAATTTTTAAAATTTCAAAAATATCCTATAATTTACCCAAAATTCTTCTATATTTGAATTAACTATATATTCTATGTTTAATTATCTCAAATTCTAAGAGTATGGCAGCATTCAACATTGAGTTCAAATCTTTCATAAGGCAATAATGTCTCTTTTATTCGTATTAATTCTTTTATTATTTTTTTAGTAATTTTGTATTGTAGATTTGATGTGACAAATAATTCGAGTGAAGGAGTTGATACCATGTTGTTTAATAACCGATTAGTAGAAGAATAGTTTGTTAAGCCAGAATTAGGGAGTGATTTGAAGAATATCAGTTTCTTAGAAAATAAAATATCTCAACTTGTCAAGTCATCTTTATATAGCAATCTTTTAGAGCCATGTGGAGGGATGATATTTGATGAACTAGAAGATGCTATGGCTTTTACAAAAGGATGTTTTGGCAATATAATAAAAAGTTAATTTTATAATTTTTTGATTTTTTTAGATCGCATCAACTCTCTATATTTTTATATAAAAAATTAAAAAGTCACAAAACAATTAAAAAATTAATTTTTTTTATCAATTTTTCAAAACACCACAAAATATATATGCAAGGGGAAAATATTTTGACATTTGAAAAAGTCATACTCGACTATCAGTAAAAATACAAGTCATTAATTGGAGTAAAGTATGTAAAATAAAATAAAAAAATTAAAATTTTGTTTGGTTACAATTTTTTGAAAAAAAAAATTTAAAAGTTATTTTTTCTCTCCTACACATCAATCAATTACATTTTCTCTCTCACACATCTACTCAATTACAATAAATATCAAATCATCTAAAATTCCCAAACTCAAACTATTTTTAAAATATACAACCAAACAAATCAAAAAATAAAAAAAATTAGGTTGTGTTTGGAGGAGCTCTAGAAATATGATTCCAATACATATTTCAATATGTCATTTGGTTTAAGTTTTTAAAAATTGATTCCAGTTTCACATTCCAAAACTCATTTCAGATCGTGTTTGGATAATAGAGAATTTTTTAAATTTTGAGTCTACCTGGTCATTCTCCCCGGACGTCCTCCCGGAAGTCTGGTTGATTGACAGGAACAGTACATTTTGTTTTTTTGAATTACCAACCGCTGCCTGTTATTTAGAAAGAACAAAAATTATATTTATTTTTGATATTTTTTAAATATAAAAATTATTTTTTAGATAAAAACGATAAATTAGTTTTTTTAATTGAATTTTCAAAATAGTTTGGTTACGAGTTTTGAATAGAATTTTCAATAGAGTTTTAAGTTGTGCATTTAGTTATGAGTTATAAAATTTTTTCAATTAAGTTTTGAAAATTCTTTTCAAAACTCATAACCAAATAAATTTTTTCATTTCATATGTCACTTAAAAAATTCAAAACTCTTTTTAAAACTCATAACTAAACAAATTTTTTCTTTTTTAATCATAATTTATAAATTTACAAATTCAAAATATAACTCTATTCTCAAATTATAATTCTAAAATTCTATCAAATGTTACTTTAAACTTTTTCTTCAATTTAAAAAAAAAAAAAAACATTTATCACAAAAGATAAACCAAACACATCCATCATACATCCCTATAACCATGTCCTATAACTATGATTAGATGTAAAGCAATGATACATTTAAGAAGAATGAGAGTTTGATTGGATTTGCACATAAAGCTAAACCGACAGTGACTTGAATCAAAAGAGTTCACAAGCATTTATAGTACTCAGCAGTAATTCATTCCTCCAAAATTAAAATTTTAATTAAAATTTAGTGATGTAAAAAATTTTAAGAAAAATTAAAAAATCATATCAAATAAGATCGATACATAAATAAAAAGTATTAGTGCTCCCTTCCTAAAGCTCTCCAACATTTCTCTCATAGTAGTTGAAACAAAGGGGCTTTTCTCATATTAAGTTTATTTTGTATCTTAATTTTTAAATTAGGCTTAGTTTGGACAGAATTTTCAAATTAGGTTAAATCGCTATTACAAATCGCGCTTTCACTGTTTGGAGCATAAAATTTGATAATAGTGAAAGTGCTATTACAAAACACGTTTTTAATTAAAAAAACGCTATTACAAAACGCGCTTTCACTGTGCATACGAAGAAAACACGGTTCCAAACCATGCTTTTACTGTGCATATCTATTTTCTTAAGAAAACGCTTATAATATATTAAAATGTAATCAAAATAAATCTTGAATTCTCTGCAGCTCAAATGGTAGTGCATTGGTTTTGCCATGCCTCTGCACAGGTTCAAATCACATGCACAGCAACTCCAAACAATTGCTATCTAAAATATTGTTGTACATGTGGTTTGAACCTGTGCAGAGGCGTGGCAAAACCAATGCACTACCATTTGAGCTGCAGAAAACTCAAGATTTATTTTGATTACATTTTAATATATTTTAAACGTTTTCTTAAGAAAACAGATATACACAGTAAAAGCGTGGTTTTAAACTGCGTTTTCTTCGTATGCACAGTAAAAACGCGTTTTATAATAGCGTTTTCTTAATTAAAAACGTGTTTTGTAATAGCGCTTTCACTATTCATCAAATTTTATGCTCCAAATAGTGAAAGCGCGATTTGTAATAGCGCTTTAGCCTAGTTTAGGAATTCTATTCAAACTAAGCCTAGTTTAAAAATTAAGATACAAAATAAGCTTAGTATGGAGAAAGTCCCTGAAACAAAAGCTGGGACAAGGATGGAGATATTTTTCTTTTTGAAAACAGGGAAGTCTCATCCCCATTTATGAGTTCTTCCTGACAAATATTAAAAAAATAAGATAAATTATAAATATATTTCTTAAAATTTGATTAAAATACAAATTATTTGTTATAATTTTAAAAATTATATTATATCTCTTGATATTTTTAATTTTATAATAAATTATCTCTTTAATTAATAAATTATCAAGTTAATTAACAATTTTTAATGATGTTATAAATATTTCAATTAATAATTTAAGTAATTTTATTATTGTATAGAAGAATAATTATGAATTTCTTTTTTTAATTAATTCTATTAAATAAAAATTTTTAACAAGTGGATATTTATAATTTTTATAACTATAGAGGACAATATATATTTTAAACAAATCTCAAAAAGTATATTTGTAATTTACCCTAAAAAATATATAAACACACTTTCAAACAAAAAATTCCATTTACAATTTTTTGTGATTTATCAGTTATCACTCGTTATGACATTATTTGTGATTTATTTTTATTATATGGCATAAAATCTTGGTATGTCTCAAATGATTTTTTATTATAATTTATTGGGATTCAATTAATTATAACATAAAACTATATTAAATATTACAAAATATCATATCATCCTTTGAGGGATCACAATACTGTTAAAACAGAAGCAATTCAGCCAAAAATTAAGAAAATTTGAACTCATTAATAGTCAGTATTTCACCAAACTAACATCTTTCAATCTTGATTAAAAAAAAAATTAATATTTTGCCAAGATCTCTCAACACGAATAGCTCAGTGCATCTCTTAATACAACACAATATCAGTAGAAATGATAGAGACTCAGTTCTCATGAAATAGGAAAAACAATATTAAAAAAAAAAAAAATCTTCAAATGGGATATTGCAGCACCTTCAATGAATTTTGGTGTCCAGTGAGGTATTGCAGCAAAAACAAAATTTAAAAAAATCAAGTAAAGGTAATGCTTCCATTTTATTTTTCAGAACTGACAACACAAAAAATTTTATTGGTGAAAATGTATTGCCCAAGAAGATGTAATCAGCGAAAAACCTCACAAAAAAAATAATTTTTCTCCAATGCAAATAAGAAAAGTAAATTACACTAATAGTCTTTATAGTTTGGGACTTGTATCACTTTGATCCCTGACTTTTTAATTATGACACATTTTGATGATACAGTTCGTTCCAAGCGGAACGGATCGGACTGATCCACGCTCCTCGAGCTTGTGTCCTAATGACCAAGCCCACCGGAAGACCTGCACAAGAGTTCAACGGGAAACAGGGAGTCCCCCAGCGAACCCTCCAACGAGCAAGTTAGAGAGAGAAATGGAATGTGTAGACAGATTAGAGATAGAAAAGCTTAACCTTCTTCCTGTCTTTAACGTCTGCTTATATCATCTGGTAATCATTTCGTTGTTCCTTTCAACCTGTCACCTTGGCCCAAAGTTTATGTTGTAGCTTACCTTGTTCAGCGTGAGGGCGTGCTGTCCCGGCGGAGATGGGTTATCGCAATAAATACTGTAAGGAGCCTCATTAATGGCGATGTGGCGTAGCAATAACTTTGAAGATCTTTGTCAGCTGATGTAGTTTGCCCTTCTCTTGTCATGTGTCTTGATGCCATTGGTTCTTATTGCTATGTGGGGTTTCAGCAGTGCTAGGCTTCATTAATTGGATTATGTATTGAGCCCTAAGTGGTGGGCTTGGGTTGTTCATAGTGGGCTGTAACCTTTATGGGCCTACCCATGTCACATTTAATCTTGAATTTTGTCTGCTGATGTGGCTTGCCCTTCTCTTGCCATGTGTCTTGATGCCATTGGTTCTTATTGCCATGTGGGGCTTCAGCAGTGCTAGGCTTCATTAATTGGATTATGTATTGGGCCCTAAGTGGTAGGCTTGGGTTGTTCATAGTGGGCTGTAGCCTTTATGGGCTTACCCATGTCACATTTAATCATGAATTTTGAATCTTATTCCAAATAAGGACAATTGAAGATACCGTTGCTCAATTTCAAGGTCAAGTCGTCAATTTGATAAAATATAAACTAATTTAATAAAAATAAATGCCAAAAAAATATTTTTGAATTTTTAAAAATTAGTTTTACCCACCAAAGATAAAATTATGTAAAATTAATAAATCTTTTACACATTTGTTTATTTATTTTACCAAATTAATTTTATGATGTGTTTGGATAATGGTCATATAACGAGTGATTGTTACGTTTTTAATGTGTAGTCGATATATTTAATATATAAAATATTTTTAGTTTTGAATTTTTTAATTTAATTGATTGGTTTAATAATGATATCAAAGTTGTCGTCATATTTAATTTTCAGAAAAATAAAAATTAATTTAATTAAAATAAAAACAATCACCTATTATATGATCATCATCATCCAAATACATAATAAAAATTAATTAGGTAAAAATAAATAAATAAACATGCAAAATATTTATCAATTTTACATAATTTTATTTTTGGTGGATAGAAATAATTTTTAAAAATTTAAAAATATTTTTTTGACATTTATTTTTATCAAATTAATTTATATTTTATTAAATTGATGATTTTGTCCTTAAAATTGAGTAATGATATATTCAATTATTCTTATTTAAAATAAAATTTAAAATTTAAAATTAAATGTATTATAATTAAAAAAATTAAAAATCAAAATGACATAAATTCTAAATTATAAGAACCTTTGGTATAATTTATCTAAAAAAAAAATTTAAACCAAATATTTAATTTTATTTACCCCCATAGCTTGTATTATTCTACCTCCAAGTTACCAAGTGATCGGGCCCACACTATCCAATGTTATATGGCGTGCCAGAATATGATAGGCCATCCGTAAATATCAAATTTACGGGACTGCCGTTTGATAATCTCTTTGATCCACACTCACCCAATAATTACCCCTCACTGCAGCTTAAGGTGATTAACCTATCTCAAACAAGAGGGCATATCAATT
Source organism: Camellia japonica (assembly GCA_030407325.1). Lineage (NCBI taxonomy): Eukaryota > Viridiplantae > Streptophyta > Magnoliopsida > Ericales > Theaceae > Camellia > Camellia japonica. The sequence goes on from JAPPVO010000003.1 coordinate 106,167,204, forward strand.
ACAAAAAAAATTATAGAGATTTTAAAAATTGTATCAAAATTTGTACTCAATATTTTACAGGTATAAGATTCATATGAGACTGAATCTCACAATTATATAAAACATTTGATAAAATTTTTAAATCTCTAGCATCACTCTATCAATGAAGGTTCTTGAATCTGTGTCTCTCTCTGTGTCTGGCAAGGAGTGAAGCCCCTTCCTCCACAAAAATAAGCGACGCAACACAACTACAACCCAGAAACCCTTTTCATGGCTTCTTTGCAACTCTATTTCAACAATCCAAACTACACACTACAAGTTCCAACTCAAGGAGGGCTCTCACCAAGAATAAACCTCAACAAACCTACAAATCTCAATTTCTCATACAAACCCACGTCACAAAAACTCACGACAAGACCCCCAAAAATCTCATCATCATCTACCTCCAGTTTAACTCCAAAAAACACAGCAGAAAGCCAAGAATCCATGGAAGAAGATCCAAGGCCACTTCATCAAATTTGGAGGGAAATCCAAGGACTCAACAACTGGGATGGCCTTTTAGACCCCATGAACTCTCATCTCCGCCGTGAAATCATCCGATACGGCGAGTTCGCTCAAGCCTGTTACGACTCCTTCGACTTCGATCCTCACTCCAAGTACTGCGGAACTTGCAAATACCTCGGACCCCATTTCTTTGAAAAGCTCGACATGGCTAATCGAGGTTACCACATGAGCCGATACTTATACGCAACCTCAAACATCAATCTTCCGAATTTCTTCCAGAAATCGAAGATGAGCAGCGTTTGGAGTCAGCACGCCAATTGGATGGGCTACATCGCTGTCGCCACTGACGATGCCGAGGTCCGCCGCCTCGGCCGCCGCGACATCGTGGTGGCGTGGCGTGGCACCGTCACCGTCCTCGAATGGATCCAGGACTTGAAAGATTTTTTACGCCCAGCTCATTTTCACGACGACCCTTCGATCAAAATCGAATCCGGGTTCTACGATCTCTATACCCAGAAAGAGAATTCATGTAAGTACTGCGTTTTCTCGGCTCGCGAACAAGTTTTAGCAGAAATTAAACGACTCACAGAGACCTACAGAGGTGAAGAACTCAGCATCACGGTCACGGGTCATAGTCTCGGTGCAGCTTTAGCCATTTTAAGCGCTTACGACATTTCTGAGATGAAATTAAACGTTATCAGCAACGGTGATTCCATAACTACGATTCCGATAACTGTTTTTTCATTTTCCGGGCCTCGGGTCGGTAATTTGAAGTTCAAAGAGCGATGCGATGAGCTCGGAGTTAAGGTCCTGAGGGTGGTCAATGTGCATGACAAGGTTCCAAGAGTTCCTGGAATTTTTGCTAATGAGAAATTTCAGTACCAGAAGTATGTGGAGGAAACGATGTCGTTTCCTTGGAGTTATGCTCATGTTGGGGTGGAACTCGCATTGGACCATACCCATTCACCATTTTTAATGCCCACTAATGATTTGGGCTGTGCACATAACCTTGAGGCCCATTTACACCTCGTCGATGGGTACCACGGCAATGGCCGGAAGTTTCGGTTGGCGACAAAGAGGGATGTGGCACTTGTCAACAAGAATTGTAATTTCTTGAAATGTGAGTATGGGGTGCCACCATATTGGCGGCAGGACGAGAACAAGGGAATGGTGAGGAGTAGCGATGGCCGGTGGGTTTTGCCAGATAGGCCGAGGATGGAGGCCCACCATCCTGATACGGCCCACCACCTTGAACAAGTGCTCAAGTTTGCAAAGTCTTCATTGGAAGCATTTTAATTTTGATTGTGTTTATCGATATGCGTCTTGTGCTTATCAGACTGTCAACTTTTTAAAATGTTTTATATGTTTTTTTTATTTCAATAGTTAGGTATCATGGTCAGTTTACGCACATTTCGACTAATCTTGAGATCTTAAAATAATGATTGAGTAAACTTTCAGTGGTCCCAAAGTTTAGAATGTTTGGTTCTCGTGAGATTCGAACATATAACCTGTTAAATATTGTTAGATTTTTATTCTTGACAATCCCGTTTGACAAAATTTGTTTCAGTTGTAATTGTATTCGATCTTTTATTTGAGTGAAGTTATGAGTTTTTTAGATGCGAATCCAACTCAAATTGTGCCTTGCAGAGAAGTTTATGATCTTAATTCTTTCATATTTGTCACTTTGTTGACAATGTCTAAGTTGTTTGTCCGCTTGAGTGGCCATTTGTGTTCTCGAGCAGATAATCTTTGGTTCCAGAAGTTTGAACTCTCTACAAAAATACTGAAAGTTGTGTTTTTGCGCTCGAACGGAACTTCCTGCGCCCCAGCATAAGTCCGCTGCTCGAGCGGAGATCGCGGATCTATTTTCTATAAATATGTGTTTCAGTCCGATTTTAGGGTACAACTTTCAGATCTTATTTTTGGGTATTAGGGTTTTTATCTAGAACTTCTTTACTTGTTTTCCTTTGATATCCGTGAGAGATTAATCATGAATTGAGTAGATCATATCTAAGGGTTTGTTTGTTTCATTTATTCAGTACAAAAGAGAGAGTTGTTCTTTAGTAGATTCCATGAAATTTGGGCTTGAAGCTTTGGTAGATTTTGGAGTGGCTCATCATCATGGATTTGACATCGATGTTGTGGATTTAACGTTGGGTAAGACAATTTCGAGGTGAAGACAGGGTTGGAAAAGGCATATAGGGGTCAGTTCGATTCAGGCATGGATTCGCTAGGTAATTGAGAGTACACTTGTGTAATTCCTTTATATTTTCTTAGTAGATTGTTTTGTAGCTTTTACCCGTAATTTTTTTTTTTTTATCACAATTGAAGGCACTCCAATTGTGATTTCTCAATGTTAAAATCGTTATGTTGATTTGTCTTGATTATTTTATTGGAATTGTTATTTGCTAGTTAAAATTGATACATAATCACAAATCAATATTTAGAGGATTTCTAGATTTTTCAAATATTATGAGCAAAATTATTCAGACAAATTTAATACAAAATTTATGTTAAAATGACGTGATAGCACTTTTCTTATCTTAAATTGATAGGCTTCTATTTATCTTTAAAATAGCAAGAGTAAAAATTAGCACATGAATATAAATTCTGCATAAATGACACTACTCAAATAGTGATCTCTTCTTTCTTTTACTCTTTATTGTTGGTGTGTGTGGTGTTTCCACATGTGAGAAGGATCATTAATTGAACCACCACTCAAAGGGGGGTCTCTTTTTTCTTTTCCTTTTTATTGTTGGTGTGTGTGGTGTTTCCATATGTAAGAATGACCTACTGTCGGATTGTGCTTGGGAATATTGACTAAAAGTGTCACGACCCTAACCCGCCCCCGTGGGTTAAGGACGTAACCGGCCAGTAATCATGAGATTACCTACGGCATCAAACGGATCCAAACGTATTTTAACAGAGTTAATGGGGGCCAAACGGAAGCAAATCAAAACTTTGTCCATAGAGCGGTGCTTACATGGCACATCAAACATCTTATACATAGACAGTAATAATTCACAACAGTAAAATAGTAGCATGAGTTCTGTATAAACAGGATCATAAAAGCCCAAGTCAACCCATCAAACTATATACAGAATTACACAAAGTCTTCGCCATCATGACAACATAAAAATAGATAACAGAAAGGCAAAGACGAGTCTCATGCGTGAGACACGAGGGCTGACTCTCCAAAACTTGGGTTGTTCTACACAGGCTTCACTGAGGCTGGGTCTGGACTTCTCTTGGCTCACCTACAAAGACATGAATGAGCGTGAGCGATAGCCCAGTGAATAATATCAATTACAGAGTTTATGCAACAAGACGTAGAACAACATCTTCCAAACGGCCTTGGGCCCAATTCATATATGTAGTTAACGCATGTAAGGTAATTTAAATCAAGTAACCATAGTTCCGTACATACTGGCCTTTGGCCCATTCAGATTTACATTCATGACGAAACGGCCTTCGGCCCATTCGATTATGTCGAAACGGCCTTTGGCCCAATCATGTATTTCAAAACGGCCTTTGGCCCACTCATTCATTTCAAAACGGCCTTTGGCCCACTCATTCATTTCAAAACGGCCTTTGGCCCACCCATTCATTTCAAAACGGCCTTTGGCCCACTCATTCATTTCAAAACGGCCCTTGGCCCACTCATTCGTGTCAAAACGGCCTTCGGCCCATACATTCGTATCAAAACGACATTTGGTCCATTCATGTTCATCAAAACGACCTTTGGTCCATTCATGTTGACAAAACGACCTCGGGTCCATTTATACTTATCAAAACGACCTTGGGTCCAATTATGCTTATCAAAACGACCTGGGTCCATTTATGCATTCATATCAGACTTACGTCCACAATCCCAATTAGCAATTCATAAAGCTTTAAAGGGAGTAAACAATTGGACATTCACAAGCATTCAAATATCGTTATTACTCACAGTGATCGGCTTGTGGATTTGCCCTGGAGCTTGACCCTACACATTTCATGAACACAAAAGGGTCATTAACAGTTCAATCCGTTCTTTAATTCACATATTCCTCTTTAGGCTTCATTATCATCTCATTAACTCATTTACAATGCTGAACATATGCCTAAGAGTGCTTGCAAGTGAAAGAGAACGGAAAACAGAACACAAAATACAAAAACAGGATTTCAGAAAATAGGGTCCCCGCTCGAGCGTGGACTTCCCCGCTCGAGCGGACCCTTAGGTCTGCAAAAAGTACTGGTTGCCTTCAATTCCAGCTCGAGCGTGAAATCGACCGCTGGAGCGGACTGCCTGTCTACATAGCTCCCCGCTCGAGCGTCAACTTCTCCGCTCGAGCGGGAACCATGTCTGCAGAAAATGCTGGGAGCTCGATTTCTCCGCTCGAGCGGCGGTTTCCCCGCTCGAGCGGCGGTTTCCCCGCTCGAGCGGGCACCAAACTTTCTGGGTTTTCCAGATTGAGTTCTTGAGCTTCATCTCGACATTCAAAGGCTCTAAATGCATGATTTCGGTCCAAACTTCACATAATCATGTACCAACATGGTATAAACATAGAATTGCAACATATTGAAGCTCAATTTCATAATTTATCTACATGCATGGCTCATTTCCCATCAACTCATTACCAATGTAACCATTTCATGCATTCAAAGCTTCTACTTCCATGGATTGCACATGCATGTGACATATAACCTTCATTCTCGTCTCATATGATGAAAAGATGGTCAAATACATGGATTTCAACCAAATTTGCAACATGAGTCATGTAATTCAAGCTCAAATATGCAAATTCAAAGCAATACATATATGCATGCATATAAAGTCTTCAAATTCGTCAAAACCAACTCCTTTCATGTTCTAGATCACAAATTAATCTTCAATTCACGAAATTACAACTCAAATTCATGAGTTAGGGGTTAGTTACTCACCTAGGAGCTTTAATCTTCCAAACTCTAGTCAATTCTTGAGTTAAATCTTCAAATTCCCAAGCTAGAGCCAAAAATTGCTCAAGTCTCTTTCTTTCTCTCTCTATAGCCGGCCTCTCTCTCTCTCTCTCTCAATTGTCTAACTCAGATTTTGAGTTTTAAGAGAGCTAAAGGAGAGTGCAATGCAAATATACAACAAGCCCTACTAACAAATATTTTAATATAAAATAATGGGGTACTTAATTTATCAATTTAATTAGTTTAAATCGACCAGAATCAATTTTCAATTAAATTTCACCGTAGGCTCTAAAAATTATGCCAATCACAATGGCGTAAACAATTCCGGGTTCTGTGGCCGATAAGGCCCTCAATTTAATTCCCGAAGCGGATTATTCAAACATATATGCCTACGATGAACAGATAGAATCCCAAATTCACATATATCCACATAATAGTACACAAAATCATATCAAAACATATAATTACATACGTATTAGGGACCAATTAACATAATACAGAACAGGGGTATCACAGTCTTCCCCCTTTAGAAGTTTGGTCCTCCAAACTTAAGTTACCTTCGTCGGGAAACAAATGTGGATAGCGTAGTCGCATTTCCTCCTCTTTTTCCCACGTGGCATCCGTCCCATAGTGCTCTTTCCATTCTACTTTCACCATTGGGATGGACTTGTTCCTCAATTCTTTCACTTGTCGGTCAACAATTCTTTCTGGCCATTCCGCGTATTCCATATTTTCATCAATAGCAACCCGATGATAATCAATCACATGGAACGGGTCTCGGAGGTAACCTCTCAGCATCGACACGTGAAACACATTGTGGATTTGTTCAAATCCCGGTGGCAAGGCAACTATATAAGCAACTGGACCAAGTCTCTCCAGAATCTGGAACGGTCCGATGTAACGGGGCGACAACTTGCCCTTTTTCCCAAATCTGACTTGGCCTTTCATCGGAGAAACACGGATGAACACATGGTCACCAACCTCATACTCAAAGGTCTTCTCCGAACGTCTGCATAATTCTTTTGTCGGTCCTGAGCTGTTTTGAGCCTTTGGTGAATAGTCTTGATTTTCTCAGAAGTGTCTTGCACAATTTCTGGCCCAAGCAAAGCTCTATCCCGACCTCTGTCCAACAAATAGGTGATCTACACCTCCTACCATACAAAGCCTCGTATGGTGCCATACCGATGCTGGAGTGGAAGCTGTTATTATAGGCAAATTCTGCAAGCGGCAAATAATCTTCCCAACTCCCCTGAAAATCCAAAGCACACATGCGAAGCATATCTTCTAAGGTTTGTATCGTTCGTTCTGACTGCCCATCTGTCTGTGGGTGGAATGCAATACTGAACCTTAACTCTGTTCCCATAGCTTCCTGCAAACTCTTCCACAATCTAGATACAAATTTCGGATCTCTATCCGACACAATAGACACTGGGACTCCGTGTAAACGGACAATCTCGTCAACGTAAATGGTAGCCAATCTATAAGCAGTAAATGTAGTTTTGACAGGCAGAAAATGTGCGGATTTAGTCAGTCTATCAACTACAACCCAAACAGAATCCATACCTCGTGAAGTTCGAGGTAGGCCGACAACGAAATCCATAGTCACGTGTTCCCACTTCCATTCAGGAATAGGGAGAGGTAGAAGTAGGCCGCCTGGTTTCTGATGTTCAGCTTTAACTTGCTGGCACTGAAGACACTTGGACACATATTCTGCAATCTCTTTCTTCATCTTAGGCCACCAGTAGGTTTGTTTCAAATCTCGATACATTTTATTGTTAACCGGATGCATAGCAAATACGGACCTGTGGGCTTCATCTAAAACCCTCTTCTTTAGTTCTGGGATATCAGGGACACATATTCGATTACGGAATTTCAATATTTCATTCTCAATGCTAAACTCTGCTTTTGGGCTTGCCTCAAACTCATCAATTACCTTTCTGAGGAACTCATCTTCTTTCTGTTTCTGCTTGATTTCGTCAACAATTGCCGGCTCGGCTGTAATAGCGGCTATCAATCCGCCCTGTTCACATACTACCACTTCAATTTCAGACTTCTCAAAGTCTTGCAAAATCTCCCTTTGTTCAGTAAGCAAACAAGCCATACTCCCTGTTGATTTCCTGCTCAAGGCATCAGCTACTGTATTAGCTTTTCCGGGATGATACTGAATCTCTAGGTCGTAATCTTTTATCAGTTCCAGCCATCTCCTCTGTCGCATATTCAACTCTTTCTGCGTGAAGAAGTATTTTAGGCTCTTATGATCCGTGTAAACTTCACACTTTGCCCCATACAAGTAATGCCGCCAGATTTTCAAAGCAAAAACAACCGCGGCCAACTCTAGGTCATGTGTTGGATAATTCTTCTCATGTGGCCTCAACTGTCGAGAGGCGTAAGCAATAACCTTTCCGTTCTGCATTAACACACAACCCAAACCCTTATAAGACGCATCACTGAAAATCACAAAATTTTCCGTACCTGAAGGTAATGTCAAAATTGGTGCAGTAGTCAATCTCGTCTTCAATTCATGAAAGGCTGATTCTCTTTCACTGTTCCACTCAAATGGTTGCCCTTTACGTGTCAATTGGGTAAGAGGCACAGCTAGTTTCGAAAATCTTTCACAAACCTCCTGTAGTACCCAGCTAAGCCCATGAAGCTACGGACTTCTGTCACATTAGTTGGTGTAGGCCAGTTCACAATTGCCTCTATTTTCTGCGGGTCCACTGAAATTCCTTCCTTGTTGATCACATGCCCTAAGAAAACAACCTCATCTAGCCAAAACTCACATTTCTTTAGTTTAGCAAATAATTTCCTCTCCCGAAGTATTTGTAAAACAGTCCTCAAATGATGTTCATGTTCAAGTCTGTCTTTAGAGTATATCAAAATGTCATCAATGAAGACTACAACAAACTCATCAAGGTAGGTTTTAAAAATTCTATTCATTAAGTCCATAAATGCTGCCGGAGCATTAGTCACTCCAAATGGCATAACAAGAAACTCAAAATGACCATACCTCGTTCTGAATGCGGTTTTCTCAACATCCTCTGCCTTAACTTTCAGTTGGTGATACCCGGATCTCAAATCAATCTTAGAAAACACCTGTGATCCCTGCAACTGATCAAATAAATCATCAATACGGGGTAAGGGATACTTGTTCTTTATCGTTACCTTGTTCAATTCCCGATAATCGATGCACAAGCGCAAAGTACCATCCTTCTTTTTCACAAATAACACTGGTGCGCCCCAAGGCGAAGTGCTAGGCCGGATAAACCCTTTATTAAGAAGGTCTTGCAACTGTTCCTTTAATTCTTTCATTTCGGCGGTAGCCATCCTGTAGGGAGTTTTAGAAATAGGCTGGGTGCCTGGCACAGTCTCAATAGTAAACTCTATCTCCCTGTCTACCAATTCCCCTGGTAATTCATTTGGAAACACATCTGGGAATTCTCTAACAATGGGAATATCATTCAATTCCATGTTCACAGATTGTTCAGTCAATACATAACATAAATAACCCTGGCACCCTTTCCTGATCAATTTACATGCTTTCATTGCAGATATCAAGTATGGTGGAGGCACTACCCCATTTCCCACAAACACAATCTCTTTCTGCTCTGATGGTTTAAACACAACCCTCTTTGTCACACAATCTATGGTGGCACAATATTTGGTCAACCAATCCATGCCCAAAATTACATCGAAGTGTCTAAAGTTTAAGGGCAACAAATCTACATATAGGGTAGCATCCTCAATATGCATGTCACAAAACCGATATATATAGTCACATAACACAGATTCCCCCGATGGAGCAGACACACATAACAAATATGGCAACAATTCTAGGGGTCTTTTCAGTCTAGATGCAAATGCATATGTCACAAATGAGTGCGTTGATCCAGAATCAATTAATACAAAAGCATCCTGATTACATATTGAAATAGTACCTGAGACAACGGCATTGGCATTACGTGTATCACCCGGAACAAGTGTAAAAACTCTCCCCTGTCTCACTGTCTCCCCTGTAGTAGCAGATCTCAAAGTATTTCCCGGCTTTGGAACTGATGCAGTTGAACCAGCTACTGGTTTCCCACTTTGTTCTGATTACACTCTCGGGCTATATGTCCCTGTTTCCCACACTTGAAACAGGCTCCTGATGCAAGGTAACAGACTCCATGGTGCTTTCTACTACAGATGTTGCACATGGGAGCTGTGTCTCGGGAAGAATTCGAAGTATTTGAGGAGCCCGTGTTTTGTTTTTTTGAAAATTTCTTCTTTGAGAAGAAGCCTTGCCTTTTGTTACCTTTCCATTCTGTTGTTGGCTTGGCTTGTCTAGTTATGTTGGTCTCTGATATAATGGCTCTGTCAAGCACCCCAATGTAAGTCTCCAGCTTTAGGACGTTCACCCGCTCTAGGATGTCATTGCGGAGTCCACCTTCAAAATGTCTTGCTTTCTTATAGTCCGTGTCAATTACATGTGGTGCAAACCTGGCCAATTCAGTGAACTTGGCCTCACACTCAGCCACTGCCATGTTATCTTGCTTGAGTTCCATGAACTCGGCCACTTTCCTCTCCCGAACACACTGCGGGAAGTACTTGTCATAGAATATTTCTAAGAATTTCACCCAGTCAACATCCTTATGATTTTCTCGCATCAACATCCACCATCTTCTTGCTTCGTCTTCTAGCATAAAAGTGGCTAGAAGCACTTTCTGAGTCTCTGAACAGGGGAACACTTCGAATAGTTTCTCAATGCCGAGGACCCACGCTTCGGCTTTCAACGGATCTAATCCCCCGTGGAACTGTGGTGGTTTCATTTTCTTGAATTCCTTGGTGAGAGCTATTATCTGATCATCATTTTGATTATCTGGCACGGGTGGTGCCGGAGGTGGAGGTGGCGGGTGTGGTTGCTGCCACTGTTGTTGCCACTCCTGTTGTTGTCTCAAAGCTTCTGCCATTTCTTGGATCAATCTTTCCATCCTGTCTATCCTGGCAGTAGAGGACTCCTCTATCTCATCACCTCTGGTTCTCACCATCTGATTAAACTTGCATTATATTTCATACAAAAGATTCACAAATACATACACTAAGTGCACACACATTCAAATGGTTTACAATGCAAGTAGTTCACAACTTACACATATAATTGTTCATACTAAAGCATTTAAGCATATAATCGATGCTTCCAAATTTATATTTATCACATGAATGCATCCTAGATCTTATCTAGACGCTTATTGCTCTTTTTGGACAAGTGTGTGAGTTATTAACTCGTGCTCTGATACCACTCTGTCACGACCCTAACCCGCCCCCGTGGGTTAAGGACGTAACCGGCCAGTAATCATGAGATTACCTACGGCCTCAAACGGATCCCAACGTATTTTAACAGAGTTAATGGGGGCCAAACGGAAGCAAATCAAAACTTTGTCCATAGAGCGGTGCTTACATGGCACATCAAACATCTTATACATAGACAGTAATAACTCACAACAGTAAAATAGTAGCATGAGTTCTGTATAAACAGGATCATAAAAGCCCAAGTCAACCCATCAAACTATATACAGAATTACACAAAGTCTTCGCCATCATGACAACATAAAAATAGATAACAGAAAGGCGAAGACGGGTCTCATGCGTGAGACACGAGGGCTGACTCTCCAAAACTTGGGTTGTTCTACACAGGCTTCACTGAGGCTGGGTCTGGACTTCTCTTGGCTCACCTACAAAGACATGAATGAGCGTGAGCGATAGCCCAGTGAATAATATCAATTACAGAGTTTATGCAACAAGACGTAGAACAACATCTTCCAAACGGCCTTGGGCCCAATTCATATATGTAGTTAACGTATAAGGTAATTTAAATCAAGTAACCATAGTTCCGTACATACTGGCCTTTGGCCCATTCAGATTTACATTCATGACGAAACGGCCTTCGGCCCATTCGATTATGTCGAAACGGCCTTTGGCCCAATCATGTATTTCAAAACGGCCTTTGGCCCACTCATTCATTTCAAAACGGCCTTTGGCCCACTCATTCATTTCAAAACGGCCTTTGGCCCACCCATTCATTTCAAAACGGCCTTTGGCCCACTCATTAATTTCAAAACGGCCCTTGGCCCACTCATTCGTGTCAAAACGGCCTTCGGCCCATACATTCGTATCAAAACGGCCTTTGGTCCATTCATGTTCATCAAAATGACCTTTGGTCCATTCATATTGACAAAATGACCTCGGGTCCATTTATACTTATCAAAACGACCTTGGGTCCAATTATGCTTATCAAAACGACCTTGGGTCCATTTATGCATTCATATCAGACTTACGTCCACAATCCCAATTAGCAATTCATAAAGCTTTAAAGGGAGTAAACAATTGGACATTCACAAGCATTCAAATATCGATATTACTCACAGTGATCGGCTTGTGGATTTGCCCTGGAGCTTGACCCTACACATTTCATGAACACAAAAGGGTCATTAACAGTTCAATCCGTTCTTTAATTCACATATTCCTCTTTAGGCTTCATTATCATCTCATTAACTCATTTACAATGCTGAACATATGCCTAAGAGTGCTTGCAAGTGAAAGAGAACGGAAAACAGAACACAAAATGCAAAAACAGGATTTCAGAAAATAGGGTCCCCGCTCGAGCGTGGACTTCCCCGCTCGAGCAGACCCTTAGGTCTGCAAAAAGTACTGGTTGCCTTCAATTCCAGCTCGAGCGTGAAATCGACCGCTGGAGCGGACTGCCTGTCTACATAGCTCCCCGCTCGAGCGTCAACTTCTCCGCTCGAGCGGGAATCATGTCTGCAGAAAATGCTGGGAGCTCGATTTCTCCGCTCAAGCGGCGGTTTCCCCGCTCGAGCGGGCACCAAACTTTATGGGTTTTCCAAATTGAGTTCTTGAGCTTCATCTCGACATTCAAAGGCTCTAAATGCATGATTTCGGTCCAAACTTCACATAATCATGTACCAACATGGTATAAACATAGAATTGCAACATATTGAAGCTCAATTTCATAATTTATCTACATGCATGGCTCATTTCCCACCAACTCATTACCAATGTAACCATTTCATGCATTCAAAGCTTCTACTTCCATGGATTGCACATGCATGTGACATATAACCTTCATTCTCGTCTCATATGATGAAAAGATGGTCAAATACATGGATTTCAACCAAATTTGCAACATGAGTCATGTAATTCAAACTCAAATATGCAAATTCAAAACAATACATACATGCATGCATATAAAGTCTTCAAATTCGTCAAAACCAACTCCTTTCATGTTCTAGATCACAAATTAATCTTCAATTCACGAAATTACAACTCAAATTCATGAGTTAGGGGTTGGTTACTCACCTAGAAGCTTTAATCTTCCAAACTCTAGTCAATTCTTGAGTTATATCTTCAAATTCCCAAGCTAGAGCCAAAAATTGCTCAAGTCTCTTCCTTTCTCTCTCTATAGCCGGTCTCTCTCTCAGTCTCAATTGTCTAACTCAGATTTTGAGTTTTAAGAGAGCTAAAGGAGAGTGCAATGCAAATATACAACAAGCCCCACTAACAAATATTTTAATATAAAATAATGGGGTACTTAATTTATCGATTTAATCAGTTTAAATTGACCAGAATCAATTTTCAATTAAATTTCACCGTAGGCTCTAAAAATTATGCCAATCACAATGGCGTAAACAATTCCGGGTTCTGTGGCCGATAAGGCCCTCAATTTAATTCCCGAAGCGGATTATTCAAACAGATATGCCTACGATGAACAGATAGAATCCCAAATTCATATATATCCATATAATAGTACACAAAATCATATCAAAACATATAATCACATACGTATTAGGGACCAATTAACATAATACAGAACAGGGGTATCACAAAAAGGCTGAGAATCAACTAGATTGACTAATTCCAAAAGAGTTCATATGTTCTTCAACAAATTTATTTTTTAAGGAGTATTTAGTATGAAATTGTTCTATCTGCTGTTTAAGCTGTCTATTTTCTGTTTCTAAACATTTTGTATCAAAATTAGCCTTAGTTTCTATCTCGCCCATTTGTAGTTTAAGTTTTCTTATTTGTATCTCTAATTCTCTAATAGTCAAGTGTAATTCTTTGCTTTTTATATTTTGATCTTCTCGCATCTCATCCTTATTTTCTAATGTTATCTTGTGTGTTATATTTAATTTTTCTAAACAAACTGCACAATAAGTTATACTGCATAATAAACATTGAGCTCTCTTACATTTAAAAGGAAATCAATTACAAAAACTGCATCTAGTGGTATCAAATCCTAGTCCTATCTTGAAATTATGCTGACATTCAGTATTTACATTGCATTCCATCCTAAAGAAATTATCATGGGAAGGGGATATTCCTATTTCTTGGGTAAGTTGTCCTAACAGATTGTCTATGTCTGTATCACTTTCTGAATCACTATTTGAACTTATGGCTTCTATTTGATATCCATAATCCCTGACTATGCTATAGACTTCTGAGTTATCACTATTTATACTAACTATATCTTCTTCTAAATCTTCTATAATATGTAGTCTTTCTATCTGTTTATTAGTATTAGGCCTCTAACTTTTTGGGAAGTTTTTTGCAAAATGATTGTGTTCTCCACATATAAAACAATTGCATTTTTTACTACTAGGTTTCCTAATATATCTTTCTTTCTTTTATCTTTTTCTTTCTTAGATAGTCATTTATAATTTATTCTATTAGAAGTTCTACTTTTCTGACGAATTTTTGTTTTTTTCACGGTTTCCTATATTTTTTTCTTCCAATACTTTTCATTTTTATATTTTCCATAATTTTTGTATTTTTTCCTATTATATTTACCTTCATATTGCTGAGGAGGGTATATTATTCTGCTACAGAAACCATAGTTTTGTTTTTCCAAATCTTTCTGTATTTTGACTTCTATATATTTTTATCTAAGTCTGTGGAATGTAAAAACTATTCTAGGACCTATTCCTAAAACTCCTCTTATGTTTACTTCTCATGATGCTTCTCTTGATGCTATTCTTGCTGATAAGTTTGCATAATAAATTGTCCATTTATTTTCTATCTCTCTTCCTAGTTCTCCAGATAATTTCCTAAAATATTTATTCCGTATTTCTTCATCAAAACTTTTTCCAGTTCTGGCTATTATGGCTAAATATTCTTTGCTAAATTGTACAACATATTTCCAACTTCCTAATGTTATCTGATCTAACTCGGTTAATGTTATGCTTTGAGTATAATCATTTTTTCTAAAAAGGTCGTATCCTATAAGCATTTCTTTTTATAAAACTAATAAAATTCCATGAGTTATCTCCTAATCCTTTAAGTTGTCTAATTGTCTCCTCATATTTTCCTTTAAAAGTTAAATATATATTAAAAGCTAAATCTCCTAAAAGTGCGTCATCTGAGAGAGTAAGTGACGTCATTGAGAGTAAGTTATGGCATCAATGCGACGTCATTTTAGAGACGTCGTTTTAAATTAATTATTCTCCCAACTCTGTGAAATGGGATATATAAGAACATGCATTAGCCATTGATGCCCCATATGAGAATTGTGTGTCTGACAATTCTAACAGATCGCTGCGCTATCATAATGTCTGAAGAAATACAACAAGCCGATCTTACAGATAGTCTCCACGAAAATGAAGAGGGCGACTTGGAAACCCAAATCATAGACGCGACATCAAACTTACCAGTATCCAACATACCAATAACAAATCCAAAGATAGGCGATGCGGTGCGGCAGAAACTCACATTCAAGTCTATGATAATTGACAAATGCAAGTTAAGCTACAGGCCACAGTGTCCATTTAATTCTACTGGTCGCGTCGAAGTTGAAATACGAGACACACGGTTACGAGTGGATGATCAATTACAGGCCCGCTTTACGTTTCCAGTTACATGCCCAGTAGACATCACATATTTTGGAAACGCCTATGCTGCCACAGATAAGAAAGGATGCCCATGGACAGCGTCGTACAAATTGCTACAAACAAACATCAACGATGATGTGAAATATTGCAAAATGAAAGCCACATTGGCTTTCCAAACATCATCGTTCCCAGATGAAATTACTTATCGGCCGCCATTAATAACTGTTTTGTCCAAGGTATTCAACAACAGTCACGTGGATATTTGGCACGTGGAGCGGAAAGTGGCGAAGGCAAGACTAACACGCTCCAATTCCGAATCACATTTTCGATCCACAAAGACATTGTCAGCACTGATGGGCCAATACGGTTCATCGGCCCAAAGAATAATGGTGGCACAAATGTCAGCAAGTTTAATTCGGGATGGGCCTGGATCATTCAGTCGGCGCGACATAATTTTGCCGACCTACGGCCCATCAATAATCAACACTGGGCCAAATAATCAGCCTAGCGGCCCAGTTGACATAGGCCCATCAGTAAGCGAGGCCGGATCCAATAACTCAGAATCATCAATACTCACTACAGACAAGGTGTCTAAATTAATAGGAGAAGCTGTAAAAGCCGCAGTGGAAGGATCCACATCGGCCCAGAAAGCAAATGTATAACGGAGACAATTGTAAAATAATTTGTAACCAACAATTGTATTAATAAGAAATTATTTTACTAGTAACAATATTTCAATCTACAATTCAAATGCGCTTTTACAATCGATTTTGTGCGACATTGCCACACAAAATAACAAATAATTGCGTTTTTTACAATATTATTGTACGTGCCACTCAGTTGACGTAAACTATCTTGGAATTCGGATACAACATTCTTTCCGATGTTGATAAATGTTTTAACGCCTTGACGGCTAACAAGTGGATATTCATTAGATTGCGGCGGCATTACAACGGGGACACGCCGCAATACAACAAAACGGTCTATTTCTGTGCCCCTAACCATACAACTAGTTCGTGGGTCACCACTGGACCACAGGAAGACATCTTCAAACTTAGGCGTATACGCAGGATTAGGAAACCGGTCCAACAGAACGACAAATTCACATTGGCCATTGTCAAGTATACCAGATGGATCAATGTCCACAGTTTGTTCTACAGTCTAAGTAGGGGCATCACGCATGTCGCTTTCGAGGCCAGGCGTATCAGCAGCAACTTCGGAGAGACCACCAGTTTGACGTAAAACTACACCCTGGATGTAAAGCCCTAACAGCTTTAATTTTCGGGATAGTCGTTCATCCCTTTCAGTACCAACCCCCGACAAATCGAAATGGAAAAAATGAGGCTCATCATACGGGAGAAAATTGTCAATCCTCCAGATGGAATCACACAACGATTTAGACGTGAATCGTTTTTTTTTTTGTAATAACTTTGTTTCCGTAGTTTAAAATAACTTCGACCGGAAACACCAGATCTGCTGGATGTTATCCAACGACGACTAAAATTTAATTTAGTTCTGGCAGTATATGGACGCCGTTGCGAAAAACGGAAAGTAGTCGCCATAATCAATGATGGAACCCATTAAATGCATCACATCGATTTTATTTTATAGGCATAATATGTTGACCGTGACATGGGTCAACATGAACAGTTGCTATTTTAAAAACCATGTTCCTGTATAACGTATGGCCAAGAATAATAACAGATCACAAACGATGCAGAAACACCAAATCATGGACCATACGTATGTTAACTGTTTTGCCTTTCCGCCCGCGCTTCCCTTTAAATTTAAATTTCCCGCTTGCGCTTGCCTTTTTAGATTGCTCTATGAAAGAAGTGGACACTAAAATGGGCCTCCAAGTATTACAGTATAATATAAATGGGCCGAAGATACAACAAATTTGAATAAATTATTTATTAAGGAATAGTAACAATTATACAATTATGATAATTAGGAAATTGTGTCACTATTCCTAAGTCCACAACCGGATTTTGACACGTCTTTCATATCAGCGGCAGGATGTGTGTCTGCACTATGATCCATAGTCTGCATGGATGGAGCCGTCGCCTGGGTTTCTAATTCGGAAACCGCTTTCAGACCGGCGAATAGAGCATCTTCTTGCCGCTGTAAGGCGTTGATGAGCCGGATTAAATTTTCGGCGTTGTTTTCGCCGACAACCAACAAGGACCAGTGCAGCAGTAAAAGATCCGGCTCGTATTTTAAAATCAACCGCCTAAATTGACCTAGATCGGACGGCTCCATTGCAAAATAATTAAAAACCCCCAATAAAGTTTTTAGAAAATATATCCGGGGTTGCATAATATAATACTTGGAATCCCACCTTTTATTTTCCTTGGGCGGGCATATTTGCAATTTGAAATCCATTCCCGTTGGGCTCCAATAAATTCGCGCCAGTGTTTCAAAAATTGTGGGGCCACATCATCGATTATGTTGTAAAAAGCAGCATCATTGTGGTCCCGTAAATCGATATGGCCAGAATAATAATTATGCGGCCCCAAAGACCGGGCCCAACATGTTTTCCCAATTCTTGATGGACCTTCAATTATAACGCTCTTGGGCCTGTGTGGTCTTTGGGCCTCGTCCTTTATATTTTCATCAACCCATTGCTGTAGATCTGCTGGGATGGCCCATACTGTTTTTGCAAATTGATAAACATACGGCAATGGGGGTTTGAACGATATTCTATCATAATTAGATGACAGCTTGTCATAATTTAGCCATAAACATTTTGGATCGCCATTTCTTACCATTTCCAATGCTTCGTCCTTGGTGCCGGCAGCAAGTGTGTCGCGATATATATTTTCTTTGTTGTTCTGGTTAGCGCAGCGGCCCCTCTCATAGAATTCACCCCATTCCGTGTAATCCCCGTGTTTGGAGATGTATTCTAGCATATTCTGATGGTTGTAGGCCCCTTGTACATTCGGATGGAAATGGCGATTAGTTCGATCGTGAGTAACGTCGAAGAACCGTTCATCCTGCGTTTGAAAACGGTATGGAAATTGGACAAGAGCATGGAGATGTGGTTGCCCGTCCTCATGTAATTCATGTGCAACCCTCACATAATTTGGTGGCCTGTTTGTGAACAGCTCTTTAATTTTCTCTAACAATCTCTGTTTAGGTATAGAACATTGGGCATATGTGAGGAAGATGTTCTTGTTTTAATCTTTTATAATTGACCATTCTAGCTTTCCCTCTTTTTATATATGCATGGTTTCTAACCATAAATGCGGTGCTCCTATGTGGGCTATTACTAGGTCGAATTACTCATAAATCTAATAATTCTTTAATCTGTCTTCTAAATTCTTTTATATCTGTTGGCGTGTGATCTATTTGTACTGATGTAATCCTATAATCTTTATTTTTTATATCTAAACTAGCTAGAACTTTATTTCTTTCCCAGTATTTCATGGGTTCTGCTAAAATTTCTGTTGTTTCAGCTAATCTTATTATTTCATCTAAATCATTTTATGTTCTCTTATATGCTGGTTTTTTCTTTAGTTTTCCTATTTTTGCGAAAATTAATTTTAGGTTAACAATTTGTTGGAATTTTTCTATACTCCAAGAGTCATATTTTTCTTCTAATTCATCATCTTCTAAGTTTTTTGATTCAAAATCTTCTATGTGTAAATTTTCTAAAAAACTATTTGCTGTCTCTTCATTTGGTATATATTTTTGGGTAAGCTCAAGAAAAATGTTTCTACTAGGAAATAAAAAACTAGCGGGAACTGAATCTACTCCTATGGTACCACCATGATTCGCACGCAAGTTTGAGGAATGGACAATGGTGCTAAGGGCATATGTTGTGGGTGTATGTACTGTTCATTTGAAGAAACTAATGCTACTATGGCTAATAAACATGTCACCTTGTAGACTAAGTATGAAATTAAGGCCTCATATAAAGGGATGGTTTTGTCGAGTATTCCTAATCCAAACTTGGGGTAAGGGAACTACTCTATATGTTGAGTTTGAGAACCTATGTGATGAAAACTAATTTGTGCTCCATTGATGCAATGTGTATATGTCTGTTTAGTGCCATCGGCTATATTGACTAAAGTTGGGGTTGTTAAAGCTGTACTTCATCCTAGTAGAACTATGTGTTGTTCAATATATGATTTACTGGCTCCTGTATCTATCATGGCATCTATGCTAGCAGTTTTTTTCTGCAAATTTGATTACACAAGAGATCTCAACTAAATTTGGCTTAGGTATGACAGGGTAATTAAATGGTAAATATGTGTTGTCGGATTGTGCTTGGGAATATTGACTAAAGGGTTGAGAATCAACTAGATTGACTAATTCTAAAGAGTTCATATGTTCTTCAACAAGTTTATCTTTTAAGGGGTATTTAGTATGAAATTGTTCTATCTGCTGTTTAAGCTGTCTATTTTCTGCTTCTAAACATTTTATGTCAAAATTAGCCTTAGTTTCTGTCTCGCGTATTTGTAGTTTAAGTTCTCTTACTTGTATCTCTAATTCTCTAATAGTTAAGTGTAATTCTTTGCTTTCTATTCTATGATCTTCTCGTATCTTGTTCTTATTTTCTAATGTTATCTTGTGTGTCATATTTAATTTTTCTAAACAACCTGTACAATAAGTTATACTGCATAATAAACATTAAGCTCTCTTACATTTAGAAGGAAACCAATTACAATAACTACATCTAATGGTATCAAATCCTAGTCCTATCTTGAAATTATGTTGACATTCAGTATCTGCATTGCATTCCATCATAAAGAAATTATCATAGGAATGGGGTATTCATATTTCTTGGTTAAGTTGTCCTAACAGATTGTCTATGTCTGCATCACTTTCTGAATCACTATTTGAACTTATGGCTTCTATTTGGTATCCATAATCCCTGACTATGCTATAGACTTCTGAGTCATCACTGTTTATACTAACTATATCTTCTTCTAAATCTTCTATAATATGTAGTCCTTTTATCTGTTTATTAGTATTAGGCCTCTGTCTTTTTGGGCAGTTTTTTGCAAAATGATTGGGTTCTCCAAATATAAAACAATTGCATTTTTTATTACTAGGTTTCCTAACATATCTTTGCTTTGTTTTATCGTTTTCTTCCTTAGGTAATCGTTTATAATTTATTCCATTAAATGTTCTACTTTTTCTGATGAATTTTTGTTTTTTCCACAGTTTCCTATATTTTTTCTTCCAATACTTTTCCTTTTTATAATTTCCATAATTTTTGTATTTGTTCTTATTATATTTACCTTCATATTGCTGAAGAGTGTATATTATGCTGCTACAAAAATCATAGTTTTTTTTTTTTTTTTAAATCTTTCTGTATTTTGACTTCTATACATTTTTCTCTAAGCCTGTAGAATGTAAAAACTATTCTAGGTCTTACTCCTAAAGATCCTCTTATGTTTACTTCTCATGATGCTATTCTTGTTGGTAAGTTTGCATAATAAATTATCCATTTATTTTCTATCTCTCTTCCTAGTTTTCCGAGAAATTTCTTAAAATATTTATTTCCTATTTCTTCATCAAAACTTTTTTCAGTTTTGGCTGCCATGGCTAAATATTCTTTGCTAAAGGGTACAACATATTTACCTTCATATTGCTGAGGAGTGTATATTATGCAACAACAGAAACCATAGTTTCATTTTTTCAAATCTTTTTGTATTTTGACTTCTATACATTTTTCTCTAAGCTTGTGGAATGTAAAAACTATTCTAGGTCATATTCATAAAGATCCTCTTATGTTTACTTCTCCTGATGTTATTCTTGCTGGTAAGTTTGCATAATAAATTATCCATTTATTTTCTATCTCTCTTCCTAGTTCTTTGGGAAATTTCCTAAAATATTTATTTCCTATTTCTTCATCAAAACTTTTTTCAGTTTTGGCTGCCATGGCTAAATATTCTTTGCTAAAGGGTACAACATGTTTCCAACTTCTTAATGTTATCTGATTTAACTCGGTTAATGCTATGCTTTGAGTATAATCATTTCTTCTAGAAGGGTCGTATCCTATAAGCATTTCTTTTATAAAACTAGTAAAACTCCAGGGTTTATCTCTTAGTCCTTTAAGCCATCTAATTGTCTCCTCATATTTTCCTTTAAAAGTTAAATATATATTAAAAGCTGAATATCCTAAAAGTGTTTCTATATATTCCCACATATCAGTTGATTCAAAGGGATTATTCATCCATGCTTTTACCACGCCTTTTTCCCATTTCTCTATTACTTCTTGCCGTATCTGTGGGTCGAATTTAGCTAAGTCTAAAAGGGTTCCTTGGTTGGTTGTTGGCTGTAATTGTATACTTATGTCTGGTTGTCTACGCTTTCCATAAAACCTATACTTTTTATTTGGATCTGCTTTACTACGTCCTATATTGATTAATGGCCTTCTTCCTCCTACTTCATAATGCATTGGTTCTACTGGATCTTCTACCGTATGTTGTGGGTTGTTAGTTCCTGTGCTTTCCATTGTTTGAGTGTTCATATAAAAAGTGTCTTCTATGTTAAATTGTTTTGGTATTTTAAATATTTTACTATGATGTATTTTGTCTTCTAAAATATCATCTACATATTCAATATGAAATTCTTGATCTAAAAATGATACTGCTTCATCATGGGCATTTCCTCTAACAAATATTCATAGTATCTAGTATCTAATATTTTATTCATATCACTTAGGGTGAAATTTTCTAAATCTATCTCATCTATATTATACATCTTATTTTGTGATATTATTTTTTCTTCTATCATTACATAAAGTTGATTTATGTGACTGTCATTATCTTGATTTTCTTCCCTATCTATACTACTAAATTCATCATTTTCGGATTTTTCTGGTGCTACATATGTGTACTGAGTAAATCTTACTGCATAACTTCCATCGACTTTTTGATATAATAAATTATCTTGAGAGGCTAACCTCTTTTGTCCTAGAAAATCTCCTAAATTCCAATCTAGTGCTGCATTATCTTCAAAATTATATTTTTTAGCTGGTAGTGCATTTATTCCTTTTGTGCCTAATATCTTAACTATTTGATCATTTGTAAGCCTATAATGGGTATTGCTTTCTGAAATCGTTAAGCCTAAAAATCTCGTGCAAATTAATAAATTCTTTTCTCCTTTTTTCATTTTATATCCGCTACTTTTTATTCCTATTTTTATCTTTTTATGGAAGATCGAGGTTGGTAAAAGGAAATCTGGTGTAAAATAAACTATTCCTCCTTTTGAACTCATATCTAATTCATAGCTGCCTAAGATACGTTGTCCTACATCCTTAAACCTATCATCATAAAGACATACAAAAACTTTAGCTCCTAAATTTTCTCTAGTTAAAGCCTTAACTCCTATCACAACTAATCCTAAGTGAGTCATTTTGAAGTGTTCATTTACAGCATATTTATATATTTTTCTATTTATTAAATTTTGCTCTATTTTTTAATCTTCTTGAGTTACACTAATCATTTGTTCGTCATAGTGTTTCAATAAATATTGTTTTTTTTATGAATTTTTCCTAACTGGAATTAACTAAATAGTGTTTAAATAAATAGTGTTTAGCTGGAATTAACTCTAGTTTTTCCTTTTTAAATTTTTCTATTTGTTGTTCCATATCTATAAATTCTTCTACTTTAACATCTTCATCCTTATTACGCTTTTTACTACTGCTTCCTTTTACTAGCTGTTGAAACATTTTTATTTTCTATAAGTTCTACAAGCAGGTTTCTTTGGTAATTTAAGCTTTTCAAAATATTTAGCTATATCTTCTTCATTTATTCGAGATTGGGCTTTACTTGCTTGTCCTTCTATTCTTTTTCCTTTTTGAAGTACTAATCTTTCCGACGAAGCTAAACGATTTTCTGTGTAGTTGTTCTAATAATTCTTCAAATTTTTCACACAATCGGATCAGAAATAAAATTTCTATATTATTTTGTCTTACTGATATTTATCTGACTGATTTATTCCTTGATGGCTACTAATTCCCTCTAGGTTATTATGAAAGTCTTCTGCTTGTTTTAAAAGAATCTGGTAGTGTCTATTAGCTTTTTTATCACTACTCATAAATTAGGATCTTATTAGTTGTTCTAAAATTTCTAATTTCTGTTTTAAATTGTCTTGAATTTAGTTGATCTATTCTATTTGTCTAGCTATTTGATTTATCTGATCATGAATTTTTTCAATTAGTTGCTTAAATTCTAACTCAATTTGCTTCGAACTGCTAATATTTATAGCTAAAATTCTAATTTAGTTAAAAATAGAAACTCTAATTTCAGCTATAAATATTAACAGTTCGAAGCAAATAGAGTTAGAGTTTAAACAACTAATTGAAAAAATTCATGAGCAGATAAATCAAATAGTTAGACAAATAGAACAGATCAACCAAATTCAAAATAATTTAAAACATAAATTAGAAATTTTAGAATAACTAATAAGATTTTAATTTATGAGTAGTGATGAAAAAGCTAATAGAGACTACCAGATTATTTTAAAACAGCAGAAGACTTTCATAATAACCCAGAGGGAATTAGTAGTTATTAAGGAATAAATCAGTCATATAGAATATCAGAAAGACAAAATAATATAGAATTTTTATTTCTTGTCCGATTGTGTGAAAAAATTGATAAATTATTAGAACAACTACACAATTTAGAAAATCGTTTAGTTTTGTTGGAAAGATTAGTACTTCAAAAGGAAAAGGAATAGAAGGACAAGCAAGTAAAGCCCAATCTCGAATAAACGAAGAAGATATAGCTAAATATTTTGAAAAGTTTAAATTACCAAAGAAACCTGCTTGTAAAACTTATAGAAAATAAAAATGTTTAAACAGCTACTAAAAGGAAGTAGCAGTAAAAAGCGTAATGATGATGAAGATATTAAAGTAGAAGAATTTATAGATGTGGAGCAACAAATAGGAAAATTTAAAAAGAAAAAACTAGAGTTAATTCTAGCTAAATATGCATATAAGCTAGGAAAAATTCATAAAAAATAATATTTATTTAAACACTATGGTAAACAAATGATTAGTGTAACTCAAGAAGATGAAAAAGTAGAGCTAAATTTAATAAATAGAGAAAGTTATAAATATGCTGTAAATGAACACCTCAAAATGGCTCACTTAGGATTAGTTGTGATAGGAGTTAAGGCTTTAACTAGAGAAAATTTAGGAGCTAAAGTTTTTGTATGCCTTTATGATGATAGGTTTAATGATGTAGGACAAAGTATCTTAAGCAGCTATGAATTAGATATGAATTCAAAAGGAGGAATAGTTTATTTTACGCCATATTTTCTTTTACCAACCTCGACCTTCCATAAAAAGATAAAAATAGGAATAAAAAGTAGCAGATATAAAATGAAAAAGGGAAAAAAGAATTTATTAGTTAGCACAGAGTTTTTAGGCTTAGCAGTTTCAGAAAGTAATACCCATTATAGATTTACAAATGATCAAATAGTTAAGATATTTGGCGCAAAAAGAATAAAGGCACTATCAGCTAAAAAATATAATTCAGAAGATAATGCAGCACTAGATTGGAATTTAGGAGATTTTCTAGGATAAAAGAGGTTAGCTTCTCAAGATAATTTATTATATCAACAAGCAGATAGAAGTTATGCAGTAAGATTTACCCAATACACATATGTAGCACCAAGAAAATTCGAAGATGATGAATTTAGTAATATAGATAGGGAAGAAAATCAAGATAATCGTAGTCACATAAATTAGTTTTATGTAATGACAGAAGAAAAAACATTATCACAAAATAAGAGATATAATATTGATGAGATAGATTTGGAAAATTTCACCCTAAGTGATATGAATAAATTATTAGATACCAGATACTATGAATATATAGCTAGATGAGATACCCATGATGAAGCAGTATCATTTTTAGATCAAGAATTTCATACTGAATATGTAGATGATATTTTAGAAGACAAAATACATCATAGTAAAATATTTTAAATACCAAAACAATTTAACTTAGAAGACACTTTTTATATGAACACTCAAACAACAGAAAGCACAGGAATTAGCAACCAACAACATACGGTAGAAGATCCAGTAGAACCAATGCATTATGAAGTAGGTGGAAGAAGACCATTAACAAATACAGGACGTAGTAAAACAGATCCGAATAAAAAGTATAGGTTTCATGGAAAGCGTAGACAACAAGACATGAGTATACAATTACAGCCAGCAACCAACCAAAGAACCCTTTTAGACTTAGCTAAATTTGACCCACAAATATGTCAAGAAGTAATAGAGAAATGGGAAAAAGACGCAGTATAGGCATAGATGAATAATCCCTTTGAATCAACTAATATGTGGGAATATATGGAAACACTTTTAGAAGATTCAGCTTTTAATAAATATTTAACTTTTAAAGGAAAATATGAGGAGACAATTAGACAGCTTAAAACACTAGGAGATAACCCATAGAATTTTACTAGTTTTATAAAAGAAGTGCTCATAGGATACGACCCTTCTAGAAGAAATGATTATACTCAAAGCATAGCATTAACCGAGTTAGATCAGATAACATTAGGAAGTTGGAAATATGTTGTACCCTTTAGCAAAGAATATTTAGCCATAGCAGCCAGAACTGGAAAAAGTTTTGATGAAGAAATAGGAAATAAATATTTTAGGAAATTACCTGGAGAACTAGGAAGAGAGATAGAAAATAAATGGACAATTTATTATGCAAACTTACCAGCAAGAATAGCACCAAGAGAAGTAAACATAAGAGGAGCTTTAGGAATAGGGCCTATAATAGTTTTTACATTCCACTGGTTTAGAGAAAAATGTATAAAAGTCAAAATACAGAAAGATTTGAAAAAACAACACTATGGTTTCTATATTAGCATAATATACACTCCTCAATAATATGAAGGTAAATATAATAGGAAAAAATACAAAAATTATGGAAAATATAAAAAGGAAAAGTATTGGAAGAAAAAATATAGGAAATCGTGGAAAAAAAATAAAAATTCATCAGAAAAAGTAGAACTTTTAATAGAATAAATTATAAATGACTACCTAAGGAAGAAAAAGACAAAAGAAAACAAAGATATGTTAAGAGACCTAGCAGTAAAAAATGCAATTGTTTTATATGTAGAGAACCCAATCATTTTGCAAAAAACTACCCAAAAAAACAGAGGCCTAATACTAATAAATAGATAAAAAGACTACATATTATCGAAGATTTAGAAGAAGATATAGTTAGTATAGACAGTGATGACTCAAAAGTCTGTAGCACAGTCAGTGATTATGGATACCAAATAGAAGCCATAAGTTCAGCTAGTGATTCATAAAGTAATACAGACATAGACAATCTGTTACCACAACTGTGAGGCCATCAGATGCAAGTGTTGTCCCCACCGCAAAAACTGTCGACCTCTTTGCTAATGTATGCCCACAAACCTCATCCAACTCTACCCGACCTCAGGATAAGACTTTTAGCCAACTATACATGACCATGTCCAAAGCCATGCAAGTGCTAGTCAAGAAAGGGTACTTAAAACCCTTAGAACCTCGCCCACTTCCTGACCCTCTCCCACCCAAACACAATCCAGCAAAATATCGTGCTTTTCACTAGCAACATGGCCATAACACCGACCAATGCTTCCAATTACGTCATGAGATTTAGGATCTCATTGATAACAAGGCGATCGCTCCATCTCAGAAACCAAATGTAACCACAAATCCATTCCCAGCCCATAATCAAGTCCTTCCACCTCAAAATCTTAACCTGATCCATACACTGGTCACCTCTTATGACCCCAGCGTATACATAACCCTCTCCCATATACCAAAACCAATGCTGTTCATTCTTGAGGGCACAAATCTGTGCATGATAGGCGCATTTAAGCCACAACTTGAGCCTCACAATGTGGTGACAATACCCGTGATAAAGGAGGGTCCGGCCTTGGCCTATTGTCGGAGTGTCCCAGAGACTTGTTTGAAAAGGCATACGACCCAAGTTGCTATATTGTGCCAACCAGTCAAAACAGACATGAAATGTTGCTACCAATCTCGATAGGCATCAATATGGTCAGAGAGGATGGCCCGAGCCAAGGGTTGGATGATTTGGCAGACCTTGAAGAGGATTTGGACAATCTGCAGTTCTTTGATGAGCATGATCAGGGAGACGTACAGATCGGGTGGTTCGACTTGAACCGATTGACTGATAGCACTAGATGGCTGAGTGATGAGCCAGACAAGGAAAAAGAAATTGGGATAAAACCAGAAAGAAAGGAACCAGAGATAGCTGCAGTGGTTGGGAAGGCTGATGAGAAAGGAAAACTACCGGAGGGCATATGTGTAGGAAACCCAGCCCAAGAAGTGGGTGTTGTGAACACTGTAGATACTGAACAGGTAGCTGCACTGAGGCAGTTTGAAAGAAAAAGAAATGAAGACAGTCGAAAAATTGTAATTGCGTGGCACCCTGTAGGGGACACTTATGATGTGAAAATGATTCAAGTGGAGCCTGACAACTGCTTGTCGGCAACTGACGACAAGTGGTGGGATGACAATGATTTCTGTCTAGCCCATACCGACGAAGATTGGGGAGGCTGCCTCCCGGATAATACATGGTATGCTGAGGAAATAGACCATCTTACTTGTAGTGGACAGTATTTTAAGCCGCCGCACCTGGATCAAGTAGAGCCATCGGGAAAGGACCGGAGGTCAAGAAACAGAAGGAGAAACAATTGGAGGAGAAGTCAGTTTTGAAGCAGCTCAAGAAAATCCAAGCTGATATCTCTATCTGGGGTCTTCTCATGGCCTCACGGGTGCACCGGCAGGCAGTATTGTCAACAATGGACAAGGTTAAATTGTCCATTGATACTACGCACGAGCAACTTGTGGGCTTGGTCTTTCCAGGTGGTGCCAAACCAATGCTTACCTTCTCTGACAAAGAGCTGTTGTCGGAAGGTTCGGCCCACAACAAGCCATTATACATTTCTGTGGAATGTAGGAAAAAGTGGGTGCCGATGGTATTAGTAGATACTGGTTCTGCAATTAATGTCTGTCATTCCCGTACTGCCTACGCAATTGGCCTTAAACCAGCGGACTTTATCCCCACAGCCCAAGTGATACGGCCATATGACAACACAATCTGGGAGGTCATGGGTACAATAAAAATACGAGTCTAGGTGGGCCCATCTGAACAAGAGATCGAGTTTCATGTCCTGGATGTATTGGCTACCTTTAACTTACTATTGGGGAGGCCTTGGTTACATCACATGAAGGCTGTGTCCTCCACCCTCCATCAAATGTTAAAGTATCCTCATGGGAGAGGAGTATCAATTATTTTTGGGAACTCATCCATCCATCCACCTCCGAAGGTGACCATGCCAGTGCTAGAGACCAACCATGGCGATGAAGATGTGTTTCTCTCAGGGATTCACTCTGGCTGAAGCCCGGGTAGTGCAGGCCATTCTGATTGCGGATGAAGGCATGTACGTTAGTGCTTAGTCCATCTACTTTATGAACAAATTGCGGCATGTTCTAGGAATGAGGCTTGGCCAGAGTAAGGGAAAAGGTGTTACGACATTAGCCGAGGTGCTACACAACCCACATGCCTTTGGACTGGGCTATGTGCCCACTAGAGAGGACTGAATTAGAAAGGAGGAAGAAATAAAAGGCAGAGCCAAAGCCAAGAAAGCTGGAAAGCATTATGAGCTCATTCACAGTCCAATCTGGGGGACACTGAATGGCCGTTTTGTTTGAGAGGGAAAGGATTTCCCTTTTTGTGGCTTTCCTGAGCCTTGGGTAAATTCCTTGAATAGGCATGTCCCCAGGTTTGAGATCGTCTTTGACCATCAGCTGTAGGACAGTGATGAGGAAAGGGTTGAACCGAGCATCAAAGCTAACCAGAGCACGGAAGATGACTCAGTGAGCCTGGAGTAGGGGTAGCACTGGCTAGTCTCATCGACAAATCTTACGGTCGACCTAGAGAACTTGGGGGATAATTTTACTGTCTCCATTATTGGGAAAGAACTAGGTGTGGACCCAACCTCTGGAATTTTGGATGTATCGAGGGCACCATGTCTCACTTGGCAGCTGAAAGAAGGTTTTCTTTCCAGTTCTGAATCAGGTGATGAGCCAAAATCTGATTCCACTGAGTCTGTGGAGTTGAGATCAGATTCAAGTCAGTCTAGGAGGTTTGAGTTTGGTATTTCCGAGGGTGGTAACCCGGACACCAAAGTCTTGTCTAGGTCTTCATTTAGCTTTTCTTTTGAGTTTATAACCGAAGATCTAGATCTTTTAAATGAAAACTCAGCAGATTCTGTGTACTTCTCTATGTCGCTGGTTTATTGCATAGACCAAGATTTTCAGAATTTTAATGAAAACAAAGAGGAAGAAATTCCTCTAGCTTTGAAAAACTTGATTAATCGAGAGGAGAAGAGGTTAGTTAAGCCCTGCATTGATCAAATCATTGCCATTAATGTGGGTACTGAGAAGGATCCACACATGGTCCAGATCGGATCTACATTGTCTTCGGAGGAACGCGAGCGTTTAATTGCTTTATTCAAAGATTTCAAAGATATTTTCACATGGTCCTACGAAGACATGTTTGGAATCGATCTTGAGATTGTGCAGCATTGGATCCCTCTCGACCCTGAGGCTCGACCAGTCAAGCAGAAACTATGCAGAATTTGTCCAAATTGGGCACTGAAAATCAAGAAAGAAGTCACCAAGCAAATTGATGCAGGGTTCTTGTTAGTATCCGAGTATCCAACCTAGTTTGCCACTATCGTCCCAGTGCTAAAGAGGGATGTCAGAATTCGGGTTTGCATCGACATTCAGGCCTTTAACAAAGCTAGCCCAAAGGATGACTTTCCGTTACCGCATATTGATGAGTTGGTAGACTTAACCGCGGGCCATGCCTTGCTTTCCTTTATGGATGGGTTTTTTGGATATAACCAGATTCTGATGGCACCAGAGGATAGAGAAAATATGGCTTTCACCACACCATGGGGTACGTACTGCTACCGAGTCATGCCGTTTGGGTTAAAAAATGTTAGGGCTACCTATCAGAGGGTTGCGACCACCATTCTGCATGACATGATCCACAAAGAGGTTAAGGTGTATAAGGATAATATGATTGTCAAGTCCAATGTAATAACCCGACTTTTTCAAATGCTCCATATGCTTTAATGCCCTCGTTATATGAGCTATTGTACGTGTGATTATGTGCTTGATGTGAAATTCAATATTTTAATTTGTGAATTGCATGTTTATAAATTTGTATCTGTCGATTATGAGAAAACCTGTTGGAATTGCAACCTTTGGACTGAAAATTGAAAGCTTTAGAGGCGCGATAAATTGAAATTGACTTTACGGTTATGATTAGCATGATTTTTAGGACATTATATGAAGTTTTGTAAAAATTTGATTCGTAATGAATTAATTAGCTTTATTTGGATAAAACGCCTAGAGTTACTACTTTGAAACTGAAATTAACGACATTGATGGGTTCATAAACTGAAATTGAGTACTTGAATATGTTAATTGGAATTTTTAGAGCCATTCGGGCAGTTTAATTGAAAATTGATTTCGTCTGATTCGTTAAGTTATGTTTGGTTGGCCTTTATAGATATATATGACTTGTATATATTTTGGAGCTCATCTTTATCCTTTGAAGAGGCAAAAATGTATAGAGAAAGGGAGAGAGCTTTAGAGAAAGAAGGGAAAAAGAGAAAAGGGAGAGAAGAAAAAGAAATCAAGCTAGAAGCTTGGAGATTGGAGGAATTTTAGAGAATAATCCAAAGATTGACTTAAGGTAAGTGTAAACCCTTCTTTAATTGGTTGGAATCAAGTCTTGACATGAAGCTTTAGCACTCATGAAAGCTAGGGTTTTGGTTTATGATCTAAACTTAACAAATCTCATGAAATAAGCATGTAATCTTTGGGTTTGTTTAGTCAAAGGGTTGATTCTTGTGTTTTGAACTTGTGTTGGGTTGGATTGTAAGGAATTGTTTCCTAACTTGTCTCTTTGCTTACTTTGAGTTCATGTATATACATATATATATATATATATATATGAAAGATGAAGAAAATGGAAGTTAGAAAGTTGTATGTTAAAGTTGTGGTCTAATCTAGCTTGAGTTTCATGTTTATCATGTTTAGATGTCATGTTTTTGAGATGGAATTGCTTGAATTGAGCCTTAATCTTGAGGTTTGGCATGGTTAATTATATGAAATAAAGATCTATGTGAATATGATAGAAGAAGTTTTGAAAAAGTTTGAAAAAGAACTAAATAAGGAGATTGATCTTCCTTACTTAAAGATTCATTGTATTTTTGATGTTTTGATTTAGAAAACCATCATAACCTCATAATTTCCATTAATTTTACTTGATTTTGAGTGATTTGAGTTGAAACCTAGCTTGGAAAATGGAAGAACAAGTGCTAGAGCCAACACATATTTTTGGCAGCAAATTTTGCCCAGAGCCGCACGTGCGGCGGGGCTTCTTGCACGTGCGGCAGTCCATTTCCAGCACCCAATTTGATTCTGCCAAAAAAGCACGTTGTCCCGCACGTGCGGCCCAATTCCCGCAGGTGCGGGGCACCCCTGTTTCAGCCCAACTTCAATTAAGCATATCTCCCTCATTCGGACTCCGTTTTAAGTGATTCTTGAGCCTAAATTTAAGCCCCAGAAGTCTAGTTTCTAATGGTGGTAGTTTCACACCCAAATTCTGAGTACACAAAGAGATATGTTCAAATTAGTGAAGGTTGTTCACTTTTTATCTATTCGTTTCATGCCATTTCTTCTCCTAACCCAATTTCCTTGATATGAATTGTGACCCATTGAGGACTAATGAGTTTAGAACAAGCATAAATAATTGATTAAGGCATAGTAAGGGTTCGGTTTATTTGATTAATCAAAGATTAAGAAAAGTAACTTTGATAAAGAGAGTAATTCTATGTTCAATATGTTTTGCTATGTAATTTGTAGGTCAAGACAAGTACATCGCCCAACTGCTACCAGAAGCCCATCAATGTGACTAATAATATTGTAAAGATATGTTCATTTATATTTATTTTAATATGTAAATGTTGCGAAGTTCTGGAATTATGTTTTATGCGAATGAATAAGTTACAAGACCTATGATATGAAATATAGATATGAAATGTGAATTATTTATAATATGATATGGTGGGCCCGAGGCCCTTTTGATATATGATTGGGCCCGATGTCATTTTGATGTTCGATTGGGCCCGAGGCCCTTTTGATATTCGATTGGGCCCGAGGCCGTTTTGTTATATGGTGGGCCTAAGGCCGTTTTGTAAATATGATTATGAATAATGTTGTGAATGATGTAAATGTGGAAGAGTATTTTGTTATGCTTCTTTTGAATCTATATTATTTACTTGATTCACTTCACTTTATTATTACTCATTGAGCTTCGCTCACTCCATATTTTATCTGTATATAGGTGATCAATCCGGAGACCATCCTTAGGTCAGCCTCAGGAGTTCTTTTGTGAACCTGCTAAGTCAAGCCACCCAAGATGCACCTCTATGTTGAGGCTTTAACATTGTATTGTTAGAATTTTGTGTTTACTTGAGTTTTATGTATAGGTGTGTGAGATATACATATATATATATGTATATGTATATTAGTGTGTTTGCATTGTTTTAATTATTTCAATTATCATGCATGCACAAGCTCAATGGACTTTATCATTAATTTTGCTTTCGCTTTAGGCCCCAGTATGATTTGAACATTATGAAATTTTTGTTTTTGAGGCTTGAGTATAGGCCGGTCATGACCTAAACTTTTAGGAGCTGGTTCGGGTTATGACATCCAAAAAGCAAGAAGGTCACTACACCGCACTGGAAATTTTTTTTCAACGGATCAAGGAATACAAATTGAGGTTAAACCCGTAGAAATGCACAGAAAATGGGTGTAGACTGTACAGGACATGTGGTGCAGACTGTAGTAGGCAGTATAAGTATGGTACAGAAAACGGGTGTAGCGTGTCAATGCAGTGTGTCAGTGCAATGTGAAGCAGTGTATCAGAATGCATGTCAATATACAGTGTATCACTGTGAGTGTTGCACAGTATGAGTATCGTGTATTAGTGAGAATATGGCATGTCAGTATAATGTAGGAAGCAATGCAATGCGTGAGGGGAAATGAAGTATACCTGGATACCATGCAGAGCAAGCAGCATCTCCCTCTTTTGCACCATGTGAACTAGGGAGGCAACTAGCTGACGAAGGCCCTCTGTGTACTCTGTGGGTGCCTGCAAGTGAAATTGAATAATCAGTATCTGAAAAGGGAGAATGCGAGATGCAAGGTGTCAAGTATAGTCTATACCTGAGGTGCACCTGGGCCTCTGACATACCCGTGCCCCGCCTTTGGTGGCTTTATCGGGAACTGATAGACCGTTCCGCTCGGTCGCCCACAAGGAATCACGGTAGGAATCACCGGCCAACCAGCAACCTGCGTAGCAAGAGAAGCCACTCCAATACTAGCCTCAGCCCTTTGAGTAACCTCTCCGGCCAAGGTAGTACCTGTTGCGTCGCCCGCGCAAATGCCAGTCAGGGGTGACATAAGGTGAGTCCTAATGAAGGTCGTGTAATCTCCATCCCCTCAGAAGTAGTTGGCATCTAGCCCCACCATATACTGAATAATGGCCTCAGCTGAGAGGCTATCAGTTGTCCTCATGGATGTTGGGGGCGGCATAAGAACAACCGGGGTAGGCAAGCCTAGTGTCTGTCGTACAAACCGCTCTCCCAAGAACCAGGCTTGACATAATGGACCCTCCAGCAAAATCTAATATCGGGACATAGCCTAGGCTCCAGCATACTAGTCTTTAACTCCGGCTGGCATCGTCGCACATGGCTGCCAAGTGATCTGCGAATAGAGAATTTACAAGTTGTTATTTGCTGCCAGTGGTCAGACTATGGATCAGAATAGTAGTAATGGGAATAAAATGGAAATGATTGTGAGTTTCAGATTACCTCACGGGCAACGACAGTGTCGAAGTAGCGATGATAGAAGGCGAAGGTCATGTCCTCGCGACTTCGGCAGCTGCACCTACCATCATACCGCCGTGAGTAGTGTACGACCGAAGCAATCTCATCCATCGACTCTGGAGCAAGGGTCGGGAAATAGGAATAAACTCACAGTTGCAAGAAAAGATCAGCAGTGTTATCAACAGTGTGTGAGCAAATATTAAACAGAAAGTGCAAGGCAGAAAGCACAATGCATGAACATATATAAGGCAGAAAGTGTAAAGCAGAAAGCATAAAAAAGTAAATAGGATCGAAAGTGCAGTGCATACCTCCCAAGCTTTTCAGTAGCCTCCAACCATGTCTCCTTTCATGCAGGAAGTGAAGCTCATGTAGCTGCAGAGTGTGGCAAGGCCAACTCCACCCCAGTCATAAAATTGGACCCGGGACAAGGTCACAAGGGCGCTCAGCAAGTACAAACCCACGGTATTCCACCTGTTTGTGAACAAGGTGGTACTGAGAAGGTACATCAAGAAGCCTCGGGCATACTGCTCTACCTCCTCTTGCGTGGCAGGCTAACTCTTGCGGAAGCACTCGAGGAACCAATTGTATCGCACCATAGCTGGCCTATGTAGAAGCGGGCTCGCTTTTAGCAGGTAGATCCAGGCCGTCTCCCATTGGCCTATGTCCATGTCGAAAGGGATCAGATCACCCCCCACTCCTAAGCCTGTGATCATCGAAAATTCATAGGGGGTCATCATCATCTCCCCAACGAAAGAGAAGTGGAAGGAGTTTGTGGTATCCCACCACCTCTCCACTAATGCTCCGAGTAGGGCCCAACTAGCCATGTGGCGCGTGAGCCCAGTGTAAAGTAAGCCAAAGCCTATCTCATCGACAAGGTCGTGGACCCAGGGGCAGAGCTCGTGATACCAATCCCTGGCCCCCACTGCCCTGTAATCCCTACAGGAGCAAGAGTCCTCCTGTGGCAAAGAAAGAGTGAATCAAATGAAAGACAGTGATAAAAGAATAGGCAGATGAAAGGCAGTAAAACAAAGTGTGTACCTCAGTAGCGCCGTGGGAAATGTGGGAGTCTGGCTCTCTTAGTAAAATATCCTCCGACACGCCATCAACAAAATCATCAAAGCACCTGATGCCTCCAGGCACCATTGTGTGTGTGCGGGGGTGGTAAGTGGCTGGATCAAAGGGCCTCACACTCAATGGTAGTAACTCAGGGTTGAGCCCTAGAGCGAACTCTGCCTCGAAATCGGCAGCAATATCCTCTGCCGCTCTGCTGGCCTCATCAACTACCGACTCCTCGATCTCGACAACGGGTGAAAGTACATGTGGAACCTCGAGAGGGGCGTCATCATGAGGAATGTCGTCTGCCATCTGAAAAGTGGGTGAAAAGTAGGTGAAAAAAATGAGAAAAATGGAGAAAATAGAGGAAACTTGAAAAAAGTCAACCCTAGAAGAGAGAAAATAAGAGAAAAAGTCAAAACCCCGGGAAGTTCACAAAACCCAAGAAAAACTCAAGGGAAACAAGCCCAAAAGTGTTGAAAATCTGAAAAAATCAACAAAAACAAAATATGATCGGTTCAAAGTGAAGAGGACCAAAGAGGTTTGAAGAATAAAGTTTGCGTGTGACGTTGGAAAACGCATGTAAAGCGCAGATCTAGAGAGAGGAAGCACCTAGAGGGAGAGAGGATGATTTCAGACTTGGGTGTGTGAGGAAATGAAGTTTGGTGATGTATTTAAAAAGACTCGTGGCTAGAAGACCAAAGTGCCCCCGTTTATTAGTGGCTGGCAGGCCCCTTTTGTGGCCTAGTATTGGTTTTGTTCCCCTTTTGTCCTAACAGAGTATGGGAGGTCCTATTTTGGGTTTGGAAAGAAGGATTGAGATATTTGCATTGGATTTGATTTTCGAGGAGCTCGAAACTGTGTTTCGGTTGTGCCGTTCCAATACCTGCTGATTTCCGAGGAGCTCGAACGTGCCCGATTTCAAATATGAACAAGGTGTATCCTTTTTTAGCATTTTGCAAAGCCTATGAGAGGTAAGTCGGAGGTTGTTGTCGAATATCGCTTTTGTTTGTTTTGTCGATTTACATATTTGTTACCTTCTTTTGCAGAGAACGTGGACTCTCACACACTTCGTATGTTGCAAATGTGCATTGCATCGTTCGTAACTCACATGCTTTCAATTATCTTGCATAGAACATGTTTTCGATTCTTGCATAGAACATGCTTTCAATTAATATAATATGTCAGTTGTTTATTATTTTGCATAGAACATGCGTTGTCATCATACTGATTTTCAATTACGTCGCATTGTGTCGTATTCATGTGCGTCGTGGTGTCCACCCTTGTCGTGAGATTTGGGTTCCCTTTCTTTAACCTCGCCATGCGGTAGTGTGGCTTGGTTTGTTTTGTTATCCTCTCTACACAAAAGTGTAGTTAGGATCACCTCGCTACGTGGTGGTGTAGCCTAGTTGTTCTTGTTCCTCGCTATGCGGTAGTGTGGCTTGGTTTGTTTTGTTATCCTCTCTACGCGGAAGTGTAGTTAGGATCACCTCACTACGCGGTGGTGTATCCTGGTTGTTCTTGTCGTGTGGCTTGGTTTGTGTTGTTATCCTCTATATGCGGCAATGTAGTTAGGATCACCTCGCTACGCGATAGTGTAGCCTGGTTATTTTTGTTCCTCGCTACGCGATAGTGTGGATTGGTTTGTCTTGTTATCCTCTCTACGTGGAAGTGTAGTTAGGATCACCTCGCTACGCGGTAGTATAGCCTGGTTGTTCTTGTTTCTCGCCATACAGTAGTGTGGCTTGGTTTGTTTTGTTATCCTCTCTACACGGAAGTGTAGTTAGGATCACCTTGCTAAGTGGTAGTGTAGCCTGGTTGTTCTTGTTCCTTGCCACGCGGTAGTGTGGCTTGGTTTGTTTTGTTACCCTCTCTACGCGGAAGTGTAGTTAGGATTACCTCTCTACACGGCAGTGTAGTTTAGTTGCTCTTGTTCCTCGCTACAAGGGAGTGTAGCTTGGTTCTTTCTTGTACTCCTTTGCGCAGTAGTGTAGTTAGGGTTGTTTCTTGTACTCCTCTACGCAGTAGTGTAGTTTGGTTTATTTCTTGTCTTTCTGAGCAGAAGTGTAGTTTGGGCTCGTCTCTTGTTAACCTTTCTACACGGGGGTGTAGGTGGGATTATTTCTTATGCGCGGAAGCATAGTTAAGATTGCTCTCGTTTATTTATTTCAATTGTTGCATCGCATCATATGTATCATTTTGCATCTTGCCCCTGAACTACGCTGGTTTGATTCTTTGTAAAGGGATACGTAGGCAGCTTTCGAGCGCAACCAATTTAATTTATGTCTTGATTGTTTGCCTAAGGTCAAAATGGATCGTCTCTGAGCTTTAACATTCACTCACGTCATTTCATAACTTCAAGCTTTGTCAAAGAGGGGCAACTGTAGACAACCTATTTTTGACTGCTCTTAAGACTTGGGCGCCACCGATTAATCACCCAATAATGAATTTACACGCTTGTCCAAATGCTCGATGTCCTTAGCAGGAAACCTCAGTTTTGAGCCTCAAAAACCAACAAACATTGTGCCTTGTTTTTGGACCAAAATAGTAGTTTTTCAAGCCTAACCATCCAGAGACCTATAGATCCACTAGTGGCCTAACACCCATTTATGTAAAAATTTATATCTTTTTGCCAGTTGTGCCAGCTGTCTCCACAGATGCATACACTGCACCAGCTGTGTCTGTATGGATATTTTTGAGATAGTCTCATATATTTATATATATAGATGACCCCCTCTCATATTTTAGGGTTAGAAAAATTTTGGAAAGCAAAGTTTCTGAAAATATTTCTTTCTACATTTCTCTCTCTCTTGCAACTTGTATACCTTCTACCTAGGCTCTCTAAACAAAACTTTGAGGGTCCTTTGCTGAGGCTATTGAGCTTGCATTTTAGCTCTTGAGGGTGTGAAATTAGTGGTTTGTGAACAAAAGGATTATTCCTCTTCAAGAGGTATACACCCTAGCTCTTTTGCACTACTTCTTTCCCATCTTTCCTTATTGTTTTTGGACTATTTTTTACCTATTTTTGTGGGCTAAAACTTGTGGTGTAAGGCCATTAAGGGTAGAGGAGTGGACCACCCCTCTTTGACCCTTGTCTTCTAGGCTTTTGCCCTTGTGTTTTCCACCTTTTCATTAACTTTTTTTGAGCTATTTACTACTAATTTTCAGAGGTTTTTCAAAGGCTAAAACGTGGTTTTGAAGTCCCAAAAACAGAAGGGTTAACCTCCCGTCCTTTGGCTTGTTTACTAGTTTAATTGCACCATTATTTTAGCTTGCTTTTGTAGATGTTTTTATCTTAATTTCAGTGCTATTTTAGCCTATTTTAGGACTGTTTTAAGTTGTTCATGTTATTTATTCTTTGTATTGCATGTTTGTAGTTTAATGGTCCTAATAGGTTTGGTGTTCTAGGCATTAGACACCAGCCTATTTGAGTTGATAGCATTTATTTCAAGCTTTCCATACTTATGTTTACCCCTAATCATCTCTATGCTTCTCTCATTTCTTGGCTTTTTCCATGCTTTGAGAGTCGTTTCAAACCGATTGTTTGTTTAAGCTTAAGATAGAGATTGTTGTGATTAATGGTTTAATTTCTTCGGAGGTTTATTACCAACGGCATGACATCTCTCTCATGCCAAAAACAATCTTTTGTTTGACACTTTCCTCGTTTAATGGACTTAATGCTCATTTTGGACTAAAATGACTAATGAATGGAAAGCTAATTAAAAGGGGTAATCGATGGCTTAAAATAGAGCAAGATAATAAAATGGTTTGGGTTCAATCAGACGTTAATTGAACCCATTGAGTCTTAAGTCGTTTTATACTTGCTAGTAATGAAAATGGTTCAAGAATCAATGTCAACCACCTTCTTTCATCAATATCATGATAGGGAGGAGGTTCATGAGTCTTTAATTGTGTATTTATTGAAATTGTATCTCTTAGTTCCTAAGCCATCACGCAATGAATTTGCACTGATTGATGGCTTGTGAATCGAGCCTACCCCTCCATTGAGTTGTCTAATGATAAGGAGAGGCAGGGTAGACAAACATCCCTTGAGAATGCTCTGTTTGTTTTCTATTGCAGCAGGAGAAACCCAACATTAGTGGCCAATAGGCCACCTTTACCGTACGGTAGGCCACTATTAGTGGGCGGCCGGTTACCACTTTTGGCCTGCCAGCCACCTTTTACAGCTAGGCAGTACCACTTTTTTTTCACAGAACAGAGCAGAGGCTGAGGTGCAAAACAGTGCAGAGGCATTCTCAGGGGAGCAAATCATGTGCATGCATAAGCCCTTCCCTCATTTCTCGGGTCCCGTTGACTTGTGGACTTATAATATGTAATTAGTTAGCTAAAGTAGCTAGTTAATTTTGTGTTGTTAATTAATTAGGGTAATTAATTTTATGTTGTAATAATTTAATTAGCTAGAATAGTTAGTTAAGTTCGGCGTTGTAATAATTAGTTAAGTAGCTTAGCTAATTCATTTGTTCGGACCCTCCTGCGCGAGGGTAAATATGTAATAATGCGTGTATGTCTTCCAACCTCACGTCTTTCTCCATTTTATGCACCCGCTTATGATGGATAGTTTAGAGCATCATATTTTGTTTAACATTTTCCATGTATAACGCATTCATTTGTCTTGCATGCATGAGGTTCGACTCCTCATTCTAACAAGCATTGTCGTTTAAATACTTTTTTGAAAACGTGTTTAAAATAGCATGCTATCAAATTGATTCATATGCTATGCTAGTAGCCGAACTTCCAATTGCATATTGCATGTGTTGCATTAGGCATATTTCATTAGTTAGGATCATGCATTTTTCTAATTATTTTCTCTCTTTTGGCTCACCTCGGGAATTGGGGTAAGCTTTACTACTTTAGCATATCACATGTGTGCGAGTGTTGCCATATCTAGCATGTTTACCATGGGGCTAAGTGCTTAAGTGATATATCTGTTTGAATGCCTGTGGATGAAGGCTAATTGCTTAAATTGGGAGAATTTTGATTAATATATATATTAGATCACTTTTTCAAGTGGTACATATTCAAACACTTTTCAAAACACACATGAAATCAAAGTGTTCTAACTCTTGCAAATTAGTCTATACTTATGTGCAACACATAGTAAGTTAGCCTAATAATCAAAACGAGAGCATATAATCTAAATAAGAATCACATCATAATTAGTAGAGGCCGATCTTTTGATTGA
This sequence comes from Camellia japonica, assembly GCA_030407325.1. Classification (NCBI taxonomy): domain Eukaryota; kingdom Viridiplantae; phylum Streptophyta; class Magnoliopsida; order Ericales; family Theaceae; genus Camellia; species Camellia japonica. The sequence continues at coordinate 106,207,740 of JAPPVO010000003.1, forward strand.
GCAAGGGAGGTGCTCAATTCATGACGTTCCCCTCTCGTACCTAAGTTCCCGAGCCAAGACACCTTGGTGATGACGAATAAGTGGCCTTTCGCACGAGTCTCGGGTTTCCTAAATTTTCCAAAAATATTTAGATGGCGACTCTGTAATTTGGCAAAGCAGTCCATTTTTGGCATTTTGATTCAAAATCAATTTTCCAAAAGAATTGCCAGATTTAGACTCATTTGTGTTTATCTATTTCACATTGCACTTGTGGAATCAAATTCGGAACCACGGGAGTCCGAATTGTAGGGCTAGTCGTATCCGAAAAGAGCACAAAAAACAAGCTACACCATGGAAATTGGTGTCGTACCAGGCACTAAATCAATAGAGAACTCTATCTCACGGTGAGGTGACAAACTAGTAAGATCCTTGGGAAAGACGTCTGGGTATTCACAAACTACCATTGGCAACTCAATTCAGACCACATCATTTTCAACACCTAGGAATGTAGCAAGAAGGAGACTAAGCTCGCCCACACCACGCAGATCATGCTCTAACAAAGCTTTATCAACTCCGTCCCCCAAGAAACAAAAACAGTAACTACTCGAGGTACATACAGTAACCCTCTGACGGTAACAGTCTATAATAGCCGATACGATGACAACCAATACATACCTAGTATAACATCAAAACTCAACATATCAATCAATACAAAAGAAAAGGAAAGTTGCCGACCGGCAACCTCTATCTTACAACCCCGATACCTTTAGTCCAACACAACCTCACCACCAACTAGTGACTCTACTCTGAATGGAGATACTAACTGAGCCACTTCTAATCCCAATGCCGCAGACAAAGTAAAAGAATGGGATGCACCCGTATCAATCAACACATTGGCAATAGAGTTATACAATAAAAAGTTACCTCTCACTATCGAAAGCACTGACACTAAGTCTGGCGCGGTAATAGTATACACATGTCCTGTAGGTCTCTACTCTACTTGCTCACCCCTCAGAACATAAGCCTAATGCACGGACTTAGCCGAAGAGGCCCCTTGATTGGCCCTTGAGGCCTGTACTAACTATGCAGGCTGATGGTTCTGTGTCTACCTCTGACCAGATGTGCCACCCGACTGAGGGCAAAACCTCCTTATATGCCCTGACTGCCCACACTGATAACAAGTAGGCAGCTGCCCTCTCTCCTGACTTTGGCTCTGAGAACGAGCTGCAGATGGTGCAGACTATTGCCCTTCTCTCTTCTGCGGGCAAACAAGTGACGTGTGACCCAGCTAGCTACATTTGAAGCAAGTGATCCCTTCCTAACCACCACTCCCTAACCCAGAACTCGGTACAGGAAAAGTGGACCTAAACTGTGCTCCCTGGGACTGTTGTGGGTTGGAACCCCTTTGCCTATTACTGTCTCGAGTCTCTCCTTAAACCTCCTGACTCCTTTGCCTCAAGACTCTCATCCTCTCCTCCTCAATTTGAATCATGATTTCTAAATGAGCCGCTGCCTTAACAAGATGACCATAATCCCTAATCATGGACACGGCCACTTTGAAAGGAGTCCGGTCCTCAGCCTCTTCTCAAGCTTCAAGCAATGGTGTTCCTCCATCGCTACCAACTCCAGTGCAAACCTCGACAAGCTAGTAAAGGTAGCCTCAAACTTGGCCACCGGTGTGTTAAGCTGCTTGAGCTTCAAGAAATGCTTTCTCAACTTCTCTCTAACAGTGGGAGGTAATAACTTATCCTGGAAGGCGTTGACAAAAGCCGCACAAGTCACCCTGATGTGCACCCACACAAACTTCCACCATTGGCCCTCATCTCCCTTCAGCTGGAAGATGCCAAAGTCACTCTCAACGCATCGTCCTCGATGCCAAGCATCTCGAATGTCTTCACCATCTGCTCTAACCACTCATCGACCTTTAGTGGCTTTTTTGGATCCCCCAAAAACTCATCCGGATTTGACTAGAAGAACTCCCTCTTCAGAAAAGATATCCGTTACTTGGGTCTAGACTTGATTTTCAGCCCTGAGAATGTCCATGAATTCCCGCAAGGCTTCGGCCATTTCTCGGGCTAAAGCGCCCATGGCCTGTTGATCCACTACTTCGGCCACATTTTCCTAACCAACCCCTTTCTTCTACACTAGAATATCATCCAGTAGCGACACCTCCTGCCATCTAGGCCTACCATGCCTACTACCATCACGTCCATATCCTGACATCCTAATGAAGGTAACACAAGAGATTAGCACATTTACAAATGTGCCAAAGCTAACTTACTCGTGTCCTAACGCAATGGACAACAATTAATTCACTCTACATAAACATGTAGTCACATAAACACATGCAAATTTCCTTACTAGATAATGATTGTCCCACGACATTGACAGAGTTCCAGTTAGAAATAACAATGATCAAGTGCTCTTCTAACAGGATTTCTAGAAACTTGTAGACCCAATCAACATCTTAAAAATTAAATTCCATACCTATTTAGCCACATAAACATGTTATCACATAGCATATACCATACATACAAATATCTCTATCAAGCGAGATAAACCTATTGTGATAAGAACCACTTCCCACGTATCCAAAATATTCAAACCCGGTACGCCCTAATACCAAGTTGTAACATCTCGAAATAGTTACAATAAAAACATCCACAATGTTAATGAATAACATTACCATTCTGAATATTAATGAATAAAGTACCATTCTGAATACAGTAACCTTATCAATTCACAAGATTCCCTGGTACAAAAGTTACACATGTAATTATACATTTACAAGTCCTAACCCTAAATCTATAGCACATGTTATACGTTAAAGATTTGAAATAAAGGTTAAACAAGTAGTAAATGTCTTAAAGGCTTACAACTTTCCAAAACAATGCTTGGTTATAACAAAATGGATTTAAATCTAATACAGTTAAAGCCCTTGGATTGCACAAAATAAATACAACAATACAAAAAGAAGCCTCCAGCTCCAAGTCCTCTTAAGCTATTACTTTAGCGGAAGCATATCATTAATACTTGAAAATAGTTTTTCCACATAGGGTGAGCCAAAACCCAGTAGAGATACTACAACACTGTTTATGAATCTTAACAAAGATATAAGGTGAATGCATATGCATATGCAATGCTTGTGCCAAAATATTTTCATTTCTCTTTCCAAAACCGTGCAATGCCAAATTTTTATCTCAATTCATAATATCATTTCCTTTACAACAGAAAACAGGACAATGAATACAACACTATGAATCTCTAGAACGTGTCTGCAAATAGGCTACAAGCACTACCAATCTGTCATTTTTAACGGTATTAACCGGAAGGCTCGACACTTAACCGCGAGAGCTTTTGGACTTTCACCAATGACACACAAGCCAACTTAATACCACAACTATACTCTTACCCAGTTTTACCAAGGTATTCACCTAACTTAGCCGGAAACTGAACGTATGCCTCGTTGCAGATTTTGCTAAGGATGCGGTAAATCGGGATTTTGAAAACCGTGGTGTTGCCTGTTCGGGCGTTCAATTTTCTCTTTGCATCTTCCGCGACATCACGAGGGTAGTCAGCTCGGTCGTTGCGACGACCCTTATGCCGGTTGTTACGGTTTACACCGCGGTCTAATTCTCTTTCGCGGTTGCTCAGACGGTTTGCCTCCTGTTCGACTGCATGAACCTTCCCGGCCACTCTTTTGTCTGTTGCCACTAGATTCGCCTTCACAGTGGCTGCGACAGCATCATTCTTTACTCAGATGTGCTCGTTGATGCACTGCATTAGTAGCTCCATGGTCGTCGGTTGGTTCATGGTGAGCAAGTCCCTCAATCTATGTCTAACCGGGAGACCGCGCTTGTATTGGGTGATTGCCAAGTTCGTCGGGCAACCAAGGATTTTGTTGAAGGTTTCCCAATATTTGGCATTGTACACTTTGAGTGAGTCGCTCGGTTCCATCTTGACGTTGAGAATGTGGTCGACTTCTTTGGGCGTTTTGGTGTTAGTTTTGAATCGGGTCACAAACGCTTTCGCCAATTGATGCCATCTTTCGATACTTCCCTCCGACAACCTCTCGAACCACTTCAGGCCCAACTTACCCAAACTTGACGAGAAAATAAGACACATAAGTGCGTTGTTTCGCCTGTAGCTAGCCATAACTTGCCGAAAGTGGCTCACATGCATGTATGGATCGGTTTTTCCATCATAGAGCGTAAACTTGGGCTGCTAAAAGCCTACAGGGAGTGGCGTGGTCTTTATCTCGTAGGAGAAAGAGGTGGCGCTCAGCCTCACTAAGTCTTTGTCCAAAGGGACATGTACAGCTGGGCGTGGTAGCGACATTACGACTTCTTTACTGGCGCGACCTCTGTGGGACAGCCGTTGCAGTGCCGACACCCTTTGCACATCCTGTCGACGTGCTCGTTCTTCCAAGACGTCCCTCAAGTCCTCCGAACCGGCAGAGTAAGAGTATCTCGACGTCGTTGACGGACATAAGGGATGGTAACTGCTATCCTATGCGCACGACTTCTCTACTGACAGGTCAGAGTTACCAACCCCATAACTCCTGGTGATTGAAAGGGAATGCGTCCTTCACAGGTTCTGATTGCCTGAGCGACGGGGTTGGGTGCGCTCATTGTGGTTTCCCACTCCAGTAACACATTTCCCTTTGACTTGCCGCTTCAGCACCTCCATCTCCGCTGCCATCCTCCGGATGATGGCGTCTTGGTCTCTCATCTTGTGCTCCAGGCGTCGAGTGTGCGACTCTCTTTGCCGCCGGTGTCTGCCTGGATTGTGAGAGTGATCAATGCTCCTGGCGCGCTTATCCCGTGCATCTCTGGGGAGCCCTCTAGATAAAGTCTCTAGGCCTGTCATGTTCGGAACGGCAAGGGGTCCGTCTCTTATCCAGACCAACTCTGGGTGATGCCGTCAATAATAGATAGCTGAGTTTCGTCGTTATTCGCCATGAAAGATGATCAGACAAGCTTGGAGGACAATGTTTTGTCTGTCAAAGATTTCCCATAGACGGCGCCAATTATACGGGAGCCAAATATCCAACGCTAGCCGTACTCCTCGTGTCCAAGCTACGCTCCCCTCTGACTGACCTGAGAACACAAAGATAGTGAGCTACCCGACGGGTGGTTGCCGGAAAACCTCTCCGACGATCAAGTTAGCACACACAGAGAGTGGGAAGAGAGAGAGAGAGAGAGAGAGAGAGAGAGAGAGAGAGAGAGACAAAGTGGTAGGTGAGCTCTGATCAGAAGATGTTCCAGACCTGTGTATAGAGGCGCATCATCGTTTATATAGTTTCTGCGCGCGCTTTTGTGCCCATTTCCCTCTAGACGCGTGGACCTACTATCCTCTCACGTTCCCCTACGTGTCAGTACTAATACAGCTAGACACCACACAACGAGACCGCCAAACGGTATTGACGCGTATAGACAGCTGGATCTCCTTCCTCCAGTCTCGTCATGCCGCGTAGTACTTTCCACCGAGCTATTCTTAGTGCGGTGCCAAGCTATCACCTTACGACCGAGTTACTTGTCTAGTCTCATCGGTAATTCTTGATCGCGTGCTCAACCGAGCTCCACAGTCATGACCGAGCTTCTGCCCGGTCGAACTCGATCTTTTGAGGACTAATCTCGTCCAACTTAACAGAGTGCACATCTCCACCGAGCTGGCAGTTCAAAGTTATCCGAACTTGGCCGGACTGAGCCTTTGGTCCAACGAGCACCCAACGTCCGACCAAGCAAAGACCCTAACTCCGGCCCAACTTAGCTCGGCCCACTATTAGGTCATAAATCTCCCTCTCAATTAGTTATCACTCATAGCATTTAATCATGTCTGATGAAATCTTTAGGAGCAATTGGGCAACATAGTAAAAAGTAACTTTTAAATTATTTGACTTTTTAAAATCATATTATATCTTTATTTTTTTATACCCAAAAAAAAAAAAAGTCATAAAAAATCAAAATATTAATTTTTTTATCAACTTTTCACAATACTAGGTCTCAAATATTTTTTTTATTATAATTCATTATGATCCATTTAATTATGATATAAAATTATATCAAAATTCATGAAATGTCATATCACCTTTAAGGAATCACAATACTGTTAAAATGTAGGCAACTCGGTAAAAAATTGCAAAAAATTGAACTCATTAACCGTTAGTATTTTGTCAACCTAACATCTTTCAATCGAAAAAAAAAAAAAAAAAAAAAAAAAAAAAAAAACCTAGTCAATATTTTACCAAGATCTCCCAGCACAATAACACAAATAGCTCAGTACAGCTCTGAGACACCAATACAACACAACATCAGTAAAAATGATTGAGAATCAAGTTCTCATGAAATAGCAAAAACATTTTTGTTTTTTTTTTTTGGGTTTAAATCGATGTTTCAAGTGGGATATTGCAGCACCTTCAATGAGCTTTTGCAGTCAAGTGAGATATTGCAGCACAAACAAAATTTAAAAAATAAAGTAAAGGTAATGCTTCCATTTTATTTTCCAGAACTGACAACACAAAACATTTTATTGGTGATAACTAGTAGAAAAATACATAGGATATAATTAGAAATGTATTATCTAGGAAGTTCTAATCAGCTAAAAACCTCACAAAAAAATAATTTTCTCCAATGCAAATAAGAAAAGTAAATATAGAATCAAAATTATATGAATAGGTTAACTGGGGAAACAAAAGATCTTCCACAAGCGAAAAAAAATTGAACCAAATATTTAATTTTATTTAATTCTAACTCAGATCTTTGCTAGCAAACAGGGGTGAAGTACCACATGCAAGAGGAGAAGCACCATTTTCTGAAAACTGTTTTAGCTTTCTTGCTCCGGCTTATAGGTCTCCGGCTTCGAGTCCTCAACAGCACCTTCTCTGATTTGTCTCAGAGGTTTTTACCGAATTTCCTTTGTAAGCAGAAAATCATTCCCAAACACAAAATGAAAGATTTCAACTTACAAGGAAAATGTTGCAGTACATATTGCTGATGATGAAGAATTGAACCACTCATCTAACATGATTAAGATAAAGAAAGCTATTAAATAACTTGTACTATTCTATCTCCAAGTTATCAAGTGAGCTGTCCCACAATATTCAATGTTACATGACGAGGCAAAATATGATAGGCTATCCGTAAATATCACTGTTGTTTGAAATCAGCCGGAACCGTTTGAGGCTATAATGGTTTGAGTCGTCAAAATGATATCGTTTTGTTATGTTTTTTTTCTTCGGTCAAAACTAATACAAATCAACATTTTTTTTTCTTTCTCTGTCGGTATCTATTTTTTCTCAATTTATTTTTTTTTTTTCACAAAATCAATAAAAGAGAGGAGGAAAAAAAAAAATTAAACATAAAAAATCAAACCCAATACAAATCAACTTAAAAAATTTCACAAATCAAACCCACAAATCAAAATAAATCAAATCTAAAAATCAAACCCACAAATCAAACCCAAAAATAAAAATAAAAATCAAACCCACAAATGAGAGAGAGAAATACACAGAACAGAGAGAGAGATACAGATCATTAAATCTGTGTGTAGAAAATGGCTGGTGATGGCGAGGATAGCCGGTAGCCAGGGGCGGAGGGAAGGAGGGCTTAGGGGGTCACGTGCCCCCCCCTGAGATTTGGAGGGTTTTTTTTTTTTTTTTTTTTTTTTTTTTTTTTAAGCATAAAGAAAATATTTTATACAAAAAATTATAAAAATATTATTTAGAGTGAAATGTCAATGATATTTTTAAAATTATAAGAACAATAATAATTGTTTTGATTAAAAATAAAGAGACTACAATATTATTATCTATGAGAATTTCAATATAATGGTGATCTCTATCATTATTGATATGCAAATATAATTAATTTTAATGAAAATATAGAATTTATTAAATTGTTAGTTACATTTAATATGCAGGGTTCACCTTCCATGTGTTTCTTTATTATTGATTGGTTATATCACAAGTCAATGATTGCGTTGTATGACTATTATATTGAATTTTTACGCATATTTTGTATAAAAAAATTATTTTATCATTATATAATTTATTTTAAAACTTTATATCCATGACTTTTTTTAATGTTGTCCATGATACACTAATTACAAATAACATATTCACTTTATTTGGTTTGAGTTTTCTGAAAACACTTTTCAAAAAATTCTACGTTTTTGTTTTTCGTATTTTTTTGTTTTATTGAATTTTTTTAATATTTTAAGCAATTTTTTTAATTTTTAGACACACCTAAGATAAATATACTTAAAAAGTATAATTTTTGAAAAAATCTTTAAAAAAGTCACTAAATATCAAAAATATAAAAAAAATACAAAAAATCAATACATTTTTCGTATTTTTATGTATTTATTAATTTTTAAAAATATTTTTTCACAAATATTTTATTTTTTTTAAATACATCATGTACCTAAAAAAGTAAAAAAAAAAATCCTTAAAATTTTAAAAATATTCACTAAAAACAAAAAAAATAAAATAAAATAAAAAATAAAAAACTTAATTCAAAAAACTCAAACCAAATACGTTGATTTTTTTATTTATTTATTTTATATTTCTTGAACTCAATCGTAAAAATTTATATGAAATATTTTTGTAAATATTTTTAATCTTGTAATTAAGAAGTGCCCCCTCTGACTTCTTTTTTTGGCTCCGCCACTGCCGGTAGCAGCGTCGGTGATGGCAATTCTCTCTTCCTTTTTTCTCTCTTCCTCTCTCTTCTTCTCTCCTCCTCTCTCTTCTCTCTTCCTCTCTCTTCTTCTCTCCTCCTCTCTCTTCTCTCTTCTCTCTCTCTCTCTCTTTCTCTCCCTCTCTCTCTTCTTCCCTTTGTTTCACAGATAAAAGAGAGGAGAACAAAAAAAAAAAAGAAATCAAAACGACGTCATTTTGAATTCGGGCCAATCAAGCCTCACCATTTTCAAGCTCGGAAGCATTTTTGGTTTGAAATTTAGTAATGGTTTGGCATCCCAAAATAATTACATATTTTTTATCTTTTTATTTTTTTTGGTCATATTAATTAACATTTATTTTTTAATTTTTTACACACCTTTTTATAAAAAAATAAAAAATGTACTTATTTATAAAATTTCAAACCAACCCTTAATCTCTTTGATCCACAATCACTCAATAATTATCCCTCATTGTAGTTATTAAGGAATCATTTGGGAAGTGGGTTGACTTTTTAGTTTTTTTTTACCTATTTTAGGAAGTGAGTTAAAAACCACTCTCTCACAAAAAAAGCCTAAAAAAATTTCAAAAAATAACTTTTAACCATCTTACAAAACACCCTTTTGGCTTTTTTGACTATTTTAGTCTGAGGTTAAAAAGTCTTGTTTAGAAAGGGGTTTTTTGGGAAGGGATTTTGGTTTTTTTTAGCTTTTTTGACTTTTTTGTGAAAAAAAAAAGATAATAATTATGGATTGAATGTGATATTTTGTATTATTAAGTTAAAAAATCTATTTAATTTTTAATGACTATTTTAACTAAAAAAAAAAAAAACCCAACTTTTTCTTCCCAAACGAGCCTGAGGGAGTTGATTAATATCTCTCTCTCAAACAACAGGGCATAGGTTCTTGAATCTGTCTCCCTTTGTCTCTGTTTCTCCGTGTGGCAAGAAGGAGAGAAGCCCCTTCCTTCGCAAAAATAAGCAACACAACATAGCACAACACAACCCAGAAACCCTTTTCATGGCTTCTCTGGAACTCTATTTCAACAATCCGAACTACTCACTACAATCTCCAACTCAGGGAGGGTTCTCACCAAGAACAAACCTCAACGTACCCACAAATCTCAATTTCTCATACAAACCCACATCACAAAAACTCACAAGACCACCCACAAAAATTTCATCATCATCTAACTCCAGTTTGACTCCAAAAAACACAGAAGAAAGACAAGAATCCATGGAAGAAGATCCAAGGCCACTTCATCAAATTTGGAGAGAAATCCAAGGACTCAACAACTGGGAAGGCCTTTTAGACCCCATGAACTCTCATCTCCGCCGTGAAATCATCCGATACGGCGAGTTCGCTCAAGCCTGTTACGATTCCTTCGACTTCGATCCTCATTCCAAGTACTGCGGAACTTGCAAATACCTCGGACCCCATTTCTTTGAAAAGCTAGATTTGGCTAATCGAGGCTACCACATGAGCCGATACTTATACGCAACCTCAAACATCAATCTTCCGAATTTCTTCCAGAAATCGAATATGAGCAGCGTTTGGAGTCAGCACGCCAATTGGATGGGCTACATAGCTGTCGCCACTGACGATGCCGAGGTCCGCCGCCTCGGCCGCCGCGACATCGTGGTGGCGTGGCGTGGCACCGTCACCATCCTCGAATGGATTCAGGACTTGAAAGATTTTTTACGCCCAGCTCATTTTCACGACGACCCTTCAATCAAAATCGAATCCGGGTTCTACGATCTCTATACCCAGAAAGAGAATTCATGTAAGTACTGCATTTTCTCGGCTCGCGAACAAGTTTTAGCAGAAATCAAACGACTCACAGAGACCTACAGAGGTGAAGAACTCAGCATCACAGTCACGGGTCATAGTCTCGGTGCAGCTTTAGCCGTTTTAAGCGCTTACGACATTGCTGAGATGAAATTAAACGTTATCAACAACGGTGATTCCATAACTAAGATTCCGATAACTGTTTTTTCATTTTCCGGTCCTCGGGTCGGTAATTTGAAGTTCAAAGAGCGATGCGATGAGCTCGGAGTTAAGGTCCTGAGGGTGATCAATGTGCATGACAAGGTTCCAAGAGTTCCTGGAATTTTTGCTAATGAGAAATTTCAGTACCAGAAGTATGTGGAGGAAATGTCGTTTCCTTGGAGTTATGCTCATGTTGGGGTGGAACTCGCATTGGACCATACCCATTCACCATTTTTAAAGCCCACTAATGATTTGGGCTGTGCACATAACCTTGAGGCCCATTTACACCTCATCGACGGGTACCACGGCAATGGCCGGAAGTTTCGGTTGGCAACGAAGAGGGATGTGGCACTTGTCAACAAGAGTTGTAATTTCTTGAGAAGTGAGTATAGGGTGCCGCCGCATTGGCGACAAGACGAGAACAAGGGGATGGTGAGGAGTAGCGATGGTCGGTGGATTTTGCCGGATAGGCCGAGGATGGAGGCCCACCATCCTGATACGGCCCACCTCCTTGAACAAGTGCTCAAGTTTGCAAAGTCTTCATTGGAAGCATTTTAATTTTGATTATGTCAAACTCTCAACTTTTTAGAATGTCTTTATGTTTTATTTTATTTTATTGTTTTTAATAATCGAGTGCCATGGTCAATTTATAAACATCTGGACTAATTATGAAATTAATGATTGAGCAAATTTTTAGTGATTTTAAGATTTAAAATGTTTGACTATCGTGAGATTTTTGAACCTGCAACCTCTTAAATATTATGAGCAAAACTATTCACAAACAAACAAAAATTTGATACAAGATTTATGTTAAAATCAAGGTTGTTAAGATCGCGATTCGGATCGTAGGATCGTACGATCCTGCGACTCATTATGCACTATTTGATCCGGATCGTACATCGGATCGACCCCAGAGCAGGATTGTGGTGGGATCGTGGAGGGATCGACAGGATCGGTAGGATCGCATCTGGATCGCGACTCCATGCGATCCAGATTTGAAGGATTTTTTGGACAACTTCAAAGCCAAATTGGGACCTAAAGTAAGAGAAGAGAAGCAAAGCAACTTAGGGCAAACGAAGAAGACTGACCTGGGGAAAGAAAGATTCAAGCATTCAACATCAAACGAAGCCTCTGACCTGGGCAAACGACTCCACCAGGTAAGCTGCTTCCTCTTCCTCTTCCTCTTCTTCTTCTTCTTCTTCTTCGCCCTCTCTCTTCTTCGCTGCGATGCGATGCGATGCTGCTCTGTTTTTTTTTCTTCGACGTTCTGTCTTCATTGATCTCTCCTTTCTTCAAATCTCCTTCGGTGGGTTTTTTTTTTCGCTCTTGTTTATTTATTTATTTATGGTTCTTATTTATTTATTTATTTATTTTTGATTCGGTAAATTACCTCTTATTTATTTATTTTTATTCTGTAAAAAAAATACTAAAAACAACTGAACAATTATTCTTTATCAATAAAGAAATTTTATTATGTGAATCAACATCTGAATATGATCTGAGCACCTTATTGTTGTAAAGCTCTTTAGATGACCAAGTCGTTATCTTATTTATTTTTATTTTTTTTCATTGAATCACCTCTTATTTATTTTATTCCTTCACTGAATCACATTCATTTTGGGGCATTAGTCTTCCACGTGCCAACATGCTAAAATATTATTAAATTAAAATTATATTAACATGTTAGGAATTACGATAAATAATTAAAAATTTAGGATGAATTGTGATCTTAAATATATTTAAATTAAAATTAGATTAAAAAGTTAGACATTACAACAAATAAGCATATATTTAGGATTAATTTTGATCTAAATTATAATTAAATTAAAATTAAAATAAAAAGTTAAGAATTACAATAAATAATTAAAAATTTATAATTAATTGTGATTAATTGAATTAATATTAGATATTACAAATTATGTATATGAGAGAGGAGAGATAAATAAAATAACAAAAAAAATATAAAATTTGAAAGTATTACAATCATTTGACCTTTATAATTTTTTTATTTTTTTGATAAGTCATTTTACCTTTGTAATTAACATTGTATTTTGATTTAAAATCATATAAAAAATTTCTAACTATATTTAAATAATAAGGATGAAATATTGTGACCTCAAATCATATTGTGACCTTTATTTAAATTGTTTTGTTTTCATTAAAAAACAATGACAATGGTGTGCAAGTGTTGGTATTTGGTTTTATTAGGTTTTTGACGTCTTTTTTTGAAAAAAAATGTTTGAATGTTGCATTGAAGTGCTATATTTTTTTTTTTTGGGCTTATTCTATATATATTTTGATAGTATTATTTAGTTATATAAAAATTATTGCCATTTTTTATCATTTTAGTAGGATCTTACGATCCTCGATCCGATCCTACGATCCGATCCGACAGACCCCCAAAACGATCCTGCGTAGGATCCCGATCTTAACAACCTTGGTTAAAATGCCGGGATAACATTTTTCTTTTCCCAAAATTTATTTGAAATTGGTAGACTTCTATCCATCTTTAAAATAATTAGACTCAAAATTAGCACATGAATACAAATCCTGTATAAATAATACTACTCAAATAGTGGGCTCTTTTTTCTTTCCCATTTTATTGTTGGTGGGCGTGGTGTTTCCACATGTGAGAAGGACCACTAATTGAACCAGCTTTTCTTCTGGCATAACAACTCTATGTCAATAACGTTATAAATATTAATCAGTGTATCAATAAACATGCAAAGAAAAACGATACAAATATGAAATATACCACTTGACGGTGAATTCATTTGAGATTGTGTATAATTGAATTAAAACACAAGATATAGTTCACAATAGGGGTGGGCGCGGGTCGGTTGCGGCCACGGAATTTCCAATCCGTCATCCGTCCGCCAGATTGGCAGATTGGAGAAAATCAATCCGCATCCGTCCACCAATCCGGCGGATGTGGATTTAGCGGATTGGCGGTTTGGCGAATGGATGCGAATCGGTTTGGCGGTTTGAAATTTTATAAATTTTCAACATACTTCAACTTGTGTACTTAAAAAAAAAGAAAAAAAAAAAAAGAAAGTATAACAGTTAATGACTTGAAAAAATATTATAATCACTGCATGCCTCATCCAAAGTAAGAAATTTTGAAACTTTAGAATATCACAATCACTTCATGCCTTATCCACATAAAGTATTACAATTTATGGTTATTAAAATATAAAAATAATTCAAACCACCAAAACCATGAACAGAGCAGTAGTAGAGATTGTATGTCTCTGTATTATTACATCTATATCTGTTTTTGAAAACAAAAATCAACCAGCATATATCATATTTTCTATTTATTATTTTTAGAGATAGATTTAAAAACAAAAAAATATAGATAAATAATACGTTTATTTTTTTCAATTCAAAAAAAATATTCAAGTTGAAAACTTTTTTTCAACAGAATATTTAAACTCTTTTTTAATTGAAAATGCAAATAGAATATTTAAACAAATTGAAAACACAAAGCCTTATAAATTATTAGGCGTGTTCGCGGTTTGACGGTTCGGTTGCGGCCAAAGAAATCTCAAATCCGCAATCCGTCCGCTAGATTGGCGGATTGGAGAAAATCAATCCGCAACCGTCCGCTCGTCATCACGCATCTGTCCAAAATGCGGCGGATCGGTTCGGTTTGGTCGGTTTTGACGGATCGATATATCCGCTGCTCACCCCTAATTCACGCAACATTGGACATAGTTTATACCCTAAATAGTGTTATAGTATTTACTCATAATAATAATTGTTCTTTTTAACATATTGGTTGATTTTTAAGGTTGATTCTGAATTTTTTTTTTTTTTTTTTTTTTTAAATATGTTTCTTTTACATTACATTTTCTTGAAAATATTTCAAGAAATGCATTAACTATCAATGTGATAAGGAAAATATTTGAGACCTTCAAAAAGTACTGACAATTCTATCCACAATGATATAATAGGATATATGTTAACTTTTGATTTGTTGCACACATAATGAGGGTGGACCCAACTCCCATGCCACATCATTGTGGGGAAATTTATAAATATAATTATTTAAGTTTCTAACATTATTCAATGGCCATGTTTATTTGCTTCTGTAGGGGGATTGGATTATAGTGAGGTGGGCCCCACGTATAGGATGTTTGGTTAGAAAAATTAGAGGGGAATTACCACTCCAATGGGAGTAGTAATCCACCAGGTGGATTAGCAAATATGGGTGAGAAATAAAATTGATGGTGAAAATATCATTTTGCCCCTTATTTTTAATAATTCTATAATGAAAAAAGGATAATCATGTAATTTTACATGTTTAATCCTAATTTATTAACACCACCATACTACTACACAAATAAAAATAATTTATCTTATATTTTTAATTTAATACTATTACATTGCTAATCTCCCCATTCAATTCTATTATTCTTATAACCTCATCAAAGCTAATCCCCAAACAAACGTGGCAATGTGATGATAAGTCACTTTTTGAATGCTGATCATGATGACATGATGCTGAAGGATAGTGAGAGAGGGACCATTACCAGCATACCTTCTTTAAAAAAAAAAAAAAAAAAACTTACGAAATCAAAAGTAAATTGGAAAAATAATCAAAAAATTAAAATTAAAATTTAACAGAATGTAGGTTATTATTAAAATGAGGCCTCGTTTGGGAACAGACTAATTTAGTAACTTTTTAGCTATTTGGCTAAAATATGAGCTAAAAAAAACTAGTATGTTTGGGATGACTTTTTGACTTTTTACGAAAAGATGTGCAAAAAGTAGAGAGAAAAGAGAATCTTTGACTTTTTGATATGAGTTGTTGGTTTTTTAGCTAATTTAGTAACTTTTTGACTTTTTAACTAAAAGGAAAGGTTCCCAAACAAGACCTGAATATCAACCATTTGGGTTTAATTTTCTGAATAATGGGAGGCCTTTAATATTTAATTACAAATATGAAATTTATTTTTCTTTTCAATTCTTACTACTAAAATTTTGGGAAGTTTTTTTTTAAAGACTTGACAAGTTTTATGAAGGAAAGAAAAAAAAAAATAGTCATAAACTATCTAATAAGTAAAATTTAGGATAAATTACAAATACATCTCCGAGATTTGCTTAAAATACAGATTACCTCCTATGGTTTGAAAATTACAAATACCATCTTATTAGAATTTTTTATTTAACAAAATTAACTAAAAAAATAAAATTCATAATTACTTTCCTATACAATAATAAAATTGCCTAAATTATTAATTGAAACATATTTTTAACATCATTTAAAACTATTAATTGACTTGATGATTTATTAATAAAAAGGACAATTTCTTATGAAGTTAGAAACCTCGGGAGCTAGAATGTAATTTTCAAAGCCACAGTGGGTGATTCATATTTTAATCAAACCTCAGGGGGTGTATTTCTAATTTACCCTAAAATTTATAGATTCAAAATGAAAATTTTGCTTAAAAAAAGTGAACCAAAAATGTAGAACACATTCTAAACTTAGTGGAGATATTTTTCAAAATGCCTTTCTTTAAAGGCACTCAATTCATAAATTCAATTTTAGATTTTTTTTTCAAAAATTCTCACTCTAAAATATTTTGTCTATAAAGATAAATTCGTGTAAAATGACCAAACTACCCATTTATATATATTGTTTCCCAAACCAAAACAACTCTCTCTCTCTCTCTCTCTCTTTTCGTGATTCTAGGGTTTTGATCTTACAATACCAGTCCCTCCACTTCTAGCCTCATTGAAACCCTAACTGTCACCACCTTCCGCCATCCTCATCGAAACCTTTACCACCACTACCTCCCACCGTCCTTATCGAAACCCTAACTTCCACTACGTCTCGCCGTTCTCATCAACAACAACGAAGAGAGACAGAGATCAGAGATGAGCAGAAAGAGAGATTGGAGATCGGAGAGGCTCGTTCTCATCAGAGCCTTGGTTACATTCTGGCGGATCTGCGCTCGTTTCATCAAAAGCATCTTCAAGTCGGCCATGTTCTCAATCCATATTTGCGCTTGGTTTTCATCAAACGTCTATTGAAGTTATATGTACTTGGTGATTGTGGGATTTAACGTTTTTAGCATCATAATCATTTCATCATCATTTGGTTTTTCAAATCTCTATTAGGCATTGTATCCATCTGTTTCTCTTATATACACACACACACACACATATACGAACGTTCGAATGGTTAAAGGAGCTCTTGCTTGTCGGTAGGGGTGCAATAATGGCTCGGCTTGGGCTGGAGTTGGCCCATGGTAGGTTGTATGGGCTCCCGCCTTTTTGTGTGGTCGAGCTGGCCCACGGGTTGAAAAGTGTGGCCTAGGCCCATTCAAATTAGGACCGATGGGCCTGGGCTCAGGTTGCAGGCCAGGTCTAATTTTTTTTTTTTTGCAAAAAATAAACGATAAGTATATTATGTATATAAATTATTTATGAGGGATAAAAAATAAAAGAAAAATTGTACTAGAGTATTTTAGTTATGATTAATGAAATGTTTGGTTCTGTTTCATGTGTGGTGGTATTTAAATTTAATTATGTATGACTTATGTTTTTTTAATTATGAACTTATAATTAAAAAAAGTATGAAATTATGTAATTTTCTTCTTTTGAAATGAATAATTTTATATATATCAAAATGAAACTTGTAATATTACAATCATTAAATTAAATAGATAACATTTATTGAATGAATAATTTTTATTTCAAAATGAAATAAAATATTACAAAAATTTATATCATTAAATAAAATAGATGTATATTATTGATGATAGTAGAGCAATTGCATCACTATATGTCAAGTACATCCTAACTAGGTTGGCATCTACTAGCCTACCAATCATTTGTATTATACTCCACCTCAATAATTTAATACCAAAAAATAAAAAATAAAAATAAATAAATAACGAAATGAAATAGTGAAAAATAAATTGTTGATCAATCATCGAAGGAGGTAGACAACTCACTTGCGTTGTCCGAGGATACATCATCCAAATTGGTTTGAATTCTCTCTTTTTAACTATAATTTTGTCTTCTCATAAGCGCATGTATATGATCTCTGGATATCATCAGTGCCTCAACCATTTGGGGCGAAAAGCCTACTGCGGTAATCATTTAGCACCCATTCACCTACACTAAAAGCTGTTTCAGAAGCAACTGTAGAAATAAGAATGATTCGTATATCACAGGTCACATAGTTTCATTTTGTTTCCACCAATCCAAAATGTCAAAATTATCGAAATCATCCACTGATGGGCTTTCCAAATAATGTTGTAGTTCAGAACTACTTACGCTTTTATTTTTAGATATTTTTCAACTTTTTATTGCTGAAAAAGTACTTAATCTTCCGCCTCGAGATGAGGCTACTAGTGTAGTGTGTGCAGGTGTATTTGCAGATACAACTGCCCTGTATTCTTCAAATAATATTTTGCATGTTTGCATAATAGGGATAGATTGTTTTTGATCAGCGAAAATACGTTCTAAAAATTCTTATAAACTAATTTCTTTACACACAGGATCAATTATTATGGCTAAACCTAAAAGATGAGGCAATTGATCAAAATATTTATCATTTTTTTTTCTTTCATTGTAGTAATAATGGTTATATAATATTCATTACCCATATATTTTTTGAGAACTTTCATTACTTCTGCTAATATATGTAAAACAAATGGTGAAGTATGAATATATATATAAGAAAATAATTTTATTACAGTATCAAAAACTTTTAGAAAATCTTTATATAAGGCTACTTGTTGCCAATTAAAGTTCTGTGAGAGTTAGTACTCATCCAATTGATATTGTTGCAAAAAATAAATCTATTATTTTTCTTTGTTTACAAGTTTTTTTTAACATATTATACATTGAATTCCACCTGTTGTCTATATCTAAAATTAATTTTTTCAACGACATCTCTTCTCGTTGACAAATTTTATTATATTTTGAAATTCAATTAGCAGAAGACTTAATAGTAACAATTACATTTTTTTATTAACAGTATAGAAGTCTCATATAGATGCATAGCTTCTTTAACAATCAAGTTTAAATTATGGGCACAACAATGAACATGAAATAAATCACCACCAACAAGTAAATGTAAAGTTGATTTCAAATGGGTTACAGTCTGATTGTAATATGTTGCATTATCTAAACTAATGGTAAATATTTTATTTTGCAAAGCTTACTCATACAATACATTTCTTATTTCTATATGAAGCGAATGATCAGTGTATGAAAGTTTAACTAATTTAAATGAAATAATTCTTTTATTTAATTTTCAATCATTATCAATAAAATGTGCAGTAATATATTGATATTCTAAACCATTATTTGACCACAGATTGAATATTAAATAAACTCTTCCATTCAAAATTTTGAAGATATCAAATAATTTACTTTTAATATCCTCAAATTTCTTTAAAATCTTATTTCTAGTAGTATTTCTTGAAAAATTTTGATATTGCGGTGCAAAACTTCTGTGAATCATTTAAGCAAAATCGGGGACATTCACTAGGTTGTTCTTTTTTAATAATATAATTAACTACAAAATTTTGTGCACGTATATGATCATATAAAAATGTTTGCAAATGACCACTTGATGAAACCCCTAATTGCACTTGACTTCTAATATTAGGTTGTTGACTTTGTAAATGTTTGTTACCATGCCTTTTAGATGAGTAATACATCCTGCAAATGCAACAGTAAGTAAATGTGCACAATATTTACATTTTGCTTTAAAAGTAATTGTACTATCAAGATTATTTATAGATATTTTTTTTGAAATGTTCCCAAACACCACTAGTCATGCCCCTAGATGATGATCTAGCTATTGGAAGAGGAATATTAGGTACATTAGAAGGAGAATTAACGAATTCATGTTATGTAATATATGCATCAATATCAACATAAATATTAGGAACATTAGGATCCATAGTAATTTAATTTAAATTATATATAAGAACTAACAAGTAATTTAAATAATGAGTAAACAACAAAACTAATATATGTTAAGAAATAATTAATGTAAAAAATGAGTAACTAATAAATTTAATTCAACTAATTAATGTTACTAACTGGCGAACACGATATAAAATTAGCTTCTTCTGATAAAAGTTTTTTCTTGCACAATTACAATTGCCACTTTGGGATAAGACCTCAAAATTAATTGAGACAATTGAGAATTGAGAGAGAGTGAGAGTTTGAGAGGGAGAATTGTTTGTGAGAAATGAAATGGGAGATGGGGATATTTATAGGAGTTTGGGAGGATGGGGTCAATTTGTAAATCAAAAAAAAAAATTTGGGCCGTTTGGGAGTGTATTGCCCTGCTTGTTGTTATTCAGATTCTATTACCAAACCATTATTATAGATTCAATTTCAGAGATAACATGCGAAAACTCTTTACATTAACAAGAACACATGAAGAAAGATTCTTTTATCCGAGCACAATATGAATTCAATAAGAGTTATAATTAAATAAATTGTCCGTAAGCTTACATCTTTTAAATTAAAAGAAAGCGTTTAACCCTTTTACATCAATAGCATTCCACCTACAAATAAAAAGGCCCTGTGGCCAACAACTAATGATGATCCTCAATCTTGAAACACTTTTCGACGTTCACTTGAAAAAAGATTAACAACGTGGGATGAATATAAAGTCCAGTAGGGATCTCAACATGATCCTAAACAATAACAACATATAGATAACTGTGATCATGAATGCCTTATATCATATCATATACATAATGTGACGGTTTATATTGAAAATATACTTATACAGGTACTTTTCGCAAAATCATTCAATTTACCCAATAACACAAACAATTCACTTTCTTTTTTTTACTTTTTTTTTCCCCCTCTCATTTCCCATTTATAAATAACGCATCATAACTAGTTGTTTTAAAAACACTTTCACAAAACCAAATTACTTCTCATTATTTACGTGCAGTATAAAACATAAGTTCATTTCTGATGCATTCATCACATTCCCTTGGCTCTAAGTCCATGATCAAGAAACACTTCAAACAACTTGTCCAATACGCCTATGTACATACATATATGTCCTAACACGAATACGAAATCAACACATGTACAATGATTACGACGCTATCACATGAAACAACCCGGCCTCACCCAGCCATAACCATTACCTACTCATGATATACAAGGATACATTGAGACAAAATGAGAAACAAAACAACGCTCTACCTGCCTTACCAAACACAAGCTGGAAGGTAATGGTAAGCCAAGGATACACATTTCTATGATGAAATGCCAATTTATCAGACACAAGCTGGAAGGTAATGGTACCTCTGTCAATTTACTAGACATCGGCTGGAAGCTAATGGTACCTCTGCCAAGTTCTCCAGGCGCTAGCTAGAAGGTACTGGTACCTCTCATTCTAAGCGCGACCAATTCTCCAAGCGCTAGTTGAAAGGTAATGGTACCTCTCATTCTCAGCGAGTGAACATTTCCAACCATCTCAGCATACTAGAATGCATAATAATACAAGTGTACTACATACACGAAATTATTCAACACAACAATGCCATCCTCCACCAATGACCAATGACAAAACCTTGAAGCATGTATTAAGTACAAGTAAGACAATAATTTAATTCTCACGAGACCTTAAGTCCAATAATAAGAATGATATGCAAAGGTTTCAAAATCCGAACTCAAGTTCATTATTAATTTACGAAGGGTTATGATTTCATTTTCTTTTCAAAAACCAATTTTTCTTATTTTCCAATCCACACTACTCCAAGCATTTTCTAAAAATTCATTCTCTTCATTTAATTAAAAATCACATCCTTGATGCCAAAGCCACAACCCCAACCCCATCCAACATGATTAATCCAAACAATTCCAATATCATGGTTACTTCTCCTTTTTAGATATTAATACAATTACACAATCCATATTAACAAAATACAAAAGGTTATTTAACTTTCTCCCTTTTAAATCCATTAAGTCAATAATATTAAATTAGGGCTTTCTTCCCTCTCAACATAAACATGTTAAATTCCCTAGTTAACCTAAACCAACTTAACAACTTTAATCACAAATATCAAATCCTAGACCCCTTTTCATGACTTTCATGGAAATCAATATGAATATGGTTTTTATGTAATAAAATCTACCACATGTCTATCTGTAGATGAGGTATTGAAAAGGACCAAAGAAATCCTTACCTCTTGAAGCAAAGAAATCCTTACCTCTTCAAGCAAAGAGGAGACAACCCAAAAATCACCGGCGACAAAACCACGAACTACTTAGATCAAAAGGAAGCCCTTGATGAGATTTACAATTTTTCTCAAAGGATTAAGGTGAAAAGATAGCTCTAAGTGAGTAGATCTAAAGAACTAAGTGAAAAAGTTGAGTTTAGAGAGAGAGAAGAGAGGCTTACGGTGTAGAGATGAAAAAGAGAAAGAGAGAGAAAAGAAAATAATGAGGAAAGTGTGTTTGGAGCCTATTTATAGTAGTAGAATAATAGCCCCAAAGTCAATGAAAAGAATAAGTCAAAACCCCCCAAAAGTAGGGCCCAAACCGTACCAAAAAATCTGAAATTTACTCACAGGGGTCGACCGTCAAGATAGTGGTGTCGACCCTCAAGACAGTGGTGTCGACCTCAATAAGAAAATGCATGCTAAGACACTAATGTGTGCAGTAGACTAGGGTCGACCCTAGGAACTAGTAGTGTCGACCCTATATTTCAGTAGCAACACCCAGAACACAGTAGCAGACAAGGGTCGACCCTAGGACCCGTGGTGTCGGCCATATAAATTAGCAAAGACACTAAGAGCAAGGCAGCAAGGTGGTGTCGACCCCCAGGAAGACTAGTGTCAACATCAGAACAAATTTTCCATGTTCCCAAAGAACTTTTCAACGAAAACAAGTGCGAACGAACAATCCCAAAAAGTCTAAATCAAATTGTACTCCTCTATACCAAGATACAACAACTCCAAAGACTCCCAAAATGAAATTAAAGGAATTAAATACACGCTCCAATAGTTTAAAGGACACAAGTGCTACAACCTCCCCACCTTAGGAAATTTCGTATCCGAAATTAAGAACACATCGTAACACAAGGCGAACCAACCACAAAAGGTGACATTATTCATAACACATCCATGTTAAAAATAATAATAATAAAAAAAAATTCCACATTTTCTCTCTCTTTTTTTTTTTTTTTTTTTGGAAAGTCTCCCTCTTGTATGTAAATTTAAAAAAAAAAAAAAAATGCCTGAACTCGCACTGCCTGTAACCAAAACACGTTCTCAATTTCCATGTAAAATCTTAAAATTTTGCAACCATCTGACAACAAAATAAAGTGTTACTCAGAACACCTAATCATTCACATTATCATGATTTGTTAGATTCAGCTTTTATTAAATCAACTAAGCCACACATTGAAATCCTTTATTACCACTTAGATTAAATCCATAGCATTATAGTTCAACATTGCCATCTGAGGCTACGACACAACGAAAAGTTTCATATTCTGAGTTCGTTTCTCCACATAAAACATTTGGTGAACCTCTATTGTGACCCAACAACACCCATCACCCTTATAGTGATGCCACAACCAGCATAAATGTAACATTTCCATAATACAATTAATAGAAATTACAACTATGCTATCAACATAACAAGGCATAAGAAAAATCCAAAATCTTGCAATTCTATTCCGTCATAACCATCATCATAAATTATCATCTACACGAGGCATAATGTATACGTAAAACGAAGAGTTCACAATACGTTACCCCAACCAGAGGATTTTCCAAATTCAAGAAAAATTTCACACAAGCTTCATAACCACTTACATAAAACTTAATGCTCGCCAAAACACTCTAATGCATTGTGTGAAATTTAATGCTCGCCAAAACAACCTTACAACCTCGCACACCAGCCCAAGCTATTCCCAAGGTGACTACTTGCTAATTAAATCCCGATATCAACCAACTGACTAACCAACTCGATAAAACTTTACACTCGGTACCAAACACCGACGTGCTACCGAACACCACTTACTCCAAGATGGAGTTCCACACACAAGTCCTCATATTCCTTAAATCTTACCGGATTCCTCAAGATTTGGCCATATCACCATCATTTTCAAGGAAACCACCACTCATATGCCTACATAGCAAATACTTTATCGCCTCTCAAACATAAGACCGATATGGTCAACGACGATCACCCAATTCTGGACACAAAAGAATTTTCACCAATGCCACACTCGTTACCCGAGAGCATAACCTTACTTCCTTCCAAGGAATACCTCCAGCATCTAACCACTAAATTCTCCTCAAATTCATAAACTTCATCCAATATCTAATAATACCACAAACCCATACCAACTCATAATAACCACAACACAAACACTACCCTTAACACGATCGATAGGATCGCAACAAACTCATTGACCAACAAAACCAAAACACTAAACCACACACACAAGTACCATCCTCACTATCCTGAAATCCAAATCTCACACTCCCAATAGACAACTTTCAAACCGAACAAGGCTCACAGGCCATCACATAACCATCTCACAAATTAACATCAGGTATACAACAATACTATGATCATTGATCCTATTAACAACTTCTCACTACATATGTATAAAAGAGAGTTCGAGATTCACTGTGTGTCCCTAACATAGGAGGATAACCAAACAACAACAATACATATACATATACAACACATAATCAGGGTGTCTTAACATCCAATAGTACAATGGTCAACAACAAAAAGATTCACATATTAAATCACCTGTCTCCAATACAAAAGCCTCTCTCCAGGGTAATACTACTGTGTTGAGGCTCTCGAAGCCTGGCTTGCCCGTTTCTGGTACCAATACCGCCCCTGACTGGACTGATGAGACTAAGTCTGACTAGGTTCTGAAACACCCGAAGAATTCACATGCAAAGGGAATAAACGTTTAACATGGCCCAGCTGGCCACAATCAAAACAAACAGCAGACTCCCTACTTTGAGATTGGCCTGAAGCCTGAACCTCCCTGGACCTCCCAATGGATGAGTCCGAAACCTCTCGACGAAGACAATGACTAAGCCTGGGAGTGAGCATGTGCTCGCCTCCACCTCTTACTGAGCCTAGAGTGCTTATGAACCGTAGGAGTTACCGAGATGGTCTCCTCCCTAACTCAACCAATACGCACAACTACAACCTCTACATGGGCCACCACCTCAACTAGGGCACAGTAATTCTTTCACATAGATCCAGCTACCTTCTCCCAAATA
The DNA here is from genome assembly GCA_030407325.1 of Camellia japonica. Classification (NCBI taxonomy): domain Eukaryota; kingdom Viridiplantae; phylum Streptophyta; class Magnoliopsida; order Ericales; family Theaceae; genus Camellia; species Camellia japonica. The sequence goes on from JAPPVO010000003.1 coordinate 106,232,648, forward strand.
TCATCATGCAACTGCCTCTCAAACTCATAATAACAATGCTCCTCCGTTGCCACCAACTCTAGAGCAAACCTCGGCAAACTAGTGAACCGTATCTCAAACTATGCCAAAGAAGTAGCATCCTGGCGCAACTCAACAAACTATTCCCTCAACCTTTCAAGAGCGAAAGGAGGGAAGTACTTGGCTAAAAAGGTGTAGACACCCCATTTTTGACCGTCCTCAAGACTTAGACGTCATCGTTTGAACACTCGATGATTATCTATATTCGTGTTCGTTTTGAGTACCTGAAGTTCTTGGTGGAGTGCCCCACCTTCGGACCTCTCAACTTGTCTGTTTTGTGCTTGGTTGTGTACCAAGAGCTTGTGGCTTTGTTTATGAGGGAAAAGGGTGGCCTGCTGGCCAGCCCTACAACCCATCGGCCAGACTTTATACCCATCGGCCAGGCCTTTTTCCTATCAGCCATCAGTGGTGGCCGGTCGGCCTCACTGATGACCGGTCGACCTCATTAATGGCCAGTCAGCCACATGTGTTGGCCGAAGGCTTTTTTTCTGTTTTTTTAGATATTTTATATGCCAACTGTTCCAACTGTTGGTCACTAGGTGTATCCTCTATACACATGTATGGATAGATGAAGCCAAGCTTTTGGCTTATTTTTCTATATAAGGGGAGGCCTCTCCTCCATTTTGTGGGCTACCAATTTTCAGAGCTGAAAATTCTCTCTCTCTAGAACTCTCTCTCTCTATATATATATTCTGCTATATTGTGCTTGAAAGTGCCTTTTCTTCACATATTTGCATACAACCCCTTAACCAAGCACTCCTACCTTGGAGCTGAGGTTTCTTGAGGCTTGTTTGGAGCTTTTAAAGTTGGTTTTGGCTCAGAAGTTGTGCTGTTTGTTGCTGTGCTTCAAGGGTAATGCCTTAATCCCTTTTAAGCTTTATTTTGATCAAGTGTTTGGCCACCTTTGCATGTTTTTTTAGGCTTACTTTTCAACTGCAAAAAAATTTGTTTTTAAGTGTTTAAAATGATGGTTTGAGGCCTCTTTGAAGTTAGGGGTGGTCTACCCTCCTTTGTTGCTTATTTGCTAAGTGTTGAGCCATCTTTTAAAGCATTTCAAACAACTTTTTTTTGGCCCTTTAACCACTGAATTCTAGACGAATTTTAGTGGTAGAAAACTTGTTTTGAGGTCCCAAAAAGGAGGGGGTGGTCTCCTTTTCTCTTGTCTTGTTTGCATGTGGTGATGGCCTACCAAATGAGCATGCATTTCTCCCTTCTTGAGGCTTAGTTCGAGCATGTTTTTGTGACTTTTTGGACCTGCTATAACTCTATTTTAGGCTGGTTTAGTCATTGGTTGCTTGTATCTTGCACTTATAGTGCAATTTTGTTCATTAGCCTAGCATATTTGGTGTTTTAGCCTATTGATCTAGCATGTGTTGGCTCTACTCCAGCATATTTTTTGGTCTTATTTTAGCATGCTCTAACTCTGTTTTGAGTGGCCATGGTCCTTTGAGGCTTGCTTTGCATGGTTGTAGTGTAAAGGGCCTTGACTAGCTTTAAGTTTTGAGGCCTTTAACATGTTGTGTATGTGATGATTGCATGCCATGACATCATTCCACATGTAATTTCAGAGCATATACCTCTGTCACATTTTCACACATATCACTCGTTAAGTGCTTTTAAGAGTTGAGCGTTATGCCTTGTTTGCGAGCCATCATATGAGCATGCTTTTCTTGTTTTTTTGTGCTTAAGTGTCATAATGTTTTGGCCACTGTTTTAGCATGATTAAGCTCTGTTTTGAGCTGGTTTGGTTGTTCGAGCTTGATATTGCATGCCTCTAGTGTAATATACTTCACTAGCTTCGATGTCTTTGGCTATTAACATGTTGATCACATGATTTAAGTCATTTAGCATGTTATTTCAATGCTGAAAAATATGCCATTGCACTCCATGCTTCACTCTTTCATTCGCTTTGAAAGTAGCCTTAAGCCCCTTGTTGGCTTGAACATGGAATTGAGTCTCTCATGCCTAATGGTCTTAGCCTTCTCTTGAGGGTTTCTACCAACGAAAAGCCTGAGACTTCTTTCATGATCAAGGTGCTTGTGGCTGAGGCCATCTTTCCGGTTAGAGGACTTTCACATTGGACTTAATCGGTTAAAGGATTAATCGGTAATGTAAAATGTGTAAACAAAATTGAATCAAGTAAACATGCAAGATAAGCATAGTTGTGTTGCATTACATGTGTTTGGATTGGACGTTAATCCAAACACAAGAAATGTGAAATGTTTCATACTTATAGTGATGAACCGTGTCACGCTTCTTGGTTGTCGTCCCCCTTGATTGTGCATGATAGGGTGGAGGCCTTTTGAGTCTTACTTGTGCATTCACTAAGCTTGTACAAACTTGGTTTTCGGGCCATCATGCATTGATATGCTTGGTTAGTGGCTTGAGAGCCAAGTGCCGCATTCCTTTGAGCTTGAGATATGATAAGGAGTGTGGTGGTACACACATTCCCCTACAAATACACTGTCATGCCTCTGTTTGTGCTCTGTTGCAGCAAAAGGAGGAATTTCAGGGAAGCGGTGGCCGACCGGCCACATCCCCCAGCCGACCGGCCACCAAAGCCAGCTGACCGGCCATCATTACTGGCCGATGGCCACCATCTCTGGCTGATGAGCCCTCAGAGTGTTCTTGAGATCAAACAGAATCAATCTGGAAGTTGGCACAATTTTCAAAGGTCCAAAAGAGTGCGAACAAAGGCATTTAGAGGCAAGGCGGTGAATTTCCGGGAGGACGCAACCAAGCATGCATATCTCCCTCGCCATCGAGGCCATTTATCACTTTGATAGCTAGATGTAGTTAATTACATGTGTTGTAATTAATTAGTTTAAATTGTTTTGTGATATTTTAATTAGCTTAGATTAGCTAGTTATTCAATTCGATTTGTAATTAATTAACTAGAATAGTTAATTAGTTGGTTTGTAATAAGTAGCTTAGCTTAGCATAGCTAGTTAGTTTATTCATTCAGACCCTCCTTCGAGGGGGTGCAATGTTGTAATAAGGGTGCGTGCGTGTGTGCATGTCTTCCAACCCCCACTTCTTTCTCCCTTTTATTTATCCGCTTTCAGTGGTAAGATTAGGGCATATTTCGATTAGCATACCTTATGCTTGCATGTGTGCATCATTCATTTGTCTTGCATGCACCGGGCTCAGCGCATCATTCAAACTGCATTGTATTGCAATACACTTTCTTGAATACGTGTTTCAAAGAATGTTATCAAAATTGCATTCATATGCCATCTTAGATAGCCGAGCCTATTAATTGCATTTTTGCATGTGTTGCATTAGCCATGTTAACATAGTTAGGAACATGCATGATTTCTAACTAGTTTTTTGTTTTGGCTCGGAGTACACTGTAAGTGTTTATGCTTTAGCATCCTTGCATGAGTATGAGTGTTTCCATGACAGCATGCTTGCCATGGGACTATGTGCTTATATGTTAAACTGCATGAATGCCTGTGGGTGGAGGCTTGATTGCCTGAATTGGAAGAACTCGATGATTGTGAGTTTTCAGTCCACTTTGTGGAGTGGCAAAATCATGTTGTTTTAAGCCCACTTGAGGGTGGCAAATCCACGCTTTAACCTACTTGCGAGTAGCACTTTCAAACTATTTTCGAAAACAAACATGAGTTGTTTTGTTCCAATTCTTGCGATTGAGTCTATACTTGTATGCTGTGCGCAGCACATAGTAAAGTTAGCTAATAACCGGACAAGAACACATGTGTTTATAAAAACAACATATCATGTTTAGTAGAGGCATATCCTTTGATCGGGCAAGCGGGGGTGCTCATTTCAGGACCTTTCCCTTTCGTACCAAAGTTCCCGAACCGAGGCAATTTTGGTGATGACGGACACGTGGCCTTTGGCACGAGTCGGGGTTTCCTAAATTTCCCAAAATAAAATATTTAGGTGGCGATTCTGTAATCTGGCAAAGCAGTCCATGTTTGGCGCTTTTTGATCAAAAATCGATTTGCTGGATTTGGACTCTTTGGTGATTTATCAGTCTTACATTATACTTTGTGAGATTAGATTCAGAACCGTGACAAGAGTCTGAACTGTAGTAGCAGGACCCAATTCGCGCCCTCTTCGAAAGAGGGGCGTGTGGAGAGAGTTCGAGCGGTCTACAGTTTCTGGCGACTCTGCTGGGGATTTAGAGAACTTGACTCGAACATCATGATATGTTGTTTTATCTACACTTATGAGTTTCTTTGCATTGCATTTGCATTGGTGCGCCTAAGTCACAGTGTTTGCCATTTGCTATTCCTGAACAGTTTGCCGGAGGCTCACTTGGAAAAGCGTGCCACAAGGCTAACTGATTACAGGCTCTGCCACGATGGAAACCCAAACCTTGAATCGAGATCACCGCTGAGGCACCCTTTTTGACCATTTGACCTAGTTGCATATCGGAAGCCTTAGAGACCATTCCAAACTAGGATAGGTTGCTCATCTGAATGCAGGATTGTTTGAAACCGCATGCGTGCATAGTAAAACCCTAGTTCCTGACAAAATAGGACAGGGAAACCCTACCCCACCATAGGGGTGTTTTGGCTCTCACTTGCTTGATATGTGTTGTTATGGTGTGTCTCTACAGGATGTATGTATTAGTTGCAAGTCTGGGTATCATGTCTGAGGACATCAGTGTTTGAGGATATCAGTCTTACCTGAGGGTATCAGATTTGAGGCAGTGATTTGGGGGTAGAAATTAGTGTTTGAGTGCAATTTGTTCAGCTTACGATATCAACTGTATGTTGTCCTTATCTAGGCCGAAGTGCTGTTCATTTTCTGATTTTTGTTCCCTTTTTGCTTTATTTATCTTTTTGCAAGGTAGTATTTCATCATTGCTTCCGAAGAGGCAGATCCCCCATGAGCACTCTGGAGTAGAGTTGGGAGAATCCATCGATCTGAGGATCTAGTTGATAGACAACCAGTGTTTGCTTCATTGCCCCCGGTTATGAGACGGAGGTCATCTAGGCACAGATCATCAGTATAGCGGTCACCAGATCAGCGGTTGTAGACGTCCCTGAACGTCCCGGGAAAATTCCGTTTTGTTCATTGGGCTTACTACAGTTCGGACTCAAATGTCACGGTTCTGAATCTAATCCTGCAAAGTGCAATGCAAGATCGATAAATCACCAAAGAGTCCAAATCCGGCAAATCGTTTTGAAAAACTGATTTTTAGAAAGAAGTGCCAAACATGGACTGCTTTGCCAGATACAGAGTCGCCACCTAAATATTTTATTTTGGGGGAATTTAGGAAACCCTGACTCGTGCCTAAGGCCACGTGTCCGTCATCACCAAAGTTACCTCGGCTCGGGAACTTGGGTACGATTGGGGAAGGTCATGCAATGAGCACCCCCCCTCGCCCGATCAAAGATCGGCCTTTACTAACATGATATCTTGTTTTTGAAAACACATGTGCTCTTATTCCGGTTATTAACCTAGAATTACTATGTGATGCGCACATCATACAAGTATAGACTGGATTACCTAAGTTGGAACAAAGCATTGCATATTCGTTTTGAAAACGGTTTGCTACTCGCAAGTAGGCTAAAATACGGATTTTGCCACCCTCAAGTGGGCTTAGAAAACATGGTGATTTGCCGCTCTCAAGTGGGCTTAAAACTTGCAATCAATGAATTGTCCCAATTTAAGTAACCCAACCTTCACCCACAGGCATTCAGGCAGTTATATCACATAAGCAAATAACCTCATGGCAAGCATGCTATCATGGCAGTCACTCACATGCATGCAAGGATGCTAAAGCATAAACACTCACCGAATACTCCTAGCTAAAACAGAAACTAGTTAGTAATCAATGCATGATCTTAGTTCATGTTAAGATGGCTAATGCAACACATGCAAAATGCAACTAAGATAGGCTCGGCTATTCTAAGATGGCATATGAGATGCTACAGATAACATGTATTCAACTCTGAATTGAAATACAATGCAGTTAGTATGATGCGCCGAGCCGGTGCATGCAAGACAGATGAATGGATGCAATCATGTGAGCATAAGGATGCTAATTGAAACATGCCCTAAAACTAACCATCATAAGCTGGTAAATAAAAGGGAGAAAGACGTGGGGTTGGAAGACATGCATCACATACACGCACACTTATTACAACAGTTGGCCCTCTCGACGGAGGGTCCGAATAAATAATACAGAACCGACTAATTAACTAACTATTCTGGCTAATTAATTATTACACAACCGAAATTGAAACAAATTACAGCTAATTATTACACAACTCTAATTAATTAACAAACTAAGTAAGCAATTAAACTAGCATGCAAACTACATGAATGTGGACTGCCTCAGCTCTGCCTTGAATGATAAAGGATGCATGCATGCTCGAGTCGCCTTGTCGGGAAATCCATCGCGATGCCCCGGCTTGCCTTTGTTTGCAATTGATTTCAGAAATTTGCACAAAGCTCCAGAGAGATGAAACTCCACCCCGGGAAACTGTGGGAAGGCTGCCGACCAGCTTATAGGCATGGGAGACCAGCTACCGACCACCTTTTGTGGTGGAAACCAAAAAAAGGGGTCGGCCTGCCAGTAAATCTGGTCGGCCGACCAGTTTCCTCTCCTGGCTTTTGGTTTTCTGCAACAAAGGGAAAGAGAGAGGCACGGCAAAGTATTTGCAACATATGTGTGCACGACCACTCTCCCCATCATTGCATAAGCTCAAGGGAGTGTAATCCTCGACCCTCGGGCCACCGGTCGCGCATCTCGATGCATGATGGCCGAGGAGTCGAATTGCACGACTCAATGTGAAATGTATGCACATGCAAGCACCTAAAGCCAACAACTCCGTCATGGGTAGTCAAGAGTGTCGGCGACCGGGAATCGAGGCACGTTTTGTCACTTTGAGTACGAAACGTCCCTCGTTTCCCGTGTTTGGGCTAACTTCTATTCCAAACACAATGCAACAAACAATGGCATGCACAATGCGACTTTAAGTATGCAACTTAAATGCTATGCAACTAAGTGATGCAAACGTGCAAAGGATGACATGCAAACATGCAACTAGCATACACAATGCTATGAACTAACAATGGCATACTCAATGCACGTGGTACTTAGCATACACAATGCACCTAAGAACTAACATACACAATGAGATGAACAAGGCATGCACAATGCAATGATCAATCATGCGACAATGTGGCATACTCAATGCTATGGAATACAATGGCATACTCAATGCAAAAATGGACTTAAACCAAAATGAATGGGCCTTAGCCACACCCAAATCAGTGGCCAAACATGATGAAAACAAGACTCCAAAACTCATGCTAGCATACACAATGCAAGGACCTAAGCCCAAGGGCACAAAATGCAACTCTACAAAAGCATTGAAATGATGAAATATGGCATACAATGACACATGTTCCAGCTCTGAAATGACATACAAAATGGCTCCGAATCATGCAAACAACTCACACAATGCATGTTGAAAGGCTCAAGTACCGAAGCTAGTGAAGCACATTACACTAGAGGCATGCAAGGCGATGCTCAAATGATGAAACCAACCCCAAACAGACCCTATGCAGGCCCAAAACAGTAGCAAAATGGGTTGGGATGATGGCTTGAAAGGCACAAAAGTGAAGCTCATGCAATGGCTCGCAAATAGGGCATAAATGCACAACTCTAAAGAGCACTTAAAGCATGGAAAATATGGAAGTGTAGCACCCCTATAAGCTCTGAAATATCATGCCCAATGATGCCAAAACATGTAAATAGCTCAAGTTAAGCATGCAAGGGACCTCCAAACTCAAAGCTAGTCAATGCTATTACACAACAAGTATGCATGGCTAGCATTTTTCGACCAAGAGGCCTGAAGATAGAGCTAAGGCAGTCCAAAATATGAACAAAATCAGTTTGAAGTATGGCCAAAATATGCTAGAATAGAGGGCCAAAACAACATGCATTGTGAGCTAGTGAACATGATTTACACTACAAGCATATGAAGCATGTGAAGGACTACCAAACCAAGCAAAAACAGAGTCATGGCATGCCAAATGATGGCCAAAAACCCACTGAAACAAGACCAATATATGCAAGAATGACATGCTCCTTTGATAAGCCATGAAAGAGATTACTCTACACATGCAAGAAGCAAGAAAAAGGGGACCAAACCAGCCATGGTCAGAGCCTAGGCAGGTCCTAGAAGTCACCAAAAAGTGCCTGAACTAGGCCTCCAAATGGTATAAACATATGCTCCTTTGGTAGGCCAAAAATGCTAGTAAACAAGACAACAAGAGAGAGGGTCACCCCTCTCTGATTTAGGCCTCAAAGCCACATTCTCACCACTAAAAATCCACTGGATTTCAGTGGTAGGAAGGCCAAGCAAAGACTAGCTCGAATGCCTTATGGCATGGTACAAAACAAGGCTAAGAAGAGCATGCAAGAGAGTAGATGACCCCCAACACCAAAAGAGCCTTAAACAAACATGAAAAACACTTAAATATGAAGCTTTTTTCAGTTGACAACAAAGCTCAAATAAGTATGCAAATGAGGCTAAGAGAAGGATCAAAATAATGCTTAAAAGAGGGAAAAGGAGTTACCCTTGAAGCTCAGCAAAACCAGCAACTTTTCTGAACCAAAACCCAACTCTTGAGACCTCTCAAAACCCTCCAGCAACTCAGCAACAATGGTGGAGGTGTATGGTTATGAGGTGGTGTGCAATAAGCCAAGAACAAAGCACTTTCTAAGCCTAAAATATAGAGACAAAGAGAGAGATATAAGCTTTGCCTTAGAACAATTTTTCAACCTGGTATAAGGAGAGGGAGAGCCTCTCTTATAGAGTTTCAAAGCCAAAGCTTCTCCAAGAAGCTAAAAACTTGGTTGCAAATCCTCCATACACGTGTATGGAGGATCCAGTCCGTGCCTTCCAGCTGGCACAGCTGGCATGCACTCAGACAGACAAAACAGGAGGAAGCTGGCCGACCAGAAAAGGTGGTCGGCCGACCACTTCCCCTGGTCGGCCGACCAGGGCAAGTGGTCTCCTACAAAACAAGGTGGTCGGCAGGCACAATAGGTGGTCTCCACTTTGAAGGCAAGCTAGTGGTGTGGTGGGAGACCAGCAAATGTGGCCCAAAGACCAAGAAAACTAGCTTCCTGACAAGAAAATCGGCTAGCGGGGAGAAAAGGTGGTCTCCCACCCTTGTTCCACCTCCCAAACAAGGAAAACAAGGTTCGTGCCAAAAATGAACCAACACGGATGCAAAACGAGAGTTTGGGGGGCAAAGCGCGCGGCCGGGTGCCCCGAAAACTGGTTGTTGAGCACCAAAAGTGGCGTACGGCCACAAAAGTGGTCTCCCGGACCATAGTGTCCCTCTAGACAGAGGAAACAAGGTGTGTTCCAAAAAAACCGTGCCAAACGGAGAATGTTAAGCTGTCCCGAGCCGAGGCGCGCGGCCGACAGCTCTGAAAACCGGAAACAAGTCTCCAAATGGGAACAGTGGGCTACGATCACGAAAAGTAGCCTACGACCACTGAGAGATGGTCTACAAGACCTCTCCCTCCCTTTGGGAAGAGAAAACAAGACCTGGTCCGCAGACCGAGTCAAGGCACAAAAAGTTCCGAGGCTCGGAGGGTAAGGCTCTCAGCCGAAACTCCGAAACGTCAGAATGAGCACAACATGCACCATCACCGAGCCCTCAATCGATGACATCTGAGTCTTGAGGTCGGTCAAAAATGGGGTGTCTACAGTGGTCGTTATCCGCCTCACTTGTGCGCAGTTGGGCTGAGATATTTGCTTCCAACTCAGAAAGGGAATACACACCTGATTAGTTAGATCAGCACTTGATAATCAGTATGGAGGACATGATGTGTCAACTCCAAGAGACCATGCAGGCCATACAGCAAGATGCTGCTTGTCAGGCGGAGGTTACTGCTCATCAAGCAGAGGTTGTAGCTCAGCAAGCAGAATTAATTGCCAGGCTTCAACAACAGCAGGAACCATAACCAGCCGGAGCATCTGCTTCGCATCCACCCCCACCCCTACCCCCACCTAGGGTTCCAACACCTGGGGAAACAGCTCACGTCCAGGAGAATACAGACGTTCCAACAAGGCTAGTCCCACCACCAGTTCTACCACAAACTTCAAAAACACCGGCCTTCCTAACAGATACACCGTTTGAATTGGAGGTGGATCCAACAGCTCTGAAAGCAAGTAAGCTTGAAAAGTTGTTCAAGCAAGCCCAGGGAGTTAACTCGATCCTGGACATAGAAGATGGATACACTGATTCGACGGTGACATTACCGGACAGGTTCAAGATGCCTCACATAGATCGCTTTGACGGCTCAGGCGATCCTATGGTTCATTTGAGGCTATTTTCTGATATTCTACGTCCGATGGGCTTGACTAGACTCCAGAAACTATCACTCTTCGGTCGGACCTTGTCGGGTATTACGGCCATATGGTACGCCAAGCTGGAGGACTCAGTGAAAAGGAGTTGGGAGGAGATGGCTAAGGCCTTTGTCGCCCAATATTCATACAACACTCAAATCGAGGTCACGACTCGTGATCTTGAGGCAACTAGGCAAGAGTCGAAGGAGGGATTTTCTGACTTTGTCACTCAGTGGAGGGCCAAGGCCTTGTAGACCGCCCCGAGAACTCCGCTCTCCGCGCCGCAAGGGCGCGAATCGTTTTGTTCTGAGCTACTACAGTTCGGACTTGTGTCATGGTTCTGAATCTAATCTCACAATGTGCAATGTGAGACCGATAAATCACCAAAGAGTCCAACTCCGGCAAATCGTTTTGGAAAATCGATTTTAATAAAGAAGTGCCAAACATGGACTGCTTTGCCAGATACAGAGTCGCCACCTAAATATTTTGTTTTGGGGGAATTTAGGAAACCCTGACTCATGCCTAAGGCCACGTGTCCATCATCACCAAAGTTGCCTCGGCTCGAGAACTTGGGTACGAGAGGGGAAGGTCATGTAATGAGCACCCCCGCTCACCCGATCAAAGATCAGCCTGTACTAAGGATGATATTTTATTTTTGAAAACACGTGTGTTCTTATTCCGGTTATTAACCTAGAATTACTATGTGATGCGCGCAGCATACAAGTATAGACTAGATCGCCTAAGTTGGAACAGAACATTGCACGTTCGTTTGTGAAAACGGTTTGAAGTTTGCTACTCGCAAGTAGGCTAAGACGAGGATTCTGATGAATTGTTCCAATTCAAGCAATCCAACCTTCATCCACAGGCACTCATGCAGTTATATCAATTAAGCAGTTAGCCTCATGGTAAGCATGCTAACATGGCAACATACACATCTCATGCAGTATGCTAAAGCGTAAACACTCACAGTGTACTCCGACCCAAAACAAAGAACTAGATAGAAATCATGCATGATCCTAGTTCATGTTAAGATGGCTAATGTAACACATGCAAGAATGCAACTAAGATAGGCTCGGCAATCTAGAATGGCATATGAATGCGACAATTCGATACATGTATTCAACTTGGAATTGAAATACAATGCAGTTAGTATGATGCGCCGAGCCCGGTGCATGCGAAACATATGAATGGATGCACGCATGCAAGCATGAGGATGCTAATCGAAATATGCCCTAAAACTAACCATTGTAAGCGGTTAAGTAAAAGGGAGAAAGAAATGGAGGTTGGAAGACATGCATCACACACACGCACGCTTATTACAACAGTTGGCCCTCTCGACGGAGGGTCCGAATAAGAAGCTAACTAGCTAATCTAAGTTAATTAAACTAATTATTACATCACAAAACTAATTAACTAACAAGTTAACTAATTAAGTACAAAACGAAGCTAATTAACTAATCAAGTTAACTAACTAGTTATTACAACACAAATAAGCAGCTAAATGCATTAACTACTTAAGTACAGAACCAAAGCATAAGCTAGCTAAGGAAAATAAGCTAAGTAAAGCAGTAAAGAGAGGTTCTCGGGAAGAGGAGTGCATAAATACTCAGTCGCTTCTTTTGGAAATCCATCGCGATGCCTCAATTTGCCTCTGTTTGCAACTGTTCTCAGAACCTTGTACAAAGCTCCACAAAGCTTCAACTCCACCATGAGAACCTGTAGGAACATGGCCGACCACTTTCTGGAGTTGCCAACCACCTGGGGGTGTTGCCAGCCACTGGCCGACCACTTGCCATTGCTGTAGACCAGAAAAAGTGGTCGGCCAGCTAGTTTTCCTGGTTGGCCGACCAGTTTTTGCTTCACTCTTCCAGCTTGCTGCAATAGAGAGCAAGAAAGGGCATGGCAATGTATTTGCAAGATATGTGTGCACAACCACTCTCCCTATCATTTCATAAGCTCAAGGGAGTGTGGTTCTCGACCCTTGGGCCACTAATCACGCATCTCGATGCATGATGGCCGAGAAGCCAAATTGCACAATTTAATATGAAATGAATGCACACATAAACACATAAAGCTTTGACCTCTATCATGTATGATCAAGAGGGTCGGCGACCGAGAATTGAGGCACGTTTAATCACTTCAAGTATGAAACGTCCCTCATTTCTCATGTTTGGACTAACACCTAATCCAAACACAATGTAAGCAACAATATGCATACACAATGCAATTAACAACATGGCATACACAATGCTAAGAATAACATGGCATACACAATGCAAAGAACAACATGGCATACACAATGCAAAGAACAACATGGCATACGCAATGCAATGTAACATAAGCATGCAAACGATATGGCATACACAATGCTAAGAACAACATGGCATACTCAATGCAATGTGACATAAGCATGCAAACAACATGCAAACAAACATGCTCAACGGACTTAAACCAAAAGTGGACAAATCTCAATCGTGCCCAAATCAGTGGTCATAATGACGAAACTAAGGCATGAAGATCAAGACAAGCATGCTCAATGCAATGGCCCATCACCTAGGCATAAGAGCACAACCCTCAAGGGTGCTCAAAGAGTGACAAATGTGGAAGTGTAACAACACTAAATGCACTGAAATTAAGCAAGAAATGATGCCAAATCATTCAAACAACATAAGCATGGCATGCTAGGGTCCTTAAGGCATAAGGCTAGGAAAGAGGATTATACAAAGGAACATGCAACACATGGCACAAATGCATGAACCAACCATGGACAGAGCTTAATTAGGTCTAAACAAAGACCAAAACATGCTAAGATGAGGGCTTGAGGACCTAGGCAAGATGGCATACATGCTAGGCCACAAACAAGGCAACAATGCATAACACTCAAAGGCACTTGAAGAGTGAATGAAGTGGGAACATGGCGATGCTACATGCTCTGAAATAACATATGAAATGATGCCAAATCATGTACATGATACAAATGAAGCATGCTATGGTACTCATGCTTCTACAGTTCGGACTCAAATGTCACAGTTCTGAATCTAATCCCGCAAAGTGCAATGCGAGACCGATAAATCACCAAAGAGTCCAAATCCGGCAAATCGTTTTGGAAAACTGATTTTTAAGAAAGAAGTGTCAAACATGGACTGCTTTGCCAGATACAGAGTCGCCACCTAAATATTTTATTTTGGGGAATTTAGGAAACCCTGACTCGTTGCCTAAGGCCACGTGTCCGTCATCACCAAAGTTGCCTCGGCTCAGGAACTTGGGTACGATTGGGGAAGGTCATCTATGATCACCCCCGCTCACCTGATCGAAGATCGGCCTGTACTAAGCATGATATTTTGTTTTGAAGACGTATGCGTTCTTATTCCGGTTATTAGCCTAAAATTATTATGTGATGCGCACAACACACAAGTATAGACTAGATCGCCTAAGTTGGAACGAAACATTTCATGTTTGTTCATTTGAAAATGGTTTGATGGTGCTACTCGCAAGTAGGCTAAGACGTGGATTTGCCACCCTCAAGTGGGCTTAAAACTCGCATTTCAATGAATTGTTCCAATTCAAGTAATCTAACCTTCACCCACAGGCATTCAGGCAGTTATATCACATAAGCAAATAGCCTCATGGCAAGCATGCTATCATGGTAACACTCACACTCATGCAAGATGCTAAAGCATAAAAGCTTACCTAGTACTCCGAGCCAAAACAAAAGCTAGTTAGTAATCAATGCATGATCCTAGCTCATGTTAAGATGGCTAATGCAACACATGCAAAATGCAACTAGAGATAGGCTCGGCTATTCTAAAATGACATGTGGAATGCGACAACTCGATACACGTATTCAAGTTGGAATTGAAATACTGTGCAGTTAGCATGATGCGTCGAGCCCGGTGCATGCAATACAGATGAATGGATGCAAACATGCGAGCATAAGGATGCTAATTGAAACATGACTTAGAACTAACCATTGAAAGCGGGTAAGTAAAAGGGAGAAAGACGTGGGGTTGGAAGACATTCACACACTCACGCACACTTATTACAAAATTCGCCCTCTCGATGGAGGGTCTGAATAAATAATACAAACCGAATAAATAATCAACTACCCTAGCTAATTAAATATTACAAAACCCTTAACTAATTTAAACAAATTAACTAAGCTATGAAACTAAAGAGGCCGCCGCAGCTCCGCCTCGGAATGATTGAATGATGCATGCTCGATCACCTCGCTCGGAAACCCATTGCCATGCCACATGTTGCCTCTGTTTGCACTGTTTTATATCTCTGAAAACTGCACAAGTCCCAATGATGCTTCTGAACCACTCCCTGAGCACTGTGAGATGTCACCGGCCAAGATATAGGAACGCCGGCCAGGTGGAATTGGTCATCGACCATTTGTGAGGATATCGACCAACAATTTTTAGTCGATCGGCACTATAGATGGCCGGCCAGCCATATCTTCCTGCAGAATGCTGTTTTGCTGCAGCAGAGGACAAACAGAGCATGGCAATGCATTTTCAAGGCAATGTGTGCACAAACACCCTCCCTATCATGCTATTAACTCAAGGGAGTGTAGTGCTCGACCCTCGGGCCATCAATCACGCATGTTGATGCGTGATGGCCAAAGGAGCCAAGTGTGCGAATCAATGTGGAATGAATGCAACAAAACACATGAATGCCTAGAACTCTATCATGTTAGATCAAGAGTGTCAGCGACCGAGGATCGAGGCACGTTTCGTCACTTCAAGTACGAACGTTCCTCGTTCCTCGTGTTTGGTTTGACACCCCAAACCAAACATAATGCAATGCAAGCATGCCAAATGCAATGCAACATGGGGACATTATGCAATGCAACAAGACTAGTGGCATGCAAACAAACCCAATGCAATATGAGTATGCAAGCAAACTTGCAAACAACCCAAGCATGTAACAAGTATGCATTAATGTCATGCAATGCAACTAACTAAACATCATGCAATATACCCAATATGTAAACATGATGCAATACGAACATGCAAATATCATGAAAGCAAACATGCTCAATGGACTTAAACCAAAAGGACAGACCTCAGCCATGCCCAAATCAGTGGCCAAAACACTAAAATGAAGGCACCAACACGCAAAACGAACATGTACACATATTGGTCCATCACTTAGGCACAAAGAGGACAACTCTCGAAAGCACTCAAAGAGTGAAAAGCATGCAAGCGTGACAACACTACATGCTCTGAAATGATGTTGAGGATGATTCCAAATCATACATACGAGTCAAGCATAACATGCAAGAAAGCTCAAGGCTTAAGGCTAGCAAAGTGGTTTACACTATGACCATAACAAGTGAGCCCCAAAGGGCCAAAGTGACTTAAAACAATCCCAAGGTAGACCAAGACAAGGCTAGAACATGCATGGAATGAGGCCAAAACATGTTAGAAAGGTGGGCACAAAACATGAAGCATGTAAGGCTACAAAGGGGCGTTACACTACACCTATTACAACCAAGTATGGCATGACTTAACCAATAAAAATTAGAGTTATGATATGTTAAAATAAGCCCCAAAACCCACTTAGATGGCATCCCAAATGCCTAAGCATGGTGGCATGCACAATGATGCACTCTTAAGGCATAAGACACTAACTCTTCAAAGCTTTGAAAGGATGGAAAATGCAAGTATATGAGCATGAAATATGGACTGAAATACCATATGAGATGATGCCAAATCATGAAAAAGGTCCAAGTAATGCATGCTAATCGCTTGGACCCTCAATGCTAACAAGCTAGGATGTATGGTAGCTATACAAAGCAATGCATGTATGATAAAAACAACAACAAACAGAGCTTTAGCATGCTGAAATATGGCTAGAAGTCCCTTTGAGTTGAGCCAAAATATGTGAGCATGATAGTCCAAATGCATGATGCATGTTAAGGCAAATGAGGGGATTACAAGGTAAGCACATGGTGCATGCAAGAAGCCATTAAACCAACTTTGGACAGAGGTGTAAAATGGCAAAATAAAGCCTAATACATGCTGAAAGGAAGTCAAAACATGCTAAGCAACCATGCTACCATTATGAGCCAATAACACAAGCATATGATACACAAGGAGAGGGGGGTGTCCTTCTCCTATACAAGACTCTAAAACTACCTTTCCAGCACTGAAAATCCTCTGGATTTCAGTGGTAGAAAGGTCATGCAAAGGCAAGAACAAAGGCCAAAAGAGGTGGCTCAAAATAAGGCCAAACAAGGCCTAAGAGGGGGTAGACAAACCCCAACCCAAAAGAGACCTTAAACAATCATCTTAAACATATAAAAATAGAACTTTTTTCAGTTTATAGTTAAGCTTGAAACAATATGCAAATAGGTCTAAAAGCTTAAGCCAAAATGGGGAAACAAAAGGTTAGTTGCTCACCTTTGAAGAACACCTTCAAGAACACAACTCCAGCCACTCCCTTGTATCAAAACCAGCCCAAGAACTCTGAGACAAACTTCCTAGTGCCTCAGCAACCAAAGGAAGGTATTCTACTAGGTGCTCTAGTGCAAAAGTATGAACAAAAACACACTTTAGGTCACAAACATACACACAAATATAGAGAGAGGGAGATATAGAGAGAGAGGGATATATGAACTCTATATCTATTTTTGCTGAACCCCTGGAAAGAGAGGGGAGGCCCCCCTCTTATAGAAATCCAATTTTGTAAAGCTTCTTGGAGAAGCTAAGCAAGGCTCAAATCCCTCTATACACGTGTATGGAGGGGGGGGGGGGAATTGTGCATGCCAGCTGTGCCAGCTGGCACAAAATATCTATATAAAGCAGATGAACAGGGCTCGGCCAGAAAATATGGCCGATCGACCAACATGAGGGGCCGACCGACAAAATATAGTGCCGATCGGCCAATACTCTTGGCCGATGGCAAGAACAAGGGGCCGATGGCTTCATGCCATAGCCGATGGGGTGTGGGGATGGCCAACAAGCCACCCTCTTCCCTCAGAAGCAAAACCACAAGTGTTTGGTCCACAACCAAGCACAAAATAGACAAGTTGAGAGATCTTGAGGCAAGGCACGTAGCCGAGACCTCCGAGAACTCAAAACGAACACGAGCATGGATGATCACCGAGTGTTCAAATGATGACGTCCAAGTCTTGAGGACGGTCAAAAATGGGGTGTCTACAGTGATCGGCTAGGAACTCCGCTACCGCTCTCCCTTTCACAACTTGCGCGTCATGTACTTCAGATCGAATTCGAAGAGAAGAAGCAATGAACGAGCTAGCCTACCTGTAAGTGCTGGTTTCTCGAAGAGATATTTGATGGGATCTAATCTCGAAACCAGTATTACAGAGTGAGCTAACAGGTAGTGCCTCAACTTCCTAGTAGCCCATACCAAGGCCAAACAAGCCTTCTCCAACGAAGTGTAGCGGGTCTCGTAATCTAGCATTTTCTTGCTCAGGTAGTAGATAGCCTTCTCCACCTTATCCTCAGATTCCTGCGCAAGCATGTAGCCCATTGTCGTGTCGGTCACTGATAGGTACAGAATCAACGGTTTCCTCGGCTCTGGCGGCGACAACACAGGTGGGTTCTGTAGATATGCTTAATCTGTTCGAAAATAACTTGGCATTGGTCATCCTATTGGAACTTCTTTCCTTTCTTCAGGAGACCAAACAGTGGTTTACAGTCAAGGTTAATTTTACAATAAACCGTCTTATGAATTGCACTTTACCCAGAAAGCCTCGCACCTCCTTTTCAGTCCTCGGTGGTGGCATTTCTAAGATGGCCTTGATTTTGGAAGGATCGACCTCGATGCCCCTCTGCATGATCAAGAACCCCAACATTTTCCCTACTATAACACCAAAAGTACATTTTTGAGGATTCAGCCGCAATCGATACTCTCTGATCCGTTGGAAAAATTTGCTCAAGGCGGTGTAGTGGCCCTCTCTTTCCTTGGACTTGACAATCATGTCGTCCACATACACCTCAACCTCTTTGTGGATCATATCGTGCAAGATTGTGGTTGTAGCCTGTTGATTTGTAGCCCCAGCATTCTTGAAACCGAACGCCATCACCCTATAACAGTAGGTTCCCCACGGGGTAGTGAAAGAAGTTTTCTCCCTGTCTTCGGGTGCCATCAAAATCTAATTGTAGCTTGAGAACCCATCCATAAATGAGAGCAGCGCAAGCCCAGCAGTGAAGTCCACCAATTCGTCGATATGCGACAGAGGAAAGTCGTCCTTCGGACTGGCCTTGTTTAGATCTCTGAAGTCCACACATACCCGAATTCTGCCATTTTTCTTTGGCACCGAAACTATATTGGCCAACCAAGTTGGATACTCAGATACTAACAGGAACCTTGCATCAATCTGATTGGTGACCTCTTCTTTGATTTTCAGAGCCCAGTCCGAGCGGATCCTTCAGAGCTTCTGCTTAACAGGTTGGGCCTCTGGGTCAAGAGGGATCCGGTGCTGCACAATCTTAGGATCAATTACAGGCATGTCTTCGTAGGACCACACGAAAACATCTTTAAAATCTTTTAATAAAGCGACTAAGCGCTCGCGTTCCTCAGAAGACAATGTGGACCTGATCTGGACCAGCCGCGGGTCCTTCTCAGTACCAACATTAATTGAGGTGATTTCATCAACCAAAGGTTTTACAAACCTCTCCTGCTCTTGATTAAGCAAATATTTCAAAACCGGAGGAATTTCTTCCTCGTCGTTTTCATCGAAGTTTTGAAAGTCCTGATTAATGCAATAAACTAAAGGCACAAAAAAGTACTCAGAAGCCACAGTTGCACCATTCTTATTAATAACATCCAGTCCGTTTGATTCTTCGGTTACAACCGACTCAAAAGAAAAAGAAAAAGACAACCTGGATAGGACACTGGTATCCGGGTTATCAACCCCAGGAATACCTGACTCAAACTCAGAGGAGCTGGAATCTGATTCCGACTCCACAGACTCTGTGGAATCAGATTTCGGTTCACTACCTGACCCAGAACTGCTCGATAAAAAGTCTTTCTCGTATTGCGAGACGAGGGAGGGTGCGATGGATACATCGAGCATGCCAGAAGGTGGGCCCACAGCCGCTTGATCCCTGATCATGGAAACTGAGAAGTTATCTCCCAAGCACTCCGGTGTGATTTGAGGATCTAAGAGGAGACAAGCCAGCACTGCTCCTATCTCAATTTCTATGCTCTCGGACTCATCCTCCTTGCACTGCTCAGCCTCAGCGGTGGGTCAATCTGCTCTTCCGCAACTTCATCCCTGACAACTGAAGGTCAAAAAAGATCTCGAAGCCGGGCAAACGCCGCTTCTCTGAATTCAACCATGGCTCTGGAAAGCCACAAAACGGGAAATCTTCCCCCTCCCGAACAAAGCGTCCATTTAGGGTTCCTTGGATAGGTTTGTGCACCAGCTCGTAGTGCTTCCCGGCTTGCTTAGCACTGGCTCTTCCGGCCACTTCCCTTCCTTTCCTTGCCCAATCCTCTTTGGTAGGCGAGTAACCTAAACTAAAGGTATAAGGGTTGTATGGCACTTCAGCCATTGTAGCGACACCCTTCTGACCATTTCGTGCCAATCCCATTCTGGGCATGTGTTGAAGCTTGTTCATGAGGTAGACAGACTGCGCACTAACGTATAGTCCCTCATCAACAACTAGCATATCCTATACAACCCAAGCCTCAGCCAAGGTGAATCCTGACAAAAACACATCCTCCATGTCGTGCTCAATCTCCAGAACTAGTGTAGAAACCTCTGGCGGCGGATGTATGGACGAGTTCCCAAAAACAATTGTCACCCCCTTCCCGTAGGGGTACTTCAGCATCTGGTGTAAGGTGGAAGAGACAACCCTCACTTGGTGCAGCCACGGCCGCCCAAGGAGTAGATTGAAGGTGGCTGGAACATCCAAGACATGGAACTCGATGTCCTGCTGCCCTGGGCCAACCTGAGTCTTGATCCGTACCGTCCCCATCACCTACCGACTGGTGTTATCATAGGCCCGAATTACCTGGGCTATAGGCGCGAAATCTACGGGCTTCAACCCGATAGCATACGCTGTTTGCGATGGACATACATTGATTACAGATCCCGTATCGACTAGGACCATCGGTATCCATTTTTCTTTACACTCCACAGAGATATAAAACAGTTTGTTATGATCAGAGCCCTCAGGCGGTAGTTCTTTGTCTGTGAAGGTCAAGGTCAGTGAAGCTCGACCTGGGAAAACCAACCCCACCAACTGCTCGGGCGTTGTATCAATTGAAAGCTTGGCCTTGTCCATGGCTATAAGGACGGCTTGTCTATGAACCCTTGAGGCCATAAGCAATCCCTAGATGGAGATGTCTACTTGAATTTTCTTTAGCTGTTTCAGCAAAGCTTCCTCCTCTAGCAGTTTTTCTTTCTACCTCTATGCTTCTTTGTCTTTCCCGGATGCCTCCGGCTGCTCCAAATGTGGGGGCTTGAAGTACCGCGCCACTCCGGGTCATATGGTCAACCTCCTCAGTGTACCAAGTGTCATCTGTTTGGTTCGGC
The DNA here is from genome assembly GCA_030407325.1 of Camellia japonica. Taxonomy (NCBI): domain Eukaryota; kingdom Viridiplantae; phylum Streptophyta; class Magnoliopsida; order Ericales; family Theaceae; genus Camellia; species Camellia japonica. The sequence goes on from JAPPVO010000003.1 coordinate 106,253,576, forward strand.
CCCCAGTCCTCGTTAGTGTGGGCAAGACGTAATTCATCGTCTTCCCACCACATGCCCTCGGCAACCAACAGACAGTTGTCCGGTTCTGCTATAACTGTTCCTGTGTTCTCAACACATTCTGCCCCCTCAGGTGCCTTGGCTTTTCTAGCCCTTTCATTATTCTCGATCCTCTCTTGCTCAAACCTCTTCAATACAACCTCTTGTTCGGTGTCTGCTGTACACAAACTGCCCAAGTCCCAAGCAAAATTCTTCGCACCGGTGCTCTCTGGCGATTCCTCATGATTCTCTGCCGTTCCGGCCACTGTAGATGTTCCTGCTTCTGATTGTCCCTGCCTTGACTGAGATCCCTCATCAATATCCGGCTCGTCACTGAGCCATCCAGTGGTATCTGCTGATCCATGTAGGTCAAACCAGTTGATGCTCACATCCCCCGGGTCCTGCTTATTAAAGAATTATAGATTCGCAATGTCCTCCTCAAGTTCCGCCAAATCATCGAGCCCCTAGCTTGGCCCATCTTTTCGGACCACATTGATCTCTGCCCCAGTTGGCAACTCTACCCTCAGCTTGGCCTGATCTGTTGACATTATATAACCGCACGGGTTGTATGCTTCCTCAGTAAAGCTCCCAGATCCCTCAGGTTCTGAACCAACATTCTCATTCACCTCCAAAGTCATCCCAGTCTTATCTTCGACAGTCACCACCACTGGCTTGGGCTGGGTTAGGGAGGTGCTCATCATGCACAAGGCTATGCTATTTGGGATGAACACCTCAGGCTTAGGCAGGTGAGAAGGAGTGATGTATATGCTAGGGTCGTATGGCACAACCCTGGTTTAGATCAGGTTGATTTGCTTGGGTGGTGGAGGTAAGCTTCGATTGAGCGCTCAGTGATCGTGCATGTTTGAGCTCGTTTCGAGCTGAACCGAACTACGTAAGCTTCTACGAGTGTTCCTGCGTCTCCTCCCAGAGCTGGTGAAAGCTTCTGATGCCAAAGTAGGCCCGGTTTGCGCCTCGTCATCAAGCCAGGCTATACACCCAGAAAGGGCACAACTGAAACTGGGAGTGGGGGCCAGAAGTTCTCTCGTCCTCCATGCTGTGGCATACCGGGCTAGCTGTGCGCCTCAGATCAGAAATGAAGTTAGGTACTCTATTCCCTCTTCCGGGCAAGTCTAGTCGTGCCCGAACTGACACTGAAACCGGAATGGAAAGTAGAAGAGATAGTGTGTCAGACCAATCAGCTGAATCCCGGGCTAGCGAGACATGTTGTAGCTCATCACCGGTAGATTAAGCCAGGGGCAGCGCCAAGCAATGTTGACAGCAGATAGACTGCACATCCATTCACACCACCATCCCTCATCTGAGGCATCAACTAGTCGTTGCCAGAAGAAATAGTCGCGTGCTGAATATGTTGGGCATGAGTCCACTACTTTCAACTTGTCCATCAGCCATATCTGGGGAGAGATGAAAAATAAGAGAGATTAAAGAATAGAGAGGTGTACATGGAGAGAAAAGTGAGAAAGGGTTTTGAGAGAAAAACAGAGCCCGAGGGCTAAGTGATGTGAGAAATACACATGTGAGAAAGGTGGGAAACATTACCTGTAAGAGTAGTGGGCTTCCTGCAAATCTGGTTGTCTCCCAGCGACGGAAAGCATCCAAACCCATCAGAGTCTCAGCTAGTGTCATGCCAATGCAGCTCTTGACTTCTTTCAAGCCTTGGACAACCTCAATCAAATGAACGTTGGGCCTTCCAAAGCTAGGGGCAACCAAGAAATGAGACAACATGCACAAGCAGAGGGCGTGTCGCCGAAAGCTTTGCCAAGGATGATCACCGCGGTTACCGGCATCAGAAAATCGATGAATCAAGCTGGGAATAACCAACTCCCCATTCTGAATCAAAGACAGAGCATCATGCAAAGTAAGCCCACACATCCGTCCTAAAGCTTGGATGTGGCCAAAGCGAAATTGGGGCAAGATCTCTTCATCGCGCCGAGATTCCATCAAAGCTTGGAAATCTTCAATAGTGGGACATATCTCTTGTTCGCCAAAGCTAAAAACGTGTGTAATCGGGTTCTAACATCTAGCCGCAGCATGAAGGAACGGAAAATGCAACGAGGTGCGACTAAGTGTGAATAGTGCATTTATCCCGAAACCCTAGAAATTCAGCTTTTTCGAGCCATCTAGAGCTGCAATCCAATCGGAGAGTTTTTTGGCAAAGAATGGTTCCATTTGGAGCAAAAACAGAACTGAAATGAAGAAATTACGAAGCTGGAGCTTTTGTAGAAGATAAGGTGTTGAGTGGAAGCCAAGTGCCAACAATCTGGAGGTTTTTTGCATTAGTGGCCGACCGGCCAAGTTTGATGGCCGACCGACCATTTTTATAGCCGATCGGCTAGTGCTAGTGGCCGATGGCCCTATATGGTGGCCGGTGGCCTCCTCCTTTGGCCGATGGCCTCTCCTTTTGCTCCCTGAGCTGTCTATGTGTTGGAAGTGTTGAGAACTTGCGTCTTGTTCAACTTTGGATGCATTTTGTGACGGTTTTGCGAAGTTGTACCTGTGTTGTTTCAATTTGTTTATCGAGTTGTTGCAATTTTTGCTTATCGAGTTGTATTTATGTCGTTTAGCGGTTTGTTACTTTGTTCATTGAGTTGTTGTTGTTGTTGTGTTGCTTATCGAGTTGTTCTTTAAGTTGTCTTACTTTGTTTGTTATGTTTGTTGTGTTGGTTCACCACCTGACTTTGCAATATACAAATGTTAATTTTCATCAATCCCATTTTTGCATGAAATAGTGCGATGCGATGCTCAGAATACAAAATGCAACACTTTTTTACGAAAAAGGGTTGTTTTCATTTCCGATCATGGTTTCTTTTTACAAAAGTACAAGTTTTGAAGAAAATAAAACTGCCTAAGGCTGTACAATGTGTTGATACAACTAGTAAAAAGGAAAACTGAAGCAAAAAGTGTCTGGATCCGCGCAGTCACCTCAGGATCGAGAGGCCCTTCTCGTTCTCTTCCGCGGCTGAGCGGACTCGGAGCTATCATCGTCAGCACCGCTGCCCGAATCGAAGCTGGAGCCCTCCTCAACATCTCTACTCCCCTCCCCAGAACCCGAGCCGGCACCGTCGCCTCCATCCTAAGATGACTCGCACTACGGACTCGCTGACTCCTCACCCTCGTCAGTCTCATCATCCTTCGGGATAGGCTCTGGTGACCTGCTCTTGGGGCAAGCGCATCTGCTCCTACCTCGGCTGTGTGTCGGAGTGCCTCGCCTCTCTCTACCTGCTCTCGGAGGAGGCATCGAAGGTGCCGCTGGGGCGCCCGCTGTGGCTGGCATCTGGAAGGGGACCTGAAAAGGACAGTTTGGCAAATGCATCAGTTATGGTATGCAAAGCTGAGTATGGTATTAAATGCAATGTATGAATACTGTGAGCGGTATATAGGTGCAGTGTATTAATGCAGTATGGTTAAATGCATCAAATCAGTGTGGAACAGATTGCAGAGAGTTTTGGAGTGTAGGTTGAAAGAACTTATCATAATGCCATAAATGCTGAGCAAGTCCATGCTGGTTTGAAGCATCCCCATCAGAGAAGCCGGCAGCTCAAGAGCCTACCCAATGTAATCGATGGAAGCCTGCAAGTGTGGTGAGGTGATTAGCAGTCTACAAAACATAACTGAAATGAAATGAATATGCAATACGTAAAACATGGTGCGTACCAGAGTCAGGCCTTGAACTCTGACAAGCTCGTGACCAGTTGGTGCAGGCTGGATGAGAATCCGGTAAGTCTCTCCAGCGTGTCCCTGGCAGGTCATAGTGGTGGGTAGCTCTGGCCACCCTGCTCTCTATCTCGGCTGGGAGCCTCTCCTACCACGGGTCTGAGTCGCCCTGGATCCTCCCGCTTCCTCTGCTGCGGCTGCAGGTCTGTCTCTTTCACCCCTGTGAGCGCCGGTTAGAGGCGGCATGAGATATGCCTGGATGAAGACAGTGTAGTTACCGTCGAGCCTGAAGAAGTCAACATCCCAGCCCCGGGTAAAGTCAATCATCTCCTGCTCGGTGTCCCTCTCTGTGATCCTCATATAGGTAGGAGGTGGCATCGGGACCACCGGCTCAGGTAAGCCGAGGCTCTATCGCAAGAACCGCTCTCTAAAAAACCACGCCCGACAGACTGGGCCCTCGAACAAGATCTGAAAGCATGAGGCCTCCCGAGCGCCTGCGAACTGATCTCTAACCGCGTCAAGCAGTACTGCCCAGGGCTGCCAGGTGATCTACAAATGGCAGTTATACAGGTTGTTAGCTGCTATTGAAAGTGCAATATGAAGCAAAGCTTAGCTAAACTGTAAGGTTTGAAATACCTCCGCTGCGGTTATAATGTCAAAATATCGGCGGAAGAATGAGAAAGACTCTCGGGGCCTCCGTTCGCACCTCACATCGTATCTGTGTGAATACGGAACCATGGGAGGCATCTCTACCTCCGGCTCTGGGCAAGCCTCGGGAAGCAGGCGTATACCCATAGCTACAGAATGTAAAAGGATGACAGTGAGTATATGTCAAGCAGATGCAGATAAAGCAGAAATTAGATTGAGTACAGTGCATTGTGCAGTGTGTGTAGTGTACAAGTAATGTAAAGCAGAGAACAAATGGTGTGCCGTGTGTCTTGTGCAGTGTGCGCAGTGTACAGATAAAGCAGAAAGTAGTATACAGTGTGTACAGAGAATGGTATGTAGTGTAGTGTACAGTGTGAGCGGTGTAGCATGCAGTGTGCTGTGTGCAGTATACAGGAAATGAAGAGCGAAAATGTAAAGCAGAAAGGTGGGGTGTACCTCCCAGGCTCTCCAGCAGCCTCCTAGCAGGTGCCCACTCTGGCGGGAAGAAGAGCTCATGTACCCGTACAATGTAGCCAAGCCTGCGCTACCCCAGTCGTAGAGGCGGATGCGAGACAGGTCCACTAGTGCACTCAAGAGGTAGAGGCCAATAGTGTTCGCACAGTCAGCAAAGAGAGTGGTGCCGAGCAAGAACATGAGGAACCCCCGGGCATAGTACTCGGTCTCCTCGCGGGTTGTTGGTGTCTCTTCCCTGAAGTAGTCCGAGAACCATGAATACCGCACCATCCCTGGCCGGGAGAGGGGTGAACGAGTCCCTAACAAGAAGATCTGAGTGGCCTCCCACTCGCCCATATCAGTGTCATAAGGGATCGGATCCCCCCTACCCCTATGCCGGTGAGCATAAAAAAGTCAAAGGGAGTCATCGTCATCTCTCCTGCTGTAGAGAGATGGAAGGAATCGGTGGTGTCCCACCACCTCTCCACTAAGGTGCCTAGAAGAGGCCGACTCGTAGTAAGGTGCGAGAGTCCCATGCAGAATGCACCAAAACCAGCCTTATCGACGATGTGACAAACGGCATCGGGTAGCTCCATGTACCAGTCCCGTGCGGCGATGGTACCATATCCTTGGAAGGTGTGTGAATCTCTTTGTGAGCAAGACAATCAGATGCAAGACAGTGTTAGAGGAACAGTGTCCGCATGTGTTCAAAATTGAGAAAAGTGCAGTGTTTGAATGTGCTCAAAATGAACAAGGCACGTGGTGCGCAAGTGTGTTTGGGATGATCAGATGAAGAGCAGTGTGGGCTATCCAAGATATGTGATCTACATTGTGGAAAGTAAAGAAGAAGTGTATACCTCAAAGGTGCCGTGGGATAAGTGTAACTCTGGCTCGCATAGCAGGAGGTCCTCTGGTGCACCTCGTGCAAACCTCCTGAACTGACGAATGCCGTCAGGAGGCAATACATGTACCTCTAGCTGGTACGTCGTCGGATCGAACGGTCAAATGCCTAGCGGCAAAGGCTCAAACTCGGGATCCATCTCCATCCCCGAAGGAGCTCCGCCGTGTGGAACGTCGTTTGCCATCTGAAAAGAAGTTGAAAAATGAGCAAAATGGGCGAGAAATGCCAAAAGTCAACAAAAGTCAACCCTCAAGAAGAGAAAAAGTCAAAAAAGTCAAAACCAGGGAAACGACGCCAAACTCAAGCCAAATTTGTGGAAAACATACCTCAAATGGTGAAAATGGAGAAGAAAGCTCCGAAAACAAGTTTTGTTTGGTTCAAAGTGAAGGAAACTGAAAAGTCTTAGCGAATCAATTTCGCGAGGGGCGTTGGAAAACGCGTGTAAAGCTCGGATATAAGAGGGAAAAGGGTCTAGGAAGGAAGGGGGATGTTTTTCAGCCTTGAAGGTGTGAGGATATGTGATTTGGGGTTGTGTTTTTAAAGCCATCCATGTGGAAGGACCAAACTGCCTCGAGCTTGCCATTTATGGCCGACCGGCCACTTTGTTGGCTGACTGGCCATTTTGTTTTGAGGCCGATGGCTTCCCATAATGGCTGGTGGGTCTCCAATACTCTCTTTGGGTGTTTTTATGTTCTTACATGCCCCCATCTCTCAAGAAAGTACAAGAAAGTGCACTTTTCGGAGCTTAAACGGCCTCCGTGGTAGCCCCGAACTATGTTTTCAGTATGAGGCGCTCAATATGCACAAAATGTATCCTTTTCGTATCCTTTTGTATATTACAAGATTCAAAAATTGCTTTTAAATATGCTGCATTACGGTGTTTTTGTCATGATTGCAAGGTTTGCATTTGTTATATGCCTTTTCACACTCGCATTGAACATGCCTCATCTTGTTTTGAGTTTGTACCTCAACATTGCGGAGAACATGCCTTTACCATGCTTGCATTGAATATGTACATCTCCATGCTGTTGCATGGAACATGCGTTTCGCATCATCCCAGAATATGCATCGTCACGCTTGCATGGTATGTGCATACTGTATTGGATATGTATCCATGATTACATTGCATAGAGTATGCATGTTGCTTTGAACATTGCATTATTGTTGTTTTGCATAGAACAAGCTCTCGTTCACGCTTGCATAGAATGTGCATTTCTCCCTCCTGCATAGAATATGCATCATAATATTGCATAGAGCATGTGCATGCCGTGTTTGAGTAAAACTTGCATTTCTCATCTTTGCATAGAATATGCACCTTTCACATTCACATGGAACATGCATTTGGTATTTAGCATGGAACATGTTGTTGATCTTGCATAAAACATGCATTCTTATTGTATTGTACTTGTCAAAGTTTCTTTCTTGTGCAGGTACGATATTGTATGTACAGTTCATTCAAGGGGATTCCTGGTAAGATTATTCCTGTCCTTTGAACACCCTGCTTTGGTTAGAAGCGTTTAGACCGTGTGCCCGACGCTTACACCTTGCTTCGGTTAGAAGCGTTTGGACCGTGTGCCCGACGCTTATACCTCCCTGCTTCAGTTAGAAGCGTTTGGACCGTGTGCCCGACGCTTATACCTCCTTGCTTCGGTTAGAAGCGTTTGGACTGTGGCCGACGCTTATACCTCCCAGCTTCGGCTAGAAGCATTTGGACCGTGTGCCCGATGCTTATACCTCCCTGCTTCAGTTAGGTACATTGGGTCGTGTGCCCGATGTTGTACCTTGCTTAGGTTAGAAACATTGGGACGTGCTCCGATGTTTATACCACCTTCCGGTGTTTACACTGCTTCCTTTTCTCCTCTCGTGTGTGACGCGTTAGGAGGTGTTTCGTTTGAGACTTCGGGTGCTCCCGATAGTTGCTTTTTAGCCTTTCCTGCGTGAGGCGCAGTTAAAATTGCATAGTTTTCTTACATCCTTTCTGTGTGAAATGTGGTTTGATTTGCGATTCTCACGCGTGGCGTGTTTATTGGTTCACTTCTTCTCATGTGTAAGATTGTTATACCTTGTCGGTTTGCTTAAAATGTTGTATTTATTTTGCATAAATGCTTCATTACAACTCTCTTTGCATAATAATAAGTTATGCCTTTGCATCGTGCATGTCATTTGCATTTTTCCCCAGCCCGCGGGCGCATCTATGTATTATGGTTTTGAATGTCTGTCCAAGTCTTTGGCCTTGTCAAAAATGGGTCGTCTCTGGGCTTTGACATTCACTCCCGTCATTTTATGACTTCCAAGTTCTGTCAAAGAGGGGCAATTGTAGACACTCCATTTTTGACTGTCCTAAAGACTTGGACGTCATTGTTCGAACACTTGATGATTATCTATATTCGTGTTCGTTAAGTACCTGAAGTTTTTGGTGGAGTGCCTCGCCTTCGGATCTCTGAACTTGCCTGTTTTGTTCTTGGTTGTGTACCAAGAGCTTGTGGCTTTATTTCTAAGGGAAGAGGGTGGCCTGCTGGCCAGCCCTACAACCCATTGGCCAGGCCTTATACCCATCGGCCAGGCCTTTTTCCCATCGGCCATCAGTGGTGGCCGGTCGGCCTCACTGACGGCCGGTCGACCTCATTAATGGCCAGTCGGCCACATGTGTTGGCCGAAGGCTTTTTTTTTGCTTTTTCAGATATTTTATATGCCAGCTGTTCCAGCTGTTGGTCACTGAGTGTATCCTCCATACACATGTATGGATAGATAAAGCCAAGCTTTTGGTTTGTTTTTCTATATAAGGGGAGGCCTCTCCTCCATTTTGAGGGTTACCAATTTTCAAAGCTGAAAATTCTCTCTCTCTAGAACTCTCTCTCTCTCTATATATATATATATATATTGTGCTATATTGTGCTTGAAAGTGCCTTTTCTTCACATATTTGCATACAACCCCTTAACCAAGCACCCCTAGCTTGGAGCTGAGGTTTCTTGAGGCTTGTTTGGAGCTTTTAAAGTTGGTTTTGGCTCAGAAGTTGTGCTGTTTGTTGCTGTGCTTCAAGGGTAATGCCTTAATCCCTTTTAAGCTTTATTTTGATCAAGTGTTTGGCCACCTTTGTATGTTGTTTTAGGCTTACTTTTCAACTGCCAAAACCTTTGTTTTTAAGTGTTTAAAATGATGGTTTGAGACCTCTTTGAAGTTAGGGGTGGTCTACCCTCATTTGTTGCTTATTTGCTAAGTGTTGAGCCATCTTTTAAAGCATTTCAAACAACCTTTTTTTGGCCCTTTAACCACTGAATGCCAGACGAATTTCAGTGGTAGAAAACTTATTTTGAGGTCCCAAAAAGAAAGGGGTGGCCCCCTTTTCTCTTATCTTGTTTGCATGTGGTGATGGCCTATGAAATGAGCATGCATTTCTCCCTTCTTGAGGCTTAGTTCGAGCATGTTTTTGTGACTTTTTGGACCTGCTATAACTCTGTTTTAGGCTGGTTTAGTAATTGCTTGCTTGTATCTTGCACTTATAGTGCAATTTTGTTCATTAGCCTAGCATATTTGGTGTTTTAGCCTATTGATCTAGCATGTGTTGGCTCTACTCCAGCATATTTTTTGGTCTTATTTTAGCATGCTCTAACTCTGTTTTGAGTTGCCATGGTCCTTTGAGGCTTGCTTTGCATGGTTGTAGTGTAAAGGGCCTTGACTAGCTTTGAGTTTTGAGGCCTTTAACATGTTGTGTATGTGATGATTGCATGCCATGACATCATTCCACATGTAATTTCAGAGCATATACCTCTGTCACATTCTCACACATATCACTCGTTAAGTGCTTTTAAGAGTTGAGCATTATGCCTTGTTTGCGAGCCATCATATGAGCATGCTTTTCTTGTTTTTTTGTGCTTAAGTGTCATCATGTTTTGGCCATTGTTTTAGCATGATTAAGCTTTGTTTTGAGCTGGTTTGGTTGTTCGAGCTTGATATTGCATGCCTCTAGTGTAATACACTTCACTAGCTTCGATGCCTTTGGCTATTAACATGTTGATCACATGATTTAAGTCATTTAGCATGTTATTTCAATGCTGAAATATATGCCATTGCACTCTATGCTTCACTCTTTCATTCGCTTTGAAAGTATCCTTAAGCCCCTTATTGGCTTAAACATGGAATTGAGGCGCTCATGCCTAATGGTCTTAGCCTTCTCTTGAGGGTTTCTACCAACGAAAAGCCTGAGACTTCTTTCATGCTCAAGGTGCTTGTGACTGAGGCCATCTTTCCTGTAACAACCCTCATCACTAATCACTGATTAATTGCCGATTACTGCTAAACTGAGAATGATTATAATTGATAATTGAGTTGATTGAAATACTGAACTGACTGATTGACTGTATCTGTTTAAGTGCATTCTATCTGTTGATTGTTTGATTATCTATTGATGTCTTTGTGTTTAAACTGCAAATTGAAGGCCTTATCGACGGCCAAATCTGAAATTGATTGATGTTCTGTGTTCATTAGAATTTATATGATTTTATGGTGTATTTAATTGAAAATTGATTTGGTATGACTAAATTAGATTAAATATTGATAAAATGCACAAATTAGACTTAATTACTATTTTGCCACTTAGTGGCCCACTATCTAAACCTTTTTGTAGCTTTGTTATACACTTAGCAAACATTTCCTCAGCTCATTTTGAGAGCATAGCCGACCATAGAGAGAGAGGAAGTGAGAGAGTGAGTTCATCTTGCTTCATCTTGAATTGGCTTGAAAGACTTGAAGAAATTGTAGGAGATTTGCCTTCTTGAGCCTCTAGACTTGTATTTGAGGACCTAGGTAAGGAATTCAACCTCTCATTGTTGTCTTTAAGTTGATTCTTGCATGATTCATGTCAAATTGTAGAGCTAAGGCATGATTTAGTTCTAGCATGTTGAATTGAAGCTCATTCCATGCATGCATGTGTGTATATTGAAGAGTTTGAGTTGTTTTTCATGGCAAAAGGTTACATGCATGCTCATATTTATGTTTAAGTCCATGATTTCATCTTATTTTGAAAAGAATGAGCTCATTAGAGCATGTATTGAAGCTTTAAATTGGTTTGAATTCATGCATGCCATGTTTGAATATTGTTCATGAAATTTGGTTTGAGGATGAGTTTAATTAAACACCCTTGGGCCTTGGCTTTTTACAAATTGACCTTTGAAATATAATATATCATGTGTTTACAAGTGTTTTTCCAGAAAATGGGCCCAAGAGGATCGAATTTGGTGTTTGAAAACATGATTTTGAACTTGGAGCTCAAATCTGGATTTTCCAGATTTTGGTCTTCCGCTCGAGCGGGGAGAACGGCGCTCGAGCGGGAAATTCGAGCTCCCAGTACTTTGCACTGTTCATCAGTCCGCTCGAGCGGAGGATTGGGTGACACGCTCAAGCGGGCGTCGAGCGTGAATTTCACCTATCCAGTACTTTTTGGTCCGCTCGAGCGGGGACCTTTGTTTGCCTGTCCGCTCGAGCGGAGTAACCTACGCTCGAGCGGGACCCTGTTCCACTGAAATTCTGAAAATGTTTTCTGAATACATCTTTGCATCCTCATCCCATCCTAGGCATTCTTAGGCCTAGTTTAAGACATCTTAATGAGGATATAGATGTAGAACACACCGAGGCAATTAGGGATTAAACTATTATTATCCTTCCCAACTGTGTAGCTTAGTGTGTGTTCATTCTGTACTGTTTAGGGTTGGCATTTCGAGGAGACGCTCTAGCCTACTGTAGCCCAGAACTCTGTGAGTAACAATTGTGTAAAGATATGTTCAAAATGATTATCTTCTGAATACTGAACTGTACTACTTTCTGAACTGATACTGTTAACTGAATGAATGTATGTCCTATATTCTGAACTGTATTGTGGCATCCTTAGCAATTACTGTTACTGACTGTTACTGTTACAGAGATCTCTGTCGGTTCCCTCGTTGGAACCACTACTGTTTACTGATTGATGGCCATCATTGACTGTTCGGTCTTTAAGACCTACTGTTTACTGTACTGCTATGCTAATGGATGTACCACATATGACTGAATGACTGAAATACGGAATGACTGAAATACTGTTTAATGAACTGTTTTCATTACTGTAAGGACATTCATTCTAAACCTCTTTACGCATTGTGTTATTCACTGGGCTTTAGCTCACTGCTCATATATATATGTAGGTGTACAGGCACCGGACCAATGCTAGAAGCGTCGGGGTAAACTCCAGTTTTGTCAAGCCAACCACTGTGCCTCACTGCGAGGTTCCGAGCCTGCCAAGCTATGGCTTAGGGGTGTTTTTATTTCCCCGTCTGTCTCTGTACTGTTTTTGTAATACTGTATAAACTGGCAGCACTGCACTGTACCGTTAAATAGGGATTAAGTCCCTGTCCTGACTGACTGTAAATGTTGTACATACTCTTTTGTCACTGCCTGTATAAATGTATGAAAAGTCTTTTTGCATGCAGACTATCACAGCTCATTGGATACTGTTTTATTACTGTAATGGCTTCCGCCATGCCCCTGTACTCTGTTTTACTGTATTACTGTTAAGCAGGCCTTCGGTAATCTCGGATTACTGGCCGGTTACGGTGCTAAACCCATAGGGGCGGGTTTGGGTCGTGACAGAGTGGTATCAGAGCGATACTTACCACGAGTTATACCGCACACACGTGTCCAAATGAGCTATAGGGTGTCCTAGAAAAGCAATTAGGGCATCGCATGAGCATGAAAAGTGTGTGTGGACATGATTGAATATGTGTTAATGTGATAAACTGTTTAAGTATGCAACTGCTTATGTTGATAACTGTTATAACTGCTTATAGTGAAATGGATAATACAAGAACTGCAAATGAATCTGAATCCTCATCCTCTGAGGCAAGAATGGCAAGACTGGAAAGAATGATGGAACTAATAACTGAAAGATTAGATCAACAACAGAACCAACAGCCCCCACCTCCTCCTCCGGTACAGCCGGAACAGAATGTTAATGCTAATGATGGGGACATAATTGCTCTTACCCAGAAGTTCAGCAAACTGAAACCGCCATCCTTTCAGGGAGGCCTTGAACCGTTAAAAGCTGAAGCATGGGTTCTTGAAACAGAGAAATTGTTTGAGGTGTTTCCGTGCTCGGAGGCACATAAAGTACTGTTGGCCACCTTCACTTTGCAAGAAGAGGCTAGAAGGTGGTGGATGCTTACCCGTGATGACAACATTGTTATGACTTGGGCTCAATTCAAAGTAGCCTTCTTTGAAAAGTACTTCCCTCAGTGTGTCAGGGACAGAAAGGTGACTGAATTTGAACAGCTAAGACAGGGCACAATGTCTGTTGCTGAATATGAAACAAAGTTCACCGGGCTTGCTAGATATGCACCACACATGGTGGACACTGATTACAAGAAGGCCAGGAAGGTTTGAAGGCGGCCTGAATGTTGCAATACTGGATAGAATAAATGTTCTGAAATTACCGACTTATGTGAATGTTCTTGACCGAGCCTTGATGGCTGAAGCGAACATCGAGGCACTGAAAACTGAAACACCAACGTCTGAATGGCGTGGTAAAAGGCAGGGTTTTAAGTTCAAGAAAGGCAAAAACAACCCATTGAACAAGAAACAGAATACGGGGTCAACAACTAGCCCCAGCCAAGGGAGTGGTTCCATACCGCCCTGTTCCGAATGTGGTAAGAATCATAAGGGAGTTTGTTATAAACTATCTGGTGCTTGTTACAGGTGTGGCAAGGTGGGCCACATGGTTGAAAGATTGCCCTTCCACTGCTCGGGCGATAGTAAAGCTGCAGGCAGCGCCGCAGCATCAACTGTTGCACCAAAACCGAACCCCAAAGCTACCGGGAAAGAGCCTATGAGGCAGGGCCGAGTGTTCGCCCTAGTACCGGGAGATGTACAAAATACTGAGACCGTTGTGTCAGGTATCCTCTCTATTTGTACTCAAAATGCATATGTACTGATTGATTCGGGGTCTACACATTCATATGTATCGCATGCTTTTTCACGGAAATTGAATAGACCCTTAGAACCCATGAATTATCTGTTAGCTGTATCATCACCTATTGGGGGATCCATGACATGTGCATATATGTATCCTGCTTGTGAGATTATTGTTGGGGATATGCATCTGTTTATTGATCTACTGCCATTGAACATTGATCATTTTGATGTAATATTGGGGATGGACTGGTTACAAAAATATCATGCTACCATTGACTGTGTGACCAAGCAAGTTGTTTTCCGTCCACCTGGTTTACCCGAATTTGTATTTAATGGAAGTGGAGTAGTACCTCCCCCGTATTTGATTTCTTCTGTGAAAGCTGTTAAACTGATTAGGAAGGGGTGTAAAGGGTATTTCTGTTCTGTATTGACTGAATCCACTGATGTTAAAACTGATGTGAACTGTATTCCTATAGTCAGAGAATTCCCAGATGTTTTTCCAGATGATCTGCCAGGGGTTTTGATTGACAGGGAGATTGAGTTCACCGTTGATGTGATTCCGGGAACACAGCCCGTATCTAAAGCTCCATACAGAATGGCTCCGACTGAACTGAAGGAATTGAAAGTGCAACTGCAAGAACTGTTAGACAAGAAGTTTATCAGGCCCAGTACTTCACCGTGGGGCGCACCTGTCTTGTTTGTGAAAAAGAAAGACGGCTCACTGAGACTGTGTATTGACTACCGTGAACTGAACAAGGTAACTGTGAAAAATAAATATCCATTACCGCGTATTGATGACCTTTTTGATCAGTTACAGGGTGCTCAAGTATTTTCTAAGATTGATCTCAGATCCGGATATCATCAGTTGAAAGTTAAACCAGAAGACATTGATAAAACTGCTTTTCGAACGAGGTATGGACATTATGAATTTTTAGTTATGCCTTTCGGAGTTACCAATGCACCTGCTGCATTTATGGACCTCATGAACAGAATCTTTAAACCATACCTTGATGACTTTATTGTTGTATTCATTGATGACATTCTGATTTATTCCAAAAGTATAAAGAACATGAACATCATCTGAGACTTGCCCTACAGACCCTAAGAGAACAGAAACTTTATGCTAAACTGTCTAAATGTGAATTCTGGCTTGATCATGTTATGTTTTTGGGGCATGTTGTTAGCAAAGATGGAATTTCTGTTGATCCGCAGAAAATTGAAGCTGTAGTAAACTGGCCTAGACCAACAAATGTGACAGAAGTCCGAAGCTTTTTGGGTTTGGCTGGATATTACAGAAGATTTGTCAAAGATTTCTCCAAAATTGCCTTACCGTTGACTCAATTGACTCAGAAGGGGATATCATTTGACTGGACTGACCAAAGGGAATCCGCATTCCAAGAGTTGAAAACTCGACTCGTGACTGCACCAGTTCTTACCTTACCTTCAGGTACGGATGGTTATACTGTATTTAGTGATGCTTCTCATAAGGGTTTGGGGTGTGTTTTAATGCAGAATGGGAGAGTTATTGCTTATGCTTCCCGACAACTGAGACCACATGAAAAGAACTACCCAACCCATGATCTGGAACTTGCTGCAGTAGTGTTTGCACTGAAAATCTGGCGTCACTATCTGTATGGGGCAACATGTGAAGTATATACCGACCACAAGAGTCTGAAGTATTTCTTCACCCAGAAAGAACTGAATATGAGACAGCGGAGATGGCTAGAATTGATTAAAGATTATGACCTACAGATTCTGTATCACCGGGAAAAGCCAATACCGTTGCCGATGCACTGAGCCGGAAGTCGATTGCAAATTTAGCTTGTTTGCTCACTGGACAGAAAGAGTTGCTTTGTGACCTTGAAAAATCTGAAATTGAAATTGTTTTGAGAGAACAAGGTGGAACAATAGCTGCTATTTCTGCTCAACCGGCATTGATTGAAGAAATTAAAGAGAAACAGCAAACGGATGACTTCTTGAAGAAGATCATCGAAGAAAGAGAATCTAAACCGAGACCGGGTTTCAAATTTGAGAACAATGTATTGAAATTTCAAGAAAGACTGTGTGTACCGAATGATACTGAACTGAAAAGAAGAGTTCTGCAAGAGGGCCACAACTCAAAATTTTCTATTCATCCGGGGAATACGAAAATGTACCAAGATCTGAAACTGAATTTCTGGTGGCCGGGAATGAAGAAAGAAATTGCCGAGTTTGTATCAAAATGTCTTCATTGCCAACAAGTTAAAGCTGAACATCAACGACCCGCAGGCTTATTGCAGCCCTTACCGATACCGGAGTGGAAATGGGAACATATTACTATGGATTTTATTGTGGGATTGCCTCGCTCCAGTAAAGGTATGGACTCGATTTGGGTTATTGTTGATAGACTGACTAAATCTGCTCACTTCTTACCTGTTAAGACAATTTATAATGCGGACAAATTGGCTATACTCTATATTGATGAAATTGTTAGATTGCATGGAGTGCCTGTGTCCATTGTTTCTGACAGGGATTCGAAGTTTACATCGAGATTCTGGCAAAGCTTACAGACTGCATTGGGTACTGAACTGAGACTGAGTAGTGCCTATCATCCTCAGACAGATGGCCAGTCAGAAAGGACCATCCAGACTCTGGAGGATTTATTGAGAATGTGTGTCCTTGATTTTCAGGGAAACTGGGAAAGCCATTTGCCCTTAGCTGAATTCGCCTACAACAACAGCTATCATTCAAGTATTGGTATGGCGCCTTTCGAGGCATTGTATGGCAGAAAATGTAGATCTCCGATTTGCTGGGCAGAAGTTGGAGATGGGCCTTTGCTTGGGCCCGAGATTGTATATGAAACGACTGAGAAAGTAAAACTGATACAACAGAGACTGAAAACTGCACAGAGCCGACAGAAAAGTTATGCAGATGTCAGAAGGCGAGACAGAGAATATGAAGTGGGTGATCACGTTTTTGTGAAAGTGACACCGATGAAAGGCCAGACTCGTTTTGGAGTCAAAGGCAAGTTAGCGCCAAGATATGTCGGACCGTATGAGATTATTGAGAAAATCAATCCGGTGGCGTATCAAGTTGCGCTTCCTCCTGAAATGGAGCATATGCACAACGTCTTCCACATTTCTATGTTGAGAGATTATCTCCGGGATCCTTTCCATGTGATAGAGCCTACTCGTATAGTGCTGAGTGATGACTACACTTACGAGGAACGGCCTATAGAGATTGTGAACAGACGGATCAAGAAATTGAGAAACAAAGAGATCCCGTTAGTAAAAGTTGACTAGCAAAACCATGGTGGTGTGTATGCCACTTGGGAAAGGGAAGATGACATGGCTAAAAGATATCCTGAACTGTTTCCACTGAACCCTGTTTTCTTCCAGAATGAAGGTAACTCGAGTTTAGAGGACTAAACTCCTTTTAAGGAGGGGAGACTGTAACAACCCTCATCACTGATCACTGATTAATTGCCGATTACTGCTAAACTGAGAATGATTATAATTGATAATTGAGTTGATTGAAATACTGAACTGACTGATTGACTGTATCTGTTTAAGTGCATTCTATCTGTTGATCGTTTGATTATTTGTCAATGTCTTTGTGTTTAAACTGCAAATTGAAGGCCTTATCGGCGGCCGAATCTGAAATTGATTGATGTTCTGTGTTCATTAGAATTTATATGATTTTATGGTGTATTTAATTAAAAATTGATTTGGTATGACTAAATTAGATTAAATATTGATAAAATGCACAAATTATACTTAATTACTATTTTGCCACTTAGTGGCCCACTATCTAAACCTTTTTGTAGCTTTGTTATACACTTAGCAAACATTTCCTCAGCTCATTTTGAGAGCGTAGCCGACCATAGAGAGAGAGGAAGTGAGAGAGTGAGTTCATCTTGCTTCATCTTGAATTGGCTTGAAAGACTTGAAGAAATTGTAGAAGATTTGCCTTCTTGAGCCTCTAGACTTGTATTTGAGGACCTAGGTAAGGAATTCAACCTCTCATTGTTGTCTTTAAGTTGATTCTTGCATGATTCATGTCAAATTGTAGAGCTAAGGCATGATTTAGTTCTAGTATGTTGAATTGAAGCTCATTCCATGCATGCATGTGTGTATATTGAAGAGTTTGAGTTGTTTTTCATGGCAAAAGGTTACAGGCATGCTCATATTTATGTTTAAGTCCATGATTTCATCTTATTTTGAAAAGAATGAGCTCATTAGAGCATGTATTGAAGCTTTAAATTGGTTTGAATTCATGCATGCCATGTTTGAATATTGTTCATGAAATTTGGTTTGAGGATTAAACACCCTTGGGCCTTGGCTTTTTACAAATTGACCTTTGAAATATAATATATCATGTGTTTACAAGTGTTTTTCCAGAAAATGGGCCCAAGAGGATCGAATTTGGTGTTTGAAAACATGATTTTGAACTTGGAGCTCAAATCTGGATTTTCCAAAATTTGGTCTTCCGCTCGAGCGGGGAGAACGGCGCTCGAGCGGGAAATTCGAGCTCCCAGTACTTTGCACTGTTCATCAGTCCGCTCGAGCGAAGGAATGTACACTCGAGCGGAGGATTGGGTGACACGCTCAAGTGGGCGTCGAGCGGGCATCGAGCGTGAATTTCACCTATCCGGTACTTTTTGGTCCACTCGAGCGAGTAAGTTGACCCTCGAGCGGGGACCTTTGATTGCCTGTCCGCTCGAGCGGAGTAACCTACTCTCGAGCGGGACCCTGTTCCACTGAAATTCTGAAAATGTTTTCTGAATACATCTTTGCATCCTCATCCCATCCTAGGCATTCTTAGGCCTAGTTTAAGACATCTTAATGAGGATATAGATGTAGAACAAACCGAGGCAATTAGGGATTAAACTATTATTATCCTTCCCAACTGTGTAGCTTAGTGTGTGTTCATTCTGTACTGTTTAGGGTTGGCATTTCGAGGAGATGCTCTAGCCTACTGTAGCCCAGAACTCTGTGAGTAACAATTGTGTAAAGATATGTTCAAAATGATTATCTTCTGAATACTGAACTGTACTACTTTCTGAACTGATACTGTTAACTGAATGAATGTATGTCCTATATTCTGAACTGTATTGTGGCATCCTTAGCAATTACTGTTACTGACTGTTACTGTTACAGAGATCTCTGTCGGTTCCCTCGTTGGAACCACTACTGTTTACTGATTGATGGCCATCATTGACTGTTCGGTCTTTAAGACCTACTGTTTACTGTACTGCTATGCTAATGGATGTACCACATATGACTGAATGACTGAAATACGGAATGACTGAAATACTGTTTAATGAACTGTTTTCATTACTGTAAGGACATTCATTCTAAACCTCTTTACGCATTGTGTTATTCACTGGGCTTTAGCTCACTGCTCATATATATATGTAGGTGTACAGGCACCGGACCAATGCTAGAAGCGTCGGGGTAAACTCCAGTTTTGTCAAGCCAACCACTGTGCCTCACTGCGAGGTTCCGAGCCTGCCAAGCTATGGCTTAGGGGTGTTTTTATTTCCCCGTCTGTCTCTGTACTGTTTTTGTAATACTGTATAAACTGGCAGCACTGCACTGTACCGTTAAATAGGGATTAAGTCCCTGTCCTGACTGACTGTAAATGTTGTACATACTCTTTTGTCACTGCCTGTATAAATGTATGAAAAGTCTTTTTGCATGCAGACTATCACAGCTCATTGGACATTGTTTTATTACTGTAATGGCTTCCGCCATGCCCCTGTACTCTGTTTTACTGTATTACTGTTAAGCAGGCCTTTGGTAATCTCGGATTACTGGCCGGTTACGGTGCTAAACCCATAGGGGCGGGTTTGGGTCGTGACATTTCCCGTTAGAGGACTTTCACATTGGACTTAATCAGTTAAAGGATTAATCGGTAATGTAAAATGTGTAAAAAAAATTGAATCAAGTAAAACATGCAAGATAAGCATAGTTGTGTTGCATTGCATGTGTTTGGATCGGACGTTAATCCAAACACAAGAAATTTGAAACGTTTCATACTCATAGTGATGAACTGTGTCACGCTTCTTGGTCGTCGTCCCCCTTGATTGTGCATGATAGGGTGGAGGCCTTTTGAGTCTTATTTGTGCATTCACTAAGCTTGTACAAACTTGGTTTTTGGGCCATCATGCATTGATATGCTTGGTTGGTGGCTTGAGAGCCAAGTGCCGCATTCCTTTGAGCTTTAGATATGATAAGGAGTGTGGTGGTACACACATTCCCTTGTAAATACACTGTCATGCCTCTATTTGTACTCTGTTGCAGCAAAAGGAGGAATTTCAGGGAAGCGGTGGCCAACCGGCCACATCCCCCAGTCGACCGACCACCAAAGCCAGCTGACCGGCCATCATTACTGGCCAATGGCCACCATCTCTGGCCGATGAGCCCTCAGTGTGTTCTTAAGATCAGACAGAATCAATCTGGAAGTTGGCACAATTTTCAGAGGTCCAAAAGAGTGCAAATAGAGGCATCTAGAGGCAAGGCGGTGGATTTCTAGGAGGACGCAACCAAGCATGCATATCTCCCTCGTCCGCGAGGCCATTTATCGCTTTGTTAGCTAGATGTAGTTAATTACATGTGTTGTAATTAATTAGTTTAAATTGTTTTGTAATATTTTAATTAGCTTAGATTAGCTAGTTATTCAATTCGGTTTGTAATTAATTAGCTAGAATAGTTAATTAGTTGGTTTGTAATACGTAGCTTAGCTTAGCATAGCTAGTTAGTTTATTCATTCGGACCCTCCTTCGAGGGGGTGCAATGTTGTAATAAGGGTGCGTGCGTGTGTGCATGTCTTCCAACCCCCACTTCTTTCTCCTTTTTATTTATCTGCTTTCAGTGGTTAGATTAGGGCATATTTCGATTAGCATACCTTATGCTTGCATGTGTGCATTATTCATTTGTCTTGCATGCACCAGGCTCGGCGCATCATTCAAACTGTATTGTATTTCAATACACTTTCTTGAATACGTGTTTCAAAGCATGTTATCAAAATTGCATTCATATGCCATCTTAGATAGTCGAGCTTATTAATTGCATTTTTGCATGTGTTGCATTAGGCATGTTAACATAGTTAGGAACACGCATAATTTCTAACTAGTTTTCTATTTTGGCCCGGAGTACACTGTAAGTGTTTATGCTTTAGCATCCTTGCATGAGTGTGAGTGTTCCATGATAGCATGCTTGCCATGAGGCTATGTGCTTATGTGTTAAACTGCATGAATGCCTGTGGGTGGAGGCTTGATTGCCTGAATTGGAACAACTCGATGATTGTGAGTTTTAAACCCACTATGTGGAGTGGCAAAATCATGTTGTTTTAAGCCCACTTGAGGATGGCAAATCCACGCTTTAGCCTACTTGCGAGTAGCACTTTCAAACCATTTTCGAAAACAAACATGAGTTGTTTTGCTCCAATTCTTGCGATTGAGTCTATACTTGTATGCTGTGCGCATCACATAGTAAAGTTAGCTAATAACCGGACAAGAACACATGTGTTTATAAAAACAACATATCATGTTTAGTAGAGGCCGATTCTTTGATCGGGCGAGCGGGGGTGCTCATTTCAAGACCTTCCCCTCTCGTACCCAAGTTCCCGAACCGAGGCAACTTTGGTAATGACGGACACGTGGCCTTTGGCATGAGTCGTGGTTTCCTAAATTTCCCAAAACAAAATATTTAGGTGGTGATTCTGTAATCTGGCAAAGCAGTCCATGTTTGGCGCTTTTTGATCAAAAATCGATTTTCCAAAACGATTTGCCAGATTTGGACTCTTTGGTGATTTATCAGTCTTACATTGCATTTTGTGAGATTAGATTCAGAACCGTGACAGGAGTCCAAACTATAGTAGCAGGACCTAATTCGCGCCCTCTTCGAAAGGGGGGTGCGCAGAGAGAGTTCGGGCGGTCTGCAAAAGGCCTTCGTGAAAGCAACCCACGTGTTACTTACTGTGTCCGTAGCATACTTCCACCAATACACAACGTCCTCTTTCAATTGGAAAGTTGCCAAAGAAATCCTCAACCCCTCATCCTCGACTCTGAGCATATCAAGAGTCTTTGTAATCTGTTCCAACCACTGATCCGCCTTCAATGGTTTAGCCTTCCCCAAAAATTCCAGTGGATTGGAGTGAAGAAACTCCTTAGTAAGCTTGAGGGTATGCCCATTGTCACCCTCATTGCGAGCTAGAGCATCTTGCACCGCTCTCATAATCTTGCGAGCAACTTCATCATCGACAACTGATGCTACAACGACAGGTGCTAAAGGAACCGTTATGCCTCTACCGACACTCATACTCTCCACCTGTCCTCTATTCCCTTGTGTAGATATCCTATAAAATCCAAAAACAAAACCAAACTTAGTGCTCAACACAACGACCTTTCCCGAGATACACACTCACTACCGCTGAGCTACTAGACACACTTAGCTCCCAATACATACAATTTCTATTGCGTATAAACAATTAACACCTAAACACATAATCGAATCAAGTCCTCAAAGATAGCCACTCATTCCGAAACTCTCAAGCAATTCCTATCAGAAACCATGTTGATCAGGCGTGTTTTCGATAAGACCTCAAAACAAGTTCACTGGCTATAAGTACTATCCAAGAAACTTAATCCCATGTTCACATAAATGCAACATACAAGTCCTAGCGCTTATCCAAACTATATACAAATGTGCTCACTGAGCATAGCAAACCTGTTGTGGTAAAAACCACTCCCTACGAGCCTAAGGTACTCAAACCCAACTCACTCTGATACCAAGTTGTAATGCCCCACTTGTTATTACTCAAATTCTATTACCAAACCACTATTATAGATTCAATTTCAGAGAAAACATGTGAAAACTCTTTACATTAACAAGAACACATGAACAAAGCTTCTCTCATCTGAACACAATATGAATGCAACAAATGTTATAATTAAATAAATTGCCTGTAGGCTTATATCTTTTAAATTAAAAGAAAGGGTTTAACCCTTTTACATCAATGGCATTCTGCCTACAAATAAAAGGCCCCATGGCCAACAACTAAGGATGATCATCGATCTTGAAACACTTCTAGACGTTCAACTGAAAAAGGATTAGCAACGTAGGATGAACATAAAGTCCAGTACGGATCTCAACATGATCCTAAACAATAACAACATACAGATAGCTATGATCATGAATGCTTTATATCATATCATATACATAATATGATGGTTTATACTGAAAATATACTTATACAGGTACTTTTCTCAAAATCATTCAATTTACCCACAAACAATTCACTTTTCTTTCTTATTTTCCATTTATAAATAATGCATCATAACTGGTTGTTTTAAAAATACTTTCACAAAACCAGATTATTTTTCATTATTTATGCGCAATACAAAACATACGTTCATTTCTAATACATTCATCACATTCCCTTGGCCCTAAGTCCATGGTCAAGAAACACTTTCAACAACTCGTCCAATACGCCTATGTACATACATATATGTCCTAACACGAATACGAAATCAATACATGTACAATGATTACTACGCTATCACATAAAGCAACACGGCCTCACCCAACCATAACCATCACCAACTCATGATATACAAGGATACACCGAGACAAAATGAGAAATGAAACAATGTTTTACCTGCCTTAAGCACGGTAAGCCAATGATACACCTTTCTATAATGAAATGCCAATTTACCAGACACAAGCTGGAAGGTAATGGTGCCTCTGTCAATTTACCAAACACTGGCAGGAAGGTAATGGTACCTCTGCCAAGTTCTCCAGGCGCTAGTTGGAAGGTACTGGTACCTCTCATTCTAAGCGAGACCAATTCTCCAAGTGCTACCTGAAAGGTAATGGTACCTCTCATTCTCAGCGTGTGAACATTTATAACCATCTCAACATAGTAGAATGCATAATAACACAAGTGTACTACATACATGATATTATTCAACACAACAATGCTATCCTCCACCGATGACCAGGGACAAAACCTCGAAGCATATCTATTAAATACATATAAGACAACAATCCAATTTTCACGAGACCTTAAGTCAATAACAAGAATAATATGTAATGGTTTCAAAATCCGGTCTCAAGTTCATTATTAATTTACGAAGGATTATGGTTTCATTTTCTTTCCAAAAACCAATTTTCCTTATTTTCCAATCCACACTACTCCAATCATTTTCTAAAAATTCATTTTCTTCATTTAATGAAAAATCACATCCTTGATGCCAAAGCCACAACCCAACCCCACTCAACATGATTAATCCAAACAATTCCAATACCATAGTTACTTCTTCCTTTTAGATATTAACATAATTACACAATCCATATTAACAAAATACAAAAGGTTATTCAACTTCCTTCCTTTTAAATCTATTAAGTCAATAATATAAAATTAGGGCTTTCTTCCCTCTTAACATAAACATGTTAAACTACTCCCTAATTAACCCAAACAACAACCAACTTAACAACTTCAATCACAAATATCAAACCCTAGATCCCTTTTCATGACTTCCAAAGAAATCCGTAATGAAAATGGTTTTTATGTAATAAAATCTACCACATCTCTATCTATAGACGAGGTATTAAAAAGGAGCAAAGAAATCCCTACCTCTTGAAGCAAAGAGGAGACAACCAAAAAATCATCGGCGACGAAACCACGAGCTACTTGGATCAAAAGGAAGCCCTTGATGAGATCTACAATCTTTCTCAAAGGACCAAGGTGAAAAGATAGCTCTAAGTGAGTAGCTCTAAAGATCTAAGTGAAAAAGTTGAGTTTAGAGAGAGTAAAGGAAGGCTCACAGTATGGAGATGAAAAAGAGAAAGAAAGAGAAAAGAAAATAATGAGGAAAGTGTATTTGGAGCCTATTTATAGTAGTAGAATAATAGTCCCAAAGTCAATGAAAAGAATAAGTCAAAACCCCCAAAAAGTAGGGCCCAAACCGTACCCAAAAATCTGAAATTTACTCACAGGGGTCAACCCTCAAGACAGTAGTGTCGACCCTCAAAAAGAAAATACTGAGAAACTAATGTGTGCAGCAGACAAGGGTCAACCCTAGGAACCTGTGGTGTCAACCCTATATTTTAGTAGCAACACCCAGAACACAGCAGCAGACAAGGGTCAATCCTGGGACCCGTGGTGTCGACCCTATAAACTAGCAGAGACACTAAGAGTAAGGTAACAAGGTGGTGTCAACCGCTAGGAAGACTAGTGTCAACACTAGAACAAAATTTCCAAGTTCCCAAAGAACTTTTCAACGAAAACAAGCGCGAACGAACAATCCCAAAAAGTCTAAATCAAATTGTATTCCTCCAAACCAAGATACAACAACTGCAAAGACTCCCAAAATGAAATTAAAAGAATTAAATACACTCTCCAATAGTTTGAAGGACACAAGCGCTACAAGGACGATAGGTCAATTTCTCAATTTGTATATATATATATATATATATTACCGTTGTTGCATGTACAACAGACATTGAATTGAATTATTTTTTGTTATTTATTTTTATTTTTTACTATTGCTACAATGCATAGCATTGAATATTTATTTATTTTGTATTTTTTTGAATTTTGATCGTTACTTAGTTAGAGAACCGTTTTAGGGAGGGGGATGGGCTAGTGAGCTGGGTCAGCCTGGTGGGCCACAGGTCGGGCTTCAAAATAACGGCCCAGCCCTAGGCCCAAGGTCCCAGGCCCAACTGGGTTGGGCCCACCTCAGGTCGCCCACGGGCCTCGGTCTATTTTTACACCCCTACTTTGTAGGCGTTGTTGATGAGGCATAGATTGAAGAGCAATGCACGCATGCTTCATTTTATTGTTGTTGTTATTTTTATTACTCTCGTTAGCGTTTTGTTTCATGTTTTTTGTTCTTTTTCTTTAGTTTAAATTCAATGGCTTTGTATTGCACCAAAACATAAATATTTTATTTCTTATGCATTGTTTGGGAATTTTCAAATAAATCATATTTGCCTTATTTTTCTTTTTCTTTTTTTGAATTTTTTTATTTTTAATGACTTTTTTAAAAAAAAAATTTCTTTTTCTACTGACTATTTGCTTGTCCTTGGATATGTGGAGGCCATGTTTTAGATTTGAATCAGGGGTTGATCTACCGATGTTGATTGTGATTTCATAAGTTTTATTTTTTTTTTCTCCAGATTTCCACGCTCCCCAGATTTCATGACTATGATGATTTTTTCTTTCCAAAATTTCTCAACAACCAAGCAGATCATTCTATGGAAAAATCGAATAGATTTTTTTCTCGATAACCAAACAAATTTTGTTGTTGTTGTTGTTGTTGTTGTTGTTAAATAACATATGTTTATATATCTGTGAGTGAGTGTGTATATGTGTGTGTATAAGAGCTTCATACATATAGGTAGCATTTTGAATAGATAAAATTATAGGATTTCTCTCTTTCTTTCTCTATCTATGTATGTATGTATGAAAATTTGAACAAATAAAGATAAAAATTGAAAATATAGAAAAAAAATTAAACAGATAAATTTTTTGAACAAAAAAAAAATTGAACAGATTGAAAAATTTGAATAGATAATTTTTTGGAATAAATAAAAAATTAAACAGATAAACAAATAGATTTAAACAAATTAGTGAAAAAATTGAACATATAATAAAATCTGCATACATATATTTACATATATAAGGAATTTTAGCAGATAGATATTCCAACAAATCGATACAAATTTGATAGATAGTCAAAAAAAATTAAATAGATAAAAAAATATTGGGTTAATTACAAAAACAAACCCTAGGATTTCGCTTGTTTTTCAATTTAAACCCTAGAGTTTCAGTTTCTATAACGGTTTTGGTTTAAACCTGACCTTTTTCATGCTCTTAGATCCGAGATTTCGTGCCTTTAATTGTGATTTATACCCTTATCATGTTGTTGTTAGTTGAGTTTGGTTGTGTAGAGTTGTTAGTTGTGTTTGAAACAGGTTGAGAGTTAGTTTTTCAATAAAGTAGCTATCTATTTCACTTTTGGTTCACTCGAGTGATGCTTTGGTTGCTTGAGCGGTCTTTGAGATCTCTCAGTATTTTTGTGGAGTTGTAAAACTTCTAGAATAGGGTGATCTTTGCTCGAGCAGTATTTTCTTCGCTTAAGCAGTCTTTTGCAGGTCTGAACTTCTAGGAGGGGGTTATTGTGCGCTCAAACGGTAGTTTGGTCGCTCGAGCGGTGTCACTTATTGTGTCTGATACTCGAGAGGTGTTTTGGTCGCTCAAGCGGTCTGTGCATATATCAAATCGGGGAGAGGCCTTTTCAATCACTTTTTCATCTCTCTCTCTCTAAAACTCTTTTAAACCTAATTTCTTCTCTCTCTCTCTCTCTCTCTCTCTCTCTCTAGTTCTTGCCTAAACACCTCAAATACACCCAAATTCATTGATTTCTCCACCATAGTTCCTTGGAAAAAAGGTAGAGCTCATTGAAAGCGTCGTTTTAATTGGAGAAGATCTTGTTTTCGGCTCCGTCAAACTTCTACCCTTGCTCTCTTCCTCTTCTACTTTTAAGGTAGGGATTTCTTCAACTTTTGGTATGATTCTTAGCTTAGTTATTTTCTCTTTGAAAAGGTTTGGGGATTTTAGGTTTAAATCTAAGGTTTGATTTTGAAATGTAAAAGATGGATTTTTCAAATAAATTCTTGGGAATGGTTGTGGGAGTGTGAATATTGTTAGGTTGTGTTGAAATATTATAAACTCCTTCCTTAAATGTGATTTTGAAAGTAAAGGAGATTTTGTTTGAAAATCATTGATGTTTGATTTATGAAAGAAATGGAAAGGATGTTGGGTTTGAAAAGAGAAGAAGAATGTATCTGTTGATGATGAAGTGGAGTTAGATATATATTATCACTCCCATTTTGAAATTTATGAGATTATGTCTATTGTTGGAAAAGTTTTGGTTGAGTAGAAATATCTGTTTTGGGCTATTAGTGTAGGATAGCTTTGATTATTGTAAAAATTTCATGAGGATTAGAGTAATTGAAACTAATTACTCATACATCTTGCATTAAGTATTGTTTCATACTTAAACTTTGAAAATATATTGTTTTGAGAAAATAGAGGTGTATACCTTAGTGAATCTAGTTAGGGGGTATGGTTGTGGTTTATTATGTTGGCCTGTGTGTCCTTGGTGAAAGTCCAGAAACCTACTCGGTTAGGTGTGGATCTTTCTAGTTAATACAGATAAAAATGACTTTGGTAATACTTGTATAGCCTATTGGCAGACACACATCCACAGATTCTCAGTGTTTTGTATCCACTGCCTTGTTTTCTGATATAAAATTATATGTTTCATGAATTTATATATAATATGGGCATTGCATTGTTTTGAGATGGAAAAGTATTATGTTTGGTAAATGGCATGCATATGTATTCACCTTATGACTTTGTTTTACATTGCGTTCAAGTATCTCTATTGGGCTTTAGCTTACCCTATGTGG
Organism: Camellia japonica; assembly: GCA_030407325.1. Taxonomy (NCBI): domain Eukaryota; kingdom Viridiplantae; phylum Streptophyta; class Magnoliopsida; order Ericales; family Theaceae; genus Camellia; species Camellia japonica. The sequence goes on from JAPPVO010000003.1 coordinate 106,281,690, forward strand.
AAAATAACTTTCAGGTGTTGATGATATGCCTCTAACAATGACATAGCTTAAGAGGACTTGGAGCTGAGAGCTTTTTTTTTGTTTCTTTTATGTAATTATTTTTGTACAAGCTGTGTGCTTTATATGTATTGAGTTTCACTCAATTTTGTTGTACCCATGCAATGACTTGGAAAGATGTAGCCGTTAGGGCATAAACTTACTTATACTTCCTTTTATTTCAATTCATTTACACATGTCATATGCTATAGATTCAGGGTCTAGGATTTATGAATGTATACATGCATATGTCATCTTTTGTACACGAAAATAGAATAATTGAAAGGTTAATATTTTATGAATTCCTACTTTTCCATCAGATATCATGAGGTAGATAGTTGTTACTTTTATGACGAGTTACAATTTTTCACAAATTAAACCCTGGAATTTCATCTGTGTTTCAATGTGAACCCTCCGTCTATCTCCGTCACATTTCATCTTCTTCCTTCTTTCAGATTCAAATCCACATATTCAAACCCTTATATCTCTCTTATCATAACTCCGTTCTACCTCATTTTCGCGTTGTTGGATTCATCTCATGGCCTAGTTCTCATTCATTCCCTCATACACCTTGTTTCACCTCTTTTTCCATGCCGTCGAAGTTCTAAAAGTTTGCCAAAAATAAAATTCTTCTCTCTTTGGAAAAAAAAATTCATATTCAAATCCACATGTTCAAGACCTTGTACCTCCCTCATCATAACTCCATTTTGCCTCATTTTTGTGTCATTGGGTTCACCTCATGGCCTAATTTTCATTCCACACCTTATACGCCATGTTCCATTTCCTTTTGCATGCTATTGGAGCTCCGAAAGTTGGCCAAAAATAATTTTTTTCTCCCTTTCCTTTTTTCTTCCTTTTTTTTTTTTTTCTTTTTTCTTTTCTTTCTTCCTCCTTGGCTCTGTTGCATCATCATTATTATCTACGAGATGAGGTAGTGGTGGTAATGGTAGCCATACCGTCAAGTGGTGATAGGTATATAACTACCAACAAAAATAAAAAAACCAATGGGTCGGTGGGCATGTCAAGGCACCTTGGTTTCCAATGAAGCATCATCCATTGCATCTCCGTTGCTAAGAATATTTTCGTGATAATTGTTGTACAAATTGGATTAAATCAAATAAAACAAGAAGATTCATATTTAATAATTTAAATTACAAAACAAGAACTCATGCTAGAAATTACAATTAGATGAACAGAATACATAACAAATTTCGGAGATAAAACAAGGAAAGAAATCAAACCGAAGCCTGTGTGATACCACAGTCTCCTTAAAACAAATGGGTGCCAGAGGTATCTAGGCATACATCCCCAGGATATGACAGTTAGAACCCGCTAACGCAGAAACACCTTCTGTTTAGCTCCGGCAAACTGACAAGGACAGCACTCTCACACATAGGAAAAAGATTATAGGAGTAGATGGACTATATAGTATGAGAGTCAGAATTTTTTTTAACTAAAACCAAAGAGGAAGGTCTTATTTTATATACAATGGAGGAGAGAGAAGGAGCCTTTCTGCAACAAATGCAAAATTCAATTTATGCAAAACTAAAGAAGTAGTGAAAGAAAACGGATGGATAATTAGTGTATAAGTTATACACTCTATATACACATTTGTGTATATCTTCAGCCACCAAACCGACTTGGCCCAACAAGAATGGGTTGGTGGATCACCAATTCAACCTTGCCCAAACCTAACCCATTCCAGCAAGTCTCAAGCCTCAAGCGCAAGCCCAAGTCCCAAGTGCCAAGATCCACGATCCACGACCCACAAATCATGGACCACGGACCATAGACATGGATCTGACCTGGTCCGGTCCAGGAAGGCGGGTGGCGCGCGCGTGTGGCAATTTTTGCTTAACTAACTTGGACCATAATTTTGGCCCAAGCCCATCCTTGAAGCATTCATAACTCCCTTCCTTCAAAAAATTTGGATGCCCCAAATGGCTCATGCTCTTATCAAAATCTTGAGGTTTAAATACCCATTAATGCTTTCTTCTACAATCAATGTGGAATAGGTAGTTATACACAAATCCCAATACCTCATTCATGAGGCCAACTTTATAAGACAATTTCTCATTCAATTCTTAATAGTTTTTGGTCATTTTTTTTGTGGTGTAAAGATCTTGTTACAAAGAATCTAAACCCATTTGATCCCACCTCAACCGGTGGTTGTGACCTACTTTAATTTCACATTAAAGTCACCATAAAATCATTTTTTTAAAAAAATCCCCCACATGAATAAAAATTGACCGAATAAAGGAAAACAAACAATGTTTAACAACAAAGACTCGGAGAGAGAGCACATAGACTAATCTTGCATCAGAAAATGTAGCTGTTGGCCTTGAACCTTTCGTAGTGAAAACCTATCGGATTTACTGGCTGACTAGTGAACATGATGTCTTGAACTGTCCTGCTGTTTATGTAAACTAAGACAATAGACCTTACACAGGATTTAGTTTGACAATTGTTCTTGTTCTCACTGGTGTGTCTGGTATGGCCCTGGAACACTAGCCTGATTTAATGAGTGTTTTTAAAGAATTTGGCCTTACCAATTCTTAAAGAAGTGGCCCCACTTCGCACTCACATAGGTGACCTATATAAGGTATCTCATTATACCACGGTTGATTATTCACTTCACTTAGGTCATTAAAAGCATTAGTTTAACCTTCCACCCCCACAAGATATCACTGTATACAGGAATGATGAAGAGAATTTACCTCTTCAGTGACTCACACGTTACACGCAGTTAGGTTGTCCCTTTGAACCTAAATCTTGGGATCTCCAGTTAATTAGGTTGGGTTTTCTATTCTGGCAACATTAACTAAAGGCCTTAACCGCATTTCTCTTGACGACGTTTCTACTAATTCTTGAGTTAACCCTTTGGTTAGTGGATCTGCAATGTTGTTCTTGGACTTTATATAGTCTAGAAAGACAACTCCATTAGAAAGTAGTTGTCGTATGGAATTATGTCTACAGTGGATATGTCTAGACTTTCCATTATACATATTACTCTGTGCCCAACCAATCACCAATTGGCTATCACAATGAATACAGATAGTAGACACAGGTTTTGGCCAACATGGAATATCTTCAATGAACTAGAAGTCATTCTGCTTTTCCAGTTGCTTTATCCAAAGCAATAAACTCAAATTCCATCGTTGATCTCGATATACATGTTTGCTTGGAAGATTTCCAAGACACGACTATCCCTCCAAGGGTAAACACATAACCACTAGTGGATTTAGAGTCCTTTATATCACATATCCAATTAGTGTCACTATACCCTTCTAGTACCGCTGGGTATATGGTATAATGCAATCCATATTTCTAGGTGTAGTGGAGATAACCCAACACCCGCATAATGCCCTTCCAATGAGTAGCATTAGGATTACTCGTACATTTACTAAGCCTACTAACAGAGTAGGCTATATCCAGCCTTGTATAGCTCAGTAGATACATCAAACTCCCAATGACTCGAGAATATTCTAGCTAAGAGACACGCTCACCATTATTCTTAGTCAAATGTAGACTCAAGTCTACCGGTGTCTTTGATACACTTGTGTCTGATTTATCAAATTTCTTAAGTATCTTCTCAACATAATGATATTGAGAAAGTGCAATACCACCAGATGTTCTGGTAATCCTAATATCCAGAATCACATATGCAAGGCCTACATCTTTTATGTCAAACTTAGAGTTAACAATCTCTTGGAAGTTTTAATCATTTTATCATTACTACTAACAATACGCATTTGTCACACTCATTGATTCTAAACTCATTTGACAACATAGCAATGTCAAACTTTTCATGCCATTGCTTAGGAGCTTGCTTCAAACCATATAATGATTTGACAAGGTTACAGACTTTCTTATTATGCCCTAGAGCTAAAAACCCCTCAGGTTGCTCCATATAGATTTCTTCATCTAAATTTCCATTTAAGAAAGTTGTCTTTACATCCATCTGATATATCTCTAGACCACGTAAAGCTGCTATCACAATCACTATACGAATGGATGTAATCCTTGTCATAGATGAATACATATCAAAGCAATCCAAGCCTTCTTGCTACTTGTATCCTTTGATAACTAGCCTTGAATTATACTTATAAATTGACCCATCCGCTTTTATCTTCCTCCTAAAGATCCACTTACTCCCCAAGGCCTTACTACCTAGGGGTAGATCAACCAACTCCTAGGTATAGTTTTGTAAGATGAAGTCAATCTCACTTTTAATTGCTTTTTTCTACAAAGGACTTTCAGGTGAAGTCACAACTTCATAGAAAGTTTGAGGTTCTCCCTCTAATATATACGTCAAGAAGTCTAGACCAAAGGACTTGGAAGTCCTAGCCCTTTTACTCCTTCTTGGCTCATCTACTTTCTCATCTTGATCACTATAACTAGGATCATCTTCAAGTTCCTTCTTAGAACTTTGATCCTCTTTCGGATTCAGCAAGGGAACACGTCCTCAAAGAAAGACGCATTCCTTAACTCCATAATGGTATTCTTATGTATATTTGCAATGCCAGACTTGTGCACAAGAAACCTATATGCACTACTAATATGTGCATAACCAATGAATATACAATCCATGGTTTTCAGACCTGTCCTAACCTACTTGGGTGTAGGTATCACCACTTTTGCAAGGCACGCCCACATTCATAGGAAATTATAAGAAGGTTTGCGGCCTTTCCATAATTCATACGGAGTCTTGTCCACTTTCTTTGAGGTAATCTATTTAGAATGTAATTTGCAGAGAGAATTGCTTCCCCTCACAAATTTGTGGCAACCCAGAACTTACCAACATTGCATTTATCATTTCCTTTAATGTCCTATTTTTCTTCTCAACAACACCATTTGACTAAGGGAAATAAGGTGTTGTAGTTTGATGGATAATTCCAGATTGAGCACAAAACTCAACAAACAGCGATTCATATTCTTCACCACGATCATTTCTTAAAGCCTTGATCTTTTGGCTTAGTTGATTCCCAACTTCATTCTTAAAAATAATAAATTTATCAATCGCCTCATCTTTGCTTTTAAGCAAATACATATAACAATATTTGGTGCAATCATCAACAAAAGTGGTGAAGTACTTTTTGCCACCATGTGATTGTACGACTTTCAAGTCACACACATCATTATGCACTAAATCTAAAGGCTCAATACTTCTTTCAATAGAATGAAATGAAGTTCTTGTCAATTTTGCTTCTACACAAGTTTCACACTAGTGATTTGGATTAATCTTGAAAGATGGTATGTGATCTAACTTGATTAATCTATGCAAATAGTCAAAATTCACATGACTTAGTCTACCATGCCACAAATCAGGGGAATCAAGCATATAAGTAGAAGGAGAAGCATTCTTATTCATTTTCAGGATAATAGTCATTACATTGAGCTTAAACATACCGCTCGACATATACTCCTTCCCCACATAGACTCCGCTCTTGGTCAACATGACCTTATCAAACTCAAACACCATGTAGAAGCTATGCTTGCTTAAGAGAGACCTCGAGACAAGGTTCTTACGAATGTCCGGCAAAAATAGGACATCGTTCAAAGTCAGCTCTTTCCTGAAGTCATCTTCAGGACCACCTTGCCTTTACCCTCAATAGTTGAGGTCGTAGAATTCCCCATGAACAACTTTTCACCATTTGAACCCGGTTTGAAAGTTGTGAACAACTTTTTCTCAACACAGATGTGGCGAGTGGCCCCAATGTCCATCCATCATTCCTTTGGGTTAGACCCCACCATGTTCACCTCAAAGACGACAGCTAACAGATATATATCGTCCACATCCTGTGACAGATACTCCATTTCAACCATGTGAGCTCGACTTTTTATTCTGTGGACAGTTCTTCTTGTAAGGCTTCTTCTTCTTGTGGTAATCAAGCACTCGATGCCCATCGCTTCCGCAGTTGAAGCGCGTTCCATTGAACCTAAAAGTAGGCTCCTGCGGCTTGTAGATCGACCTCTTGGAGACACCACCTCTAGCCCCCAGCTTCGAGCTTTTGCTGGTCGATGGTTTCTTCTTCACCCCCAAGGACTAGCCATGCTCAACCATGTTTGCTTTCATAGCGGAAGTACTCCCTCATTCTTTCTTGTTGTCTTCCTCAATGCGGAGCCTGACATTGAGTTCTTTGACTATCATCTCCTTTTGTTTCTTCAAGTAATTCTTGAAGTCTTTTCATCTATTAGATAGCTTCTCAATGAAAGCAACTACCTAGAATGATTCACTCAGCAACATTCCCTCTGCATGAATCTCATGCAAAATAACTTGAAAATCTTAGACTTGGCTAATGACGGTTTTTGAGTCCACCATCTTGAAGTTCAAAAACCGGCCAATGACAAATTTCTTTGCCCCAGCATCCTCGGTCTTGTACTTCTTGTCCAAAGCATCCCACAGCTCCTTTATTGACTTCTTGGCATAACACATGTTGAACAGTGTATCTACCAAGCCGTTCAAACATAGTTCCAGCAAAGGAAGTCTAACTGCTTCCAAGCATCTAAAGCCATGAGCTTTTTCTTGTCTTGCTCATTCTCTTCCATGGCTACTAGATCCTCACTTAAAAACCTCGCAAGGCTAAGAGCAGTCAGGTAGAACAGCATCTCATGTTGCCATCTCTTGAAATTCACTCCAGTGAACTTCTCCGGGTGCTTATGATGGTTGAGCGGTCCTCCCGGAACAGCCGGAGTAGTAACAGGATTGATCACAGAGGTCACCACAACTGGATTGACCACAGAGGTCATAGTAGGGGTTGGCAAACCAGTTGACTCAAGGTTCTGATCCCCACCAACATTAGCAGCAACAACAACATCAGTTACAGTTTCCACTTTTAAAAAATATAACATAATTTCACTATTATGTATTTCCAAAAACTAAACTTAACACTAGAAAATCCCAAAGTTGGAAATTTAATTCAAAACTAGTCTCACCATTTATTCTAGAATCGAACATGGTCAGGAAAGTTTCCAAGAAGACTAAAGGGGTCACACTAGTCTTACTTAAGACCCAGTTAACTTTAGACAAAACTTTCAAGATCATATTGACTCCTAGTCCATGGAAAACAAATTTAGAATTAAGTTGTCTAGAAAATAAACTAGGTTAAACAAACTAAGTTTCAAAATTTTACAAGCAATTAAAAATTGCAAACCAAATTTCAAGCAATTAAAAATTGCTACAACAATTTACAAGCAAATACAATGCTTCTAAAATTACAAGCAATTAAACTTGCTTCAAAATAATAGGTAGATTTACCACAACTAGAACTCAAGCAAAAAATTGCTTCAAATATAAGAAAGATAAACCAATCCAAATAGGATTCTTTTTTGTCCAAAAATCCTTCCCACGCTTAGGTATTTCTGTTTAACAAAAAAGGTTAGTAGTCCAAATTTTTGGTTTTACAGTCCCAAATTCTATTCATTTGGTTTTGTTTTTTTGTTTTTTCCATTCCCTTTCGCATAAGTATTCCTATAAAGAAAGTTAGCAGAAAAACACAACTACAAAATAAATAATCTAAAAAACTATAAAAGTAATAGAATATTTTAAACCTTTTAGCAATCTATTTAATAGCAAAAATTAACTAATGAATTAAAATGCTAGACAAGTTAAAAAAAATCTTATAATTCCAAAAATTGAATTAAAATTTAATTCCCAAGAGTTACATATGAAATTATTACACAATAAAATGTAAATAACTCTAGCAATTAACATGCAAATGATTCTACAAAATTATGCAAATAATTCTAGAAAATAATAAGCATGTAACATAAACTAAAATATAGAAATTTAGATCATGGAAATTATCCTATGAATCTAGGATCTAGTAAACATGCGAATTAAATTAGGATCTAGAAAATAATGAACATGTATATTACACTAGAAAAGTAGGAAAAAAAAATTAGCAGGACAGTTTTAACTTGAAAATTAGAGACCCATGAGCATGTAAATTATTTATAAAATTACAAAATAAAAAAGCATGCACATCATGATAATAAACTAGAAATCATGCACATAAAATTAGTCACCTATACTAGAGTCATACATCATGAAACAATATTAAATTAATTACTAAAACTGAAACCAAATAATGAGCATGCAATTTATGTAAATAAATTTGAATTGTTTTCAAGTAACAGAAAATAATAAACATGGAATTCAAGTCCATAGGCATTAACAAAAAGTTCTTATTTTCTGAAAACAGTAGCAAGCATGTATTTATTATTCTAATCATGCACTTATGTAGTAGAAAGCACTGGTCTTCTTATTCTAGCAGTAGCAAAACTGTGTAATCTTCAAGGTAGAATAAAACTAATTGAAATTATACATGAATCTATTTGTCCAATTTCATGAAAAACTTATAATCTGTTTAAGATTGTTGTACAAATTGGATTAAATAAAATAAAACAAACAAATTCATATTTAATAATTTAAATTACAGAACAAGAACTCATGTTCAAAATTACAATTACATGAATAGAAATATATAACAAGATAAAATAAGAAAAGAAATCAAACCGAAGCCTGTGTGATACCAATCTCCTTAAAACTGATTTGTTACCTCACTGTGGGTGTTAGAGGTATGTCGGCGTTTGTTTCCTAAGATACGACAATTAGAACCCGCTAACGTAGAAGCACATTTTGTTTAGCTCCGGCAAACTGACAATGGCAACACTCTCTCTGTGATAACCCTAGTCCGTATTATGCTAATTAATCTTATTCACGATTGTGATTATGTGTTTGATATGATTTTGAGTGCCATTTATACGAATATATGTGGTTTTGAATTTCCATCTATTTACCATAGGAAAATCTATTAGATTTTCTGCTTTAGAATTTAAATTGAAGGCCTTATCGGCCGCAGAAACCGAAATTGATTGCGTTATTGTGATTAGCGTAATTTTTAGAGCCTACGATGAAATTTAATTGAAAATTGATTCGGATCAAATTAAATAGATTAAATTGATGAAATAGTGCTCAATTAACTAGTGTTAATGAAATGTGATTAGGAGAGCCTATAAAAAGGCTCATTCTCACTCAATTCCTCTCTTTTAAACTCTTTTGGCTGAAATCACACCTTAGAGAGAGAGAGAGAGAACCGAATTTAGAGAGAGAGAAGGGCCAATCTTGAAGATCTTGCTAAGGAGCTCAAGCTTTGAAGGGCTAGGCTCAAGAATTTGCTATAATTTAGAAGAATTGAAGCTCATAGGTGAGTAATTGAGCAAAGATTTATGAGTTAAGTTTGTAATTTTGTGAATTCAAGTGATATGGCAGCTCATGGCAAAGATTGAGTTGAATATGAAGTTAGAATGCACATACATGTATAATTTTCATGGGTTTCATAATAATAAGTGTCATTTGTAACATTTGAAATAGAAATGAAGTCAAAAATTGACATGCATGTTTGATTAATGGAGATATGGAGCTTATATGAGGTTTGAATGCATGAGTTTTGATTATACAAAAGAAATGTTGAATAATTTGAGAATTTGACAATGATTTTGAATATTGGCCTCATATTGCTTACATCCTTATGCTATACATTGTGTTTCCACGTTTTTGGACCAAAAACATGAATGTTGGACCTTTGAATATCAAGGTTGCACTTGAAGAACAATTCTGGAAAACCCAGAATTTGACATGTCCGCTCGAGCGGGGAAAGCGCCGTTGGAGCGTGAAATGCGAGCTCCCAGAACTTTTTGCAGACATTGATGTCCGCTTGAGTAGGGAGCCATGTAGTGTGACTTTCAGCTCGAGCGTAAAAATGAGGCAACCAATATTTTTGCAGACCCAAGGGGTTCGCTCGAGCGGCCAAAGCTACGCTCGAGCGGGGAGCCCTGTTTCAGAAATTTTGTAAAAATGACTTATGTTTCATTTTTCGTTCTCTTTCATTTTTTAGCACTCTTAGGCATACATTAAGCATTGTAAATGAGTTCAAAAGGATAAGAAAGAAGCCTAAGAGGAATGTGTGAATTAAGAACAGATTGAATCGTTTGTGACCCATTATGTTCATGAAATGTGTAGGGTCAAGCACGAGAGCAAACCCACCGGCAGATCACTGTGAGTAATATCTTAGTAAAGATATTTGAAGTATGTTATTTGTCCAATTGCTTATTTCCATATAAGTCTTATAAGTTTGTTAAATTGAATTGTGGACAAACATTTGTTATGCCATATGGTTGGGCCAAAGGCCGTTGGACACAATTGGCTGGGCCGAAGGCCATTTGACATGAATGAATGATTGGGCCGAAGGCCGTATGACATGAATGAATGGACCGAAGGTCGTTTGACATAAATGAATGGGCCGAAGGCTGTTTGACATGAATGGAGAAACGAGTGGGCCTGTGATACCCCTGTTCCATAATATGCTAAATTGGTCCTTAATTTGTATATGGTTATGTGTTTAACATGATTTTGTATACCATTGTGTGATAATATGCGATTTTGAATTCATATCTGTTCACCGTAGGAATATCTGTTTGAATAATCTGCTTTGGAAATTAAATTGAAGGCCTTATCGGCCACAGAACCCGAAATTGATTACGCCATTGTAATTGGCATAATTTTTAGAGCCTACGGTGAAATTTAATTAGGAATTGATTTTGGTCAGATTAAACTGATTAAATTGATGATCTAAATGCCCTATTATTTTATATTAGAATAAAATGTTAGTGGGGCTTGTTGGATATTAGCATATACTCTCCTTTAACTCTATTCAACTCAAACATCTGAGTTATACACTTGAGAGAGAGAGAGAGAGATCCGGCCTTAGAGAGAGAAAAGGGAGAATAATTATGCAAATTTGGCTTAAAGCTTGGGGGTTTGAAGATTAAGCTCAAGATTTGGCTAGAACTTGGGTGTTTAAGGCTTCTAGGTGAGTAATTATCCCTTGAATCATGGATTCTTGTTTGCTAATTGTAAATTCAGAGCTGAACAAGGAGAAAGAGCATGAGTTGAGTTAATTTTGTTGAATTGAGCTTAATATGTGCATGCATGTAAGAAATTATCTTGAAATTGCATGTTTGAGCACAAATATGTATAATCCATGTGAAATGTTAAGGGGAACTCATGTTTTGACCCCCTCTTCACCATATGAGTTGAGAATAGTGAGCATCTCCCACATGCATGTACAAATTATGGGAGTGTAAGTCTTGAACATTTGAATTTAAGTATGTTGGTGATGAGTTTGTCATATTTTGGGGGGGCATGCATGTGAATTAGTTGTGAATTGAGCTTCATAATGTTATAATCTTGCAATGGTACCATGTTAGTATGACTATATTTGAGATTTGAGCCATTGCATGCAAGTAATGTAGCTGGGAAATCGATTTGAAGCTCAAGAATGCAATTCTGGGTTTTCCAGAAATTTGAGGCCCGCTCGAGCGGGAAACACTCCGCTCGAGCGTGAATTTCGTGCTCCCAGCACTTTTTGCAAAGTTGTATGTACGCTCGAGCGGGATATCTCACGCTTGAGCGTGGAGCTTTTGTAGACAGGCCTTCCGCTCGAGCTCTCTATTCCACGCTCGAGCGCATTTTTCATGCAACCAGCACTTTTGCAAGCTTCAAGGGTCCGCTCGAGCGGGGACCCTGTTTTCTGAAATTCTGAAAATGCATTATGTGTTCTATTTTTCCGTTCTCTTTCACTTGTGAGCACTCTTAGGCATATGTTAAGCGTTTTAAATGAGTTAATGAGATAAGAATAAAGCCTAAAGAGGAATATGTGAATTAAAGAACGGATTGAACTATTAGTGACCCGTTTGTGTTCATGAAATGTGTAGGGTCAAGCTCCAGGGCAAATCCACAAGCCGATCACTGTGAGTAATATCGATATCTGAATGCTTGTGAATGTCCAATTGTTTATTCCCTTATAAGCTTTATGAACTGCTAATTGGGATTGTGGACAAAAGTCTAACATGAATGAATGAGTGGGCCAAAGGCCGTTTTGATACGAATGTATGGGCCGAAGGCCGTTTTGACATAAATGATTGGGCCGAAGGCCGTTTTGACATAAATGATTGGGCCGAAGGCCGTTTTGACATGACTGATTGGGCCGAAGGCCGTTTTGACATAAATGATTGGGCCGAAGGCCGTTTTGACATAATTGATTGGGCCGAAGGCCGTTTTGACATGATTGAATGGGCTGAAGGCCGTTTTGACATGATTGAATGGGCCGAAGGCCATTTTGACATAATTGAATGGGCCGAAGGCCGTTTTGACAAGAATGGAAATCTGAATGGGCCAAAGGCCAGAATGTTTGGAATTACAGTCACTTGATTTGTATTTCGTATAATTATATATATGTTAAATAGAAATATGAATTGGGCCCAAGGCCGTTTGGAATATGTTGTTCTACAATGTTATGTAAATTCTGTATTTGATATTATTCACTGGGCTATCGCTCACGCTCATTCATGTAATTGTAGGTGAGCCAAGAGATGCACAAACCCAGCCCCAGTGAAGGTTGCCAGGAACAACATGAGTTTTGGAGAGTCAGCCTTGTGTCTCACGCACGAGACCCATCCTTGCCATATTTGCTATGTGTTTATGTTTTGTCTTATAGGCAAGGACTCTGTTTATGTCTGTACATAGTTTGTTGTGGGCTGACTCGTTTTGGATGATCCTGTCCGTAAAGAATTTTATGGAACTGTATCTTTGATGTGGGTTATTAACGTATATGTGTATGGTTTGCTTGGAGTGCATATAAGCACGGCTCTATGGACAAAGTTTTTAATTATTACTTCCGTTGGCCCTTTTACTCTATTGAGTTACGTCTGTTTTGGTTTGAGGCCGTAGGTAATCTTAGGATTACTGGCCGGTTATGTCCTTAACCTATAGGGGCGGGTTCGGGTCATGACAGAGTGGTATCAGAGCACGAGTTAATAACTTACACATTTGTCCAAAAAGAGCAATAAGCGTCTAGATAAGATCTAGGATGCATTCATGTAATAAATATAAAATTGGAAGCATTGATTATGTGCTTAAATGTTTTGATACGAACAGTTATATATTGTAAGTTGAGAACTACTTGCATTGCAAACTATCTGAATATATGTGCTTCTTAGTATGTGCATGCTTGTGTACCTTTATATGAAATGTAATGCAAGTTTAATCAGATGGTGAGAACCAGAGGTGATGAGATAGAGGAATCTTCTACTGCCAGACTGGACAGAATGGAAAGAATGGTTCAGGAAATGGCAGAGGCTTTGAGACAGCAACAAGAGTGGCAACAACAGTGGCAGCAACAACACTCGCCACCTCCACCTCCGGCACCACCCGCGCCAGATAATCAAAATGATGACCGGATTATAGCTCTCACCAAGGAATTCAAGAAAATGAAACCACCACAGTTCCACGGGGGATTAGATCCATTGAAAGCCAAAGCGTGGGTCCTCGGCATTGAGAAACTATTTGAAGTGTTCCCTGTTCAGAGACTCAGAAAGTGCTTCTAGCCACTTTTATGCTAGAAGACGAAGCAAGAAGATGGTGGATGTTGATGCGAGAAAATCACAAGGATGTCGACTGGGTGAAATTCTTAGAAATATTCTATGACAAGTACTTCCCGCAATGTGTTCGGGATAGGAAAGTGGCCGAGTTCATGGAACTCAAGCAAGATAGCATGACAGTGGCTGAGTATGAGGCCAAGTTCACTGAATTGGCCAGGTTTGCACCACATGTAATTGACACGGACTATAAGAAAGCAAGACATTTTGAAGGTGGACTCCGCAGTGACATCCTAGAGCGGGTGAATGTCCTAAAGCTGGAGACTTACATTGGGGTGCTTGACAGAGCCATTATATCAGAGACCAACATAACTAGACAAGCCAAGCCAACAACAGAATGGAAAGGTAACAAAAGGCAAGGCTTCTTCTCAAAGAAGAAATTTTGAAAAAGCAGAATACGGGCTCCTCAAATACTTCAAATTCTTCCCGAGACACAGCTCCCATGTGCAACATCTGTAGTAGAAGGCACCGTGGAGTCTGTTACCGTGCATCAGGAGCCTGTTTCAAGTGTGGGAAACAGGGACATATAGCCCGAGAGTGTAATCTGAATGGTGGGAAACTAGCGGCTAGTTCAACTGCATCGGCCCCGAAGCCGGGAAATACTTTGAGATCCGCTGTTACTGGGGATACAGTGAGACAGGGAAGGGTTTTTGCGCTTGTTCCGGGCGATACACGGAATGCCAATGCCGTTGTCTCAGGTACTATTTCAATATGTAATCAGGATGCCTTTGTATTAATTGATTCTGGATCAACACACTCATTTGTGACATATACATTTGCATCTAGACTGAAAAGACCCCTAGAGTTGTTGCCATATTTGTTGTGTGTGTCTGCTCCATCGGGGGAATCTGTGTTATGTGACTATATATATCGGTTTTGTGACATGCTTATTGAGGATGCTACCTTATATGTAGATTTGTTGCCCTTGAACTTTAGACATTTTGATGTAATTTTGGGTATGGATTGGTTGACCAAGTATTGTGCCACCATAGATTGTGTGACAAAAAGGGTTGTATTTAAACCACCAGAACAAAAAAAATTGTGTTTGTGGGTAATGGGGTAGTGCCTCCACCTTATTTGATATCTGCAATGAAAGCATGTAAACTGATCAGGAAGGGGTGTCAGGGTTATCTGTGTTATGTGTTGACTGAACAATCTGTGAATGTTGAATTGAATGATATTCCTATTGTTAGAGAATTTCCAGATGTGTTTCCGAATGAATTACCAGGGGAATTGGTAGACAGGGAGATAGAATTTACTATTGAGACTGTGCCAGGCACCCAGCCTATTTCTAAAACTCCCTACAGAATGGCTACTGCTGAAATGAAAGAATTGAAAGAACAGTTACAAGACCTACTTGATAAGGGGTTTATCCGACCTAGCACTTCGCCTTGGGGCGCACCGGTGTTATTTGTGAAAAAGAAGGATGGTACTTTGTGCCTGTGCATCGATTATCGGGAATTGAACAAGGTAACGATAAAGAACAAATACCCTTTACCCCGTATTGATGATTTATTTGACCAGTTGCAGGGATCACAGGTGTTTTCTAAAATTGACTTGAGATCCGGGTATCATCAGCTGAAGGTTAAGGCAGAGGATGTTGAGAAAACGGCATTCAGAACGAGGTATGGTCATTTTGAGTTTCTTGTTATGCCATTTGGAGTGACTAATGCTCCGGCAGCATTTATGGACTTAATGAATAGAATCTTTAAAACCTACCTAGATGAGTTTGTTGTAGTCTTCATCGATGATATTTTGATATACTCTAAAGATAGACTTGAACATGAACATCATTTGAGGACTGTTTTACAAATACTTCGGGAAAGGAAATTATTTGCTAAACTAAAGAAATGTGAGTTTTGGTTGGATGAAGTTGTTTTCTTAGGGCATGTGATCAACAAGGAAGGAATTTCAGTGGACCCGCAGAAAATAGAGGCAATTGTGAATTGGCCTACACCGACCAATGTGACAGAAGTTCGCAGTTTCATGGGCTTGGCTGGGTACTACAGGAGGTTTGTGAAGGACTTTTCAAAATTAGCTGTGCCTCTTACCCAATTGACACGTAAAGGGCAACCATTTGAGTGGAACAATGAAAGAGAATCAGCCTTTCATGAATTGAAGACGAGATTGACTACTGCACCAATTTTGACATTACCTTCAGGTACGGAAAATTTCGTGATTTTCAGTGATGCATCTTATAAGGGTTTGGGTTGTGTGTTAATGCAGAACGGAAAGGTTATTGCTTACACCTCTCGACAGTTGAGGCCACATGAGAAGAATTATCCAACACATGACCTAGAATTGGCCGCAGTTGTTTTGCTTTGAAAATCTGGCGGCATTATTTGTGTGGGGCAAAGTGCGAAGTCTACACAGATCATAAGAGCCTGAAATACTTCTTCACGCAAAAGAGTTGAATATGCGTCAGAGAAGATGGCTGGAACTAATAAAAGACTACGATCTAGAGATTCAGTATCACCCCGAAAAAGCTAATACAGTGGCTGATGCTTTGAGCAGGAAATCAACAGGGGGTATGGCTTGTTTGCTTACTGAACAAAGGGAGATTTTGCAAGACTTTGAGAAGTCTGAAATTGAAGTGGTAGCATGTGAACAGGGCGGACTGATAGCCGCCATTACAGCCGAACCAGCGATTGTTGATGAAATCAAGCAGAAGCAGAAAGAGGATGAGTTCCTCAGAAAGGTAATTGATGAGTTTGAGACAAGTCCAAAAGCAGAGTTTAGCATTGAGAATCAAGTGTTGAGATTTCGGAATAGAATATGTGTCCCAAATATTCCGGAACTAAAGAAGAGGGTCTTAGATGAAGCCCACAGATCCGTATTTGCTATGCATCCGGGCAACAACAAAATGTATCGGGATTTGAAACAAACCTATTGGTGGCCTAAAATGAAGAAAGAGATGGCAGAATATGTATCCAAATGCCTTCAGTGCCAGCAAGTTAAAGCTGAACATCAAAAACTGGGCGGTCTACTACAACCTCTCCCTATTCCTGAATGGAAGTGGGAACATGTGACTATGGATTTCGTTGTTGGCCTGCCTCGGACTTCTCGAGGTATGGATTCTGTTTGGGTTGTAGTTGATAGACTGACTAAATCTGCACATTTTCTGCCTGTCAAAACTACATTTACTGCTTATAGATTGGCTACCATTTACGTTGATGAAATTGTCCGTTTACACGGAGTTCCGGTATCCATTGTGTCGGACAGAGACCGAAATTCGTGTCTAGACTGTGGAAGAGTTTGCAGGAAGCTATGGGAACAGAACTAAAGTTCAGTACTGCATTTCACCCACAGACAGACGGGCAATCGAACGAACGATACAAACTTTGGAAGATATGCTTCGCATGTGTGCTTTGGATTTTCAGGGGAGTTGGGAAGATTATTTGCCACTTGCAGAATTTGCTTATAATAACAGCTTCCACTCCAGCATCGGTATGGCACCATACGAGGCTTTGTATGGTAGGAGGTGTAGATCACCTAGTTGTTGGACAGAGGTCGGGGATAGAGCTTTGCTTGGGCCTGAAATTGTGCAAGACACTTCTGAAAAGATCAAACCATTCGCAAAGGCTCAAAACAGCTCAAGACCGACAGAAGAATTATGCAGACGTTCGGAGAAGACCTCTTGAGTATGAGGTTGGTGACCATGTGTTCATCCGTGTTTCCCCGATGAAGGGCCAAGTCAGATTTGGGAAAAAGGGCAAGTTGTCGCCCCGTTACATCGGGCCGTTTCAGATTCTGGAGAGACTTGGTCCAGTTGCTTATAGAGTTGCCTTGCCACCGGGATTCAAGCAAATCCATAATGTGTTTCATGTGTCGATGTTGAGGGGTTACCTCCGAGACCCGTTTCATGTGATTGATTATCACAGGGTAGCTTTGGATGAGAATATGGAATACGCGGAATGGCCAGAACGAATTGTTGACAGGCAAATGAAACAGTTGAGAAGCAAGTCCATCCCAATGGTGAAAGTGGAATGGAAAGAACACTATGGGACAGATGCTACATGGGAAAAAGAGGAGGAGATGCGACTACGCTATCCACATTTGTTTCCCGACAAAGGTAAACTAAGTTTGGAGGACCAAACTTCCTAAAGGAGGGAAGACTGTGATACCCATGTTCCATAATATGCTAAATTGGTCCTTAATTTGTATATGGTTATGTGTTTAACATGATTTTGTGTGCCATTGTGTGATAATATGCGATTTTGAATTCATATTTGCTCACCGTAGGAATATCTGTTTGAATAATTTGCTTTGGAAATTAAATTGAAGGCCTTATCGGCCACAGAATCCGAAATTGATTACACCATTGTAATTGGCATAATTTTTAGAGCCTACGGTGAAATTTAATTAGGAATTGATTTTGGTCGGATTAAACTGATTAAATTGATGATCTGAATGCCCTATTATTTTATATTAGAATAAAATGTTAGTGGGGCTTGTTGGATGTTAGCATATACTCTCCTTTAACTCTATTCAACTCAAACATCTGAGTTATACACTTGAGAGAGAGAGAGAGAGAGATCCGGCCTTAGAGAGAGAAAAGGGAGAAGAATTATGCAAATTTGGCTTAAAGCTTGGGGTTTGAAGATTAAGCTCAAGATTTGGCTAGAACTTGGGTGTTTAAGGCTTCTAGGTGAGTAATTATCCCTTGAATCATGGATTCTTGTTTGCTAATTGTAAATTCAGAGCTGAACAAGGAGAAAGAGCATGAGTTGAGTTAATTTTGTTGAATTGAGCTTAATATGTGCATGCATGTAAGAAATTATCTTGAAATTGCACGTTTGAGCACAATTATGTATAATCCATGTGAAATGTTAAGGGGAACTCATGTTTTGACCCCCTCTTCACCATATGAGTTGAGAATAGTGAGCATCTCCCACATGCATGTACAAATTATGGGAGTGTAAGTCTTGAACATTTGAATTTGAGTATGTTTGTGATGAGTTTGTCATATTTTGGGGGCATGCATGTGAATTAGTTGTGAATTGAGCTTCATAATGTTATAATCTTGCAATGGTACCATGTTAGTATGATTATATTTGAGATTTGAGCCATTGCATGCAAGTAATGTAGCTGGGAAATCGATTTGAAGCTCAAGAATGCAATTCTGGGTTTTCCAGAAATTTGAGGCCCGCTCGAGCGGGAAACACTCTGCTCGAGCGTGAATTTCGTGCTCCCAGCACTTTTTGCAGAGTTGGATGTACGCTCGAGCGGGATATCTCACACTTGAGCGTGGAGCTTTTGTAGACAGGCCTTCCGCTCGAGCTCTCTATTCCACGCTCGAGCGCATTTTTCATACAACCAGTACTTTTGCAGGCTTCAAGGGTCCGCTCGAGCGGGGACCCTGTTTTCTGAAATTCTGAAAATGCATTCTGTGTTCTGTTTTTCCGTTCTCTTTCACTTGTGAGCACTCTTAGGCATATGTTAAGCATTGTAAATGAGTTAATGAGATAAGAATAAAGCCTAAAGAGGAATATGTGAATTAAAGAACGGATTGAACTGTTAGTGACCCGTTTGTGTTCATGAAATGTGTAGGGTCAAGCTCCAGGGCAAATCCACAAGCCGATCACTGTGAGTAATATCGATATCTGAATGCTTGTGAATGTCCAATTGTTTATTCCCTGATAAGCTTTATGAACTGCTAATTGGGATTGTGGACAAAAGTCTGACATGAATGAATGAATGGACCGAAGGTCGTTTTGATAGAAATGAATGGACCGAAGGTCATTTTGATAGAAATGAATGGACCGAAGGTCGTTTTGACATGAATGAGTGGGCCAAAGGCCATTTTGATACGAATGTATGGGCCGAAGGCCGTTTTGACATAAATGATTTGGCCGAAGGCCGTTTTGACATAAATGATTGGGCCGAAGGCCGTTTTGACATGACTGATTGGGCCGAAGGCCGTTTTGTCATAAATGATTGGGCCGAAGGCCGTTTTGACATGACTGATTGGGCCGAAGGCCGTTTTGACATAAATGATTGGGCCGAAGGCCGTTTTGACATGACTGATTGGGCCGAAGGCCGTTTTGACATGATTGAATGGGCCGAAGGCCGTTTTGGCATGATTAAACGGGCCGAAGGCCATTTTGACATAATCGAATGGGCCGAAGGCTGTTTTAACAAGAATGGAAATCTGAATGGGCCAAAGGCCAGAATGTTTGGAATTACAGTCACTTGATTTGTATTTCGTATAATTATATATATGTTAAATAGAAATATGAATTGGGCCCAAGGCCGTTTGGAATATGTTGTTCTACAATGTTATGTAAATTCTGTATTTAATATTATTCACTGGGCTATCGCTCACGCTCATTCATGTAATTGTAGGTGAGCTAAGAGATGCACAAACCCAGCCCCAGTGAAGGTTGCCAGGAACAACATGAGTTTTGGAGAGTCAGCCTTGTGTCTCACGCACGAGACCCATCCTTGCCATATTTGCTATGTGTTTATGTTTTGTCTTATAGGCAAGGACTCTGTTTATGTCTGTACATAGTCTGTTGTGGGCTGACTCGTTTTGGATGATCCTGTCCGTAAAGAATTTTATGGAACTGTATCTTTGATGTGGGTTATTAACGTATATGTGTATGGTTTGCTTGGAATGCATATAAGCACGGCTCTATGGACAAAGTTTTTAATTATTACTTCCGCTTGGCCCCTTTACTCTATTGTGTTACGTCTGTTTTTGGTTTGAGGCCGTAGGTAATCTCAGAATTACTGGCCGGTTATGTCCTTAACCCATAGGGGCGGGTTCGGGTCATGACAGGGCCGAAGGCCGTCTGACATGAATGAATGATTGGGCCAAAGGCCGTTTGACAAGAACGAAGTGGGCCAGAGGCCGTTTGATATGTTCGGGCTTGAATCGCCTAATGTACTAAAATAATGCACTAAATAGAATTCTACATGGGCCCAAGGCCGTTTGATATATGTGAATCTCATTTGCGTACCTTCTTTATTTGATATTATTCACTGGGCTTTCACTCACACTCATTCATGTGTATGTAAGTGAGCAAAGAGATGTCCAAACCCAGCCCCGGTGAAGTGTGAGAAAGGTCAAGTTTTGAGAAGTCAGCCTTAGCGTCTCACGCACGAGACTCGTCTTTGCCCTTTTGTTCTTTCGTTATATTATATGTTGGCGAAAACATTGAAACACCTTTGTACATAAGTTTTGGCTTGGCTGACTAAGTTTTGAATGATCCTGTGCATATAGAACTTTGTGTTATTTTCCCTGTTTGGTGTGAGTTATTGATGAATACAGATATGTGTTATTTGATGTGCCATGTAAGCACAGCTCTATGGACAATTTGTAGGTTTGCTTCCGTTTGGCCCCTTAACTCTGGTGGAATACGTTTTGTTTGGTTTGAGGCCGCAGGTAATCCCTTGATTACTGGCCAGTTATGACCTTAATCCATAGGAGCGGGTTCGGGTCATGACAAAGTGGTATCAGAGCATGAGACACACTTGTCCAAATGAGCAATAAGCGTCTAGAAAAGATCTAGAATGCATTCATGTGATAAGTACGAATCTGGAAGCATCAAGAATATGCTTAAATGTTTCAAAGTGAACGATTGTGTGCTATAAGTTTGTGATTTGCTTGCATTTCGAATTGTTTGAGTATATGTGTCCTTTAGTATATGCATGCTTGTGAATCTTTTGTATGAAGAATAATGCAAGTCTAATCAGATGGTGAGAACAAGAGGTGATGAAATAGAGGAGTTTTCTACTGCCAGAATGGATAGAATGGAAAGACTGATTCAGGAAATGGCAGAGACATTGAGGCAACAGCAACAGCAACAGCAATAGCAACAGTGGCAACAACCACACCCTTCGCCTCCTCCTCCAGTACCACCTGTGCAAGATAATCAGAATGATGACCGAATAATAGCTCTCACCAAAGAGTTTAAGAAAATGAAACCGCCACAGTTTCATGGGGGATTAGATCCATTAAAGGCCGAAGCATGGGTTCTCGGCATCGAAAAGCTATTTGAAGTGTTTCCTTGTTCAGAGACACAGAAAGTATTGCTAGCCACTTTTACCCTTGAAGATGAGGCGAGAAGGTGGTGGATGCTAATGCGTGAAAACAATAAGAATGTTGGTTGGGCACGGTTCTTGGAGATTTTCTATGACAAATACTTTCCACAGTGTGTCAGTGACAAAAAAGTGTCAGAATTTATGGAACTTAAACAAAACAGCATGACTGTAGCTGAGTATGAAGCCAAGTTTACTGAATTGATTTGGTTTGCACCACATGTGGTTGACACTGACTACAAGAAAGCGAGACATTTTGAAGGGGGACTCTGGGATGACATCTTAGAAAAGGTAAATGTTCTCAAACTGGAGACCTATATTGAGGTGCTAGACCAAGCCATAATATCAGAAGCCAATATAGCCAGACAAGCTAAACCAACGACTGACTGGAAAGGTAGCAAAAGACAAGGCTTCTTTTCAAAGAAGAAATTTTCAAAGAGACAGAATACGGGCTCCTCAAGTACTTCTAATTCTTCCCGAGATACATCTCCTATGTGTAATAGTTGTAGTAAAAGGCATCGTGGAGTTTGTTACCATGTGTCGGGAGCCTATTTTAATGTGGTAAAATAGGGCATATGGCCAGAGATTGTAATCAGAATAGTGGAAAACTAGCTGCTAGCTCAACAACATCTATTCCAAAACCAGGAAATACTATGAAATTTGCTACCACTGGGGATACTGTGAGGCAAGGAAGAGTGTTTGTGCTTGTTCCGGGTGATACACAGAATGCTAACGCCGTTGTCTCAGGTACTATCTCTATATGCAATCAGGATGCTTTTGTGTTAATTGATTCTGGATCAACACACTCTTTTGTAACTTGTGCATTTGCATCTAGACTGAGTAGACCCTTAGAACCATTGCCATATTTGCTATGTGTGTGTACTCCATCCGGGGAATCTGTGTTGTGTGCATCTGCATATCGCTTTTGTGACATGCGTGTTAGGAATGCTATTCTATATGTGGATTTGTTACCCTTGAACTTTAGGCATTTTGATGTAATTCTAGGCATGGACTGGTTAACTAAATATTGTGCCACCATTGATTGCGTAACAAAACGGGTTGTGTTTAAACCACCAGAATAAGAAGAAATTGTGTTTGTGGGTAATGGGGTAGTGCCTCCACCTTATTTAATATCTGCAATGAAAGCATGTAAATTGATCAGGAAAGGGTGCCAGGGTTACTTGTGTTATGTGCTATCTGAACAATCTGTGAGTGTTGAATTAAGTAGTATCCCTATTGTTAGCGAATTTCCAGATGTGCTCCCAGATGAATTGCTAGGGGAATTGGTAGACAGGGAGATAGAGTTTACTATTGAAGTTGTGCCAGGCACTCAGCCTATTTCTAAAACTCCCTACAGAATGCCTACTGCTGAAATGAAAGAATTGAAGGAACAATTGCAAGACCTACTTGACAAAGGGTTTATCCGACCTAGTACTTCACCTTGGGGTGCACCGGTGTTATTTGTGAAAAAGAAAGATGGAACCTTGCGCCTGTGTATTGACTATCGAGAACTGAACAAGGTAACAATAAAGAATAAATATCCCTTACCACGTATTGATGACTTGTTTGACCAGTTGCAGGGATCACAAGTGTTCTCCAAAATTGATTTGAGATCCGGATACCACCAATTGAAAGTAAAGGCAGAAGATGTTGAGAAAACAGCATTCAGAACGAGGTATGGTCACTATGAATTTCTTGTTATGCCATTTGGGGTAACTAATTCTCCTGCAGCGTTTATGGACCTAATGAACCAAATTTTTAAGACCTACCTTGATGAATTTGTTGTAGTTTTTATTGATGACATTTTGATATACTCAAAGAATAGACTTAAACATGAACAACATCTGAGGACTGTTTTACAAACACTTAGGGAGAAGAAATTATTCGCCAAACTAAAGAAATGTGAATTTTGGTTGGATGAAGTTATCTTCTTAGGGCATGTTATCAACAAGGAGGGAATTTTAGTAAACCTGCAGAAGATAGAGGCAATTGTGAATTGGCCTACACCAGCAAATGTAACAAAAGTCCGCAGCTTTATGGGCTTAGCTGGGTACTACATGAGGTTTGTGAAAGACTTTTCGAGAATAGCTATGCCTCTTACCCAACTGACACGCAAAGGGAAACCATTTGAATGGAATAACGAAAGAGAATCTGCCTTTCATGAACTGAAAATGAGACTAACCACTGCACCAGTATTGACATTGCCCACAGGTACAGAAAACTTTATAATTTTTAGTGATGCACCTTATAAAGGTTTGGGTTGTGGACTGATACAGAACGGAAGGGTAATTGCCTACGCCTCTCGGCAGTTGAAGCCACATGAGAAGAACTACCCAACACATGATTTAGAATTGGCCGTAGTTGTATTTGCTTTGAAAATCTGGCGGCATTACTTATATGGGGCGAAATGTGAAGTCTACACGGATCACAAAAGTCTTAAGTACTTCTTTACACAGAAGGAGCTAAATATGCGACAGAGGAGATGGCTTGAATTGATAAAAGATTATGATCTTGAAATCCAGTATCACCCTGGGAAAGCCAATACAGTTGCTGATGCCTTGAGCAGAAAATCGATGGGAAATTTGGCTTGTTTGCTTACTGAGCAAAAAGAAATCTTGCAAGATTTTGAGAAGTCTGAGATTGAAGTGGTATTGTATGAGCAGGACGGATTGATAGCCGCTATTTCAGTCGAACCAGCAATCATTGAGGAGATTAAACAGAAACAGAAGGAGGATGAATTCCTTAAAAAGATAGTTGATGAATTTGAAACGAATCCGAGGGCGGGATATAGTGTGATAAATGGGGTGCTGAAGTTCCAAGATAGATTATGTATTCCGAACATTCCCGAGTTAAAGCGAAGAGTTCTTGATGAAGCTCATAAATCGGTGTTTGCTATGCATCCGGGTAACAACAAGATGTATCGAGATTTGAAGCAAAGCTATTGGTGGCCCAAAATGAAGAAAGAGATTGCAGAGTATGTGTCCAAATGTCTTCAATGTCAGCAAGTTAAAGCTGAACACCAGAAACCAGGCGGTCTATTTCAACCTCTCCCTATTCCTGAATGGAAGTGGGAGCATGTGACTATGGATTTTGTTGTTGGTCTACCTCGGACTCCTCGAGATATGGATTCCATTTGGGTTGTAGTTGACAGACTGACTAAATCTGTACATTTTCTACCTGTTAGAACTGCATTCGATGTTTATAGACCGGCTACTATATATATTGATGAGATTGTCCGTTTACACGGAGTTCCGGTATCTATTGTGTCGGATAGAGATCCGAAATTTGTATCTAGATTGTGGAAGAGTTTGTAGAAAGCTATGGGGACAGAACTGAGGTTTAGTACTGCGTTCCACCCACAGACAGATGGGCAATCAGAACGGACCATACAAACGTTAGAAGATATGCTGAGAATGTGTGCTTTAGATTTTCAAGGGAGTTGGGAAGACTATTTGCCACTAGTAGAGTTTGCATACAATAATAGCTTCCACTCCAGCATCGGTATGGCACCATACGAGGCTTTTTATGGTAAAAGGTGTAGATCACCAATTTGTTGGACAGAAGGGGATAGGGCTTTTCTTGGGCCCGAAATTGTGCAAAACACTTCTGAGAAGATTAGAATTATCCGACAGAGTCTCAAAACAGCTCAGGACCGACAAAAGAATTATGCAGATATTCGAAGAAGACCTCTGGAGTATGAGGTTAGTGACCATGTGTTTATCCGTGTGATTCCAATGAAGGGCCAAGTAAGGTTCGGTAAGAAAGGGAAATTGTCACCTCGCTACATTGGGCCGTTTCAGATTCTGGAAAAACTTGATCCAGTTGCTTATAAAGTTGCTTTGCCACCGAGATTTGAGCAAATCCATAATGTGTTTCATGTATCGATGTTGAGGGGTTATCTTCGGGATCCATTGCATGTGATTGATTATCACCGGATAGCTCTTGATGAAAATATGGAATACACGAAATGGCCGGAACGAATCATTGACCGGCAAGTGAAACAGTTGAGAAGCAAGTCCATCACGATGGTGAAAGTGGAATGGAAAGAACACTATGGGACGGACGCTACATGGGAAAAAGAAGATGAAATGCAACTACGCTATCCACATTTTTTTCCCGACAAAGGTAAAATAAGTTTAGAGGACCAAACTTCCTAAAGGAGGGAAGACTGTGATAACCCTGGTCTGTATTATGCTAATTAATCTTATTCACGATTGTGATTATGTGTTTGATATGATTTTGAGTGCCATTTATACGAATATATGTGTTTTTGAATTTTCATCTGTTCACCGTAGGAAAATCTATTTGATTTTCTGCTTTAGAATTTAAATTGAAGGCCTTATCGGCCGCAAAAACCGAAATTGATTGCGTTATTGTGATTAGCGTAATTTTTAGAGCCTACTGTGAAATTTAATTGAAAATTGATTCGGATCAAATTAAATAGATTAAATTGATGAAATAGTGCTCAATTAATTAGTGTTAATGAAATGTGATTAGGAGAGCCTATAAAAAGGCTCATTCTCACTCAATTCATCTCTTTTAAACTCTTTTGGCTGAAATCACACCTCAGAGAGAGAGAGAGAGAGAGAACCAAATTTAGAGAGAGAGAAGGGCCAATCTTGAAGATCTTGCTAAGGAGCTCAAGCTTTGAAGGGCTAGACTCAAGAATTTGCTATAATTTGGAAGAATTGAAGCTCATAGGTGAGTAATTGAGCAAAGATTTATGAGTTAAGTTTGTAATTTTGTGAATTCAAGTGATATGGTAGCTCATGGCAAAGATTGAGTTGAATATGAAGTTAGAATGCACATGCATGCATAATTTTCATGGGTTTCATAATAATAAGTGTCATTTGTAACATTTGAAATAGAAATGAAGTCAAAAATTGACATGCATGTTTGATTAATGGAGATATGGAGTTTATATGAGGTTTGAATGCATGAGTTTTGATTATACAAAAGAAATGTTGAATAATTTGAGAATTTGACCATGATTTTGAATATTGGCCTCATATTGCTTACATCCTTATGCTATACATTGTGTTTCCATGTTTTTGTACCAAAAACATGAATGTTGGACCTTTGAATATCAATGTTGCACTTGAAGAACAATTCTGGAAAACCCAGAATTTGACATGTCCGCTCGAGCGGGGAAAGCGCCGCTGGAGCGTGAAATGCGAGCTCCCATAACTTTTTGCAGACATTGATGTCCGCTCGAGCGGGGAGCCATGTAGTGTGACTTTCAGCTCGAGCGTAAAAATGAGGCAACCAGTATTTTTGCAGACCCAAGGGGTCCGCTCGAGCTGCCAAAGCCACGCTCGAACGGGGAGCCCTGTTTCAGAAATTTTGTAAAGATGACTTATGTTTCATTTTCCGTTCTCTTTCATTTTTTAGCACTCTTAGGCATACATTAAGCATTGTAAATGAGTTCAAAAGGATAAGAAAGAAACCTAAGAGGAATGTGTGAATTAAGAACGGATTGAATCGTTTATGACCCATTATGTTCATGAAATGTGTAGGGTCAAGCACGAGAGCAAACCCACCGGCAGATCACTGTGAGTAATATCTTGGTAAAGATATTTGAAGTATGTTATTTGTCCAATTGCTTATTTCCATATAAGTCTTATAAGTTTGTTAAATTGAATTGTGGACAAACATTTGTTATGCCATATGGTTGGGCCAAAGGCCGTTGGACACAATTGACTGGGCCGAAGGCCGTTTGACATGAATGAATGATTGGGCCGAAGGCCGTTTGACATGAATGAATGATTAGGCCGAAGTCCGTATGACATAAATAAATGGGCCAAAGGCCGTTTGACATGAATGAATGGGCCGAAGGCCGTTTGACATGAATGGAGAAATGAATGGGCCGAAGGCCGTCTAACATGAATGAAAGAATGAATGGGCCGAAGGCCGTTTGACATGAATGGAGAAATGAATAGGCCGAAGGCCGTCTGACATGAATGAAAGAATGAATGGGCCGAAGGCCGTTTGACATGAATGGAGAAACGAGTGGGCCGAAGGCTGTCTGACATGAATGATTGATTGGGCCAAATGCCGTTTGACAAGAACGAAGTGGGCCAGAGGCCGTTTGATATGTTCGGGCTTGAATCGCCAAATGTACTTAAATAATGCACTAAATAGAATTCTACATGGGCCCAAGGCCATTTGATATATGTGAATCTCATTTGCGTACCTTCTTTATTTGATATTATTCACTGGGCTTTCGCTCACACTCATTCATGTGTATGTAGGTGAGCAAAGAGATGTCCAAACCCAGCCCCGGTGAAGTGTGAGAAAGGTCAAGTTTTGAGAAGTCAGCCTTAGCGTCTCACACACGAGACTCGTCTTCGCCCTTTTGTTCTTTCGTTATATTATATGTTGGCAAAAACATTGAAACACCTTTGTACATAAGTTTTGGCTTGGCTGACTAAGTTTTGAATGATCCTGTGCATATAGAACTTTGTGTTATTTTCCCTGTTTGGTGTGAGTTATTGATGAATACAAATATGTGTTATTTGATGTGCCATGTAAGCACGACTCTATGGACAATTTGTATGTTTGCTTCCGTTTGGCCCCTTAACTTTGGTGGAATACGTTTTGTTTGGTTTGAGGCCGCAGGTAATCCCTTGATTACTGGCCGGTTATGACCTTAATCCATAGGGGCGAGTTCAAATCATGACACTCTCACACAAGAAGAAGATTATAGGCGCAGATTGACTGTATAGTATGAAAGTCAAAAAATTTTATACCTAAAACCAAAGAGGAAGGTCTCCTTTTATACACAATGGAGGAGAGAGGAGGAGCCTTTCTGCAACAAATGTAGAATTCAATTTCTTCAAAACTAACGAAGTAATGTAAGAACACTGATGGATAATTAGTGTATAAGTTATACACTGTATATACACATGTGTGTATATTTGCAACCACCAAACAAACCTAATCCAAAAAGATTAGGTTGGTGGACCAGTAATCCGGCCCAGCCCAAACCTAACCCATTCCAATAAGCCTCACGCCTCAACCCAAGCCCAAGCCCAAGCCCAAGGCCCAAGATCCAAGATCCACAGACACAGACTTGGCCCGGGAGGGCGGGCGGCACGCATATATGGCAATTTTTGCATAACCAACTTGGACTGTAGTTTTTGCCCAAGTCCATCTTTGCAGTATCCATAACTCCCTTCCTTCGGAAAATTTGGATGCCCCAAAGGGGTCATGCCCTTATCAAAATCTTAAGTTTTAAATACCCATCAATGCTTTCTTCTACAATCAATGTAGGATAGGTAGTTACAAACAATTCCTAATACCTCATTCATGAGGCTAACTTTATGAGACAATTTCTCATTCAATTCTTAATAGTTTTTTGTCATTCTTTTTATAATGTAAAGATCTTTTTACAAATAATCTAAACCCATTTGATCCCAGCTTAACCGGTGGTTGTGACCTACTTTAATTTCACATTAAAGTCACCATAAAACCATTTTTTCCAACAATAGCATCAAGAAGAGAGAGAGAGAGAGAGGAAGAAAGGAAGAGAGAAATCTTATTTTAGCCAACTTTTAGAGCTCCAATGGTATGCAAAAGGGGGTGGAATAAGGCTTATGTAGTTGTAGACACCCCATTTTTGACCGACCTCAAGACTTAGACGTCATCGTTTGTGCACTCGATGATTGTGCTTGTTTGTGCTCGTTTTGAGTGCCCGAAGTTATCAGCGGAGTGCCTTGTCTTTGAGCCTCTAAACCTCTTTGTTTTGTGCTTGTTTTTGGACCAAACCTTAGTGCCTCTTGCCTGGAGGGGGGAAGGGCCTTGTCGACCACTTTTCCCCCTTGTTGGCCACTTAAAGTGGTTGGTCGGCTAGGGGAGGTGGCCGGCTGGCCACCTAAAGTGGCCGACGGCCATTTTTCTACTTTTTCAGATATTTTCTTTGCCAGCTATTGATCACTGAATGCCATCTCCATACACGTATATGGAGGGATGAATGAAAGCCTTTGGCTTGCATTTCTATATAATGGGGGGTCTCTCTCCCATTTGAAAGGTTAGAAAAATTTTTGAGCAAATTTCTCCTCTCTCTCTCTCTCTCCCTATTTTGTGCTTGAAAGTGAGAATTCTCTACACATTTGCACTAAGACCCTTGACCAAACATCTTTATCTTGGAGCTGAGGTTCTTTGAGGCTTAGTTTGAGTTCTTAAGTCTGGTTTTAGCTTAGAATTGTGACTGTTTTAGTGTTGTGCTTCAAAGGTATAAGGCTTACCTCATTTAAGCTTTGTTTTAGTTGATTGCTTGGCCATTTTTTACACTGTTTTGACCTGGTTTTTCAACCATAAAAATCTCTATTTTTTAAGGTTACAAATGCTAGTTTAAGTCTTGTTGATTTAGAGGGTTGTCTTCTCTCTTTGCTTTTTGGCTTGTGAAGCCTTTTGTGCCACCTTTCAAAGCTTTTTTGAAAAAGCTTTTTGGGCTCTTTTAACCACTAAATTCTCGAGGAATTTCAGTGGTAAAAACTTGGTTTTGAGGTCCAAAATAGGAGGGGGTGGCCTCCCCTCCTTGTGTCTTGTTTGCAAGTGTAGATAGCCTAACATGTGAGCATGTTTTTCTACCTTTTTTTCACTTGATCTCATCATGTTTTAGCTACTGATTTGGCATGATTTAGCTCTGTTTTGGGTGGTCTTGGTCATATGAGCCTAGTCTTGCATGGTTGTAGTACAAATGCCTTCACTAGTTTAGTGTTTTAGGCCTCTAAACATGCTTTGCTTGAGATGATTGCATGCTATAGCATCATTTAACATGTGGTTTCAGTGTATATAGCTCTGTCACACTCTCACTTATTTCACTCTTTCATTGCTTTTGAGAGTTGTGTTTTGAGTCTTGTTTGCGAGCCAACATGTGAGCATGTTTTTCTTGCCTTTTGTGCCTAAATCTCAGCATGTTTTAGCCACTATTTTGGCATGTTTAAGCTCTATTTTGAGCTGGTCTAGTCAGTTGAGCTTGGTATTGCATGCCTCTAGTGTAGTGCTCTTCACTAGTTTAGTGCTTTTGGCTTTTAAACATGTTGTGCATGTGTTGCTTGCATGTTGTAGTATTATTTTGCATGCCATTTCAGGACCAAAAAGTCTGCAACCTCCCTCTATTCTTCATTTTTTACTTTGCTTTGAAAGTGGCCTTGAGCCCCTTGTAGACATCCCATTTTTGACCGTCCTCAAGACTTGGACGTCACCGTTTGAACACTCGATGATCATCCATGTTCGTGTTCATCTTGAGTTCTCGGAGGTTTCGGTCGCGCGCCTTGCCTCAAGACCTCTTGACTTGTTTGCTTTGTGCTTGGTTATGCACCAAACACTTGTGTTTTTGCTTCTGAGGGCAGGGAATGGCTTGTTGGCCATCCCCACACCTCACCGGCCTTGGCTTGAGGCCACCGGCCCTGTTTTCTTACTACTGGCCAAAGGTGTTGGCCGGTCGGCAATGATTTTGGTCGGCCAGCCATTTTTGTTGGTCAATCAACCACATTTTCCAGCCAACCCCTTTCCATCTGCTTTTGGCAGATATTTTATGCCAGCTGTCACAGCTGGCATCCACATTACACCCCCTCCATACATGTGTATGGAGGGATTTACACATTGTGTTAGCTTCTCTTAGAAGCTTAGGAATTGGATTTCTATAAGAGGGGAGGCCCTCCTCCCTTCTCAGAGGTTCTGAAAATTAGGGTTAGAGAGTTGTATCTATCTATCTCTATATCTCCTTCTCTTCACTCATTTGTGTGTGTATTTGTGGCCTAAAGTGACTTTTGTTCACACTATTGCACACAAACACCTAGTGTTACACCATCCTTGGTTGCTGAGGCTCTAAGGAGTTGTTTTCAGAGTTCTTGGGCTGGTTTTGATCCAAGGAAGGTGCTGGAGTGGTGTTCTTGAAGAGGTTCTTCAAGGGTAAGAAACTACCCTCTTTATTCCCTATTTTTGCACAAGTTTTTAGCCTATCTTCCATCTGTTTTTAAGCTTAACTTATAACTAATAAAAGTTCTATTTTTAAGTGCTTAAAATAGTTGTTTAAGATCTCTTTGGTGTTTGGGGTTGTTTACCCCCTCTTAGGCCTTGTTTGGCCTCTTTTTGTGCCCTTGTTTGTGAGCTCCGGGACCACCTTGTATTGGCCTTCTCACTACTGAAATCCAAAGGGATTTCAGTGGTGGGGATGGTGTTTTGAGGTCCTAAGAAGGAGAGGGCCATCCCCTCTCCTTGTTGTCTTCAATACTTGTCATATTTGCCTCATATGTGAGCACCTTTTTCAAGTTTATGTTGGCCATGTCTTAGCTGGTATTTGTGGTTTTTTTGCCATGGTATACCTCTATTTTGAGTTGGTTTAGACATGCCATGTATGCTTCATACACTTGCCTTGTAATCCCATATTTTGGCCTTAACATGCATCATGTCGTAACATGTGTTATTAGCATGATTTTGGCTCAACTCCATGAAACTTTTAGCCTTGTCTTACCATGCTAAAGCTCTGATTTTGGTTGTTTTGGTCATCCATGACTTGCTTTGTATAGCTACCATGCAAACTAGCTTATAGACTTCGGGTGTTGAATCCTCTAGCATGCTCTACTTGGATCATTTCAGTGGTTTGGCATCACTTGGAATGTGATTTCAGTCCATATAGTATGCTGGAATACTTGCATTTATCACCTATTCCATGCCTTGGATAGTTTGTGTTTTATGCCTCATGAATGTGTCATTGCGTATGCCATCATGCTTAGGTATTTGGGATGACATCTAAGTGGGTTTTCGGGTTCATTTTGGTATGCCATAAATCTGTTTTGGGTTGCTTAAATCATGCCATGTTTGGTTGTATTAGGTGTAGTGTAACACCTCTTTGATAGCCTTGCATGCTTCATGTTTTTGCCCCTTTGTTTTGGCTTGTCCTAGCTTTGGTCATTGCATGTTTTAGGCTTACTTTGCCATGATTTAGGACTGTTTTGGGTTATGCTTGCCATATGCTCTTTGTTTTGTGTAGCATTGGTTCAATTCCCTTGCCTTATTTTAAGCCTTAAGCCTTAATCATGCATGCTTGGCTTGCTTATGTGATTTGGCATCACTCTTAGCACCATTTCAGAGCATGTAATGTTGTCACATTGGCATGCTTTTCCTTCCCTTTTAAGTGTACTTAAAAGTTGCCTTTTTATGCTTAAGTGGTTAGGCCTTCACATGTGTATGTTTGTATGTGATTTTGTCCCTTATTCCTTAGCATTTTGGCCACTGTTTTGGACCTATTAGAGAGCTGTCCATCTTGGTGTAAGTCCATCCTTTGCATGTTGTTGCATGCTCGCCTTGTGTGTTGTTGCATACTCGGCTCATTGCATGTTATTGCATGCCTAAGTTGCATCTTGCATCCTTGTTAGCTTGCATTTTGCCATATGTTTGATATGTTGTTATATGTTTGCATATTTGTTCACATGCTCATGTTGCATTGGTTTGCTTGCATGTTTAGGTTGCATAGCATTGTGCATGTTGGCATCCCTTGCCTCTTGATCAATTATGATGGAGGTTAGGATCATTGTGTGTTTGTGTGCATTTCACTTGATATCAAATTGCACACTTGGCCTCTTGGGCCATCATGCATTGAAATGTGTGATTGATGGCCCGAGGGTCGGGAGCCATACTCCCTTGAGTTCATAACATAATAGGGAGGGTGGTCGTGCAAACATCGCTTTGAAAATGCATTGACATGCCTTGTATGTCCTCTACTACAGCAAAATAGGGTTCTGCAGGAAGAGATGGCCGGTCGGCCATCTTCAGTGCCGGCCGGCTATGTATTGTTGGCCGATGGCCTCACGTTTGGTCGATGACTAGTTTCCCATGGCCGGTGGCCTCACCTCTTGGTCGGTGACCTCCCACAACCCTCAGGGAGTAGTTCAGAAGCATCCTTGAGACTTGCAAAGTGTTCAGAGGTGCAGAGCAGTGTAAACAGAGGCAGCATGAGTATGGTGATGGATTTCCGAGCGGAGTTGAGCATGCGTGCATTCCTCCCTCTTCCCGAAGCTGCTTTACTGTTTTCAGTAGCTTAATTAATCTGTTTAATTAGTTAAATGGCCTTGTAACAATTAGTTAGCTTGTTAGTTAGTTAATTTGTACTATTCTTTCGGCCCCTCCCTCGAGAGGGTGCAATTGTGTAATAAGCGTGCGTGTGTGCGATGCATGTCTTCCAACCCCCACTTCTTTCTCCCTTTTATTTAACCACTTATGATGGTTAGTTTTACGGCATATTTGATTTAGCATACCTTATGCTATGCATGTTTGCATTCATTCATTTGTATTGCATGCACCGGGCTCGGCGTATCATACTAATTGCATAGTACTTCAATTCCAACTTGAATACGTGTATCGAGTTGTTGCATTTCATATGCCATTCTTAGGTTAGCCGAGCCTATTCTAGTTGCATTTTGCATGTGTTGCATTAGCCATTTTAACATGAACTAGGATCATGCATGATTACTAACTAGTTCTTCGTTTTGGCTTGGAGTACACTGTGAGTGTTTATGCTTTAGCATCTTGCATGTGTGTGAGTGTTAACATGATAGCATGCTTGCCATGAGGCTAACTGCTTATGTGATATACCTGCCTGAGTGTCCTGTGGGTGAAGGTTGGATTGCTTGAATTGGAATAATTCATCGAAATCCATGTTTTAGCCTACTTGCGAGTAGCAAAATTCAAAACCATTTCCAAACAAACGGATATGCGATGCTTGGTTCCAAATTAGGCGATCTAGTCTATACTTGTATGCTGTGTGCATCACATAGTAATTCTAGGCTAATAACCGGAATAAGAGCACATAATGTTTTCAAAACTAGATATCATGGTTAGTAGAGGCCGATCTTTGATTGGGCGAGCGGGGGTGCTCATAGATGACCTTCCCCAATCGTACCCAAGTTCCCGAGCCGAGGCAACTTTAGTGATGACGGACACATGGCCTTAGGCAACGAGTCAGGGTTTCCTAAATTTCCCCAAAAATAAAATATTTAGGTGGCGACTCTGTATCTGGCAAAGCAGTCCATGTTTGGCACTACTTTCTAAAAATCAATTTTTCAAAACGATTTGCCGGATTTGGACTCTTTGATGATTCATCGGTCTTGCATTGCACTCTGCGAGATTAGATACAGGACCATGACATTGAGTCCAAACTGTAGTGAGCCCCAATGAACAAAACGGGATTTCTCCCGGGACGTTTGGGGACGTCTACACCCCTTGTTGGCTTGAGTGTGAAATTGAGGCTCTCATGCCTAATGGTTTTAATCCTCCCTTGAGGGTTTCTACTAACCAACATCATGAGGCCTCTTTCATGCTCAAGGTGCTTGTGGCTTAGGCCCGCTTTCCAATTAGAGGACTCTCACCTTGGACTTAATCGGTTAAAGGACTAATCGGTAATGTAAAAGGTGTAAACAAAACATGACAAGTAAAACTTGAGCAAGTTAAGCATGTTGTGTTGCATTGCATGTGTTTGGATCGGACGTTAATCCAAACACAAGAAATGTGAGACGTTTCATGCTCAAAGTGATGAAACGTGTCACGTTTCTTGGTCGTCGTCACCCTTGATCATGCATGATAGGGTGGTCGTCCTTAGAGTCTTACTTGTGCATTCATCAAGCTTGTACGAGCTTGGTTCTTTGGCCATCATGCATGAAAATGCTTGATTGGCAGCTTGAGAGCCAAGTGCTATACTTCTTTGAGCTTGAGAAATGATAAGGAGGGTGGCAGTACACACATTCCTTGAAAAATGCATTGCTGTGCCTCTGTTGCTCTCTGTTGCGGCAAAAATAGAAGTTTGGAAAAAGGGGTGGCCGACCGGCAACTTAGACTAGCCGACCGGCCACTTAGACTAGCCGACCGGCTAGTTAAGGTGGCCGGCAGCCACTTTTTGTGGCCAACCGGCCACCAGTTAATTTTTGTGCAAAAGTGTTCCTGTTTTGGAGTAGTAGTAATCTAGAATATTGGTACGGTGTTCAGCAATCACAATGAGTGCAAACAGAGGCAATCGGTGGCAAGGCGATGGATTTTCGGGAGGAAGCAACCGAGCATGCATGTCTCCCTCGCTTGTGAGGCCACTTAATTGCTTTATTAGCTAGTTGTAGCTAATTAATACATGTGTTGTAATTAATTAATTTAATTTGTTTTGTAATATTTTAATTAGCTTAGCATAGCTAGTTATTCATTTGTGTTGTAATAATTAGCTTAATTAGCGTAGCTAGTAAGCTTATTTATTCGGACCCTCCTTCGTGAGGCCGCAATGTTATAATAAGTGTGCGTGCGTGTGTGCATGTCTTCCAACCCCATTTCTTTCTCCCTTTTATTTAACTGCTTTCAATGGTTAGTTTAGGGTCATTTTCAATTAGCATATCTTATGCTTGCATGTTTGCATCCATTCATTTGTCTTGCATGCACCGAGGCTCGGCGCATCATTCAAACTGCATTGTATTTCAATACACTTATTTGAATACGTGTTTCAAAGCATGCTATCAAATTGTATCATATGTCATATTAGTAGCCGAGCCTATTAATTTCATATTGCATGTGTTGCATTAGGCATCTTGTATAGTTAGGATCATTCATTGTTTCTAACTGGCTTTTGTTTTGGCTTGGAGTACTCGGTAAGTTTTACGCTTTAGCATACTTGCATGAGTGTGAGTGTTGCCATGATAACATGCTTGCCATGAGGCTATGTGCTTACTTGCTTAAACTGCATGAGTGTCTGTGGATGAAGGCTTTGTTGCTTGAATTGGAACAATTCAACGAGTGTGAGTTTTAAGCCCACTTTGTGAAGTGGCAAACCATGTTTTAAGCCCATCATGTTTGATGGCAAATCTGCGTTTTAGCCCACCTGAGGGTGCCAATTTCAAACCATTTTCGAAAACAAACATGAATTGAGTTGTTCCAAGTCTTGCGATTTTAGTCCATACTTGCTTGTGTGTGTCACATAGTAAAGTTAGCTAAATAATCAGAATAAGAACACATGTGTTTATAAAACAACATATCATGATAGTAGAGGCCGATCTTTGATCGGGCGAGCGAGAGTGCTCATTTTAGGACCTTCCCCTCTCGTACCCAAGTTCCCAAGCCAAAGCAACTTTGATGATGACGGACACGTGGCCTTTGGCATGAGTCAGGGTTTCCTAAATTTTCCAAAACAAAATATTTAGGTGGCGACTCTGTAATCTGGCAAAGCAGTCTAGTTTTGGCATTATTTGATTCAAAATATGATTTTCCAAAAATGATTTGCCGGATTAGACTCTTTGGTACTTATCAGTCTCACATTGCACTTTGTGAGATTAAATTCAAAACCGTGACAGAAATCCGAACTGTAGGACCAATTCGAGCTCTCCAAAAGGGGACGCGAAGAAAGTCGAGTCTACAGTAGTGTGGAATGAAAACTAGGCCATGAGATGAATTCAACGACACCAAAATGAGAAGAAACAGAGTTAGGACATGGGATATACAATGGCTTGAATATGTGGGTTTGAATATGAAATTTTTGCCCAAAGATAAAAATTTTATTTTTGGCCAACTTTCGAAGTGGCGACGACACGCAAAAAGAGGTGGAACAAGGCATATGAGGAATGGAATGAAAACTAGGCCATGAGGTGAATCCAACGATGCAAAAATGAGGCGAAACGGAGTTACAACAAGGGAGATACAAGGGTTTGAACATGTAGGTTTGAATATGAAAAAAAGAAGAAGTGAAGTGAGACGAAGATGGACGGAGGGTTCACATTGAAATACAGATGAAACTCTAGGGTTTAATTTGTCGAAATTGAAATTCTGGATTTAAATTGAAAAACATATGAAACCCTGGTTTTTTATTTTTATTTTTTTGTAAGTAACCCAAAAATATTTGAATAGATAGTCAACAAAATTAAATAGGTAAAATATTTGAACATGTAGTTAAAAAATTAAACAGACAGATTAAGGGATAAAATTAGAAATAAAATGTATTTCAAAATAATAAATGGACTTCTTACCACAATAGTTTACATATAGTGGACCTCTCACTAACAAAAAATATTCACTGAATTTCATATCTTATACTCTCCTTAAATTAGATTTTTTTTTTTTTTTAGGTACATCGGAATAGAACAAGACAAACAAAAGACTAGGACCTAGCTCCCTCTTCGGAGAGGTGAACAATATCCGCAACTAGCAGACGACGGAGTTCCTGTGGAGGTTCAGAAACTATTAGCAGCTCAGCTGGTTGGTTTTCACCAAACTTTGCCATTGTGTCAGCACATATGTTGGCGTCCCTCTTGATATGTTGAATTGAGCAATCACAACCTCTTAAGATGATGCGAGCATCTTCCACAATGCCCCTAAAGGGGCATCTTTCACCCAGTTCTTCGCTCAAAAGATGAACCACTTGCTCCGCATCAGTTTCAATGATTACTTGATTGAAACCCCGTTGAAGAATAATTGTAAGCCCCTTGTATACAGCCCAAAGTTCCGCTTCCAAACTGGTACATATCTCTAGTCTTCCATAGTAACCGCTAATCCATGATCCTCGTTCATCCCGAAAGAGCCCACCGAATCCACCACCTCCTCCATTCCGGCGAGTGCTACCGTCCGTATTTAGTTTGATTTTTCCTGCACTAGGACAAGACCACACTGTTAGGCTCTTGAATTTGAGAGGTTTTGTAATGTCTAAATTGAAAGCTTGGACTATTGCCTTAGCAAAATTAGTTATACTATTCACACTTTCAAAAATAGAAGTATTTTTATGTTCAAAGACCCATTTGTTCCGATTTTTCCAAATAGTCCATGTTGTGACTAGAAACAAATAATGGAGTTTGTTTTTCCCTTTTGTATTCCGGGTGAACCAATCTTTCCAAGACAAATGAAGCATATTGGAGTACCAGTCTTGGCCAAAAACTGTACACCAAACCTGCATAGCTTTAGGACAAGACCTTAATAAATGATCAATGTCCTCCACACTCCCACAAAACGGGCAACTCGGGTCATTAGTCAGACCCCTCAGATTTCTCATGTGATTTGTGAGAATCTTTTCATGGAGTACAAGCCACACAAAGCTCTTAAGCTTCCATACCTAATTCCAATCCCCCTCCAGGCTTA
Source organism: Camellia japonica (assembly GCA_030407325.1). Taxonomy (NCBI): domain Eukaryota; kingdom Viridiplantae; phylum Streptophyta; class Magnoliopsida; order Ericales; family Theaceae; genus Camellia; species Camellia japonica. The sequence continues at coordinate 106,320,366 of JAPPVO010000003.1, forward strand.
GGTGCTCAACAATCAAAGCATAGGCACTGGATGTAGAGAATTCTCCATCTGGGGATTTAACCCATCTGGGGTAATCCTCTACATTCCTAGTGCGAGGAGGTTGGATTTTCAGGATATCAGTGACCACTGGTAAGGGAAGAAGAGTATGCAACAAATTTACATCCCATTCACCAAAATCATCCATAAGTGAATCCACAGTGACAGATTCAGATGTAGAGCTTTGGATATTGGATAAACACAAGTCCTTATCCAGGACCCCCTCACCACACCACCAGTCTTTCCAAACTCGCACTTTGGATCCACTACCGAGGTTCCATCTCACTCCTTTCACCAGGAGGTCCTTGGTATTTAGAATGCCTTTCCAAACATGAGATATACTCTTTCCTTTCCTCCTGTTAAGGAGGGAATGTTGCCCCAAGTATTTGTTCTTGAGAACTTCCACCCACAAGCAATTTTCCCCCTTTAACATTTTCCAACCCAACTTGGATAGAAGGGCTAAATTCTGATCTCTGGCCTTCCTAATCCCAAGGCCACCATCTTTTTTCAACTTACACACTTGATTCCAGTCTACAAGATGCACTTTTCTTTTCTCAGGGTATCTCCCCAGAGAAAATTTCGATTAATTTTGTCAATGTCATCACAAACTTTTCTCGGGATCTCCATGGTTTGCATGACATAAGCAGGCATAGCACTAGTAACAGATTGAATTAATGTGGCTCTCCCTGCCAAGGATAACATTCTCAATTTCCACCCAGCGAGTTTTGTCTTAAGCTTTTCCAGAAGATAGTTAAAATTATCTTTGCTCACTCTGGTATGGAGGGTGGGGACCCCGAGGTATTTTCCTAAATTTTGAGTTAAGGGAATACTACTCATATTGCTCAGGTTTCTAGCTCTTCTCCTAGAAATATTAGGAGACACAAACATATGAGATTTTTGAAAATTAATTTGCAAGCCCGAAATAGCACTAAACTCATCCAAAACTTTCAAGATGGTGTTACAGTTGTGTTCATTAGCTTTAGCAAACAAAATCAGATCGTCCGCAAAAAACAAATGAGACAAAATGGGACCATTCTTAGACAATCTAAGTCCAGTCCATTTTTTCTCATGCACCATTTTACTAATCATGACAGAAAGCCTTTCCATGCACAAAACAAAAAGGTAAGGGAATAGAGGATCCCCTTGTCTCAAACCCTTAGACGGTTGGAACTCATCAAGAGGTTCGCCATTCCACAAGATAGCAGTATTCACACTAGTGACACAGCTCATAATCATTTCAACAAGGCGCCCATCAAACTGAAATTCTTGCATAGAGTGTCTCAAACCCTTAGATTTATCAATAATTTTCTCTTCTTAAAATTACATATTATAGACATGTTTTGAAATTATCTGGAAACCTTTTCAAAGTAGATCTAAAAAATAAAATAAAATGAGTAGCTTTTACAAAGATTACCCAACTAACATAAGTACAGATGGCTATTTTAGTTCAATCTGCAGGGCTCACCCATACCTGATCTGAACGGGGTAGATATAATCTAACCCGGCACTTGTGCGGGGTGCAGATGGATTATATTTTGATCCCCTGTAATAGGGGTTGGGATCACCTCCCCCGATCCATACCCAAACTGATATAATTAATTATATGTATATAATTGGACATAAGAAAACCCTTAAAGTAGAGAAATCTAAAAGTAGTGTATGATTTTGTACATATTCTTATTTGGAATATAAAATGTATATAAGGAATTGCTTTTAAAATGTGGTATGTTTGATTTTTTTTTTTTATTCTTGCTCCCTTTTTTTTTTTTTTTTGACAATTTGAAATGTGATCAGGTACGTATTTGTTGGGATGGGGATGGGGTTGAAAATTCCACCTGTAGCAGGGTTGGGGTGGGGGCGGGATTTTATTCACGGAGGGCTGCGGTAGGGAGGACGAATCTGCTCCAAACCAGTCATGTGGTCATCCCTGAACGTAAGCCTTTTCTCAACATGTAGAACATTTACTATACTCATCAGTAGTTTTGTTTTGTTTTTTGTTTTGTTTTTTTTAAATTGTGTGAAAGCCGTTATTGAATTGAATCTTTTCAAATATCCATATATTATATTATATTATATTTTCTATATTAATATAAAAAGCAAAGGCCTAACTTGGTGTAGACAAATTTTATTTATTTTTTCCAAAATGTCCCAAAAAATGATAACTGTCATAAATTATTTTAATTCTCTCCAATAATTTTAAATAACTATTATAATTATCATATCTAAGTACAAACTGCACACACATAGGCCCTGTTTGGTAGAGCTGTGGGAAAGTACTTATAGCTTATGCCTAAATAGCTTATAGCTTATAACTATGAACATAAGCTGATTTTTGACTTATAAATTAAGCATCTCCTGCCCCACTCAAAGAATAAGTTGATTTCTGACTTCCAAAAAGCTATAAGTTATAAGTTATAAGCTAAACCAAACACATCAAAATAACTTAAATTAAGCTGAAAGCTGAAATAAGCAGTTTTTAAGTTGCACCAAACAGGCACATAGTGTGTGCCTAGTTATAATATTATATAAAGTTAACTCTTAAATTTATGTGAATGTGACAATTTTTAAGTTTATTGAAACTATTCCTAACAAGTTTTTTAATTTTTATTTTTTATTCAATCTTGTTTCTGTTGAAGAAAATAATGATATGCATGTGTGTGTCATCACTTTTATAATATATATATATATATAGTTGTATTTTTGTTGAAATTTGAAGTCTTTTATCTAAAACGAAACATATGATGTCAATGTTATGAATAGTTTGGGATGATGAAACACCAACCACTCTTTGTACGATGAATGAATTTGTGCCCTCATATGATGGTGAGTTCATGTACAAAGAAAGTTACAAGTTGCCTATGACTGTTGTTTTCACTATATTTTCATATTATTTAAATTAGCACCCCAGTGGTCCTTTGAAAAAAAAAATTGTATATTCGCGGAAAAGATTATAATTATAATTATTTATATTTATATAATTTTTCATTAATTTATTATTATTTTTATAAAATTACACTGATTTGATATTTAATGATATGCATACACATCGTGTGTCATCACTTTTATAATATATATATATATATATATGTAAGTGTATTTTTGTTGAAATTTGAAGTCTTTTATCTAAAATGAAACATATGATGTCAATGTTATGGATAGTTTGGGATGATGAAACACTAACCACTCTTTGTACGATGAATGAATTTGTGCCGTCATATGATGGTGAGTTCATGTACAAAGAAAGTTACAAGCTGCCTATGACTGTTGTTTTCATTATATTTTCATATTATTTAAATTAGGAGTAATCCTTTGAAAAAAAAAATTTGTTTCTTCGCAGAAAAGATTATAATTATAATTATTTATATTTATATAATTTTTCATTAATTTGTTATTATTTTTACAAAATTACACTGATTTGATATTTTTCCATTACATTAAAGTAGTAACACTATTAATAACGTGTACTTTGAAGGTCTTTGTCTTTGTCTTCATTGATTTGATAAATACTATTATTATGGTTTTCAACTCAGGTTTAAAAGCAAACATTATAACCAAAAAAGTAACATTGATATGATGGATGAAAAGCATTCCAACTTTGTGCATGGTAACTAAGGGTGTGAAAACCGCTCCATGGCCCGCTCACGGTCTACATGTGGGGTGATCAGGCCCGAAGCTTAGCCCAACCCAGCCCATTATCTCGGGCTAGGACTTGGGTCATGTATTTTTGGCTCGTGCCCAACCCGCAAGCCTGGCCCAACAACCCAAAAATGGACTTCTCTAACCCGATCCGACGTCACCTAACAACCAACGATCAAAAATTTTGAAAAAAATTTGTTTCAAATGGTCATATGACCGTTGCATCCTCCCCCCAAACGGTCAATTATTTTTTTATTTTTATTTTATTATTATTATTATTATTATTACATTTGAACCCTCTGTAGCTTGATTTTTTCGCGCCCCATTTTCGGCAGCTCAAAGTAAACCCTACAGTTCGGACTCTCGCGGCTTTGAATCTAATCTCACAAATGCATTGTGAAATTGATAAACACCAAAGAGTCCAAATCCGACAAATCTTTTGAAAAATTGATTTTAGGATCAAAAATACCAAAATTGGACTGTTTTGCCAGATATAGAGTCGCCACCTAAATATTTTATTTTGGAAAAATTTAGAAAACCCATGACTCGTGCCAAATGCCACGTGTTCGTCATCACCAAAGTTGCTTCGGCTCGGGAACTTAGGTACGAAAGGGGAAAGTCATGAAGTGAGCACCCCCGCTCGCCCGATCAAAGATTGACTTTTACTAATCATGATATGAGTTTTATGCACATTATGTGCTCTTGTTCTGGTTATTAGGCTAGCTTTACTATGTGATGCGCACAAACAAGTATAGACTAGTTTGCTCAAATTGGAACAATTCAATTTCATGTTTGTTTGTGAAAATAGTTTTAATTTGCCACCTCACGTGGACTTAAAGTTTACGAATTTGCCACTCAACAAAGTGTGCTTAAAACATACATTCGTTGAATCATTCTAATTCAAACAACAAGCCTTCATTCACAAGCATTCAAGCAGTTAATCAAATAAGCATTTAGCCTCATAGCAAGCATGCTAGTCATGGCAATCACTCACACACATGCAAGTATGCTAAAGCGTTAAAAACTCACCTAGTACTCCAAGCTAAGAAGATATTAGTTAGAAAAATATGTATGATTCCTAACTATGCCAAATGTCTAATGCAACACATGCAATATGCAGCTAATAGTCTCGGCTACTAATATGACATATGATTCAATTTGATAACATGTGGTCTAAGTACCTATTCAAAGAAGTATTGAAATGACAATACAGTTTGAATGATGCGCCGAGCCTCGGTGCATGCAAAACAAAATGAATGGATGCAAGCATAAGGTATGCTAATTGAAACATGTCCCTAATCTAACCATCAAAAGTAGGTAAATAAAAAGGAGAAAGGCGTGGGATTGGAATACATACACATTATTACATCATGCTCTCACAAAGGAGGATACAAATGAATAAAAGCTAACTAACTAGCTAAACTAAGCTAATTAAATATTACAACACAAACTAATTTAATTAATCAAAACTAATTAAATAAGTAAACTAATTAGCTATAACTAATTAATTACAACAAATAGATGATTAATTGCTAATTAAACTAATTAACTAGTCCCGGGAAGCGAGGAAGGCCCATGCATGCTCGATTTTCACCCAAAGAACATCCATTGTCTGCCCTTAAAAGCCTCTATTTGCATAACCTTTGCATTGTTTCCTTCTCCAAATCAACTCTACCATGCCTCACAAGCATACTACTCAAAATTCACTGGTGGCCGGCAGGCCAGAAGTGGTGGCCGGCCAGCCACCATTGGGGGGTTGCCATCCAACATTGATGGCCTGCCGGCCATTAGCAGTGGCCGGCTGGTCACTGATGACACACATTTCCTTGCTGCAACATAGAGCAAACAGGGCAAAGATAGGGTATTCTCACAGGTTGTTTGTACTCTGTATCCCTCCTTATCATCCAAACAATCTCAAATGAGTGATACACTTGGTTCCAAAACCACCAATCAAGCAATTTCATTGCATGATGGCTAAAAAACCAAGATGTACAAGTTAATGAATGTACAAATAAGACTCAACAACCATCACCCTATCATGTATGATCAAGGGCAATAGAGACCTTGGAAATTTGGCACATTTCATCACTTTGAGTATGAAATGCCCCAATTCTCCTCGTGTTCAATTAATATCTGATTGAACACATGCAATACAAACAAATGCTTACCTTGCATAATTTTACTTGCCACTTTTATTTAATCATTTTAATTACCAACCATTACTTAGTCAATTCAGTCCTTTGGTGAGAGTTTTCTAAAGTGAAAGAAGTGTCAACCAAGGGGTGGTTTAAGGCATGAGAGAAGTTTCATGCCGTTGGTAATGAACCCTCAAGAGAGGATTAAACCATTAAGCATGGACCTCAATCTCAAGCTTAAAGAATCCCAAGGCTGAAACAACCCTCAAATCAAATAAAAAGTGAAGAAATAAGGGAGATTGCAGAGATTATAGGTGCTGATATGAAGTGAGAAAAACACTAAAACATGCAATCAACTCAAACAAGGGGTGTTTGTAGCTCGACTTTTTCACGCCTCCTTTCGGAAACTCAAAAGAAGCCCTACAGTTCGGACTCCCGCAGTTCTGAATCTAATCTCACAAATGCAATGTGAAATTGATAAACACCAAAGAGTCCAAATCCAGCAAATCGTTTGGAAAATTGATTTTGAGTCAAAAATGACAAAATTGGACTGCTTTGCCAGATACAGAGTCGCCGCCTAAATATTTTATTTTAGAGAAATTTAGGAAACCCATGACTCGTGCCAAAGGCCACGTGTCCGTCATCACCAAAGTTGTCTCAGCTTGGGAACTTAGGTACGAGAGGGGAAGGTCATGAATTGAGCACCCCCGCTCGCCTGATCAAAGATCGGCCTTTACTAATCATGATATGATTTTTATAAACATTATGTGCTCTTGTTCCTGTTATTAAGCTAGTTTTACTATGTGATGTGCACAAGTAAGTATAGACTAGTTTGCCCAAATTGAAACAATTCAATTTCATGTTTGTTTTGTGAAAGGGTTTGAATTTTGCCATCTCAAGTGGGCTTAAGGTTTGCGAATTTGCCACTCAACAAAGTGAGTTTAAAACTGTTAATTTTCCACTAGACATAGTGGGCTTAAACGTACATTCGTTGAATCGTTCCAATTCAAGCAACAAGCCTTCATCCACAGGCATTGAAGTAGTTTATCAAGTAAGCATTTAGCCTCATGCTAAGAATGCTAGTCACGACAATCACTCACACTCATGCATGTATGCTAAAGCATTAAAAACTCACCTAGTATTCCAAGCTAAGAAGATATGAGTTAGAAAAATATGCATGATCCCTAACTATACAAGATGTCTAATGCAACACATGCGATAATGCAATTTAATAGGCTCAGCTACTAATATGGCATATGAAGCAATTTGATAGCATGCGGTTAAACACATATTCAACGAAGTAACTGAAACAACAATGCAGTTTTGAATGGTGCACCGAGCCTCGGTGCATGCAAGATAAGATGAATAGATGCAAGCATAAGATATGCTAATTGAAACATGTCCTAATCTAACCATCATAAGCGATTAAATAAAAGGAAGAAAGACATGGGGTTGGAAGACATGCACATTATTACATTTTTGCTCTCACGAAGGAGAGTCCAAATGAATAAAGCAAACTAGCTAACTAAACTAAGCTAATTAAGCTAATTATTACAAACTGAATAAATAATTAAACTAATAAGCTAACTAATTTAGTTACAACACAAATGTAAGCAAACTAATTAATTAAAGTCTCTAACTACTCTGCTTCTACTCCACCTCGGGGAATGGAAGATGTGTATGCGCAAGCTCGGATATCACCCAAAAAGACCTCCGTTTTACTCCTGAAAGCCTCTATTTGCAAAGTTGAACACTTCCAGAACAAATCTACCCATCTTGCCAAAATTCTGCTGAGATTTACATCAGTGGCCAGCCGGCCACCTGCCGGCCATAAAAATGGCCTGCCAACCATCAATGGTGCTCTGCCAGCCACCTGCCGGCCACTGATGCACTGGTTCATCATGCTGCAATAGAGGATGAACATAGCAAATAAAGGGTATTTCCAAGGATAGTCTGCACAACTCACCCCTTATTTTCATGAGTAAATCCAAGGAGTTGTGAATTTAAGCCACAAACCACCAGCTCAAGCAGTTTCATTGCATGATGGCTTGTGACTCAAGATGTGCAATTTCAATAAATGAAAAACAAGACACAAGCCTCATTCCTTTCATGAATGATCAAGGGAAGAAGTTGACCTTGGAGACTTGAATCATTTCATCACTAATAAGTATGAAATGGTTCAAACTTCTATGTGTTCAATAAATGTCCGATTGAACACAACCAAGTTATTATCTTGTACCATTTTAGTCCCAAGTTTTAATTACTCAATTTTAGATTACCAACCATCCTTTAATTTGTTAAGTCCAATAATGAATTTAAGTCCTCTAATGGAGTGAAGTACCAAACCAAGAGTTACCTTCAGACATGAAAAAGATATCATGCCGTTGATAATGAACCCCTAAAAGGGATTAAACCATTAAACATGACAACCTCAATCTCATGCTTAAAAGAACAAGAGGTTTGAAGCAATTCTTAAAGCAAAACAAAAGCCAAGAAATGAGGGAGGTTGTAGAAATTATTAGTGTTGAAAATAAGTGAGAAAAGCATAAATAAAATTTAGCACTCAAAGGAGATGGTGTCTAAGGCCTAAAACACCAAGCTCATGAGGACTATTACAATACAAGCATGCAAAACAAAACTCAAACACAACAAACACTTAAAAATAGTCTTAAAACAGGTCTGAAATAGCCCTAAAACATGCTGGAATTAGACTAACAAAAGCTATAATAATAGGCTAAAACATAGAGCATGCTAGGCTAGTAAACAAAACACAAGGAGGGGTGGCTACCTCTCTTCATTTTTTGGACTTCAAAACATGTTTTTAGCCACTGAAATAACTCTAAAAATTTGTGTTTAAAAGCTTAGGAAAAGATAGTAAAAGGGTGGGAAATACAAGGGCAAAGGCCTCCAAAACAAGGTACAAAGAAGGGTGAACCACCCCTCAACCTTTATTGGCCTTAAACCACAAGTTTTAGCCCAAAAATACAGAGTTTATACAGCCTAAAAACAGTACAAAAATGTGCTGGAATGAAAGCTAAAACATGGAACAATTTAAGCTAGTAAACAAACCAAAGGAGGGGTGGCTAACCCCTCCATTTTTAGGACTTCAAAACCACTTTTTTAGCCTTTAAAAACCTCTGAAAAGCAGTGGTAAAAAGCTCAAAAGAAGTTGATAGCAGAATAGAAAACACAAGTGGAAAGGCTTAGAGAAAAAGGTTCAAAGAAGGGGATTAACCCCTCTACCTTTAATACCCTTAAACCACAAGCTTTAGCCCATAAAAATAGGTTTTAAAGAGCTTAAAAACAGCAAGAAAAGATAGAAAAGAAGGGGTGTAAAGATGGTACAAAGGCAAGAGAAGGTATACCTCTTGGAGAGGAATGAACCCTTAAGTTATAAACCACTAATTTCACACTCTCAAATGCTTCCAGAGCTCAAACTCAAACTTAAATCATCTCAGCAAGAAGTTCTTTAGGTTTGGTTTAGAGTGTTTGGGCAAAGGCTATGCAAGTTGCAAGATAGAGAGAGAATTGTAGAGAAAGAGATGATATTTTCCAAAATATTTCTTCACTCCTAATGTTTTCTAACCTTGAAATATGAGAGGGAGGTCCTCTATATATAAAAATATATGAGCTTTGGTCAAAAATATCTAAAAATGGACAACTAGAACAGTGTGGAACAACTGGAGAGAAAATATCTGATTTTTACACTGATGGCCGGCAAGCTTGCAGTGGTGGCCGGCCGGCCATCACTGATGGCCGGCAAGCAAAAAATGGTGGTTTGCCAGCCACAAATGGTGGCTGTCGGCGACCTGTCGGCTATGCTTCGAGGCATCACTTCAAATGGGCATATCTCTCTCATCCGGACTCAGTTTTAAGTCATTCTTGAGTCTATATTGAAGCCTCGGAAGTCTAGTTTCCAATGGTGGAAGCCTAACATCCAAATTATAAGTGTGCAAAGAGATATGCCTATTTTAGTGAAGGTTGCTTAGTTTTGTCTTAACCAGATTGATGCCTAACTTCAAATGGCCATATTTCCCTTATTCGGACTCGGCTTTAGGAGATTCTTGAGTATAAAATGAAGCCCCAGAAGTCTAGTTTCCAATGGTGGTGGCCTCACAACTAAATTCCAAGTATACAAAAGGATAGGCCTGATTTAGTGAGGCTGCCTAGTTCTCTCTTAACGGTCTCAAGCTCAACCACTTCCCAGCTAGTTTTCTTCTCTCTCCTCCTATTTTCTTCAACTCCAAACCTATAAATAAGAGTTCACCTCTCTTCCATTTATTTCCACTTTGTCCTTTCTCGGTTTATCGAAAAATGTAATTTCTAATGAAATGCGACCTTCGGAACATCGTAGAAACAATTTCAAAAATATTTTGAAAGAGAAGGCTTTAAGGTCTAAAATAATTTTGGTCAAAATAGTTTTGGTCCAAAATGAGGTGAAAGGTTGGGATTTAAAGCTCTCCTTGCTAAAGAAATTGAGTGACTGTACAACACAACTTTCATCATCGAGTGATCAATCAATGGCGCCCAAGTCATAAGGGTAATCAAAAATGGAGTGCCTACAGTGTCTAATGGCCTAAAACACCAAGCTTATGAGAACTATTACACTAGAGGCATGCAAAACAAGACTTAACTGACCCAAACAGCCTAAAACAGAGCTAAAGTAGTCTAAAACAAAGGCAAAAACATGCTAGAATGTAGCGACAAAGAGCTAAAAAATCATGTTAACATATGGAGTTAACTAGGTTAACAAACAAGACACAAGAAGGGGAGGCTAACCCTTCCAATTTCGAACTTCAAAACATGTTTGTTGCCACTGAAAATACTCTGAAATTCAATGGTTAAAGGCCCAAAAAAGGTTGGTTTGAAAGTGGGAAACAAAGGCGCAAAAGCCTTAGAAACAAGGAATAAAGAAGGGTGAGACATCCCCTAACCTTAAATGGCTTAAAACACCAATTTCAGCCCATTAAAACAGAGATTTTTACAGCTTAAAAATGGCCCAAAATAGTGGGAAAAGATAGAAAAAAAAGTGTACTAAAACAAGTTTAAAAGACAAGTGTTATACCTCTTGAAGCCTAGCACAACTTTAGGCACAAATATAAGTCAAAACCACCTTCAAGAGCTCCAACAAGACCTTGAGGGATCTTAGCTCAAAGGTGATCAATTTTGGTTAAGGATGTGTATGCAAAAGAGTGATATAACTAGGCAAGTGTGCACAAAATTGTAAGAGAGAGAGAGATATTTTGGTCCCAAATTTTCTAACCCTCAAAAATGGGAGAAGACACCCCATATATATAGAAAAACATGCATTTGGCTGAGTTAAATCAGTCCATACATGTGTACAGTGATAAAGCTCATTGTGCCAACAGCTAGAACAACTGTCAAGAAAATATCTGCAAAAAGGCATCAGTGGCTGGCAGGCCACTTAGGTGGCCGGCAAGATCAATTGGTGGCCGGCATCCACCAGGGGGTGCAAGCTTGAAAGCTTTGGTTCAAAATAGGGCACAGAATGGATGGGGTTTGAAGGTTCAAAGACAAGGCATTCTGCCGAAAACTTCGGGCACTCAAAACAAACACATGCAATCACAATCATCGTGTGCACAAACGATGACATCCAAGTCTTGGAGACGGTCAAAAATGGGGTGTCTACACCCTCCCTCCAACCTTTTATTATAAATATCCCCCTCCCTATTTCATTTTTCTTCACGAACAAATCTTTCAACTCTCATTATCTCTTAACTCTCTCATCTCAATCAACTTTCAAGTCTCATTTCTAAGTGGTGGTAATTGCAATTATGCAAGAAGAAACTTTTACTAGAAAAAATAATTTTTGTATCACATTTGCTAGTTGGCAATATTAATTATTTAAATTTAATATTTATTAGTTACTCAATTTTTTACATTAATTGTTAGTTAATATATATTACTTGTTGTTATTGATTTTTATTAATTACTCATTATTTTAATTAATTGTTCGTTAATATATATTATTTTGCTTGTATTAATATGGATCCTAATGTTTTTTTTATCAATATTGATGAATGTACACAACATGAATAAGTTGATTCTCTTGCTAATCCCCCTAACCCTACTGTAACAACATCATCATCATCATCTAGGGGCCAGTATAGTGTTTGGGAACATTTTGAAAGAGTATCTGTAACTAATTTTGATTGTACAATTGTAACTGAAGCAAAATGTAATTATTGAAAATTTTACTTAGTTGTCCATCAGTAGGTGGTACAAGTCATCTAAAAAGGCATCCTCAAATGCATTTACGAAGTCAACAACTTGATATTAGAACTCAAATTCAATTAGAGGTTTCATCAACTAGTAATTTGTCTACATTTTCATATGATCATGTATGTGCACAGGATATGGTAGTTAATTATATTGTTAAAAAAGAACGACCTTTTACTACTAATGAATGTCTCAATTATGTTGAAATGATTCAACACTACAACAGTTTACACTTTTGGCGACCAAATTTGGCGAGTACAAGGAATTTAGTGGCAAAAAGTGTAATTTTTGGCGACTAAAAATTGTATTGGTCAGCGTTGGTTTAGGGTTTAGCTACTAAATGTTTTTAGTTGAGGTATATTATTTGTTGGTGATTAAAAAAATTAGTCACTAAATATGCCATAATAGGCGACTAAAAAAATATTAGTCGGCGTTAGCCGTGGTATGCCATGTTTTGTCGGCAAAAATAAATTTAGTCGCCAAATAACAGCCTTCGAAGCAGCCATCTCATCTTAAGTCCAGGCTGTTGAGCACCACAAATGCCCTCATGCACCTTAGCCATGACAGTCAATGCTTCCTTTGGTCCCAAACACTCTAATAAGAGACCATCTACCCCTCTTTTGTAAAGAGCATTCCCATACACTATAAATTGCATGGATTGTAACTTAAGCTTTCTGTTGGCCTTCGAAGATAGGCCAGTCAAATACTACATGATTAGATGTCTCCAATCCTGCTCTTCCAAGTCATTCTGGTTGGCTTCTACCAATAAACCCTGTTTTGCTAAAGGTAGTATCAATTTCTAATATGTTGCTTGGCCAATATCTATCTGAGTATTATTATCCTTTCTTCTGAAATTTGAAGCTTTCTAGGCCACATTATTAGCCTTGTGATTCATAAATCTTGGGATATAAGTTACATTTGCCTCTTGGAAATGGGAAAGCAAATGCACAATAGTAATATAGTGTGGCAACATGCTTACACTTTGACATTTAAAGATTCCTTTTACTTGATTAATTACCAATTGAGAATCTCCAAATATATCAACTGCATGAGCCTGTAAACCAATAAGTATCTCAAGTCCCATAATCAAGGCTTCGTATTCAACTTGATTATTGGAACAAGTAATTTCATCAATTCTGAAACCATGTGTGGTTTCTGCTCCTTGGGGTGATTTAATTACAACACCAATTTCCACCAAACCATTAGCCTTCGATCCATCGAACCACAACTGCCATGGTTCCAAATCTACTGTGTCAAGTTACATTGTTTCTTGACACTTTGATTGGCATGGATGATCAGCTAAAAAATTGGCTAATACCTATCCTTTCACTGCTTTTTGGGGAACATATTCCAAATGGAACTCTGATAAAGCCAAAATCCATTTGCCTATTCTTCCTCTTAATATAGGTCTAGATAACATGTGTTTAACCAAATCTGTGGTTACAATTACCAAGACAATGGAAGGCAAAAGATAATATTTTAATTTTATTGTTGCAAAGTACAAGGCTAAACACAACTTTTCAACAACTGAGTATTTACATTCACAAGAGTTTAAAAACCTACTAAGGTAATATATTGCTTGCTCCTTACCTTCTTCATTGTCCTGAGCCAAAAAAACTCCTAATGATTCTTCAGCTGCAGCAATGTATAACTTCAAAGGTTTGACCTTCGTTGGTGGCATCAGTACTGGAGGTTTGGCCAAGTAGGCTTTTATTCCTTCGAAAGCAGCTTGATGCTCTGCTGTCCACCTAAAGTCTTCTTCATTTTTTAATTGATGGAGGTTTGGCCTCAATGATGGCTTTGACTTTGGTCTGATCAATCTGTATTCATTTCTTGTGTACTATATACCATGAGAAGTTTCCAGCTGACACACCAAAAGCACATTTGAGTGGATTGAGTTTTAGCTTGAATTTCCTCATTCTTTCGAAGGTTGCTGCCAAGTAGATGAGATACTCTTCCATAGACTGAGATTTTATCACAATATCATCAATGTAATACTTCAAGTATCCTTCAATGAGATCATGGAAGATGGTGTTCATTGCTCTTTGATATGTTGCTCCAGCATTCTTCAAACCAAATGGTATTTTAACCCATTCGAAAGTCCCAATGTTCTCAGGACACTTGAAAGCTGTCTTGTGAACATCCTCCTCTACTATGTATATCTGATTGTAGCCAGAATGGCCATCCATCATTGACAAGATCCCGTGCCCTACTGAACTGTCTACCAACAGATCCACTACAGGCATGGGGTACTCATCTTTTGGGATTGCCAGATTTAGATTTCTGAAATCAATACATACCCTCAAATTGCCATTCTTCTTAATCCCAGGCACTATGTTAGATAGCCATTCAACATACCTAGCTATTCTGATGAAGCCTGCCTTGAGGAGCCTAGCAATCTCCTCCTTCACTTTCTGAATCACCTCAGGACTTATTCGTCTAGGCTTCTGCTTGTACAGTTTTAAATTTGGCTTAATTGGAAGTCTATGTTCCACTAATAATCTATCCAATCCAGGCAGATCATTGTAAGACTAAGCACAACAATCCTTATATTCTTTCAGAAGGGCCAATAATTGATTCCTGGCTATAGGATCCAACCATGCACTAATATAGGTAGGTTGTTGTACTGATGCATCCCCTAGATTGATCTCCTCTAAAGGATCTTGCACCTGAGTGCTTACCACTATCCATCCTTCAGCTTCTTCTAGCTTCGAAACAAGCCGCTCATCCTGACCTGTCACAACCTTTCTTGGCTCAGCCTCTTTGCTCTCTTCTTCATAGACAAAATCTGTCCATAGAGCTTATTCTTTCTGTATCTCTGGACTTTAGTCTCAATGTCCAATGCACAATACTTGTTTATAGCCAATGGCTTGGCCTCCTGTTGCTCATGTTTGCAGCAGCCAATCACCATGGCTTCCCTTTCTTCCTTTTGAACCTTCTGGACTATTGCCTTGATGTCCAATGTGAAGAACTTCACCAAAGCCCAAGGTTTGGTTTCTTGATCCTCCTGCCTACAACCAGGCATTGTTGGTATCCTTGATAGTGTAGTCATATTACCAAATGTTTCAGGTGTTCCAACTCCTCATCACCCGTTACTTCGGCTGTTCCATCAGGCTTTCTCAGTATGCTTAGTGGAACCGCTCCTTCGGTATATAACTTTCCTTCTGCAAAATCTGCACAAGTAATGAAGGGTTGTGGGTCTGCATTTATCTCCTCTGTCTCCCCATTGTTCAAGGCTATCATCACCTTCTGCTGTAAAGAGGAGGGCACACAATTGTTGGTGTGGATCCAATCTCTACCAAGTAAAGCATTATAGTTGGCATTACTGTCAATGACAAAAAAGGCAGTCATACAATCCCTTGTTCCCACACTCAAATTAATGGGTAGTATTCCTTGGGCCATCTGTTTGTCCCCAGCAAAACCAGCAATGGTTGTGCTTGTTGGGATCTACCTAGGATTGTTTTTGTCCAACTTTTTCAAAGATGAACGAGGAATCAGATTTACTGCTGCCCCATTATCTACAAGTACCTTGTTCATTTCTATTCCATCGAAGCATGCTTTAATGTACAAAGGTTTAACATGCTGAGTCATTAATGATGTGGGATACTTAAAGGGGTATGATAGGGTAACTATGCTTACCTCCACATTTTCTTCATCAATCTCCATAGGCCTAGCTACTTCAGACTCATCCTGAACTATGCTGGTTTGCGAGTCTTCACGGGAAACTTCTATTGACTGCCCCTCCTAACCCTCTTGATTTGCCTCTTCTGCCTGAAACTCCTGCAGCAGGACATAGACTATATTAATTGGTATTGGAGAGAATGAGCCAAACTGACTATTGGTTGTACCTGCTCTCCTTCTGTGTTGGCTTGACCTGACGCTTGGGATGCATCTTCCATGCTGCATTTTGGAACCTCTAGGTTAATAGGCTCATTCGTAGCAGACTGTTGTTGGTCTATCTTGAACACAGACTCTATTTGCTCAGCCATGAAGGCTTTGAACATCTTTTCTTCAACCAATGCCTTTTTCTGGCCTGGCTCAGTTCCTTCGTCTGTCTCACTGTCATCATCACTTTCCATTAAGGCCTTTTTGAGGCCTACCAAACTTGATCTCTCCTTAGCTTTTAGTTCAGCATGAACTTTGGCCAATTTCTCTCTGCTGGCACTTCTATTGATCTTGGGATTAGGCTTCAAACTCTCTCCTTCTCTAACTTGTCCTCTTGATGGCTCCAAAGAGATGTCTTTACCACCCCCCTTCAAGTCCCTCTGATATTGAGTGAAGCTTCGTTGGATTTTCCTTCTCTGAGATCTAGAGATCACATGGTTCCTTTGTCTTTGTATTTTTGAGCAAAAACCAATTGTTTGGGGCCACCAAAGGAGGCTTGACCATTCTATCTCTGCTTGTAAAGGCCTTCCTCTAGGTTGGTATCATCTTAGGTTTGTTCTACATGACAAACCAATCTGGTACTCCTAGTACCCATGAGTCCCTTGTACCAATCATTGGGCCTACAGTCTTTAGCTTCGATGACCAATCACTGGTCTTGGTTCCCTATTTTAGGCCAAGTTCAAGCCTATTCATCGGCTTATCAACTATTCTGTAGTAGTTCGGTGGCCTAGCCTCATATAAAGGTCTCTTACCCTTCGACAAATTCCTGACACCTGAAGATCCAACCAAGGATGGTTGTTAACTAAGATCCTTTGAGTATGCCTTCTTGTTGTGGGTGCTAACTGGCCTTCAATCCCTCTGCACATCCTTGTAATATTGTTTCCCATCAACTGAAAGTCCTTTCAGCCATTTATAACTTAGCCTACATCTGGGACACATTCATTGCATGATAGCTGCTTCGAGTAAATCATCATCTAACATTTCTTCGTTAGAGCCATTTGTTCAGCCTTCGAAGCTTTGCTCACTGGTTAGGGAACACTATATGTTCTTTTTCAAGGCTGCCTGGCTGGACTACATACATCTGCACATTGACTTTATCCAATTCTTTCAAAGATAGGCCCTTCTCCACCTTTTGGGCAAGGAAGTCTGGTATACCAACATTGGTTGCAGCTTTTCTGATTTCTAGAAATAGGTCAATGTCGATTCCTATTGCCTTCTCTGTCTTGGTTGGGAATTTCAATCTTCTTTTCCAAATCTGTTCTTGAATCCTGTCTCGAAAAACAATACAGTTTTTAGTTGAATGAGACCAAGAATTATACCATTTACAGTACATTTTTCCTTTTATTTCTTCTGAAGTTGGGATATTAAATCTCTTAGGCAATTTTAAGAAATGTGTTGTTAACAAATGATCAAATATGTCATCTACTTTTGATATATCGAAAGAATATTTCCTGTGAAGATTTTTCTTTTTAAACTGTTGATCGATAGTGGTATCCTTCTGAATTAATGCTTCACAGATCATAGGCTCTTGTCCTATAATCTCTGCTGTATCAAATTCAAAATTAGTGTCCCTGTAATAGGTCCTATAAGATGCATTGGTTCGATCATGTTTTTCTTCAAGGAGAGTCTCATATTTAATAACTTCATAAGTTAGTTCTACTAGGTCTTGAAACTTCATTGAGTCAAAATTCTTTCGGAGCCTAAACTCTAACCCATTTTGGGCTAATCTGACAAATTGAGGTTCAGGTAGCATGACCATGCATTTGTTTTTTGCCCTTTTGAATGTGGCAATGAATTGAGCAGCCTTCTCATCAAGCCTTTGGCTCAACCTTGCCAAGTCTACCATAGATACTTCAGGCTCCGTTTGAAAAAACTGGGCATGAAACACCTCTTTCATTTGTTGCCAAGTCTGAATTAAACCAAGTGTAAGGTTAGTATACCATACAAAGGCTACCCCAGTTAGGGAATTTGGAAAAAGTCTTAATTTCATATAATCATTGTTGGTAAATTCATCACATTAGCCTATAAACCTGGCAATGTGCTCAACAGTTGACTGGTTCCCATTTCCATAAAAGTATTCATGTAACCTATCTACCCATTCTGGGTAAGGCTTCCTGTAAACAATGGTTTGGACCCCCCGGGCCATGGGTCCACAAATCTCTCTGACAATGTCAGCAATTTGGTCTCTAGGTACCATATTTTATGCTGGTTGGGCCATTATTGAAGAAACAGACACAGGGTTTGGAGGAACTTCATGTGCTTGAGGCCCTCTTGGTCTATGTAAAGGTACATTTGGGATTAGTTATCCCTGATGTGCTGGTTGATGTTGAGGGTATGGTTGCCCTCTTGGGGCAGGTATTTGCCTTACAAAAGGTACTGCGAAGGGAACTACGGGAGGAGGAACAGGTGTTGCTTCTTTTTCCACTGCAGAAATTCCTTGTGAACACCCGTGTGCCAGGTAAGGGTTCAAACATAGGATTTGAAAATGCTTGCATGTCATTTTCTTTTATCAGCCCAGACCTACTAATGTGTATGGTTTTATTGGCAGGCATCGATGCATTTTGGTTTGCCAGTGATCTAGGAGGAGCTTTGTAACATGATATAGGCACATATGATGGTCTCTCCTGATTTTGATTACTAGTTTGACCATTAGTCTGACCATTAATCTGTCCATTATTTTGCATAGGTTTTTTATCTCTAGCCAATCTATGCTGAAACAAATTCATGTTTCTTTCACCCTGTCTAATGACAGGTGGTTTGATGAGAGTTCATTCGATCCAAAATGGATGTTGCCCATCTTTCCATTGTATACATTAATTGTTGTCCCATAGCATCGACTAACCCTCCCCATGGATTCATTGGTTGGGTAGAGGTGATGGTTGACTGTCCAGTTTCATATCCCTGTCCAATGTCTTGGACATGTGTTGCATACCCTAAAGTGCTGGTCTCTTTGACCATTTCTGGAGGATCTGTTGAGACAAGCACATCCATAGGATGTGATACTACATTATCCTCTGGGTTATACGCTTCTAAGTCTCATTCTATACCTTCTTCGAGGCGTTCATTTTTTCCTTGTCTCCTACGTCTGGCCATTATAAAGGTCCCACTGGGCGTGCTAAAAATATATGTTGGCTTATTTTGGCTTTTTGAAGGTTAGAGTTGTAATTCGAGCGTGCCTGCAAGGATCATTAAGTCCTTACAAAGATTAATAAATGCTAATCGATCAGTCAGACTGTGATAACTCTGTCCTGTGCTATGTTAATTAATCTTCATTATGATTGTGGTTATGTGCTTAATATGATTTTGAGTGCTACTTATATGATTATGTGTGTGTTTGAATTCCTATCTGTTCACCATAGGAAAATCTATTTGATTTTCTACTATAGAATTTAAATTGAAGGCCGTAGAGGCATCAGAAAGTGAAATTAACTGTATTTTTGTGCTTAGCATGATTTTTAGAACCTACGATGAAATTTAATTATAAATTGATTCGGATCAAAATAATTAAATTCAATATGATTGAATTGGAGCACCATTACTTAGTCTTAATCAATTGGGTTAGGCAAGCCTATAAATAGGCTTATACACACTCAAGTTCATTCCTTTGAACTCATTTTGGCTGGGAATACACTAAAGAGAGAGAGAGAGTGCACGGTTTAGAGAGAGAAAGAGGCCAAAATTGAAGACTTTGCTAAGAAATTGGAAGACTAAGGGAATTGGTACAAGATTTAACTACATTTGTGAGGATTGGAGCCTCTAGGTGAGTAATTGAACTCAACTTCATGAATTTAAATTCATAATTAAATGAATTCAAGCAAAATATGTAATTAAGAGCAAGAATTGAGTTGATTGTGATGAATTTGGCACCAATATGACCATGCATGTAGAGTATTGCCATGAAATTGCATAATCAAGCATGTAACAAGTTAAATATGAGAAATTGAGTGCTAAATCATACATGCAAGCATGGTTTTGTTAAGCTCCATGAGTGTGAACATCATTTGTACCATTTGAAATAGAATTTGAGTCAATAAGTTACATGCATGCATAATTCATGAAGATATGTGGCTTGATTTCATGAGCTTTGAAGAATTTGAAATTGTTTTGAAAATTTGGGAAATGAACCATGATTTTTGGTCAATCGAATTCAAATTACCCATGTTTTCATGCTAGGCAATGTTTTCCCATACTTTGGTATCAAATTGCAAGTTTTGGAGCCTTTGGGGTTGAGTTTGAGCTTCAAACAGAGTTCTGGAAAACCCAGAATTCAACTTGTCCGCTCGAGCGCGGAAAGCCTTGCTCGAGCGTGAATTTGTAGCTCCCAAAAGTTTTGCAGAGATTGCATGGTGGCTCGAGCAGTCGAATATGCGCTCAAGTGTTCCCTGTTTTGCATGACTCCTCGCTCAAGCATAAATTGCAAGCAACCAGAACTTTTGCAGACCAAAGGGGTTTGCTCGAGCGACCAAAGCTGCGCACGAGCAGAGATCCCTATTTCAAAAAATTTGAAAAGTTGCTTTATGTTTTGTTTTCCGTTCTCTTTCACTTCTAATCACTCTTAGGCATGCATTGAACATTATAAATGAGTTAAAGAGACAAGAAAGAGGCCTAAGAGAAATAAATAAATTAAGAACGGATTAAATAGCTTATAACCCGATATATTATGAAATGCGTAGGGTCAAGTGCAAGGGCAAATCCATCGGCAGAACATTGTGAGTAATATCTTAATAAGGATGTATTGAAGTATGCTACTTCCAAATGCTCACTTATGTATGCAATCTATAGAATTATTAAATTGAATTGGATATTTGTCATACGAATGATTGGGCCAAAGGCCGTTTGATAGAAATGATTGAGCCAAAGGCCGTTTGACATGAATGATTGGGCCAAAGGCCGTTTGATAGAAATGATTGAGCCAAAGGCCGTTTGACATGAATGATTAAGCCAAAGGCCGTTTGCTAGAAATGATTGGGCCAAAGGCCGTTTGACATGAATGATTGGGCCAAAGGCCGTTTGATAGAAATGATTGGGCCAAAGGCCATTTGACATGAATGATTGGGCGAAAGGCCGTCTGATAAGAATGAATTGGGCCCAAGGCCATTTGATACATTTGGGCCTAAGGCCGTTTGATGTATTAGATAGAAACATGATTGGGTCTAAGGTCATTTGATATGTTTGTTAACAAATTTTCATTCATGTAACTTCCTTATTTAATATTATTCACTGGGCTTTCGCTCATTCTTATTCATGTGTATGTAGGTGAGCAAAGAGACGTCCAAACCTAGCCTCGGTGAAGACTATGAGAGGAAGTCAACTTTTTGAGGAGTCAGCCAGAATGTCTCATGCAAGAGACTTTGTTTTTTGTCCCTTTTGTTCTTTTATTACTCTTTTGCTATTTTGGTGAACACGTTGGATCACCTATGTATATGAGTTTTTGTTTAGTTGGCTACATATCTGAAAGTTCCTGGATGTATATAAGATGTTAACTCTATTTATATGTGTGAGTTATTATGAAATAACTTTGGAATGATTTTGCTATACCATGTAAGTACAGCTCATTGGATAAAGTTTTTAAATCTGCTTTCATTTTAGCCTCTTTAATATTTCTAAAATTGTTTGAGGCCATAGATAATCTCATGATTATTGGCGGTTATGATCTTAATCCTTAGGGGCGGGATCGACTCATGACATAGACGATTGCTTTGAAGTTCTTTTAGCCTTAATGAAGAGAACTTTTACTGGTAGCTTATTTTAGGAGAAAACTCAGAAGAATTAATCAAGAAGTAAAGAATGAGGGAGAGAATAGTATCAGAATTTAAATTTCATTAAGCAAGCAAACGCTTATAATAGTACCTTTCTCAGTTCCATAACTTCAAAGGGGATTACAGTAACAAACAAGCTAGCTTAGAACTACTCCTAAGAAATTGAAATGTAGTGCGAGAAAGTAAAGGACTGGAATGTAAAGAACTGGAAGAAAAATATAAAGTAAATAAACTGGTTTCTAGATCTGGTTCTAGGTCCTTGCATTATCAGCACTCTCCTCTATTTATATGCTTTGAAAATAACCGTTGAAGTGGCTGATACCCGTCGAAGTAGGTGATAACTGTCGAAATAATCTTCATGATTGCTGAGTATGGCCCTGAACAATTTGCTCCCACTATTCCATTCCCAAGGTTGGGCTTCCCTCCTGAATTTGAATTTAATTTTGGCCACGTCACCCTGAGTATCTTGACTGTTCCCATGTCTCACGGATCCATTGCTACTGCTATAAGTTTTCACGCGTCCGTAGATGATTAGAGACCTTTACTGATTCTCCAATTTGCCCTTTATGATCCATATGTCAAGCTGCGATAGGTTTGTGCAAAACATATAGCCAACACATAAATATGTTACCCATATGACAAAGTGAAAATCACATTTTGAAGACAACCAACAAGTAGCAAGTGGAGATTCATGAAAAAAAAAAATGAAATCAAATTAATGCCCAAAACCCAAAGACAATGGGTAACATTTTTGTAACCCACTCATTTGGGAAAAATGTATGCACAAGTTTCACCATGTTTGGAGATTGACCATGCCCCCAAATGACCTTCAAACACCCCATATATATATATATATATATCAAAAAGATTAAAAACAAAAACTAGAAATCGAGGATCGAAAAATGTGTGGGTACATGGTGGGGCGTTCATCAGAGCATGGAGTACCTTTCCATTGGCCTTCGCCGGCTATTTTCGTCGGTGGCTTGTTCTTCGCTTCACACCTTGTGTTGTGTTGTTGCCTTGAACGAAGCCCATCTCTCTCATTATTCATCTTCTTTGATGTAACCAGTCTTCAAGTGCTGCAGCTGAAGTCTGTGACATCAATCCATCAATTGCAGGTTATTAACATAAAGGAGTGGTAAAAAGTTCATTTTTCGTTTATTGTTTCAGACACCACATGATTTCAAATTGAAAAATGTTTGAGAGCCACAAAATCAGTGGCTCAAATGGCTTGAAACTGCCAAAACGACGTCGTTTTGGCTTGTTTTGCGCCCAAAACGACGTCGTTTTGATAATTTCGAGCCATTCAAGCCACTGAATTTCGGGCAACCAACCATTGCTGTTTCAAATTATAAATAGGCTTCTAGGATAAAATTGTAGGTTTTTTTTTTTTTTTTTTTAGTGATTTTTTGACTTTTATGCTAAAAACGTGGGATGCAAATTAACGAAGCCAACGTGTGGTTAGAATTAATCATTTAAGTAGAAGGCTTGCATCTGAAAACTAATAAAATAAGAAAATTGAATCAACACAAATCAAGAAACTAATATAATTCTATATTAAATAAAATATTTTTAATCAAATATTAATTCAAAAGTAAAATACCATGTCTTAAGATTTTTACATAAAACAAAAAAAAATTAGGAACAATTTTAATTATAAATCTAAATGGTATTAGTTATGAATCAACGTAATTGATTAACTACTCCAATTTATTATTTAGATCTAACAGAAGAGTATAGATGTATATAGTATTTATCTTTTTTTTGTCGTTTTTTTTTTTTTTCTCTTTTTGAAATATGATAAAATAAGCTAAGTACAATACCATGGCAATCACCATACCATTGACGTTAGTAGTCGAAAGCTAAGTATAATACCATGGCAATCACCATACCATTGAAGTTAGTAGTCGAAAATATATCTTCACATGGAATATTAGCCCCGTTTGGGATGAATTAATTTGGTTTATCTTTTTATCTTTTTAATTTTTTAACTATTTTAATTTAGTTAAAAAAGTTATGTTTTAATTATTTATTTATTTATTTTGTGTGTAATTGATTTGATGATTGTAAAAAAAGAAAAAAAAAATAAAATAAATATAATTTAATGTAATATTTTATTTATTAACTAAATTAATATAATTTATTTTTATTAATTAATTTAGCCAAAATAACTCATGCAAAATGAAGAGATTGAAAAGGTCAAAATAGACTTTATCAGTACATTGGGAACTGCAGCTTTAAACCTACTATTTGTGAGGTCTCATTTGAAATTGTTGAAAGCATCGTCAACTTACACCTCATTTGGTGAGTTTAAAATTTTAGCTTAAAAATTGAGAAGTTATTAAAAAGTTGAAAGTCAATAAATATTAAAAAAAAAATTTGAATATTACTTATTATTCACTCTATTTTTTATATATTTTTCATAAAAAATATTTTAAAAAATCATTCAAAACATATTAATTTTTTGAACAAATTACCAAAAAAAAAAACTAGGATTTGACTTTTATAACAAATTCAGTTCTAAATTTTTAATTTTATAAATCTAAATCCTAAATCCTAAATTTTTGATTTGTTCAATCTAAATCATTTGTCTATTTTCGTTAAGTAAAATCAAATAAAAAAATTATATATTAGTCATTAAATTCAATAAAAAAAATGTATTTTAGACATTTTATGTATATTTATGTGGAGGGGTAAATTATTAACCCAAGCTTGTAAAAATTAGACAAAGCAGCCTAAAAGAAAGGGAAAGCCTAGATGAATTTCTAATGAGCCCATTAGAGACAGCTGGCGGTACAATGGCACGTGGCTAGAACCATAAAGAGTAATGAGGAGTACAGATCTCTCTCTAAAAGAAGATCCACAAATGTAAGAGGAATGTCAGATTCAGTTTCACCTGTATAGGTCAGGTTTACCAAACGGTAAGTTCGTCTGGTCAACCTGATCTGACGAACACAATGCTTCGCAAGTTAGCCACTAATATTTGACATAGTTTAAACCATCCATAAGCAAATAATCCAACGATGAAAGATAAAGGCAATTTGAACAATTGCCCAACCAGAGCCAAGAATGAGCAAAACCCTCGGATCAAATATTGATTCAATGGATGGGATTTAAGTTAGAAAAACTATCAAAGGTGAAGTAGGTGAAGCAAAGAGGACAGACCAGAGGTAATCCAAGAAGCCACTTTTAAATATAAATACTCATTGCTAAACTGTATTATGACTTGACCGTCAAAAGGTTCTCCCGACCAATCCTGGTCAGGGGTGATCATTGGTGTTTTAGTTTCTCTTGACAAAGTAAAGGAAGGGACATGTCATCTCGCTTTCCCTGTGGAAAAGAATTCTACCTTCCACAACCTATATCGAGTTTAATGACTAAAATATTATTTTTCTGTTGGTTTTACTTGACAAAAATAGATAAATGATTTAAATTAAAAACAAATCAAAATATTGGGTTTTAAATTGACAAAATAAAAAACTTAGAATTTATTTTGTTACAAGGCTTAAATCTTGGGATTTTTTTTTTTATTATTATTTCAAATTTCTTTCATCTCATATTTTAGACCAAAATAAAACAAGTCACTAAAAAAAATATATTTTTAAACGAGGCCTTAGATATATATATATATATATATATATATATATATATTCAAAAAACAAGGAAAGAGTTGTAAAAACAAACATTGAAAAAAATTCTAAATGGGATCAAATCAAACAATGTTATGGTTCAAGAGAAAGTTACAGTATTCGCTCGGACAAGTGTTGAATTAAGGGGAAATATTAAATCCGTCAAGTTTTAAAAAAATAATTACAAATTAATGAAAATTTTTATAAATATCAATAATTAAAATTATAAATTTTTTATAATTTTTTTTCCTAACATTTGTTGAGATGTAATAATCCCTTTGTGGTATGACCCAATAGCACTTTGTTTTCTGTCTTTTAAAAATAATCATATATCTCTCATTTAGTTTTGGACTAAAAAGTTATAATTACATTTTCCATTAAACTAACGGAGAATCTTACATGTCTATTTTGAGAGTGGAAAAGGAAAAACAGTTAGTTAAAGTTAAATTTCAATGTAATGAGACGAAACTAACCTTGTTATATATATATATATATATATATATATATATATATATATATATATTAATCTAAATTTCTTATTTAAAACATTTTAAATTAAACATACATATTAAATTAACCAATTAATTTATTATTATAAAAATTAATCATCAAACTACTTTAATCTAAAGTAACCCAATTTTTTATTTAATAACATTTTAAAATAAACATAAACATACATACATATATATAACAAATTAAATCATAAAAGTATCTTAACCTATTTTTTAAATTTCAACTCAATTTATTATTTAATAAGATTTTAAATTAAATATGTACATATATATATATATATATAACAAATTAAATCATAAATTAATTAAAATTAAAAATTAAGTTTATTAAAAAAAATATTTAGGAAACTCTAGTTTCTTAAATTAATTTTGTGTTATGTTTTTATTTTTATTTTTTTGCTTAGTTGTGGAGGTAAGTTTATTTATTTATTTACAAAGAAAGTCAAAAATAAAAGAAGAATACATAAAGGGTATAATTGTCTTTTTATTATTAACATTAACGGTGTTAACGTTAAATTTTAGTCTAAATCTACATGGGTATATATGGGTATTTTTAAAAGACAGAAAAATAAAATACTATTAGGCCATACTACAAAGAGGCAAAATAATTTTTTTCCTAAAAAAAAATTAATCTTTAACTTTCATCATAATTAAACTCTACTTATCTCGTAAAAGTATATCGTAGCGACTAATTTAACTAACCATCTACTTTCATGAAAAATAATTTTCTCATGAGTAAAATTACAGTAGTGAAGATTGTGCCCTTTCAACATGTTGTATATAGTTTATTGGTAAGAGTACGGAGTGTTTTGAGAAGATGGTTAAAAATTATTTTTAAATTTTTTTTTAAAAAAGAAAAATGAGTTAAAAATTAAAAAGTAACTTTTAACCCACTTTCTAAAATAATCCTACATGTGGGCTCATCTTCTATTTCAGATTCAAAATCATTGTACGATTATTGCCCACTTAAGCCTACTCCATTTTCATCATAGCATTTTGTGTCCCAACGAAAAATTGGAGTGGTAGGACCAAACGTCCGCATTATTACGAGGGTGTTTGGCAAAGGCTAATTTTTAGTTTTTTGAGTTAAAATTTAAAAAAAAATAAAATAGATTAAAATAGTTAATAAAATAAAATATTACATCAAATCAATAATTATTTTATTTTTTCTCTTACAAACATCATATTCAATTACAAAAAAATCTATCTATCTTTTTGAATAAAAATTTTAATATACTAAAATAATCAAAATTAAAATAACCTATTAAAATAACAACTTCCCAAACAACCCACGTGTTTGTTAGGTTAGGCGTGCCATTGTGAAGGCAAAACTTTGTTTCACTTTTTTGAATTTGTGCTGTGTAAGAGATTTTTCTTGTTGCGTCTTGATCGTCTAGATTGGATCTCTCAATAGTGTCCTTGCAGTAGATTAAAACGGGGTCGTTTTAGTCAGTGTTGGCCCTATGTAAAACCTCACAAAGCAACTGCTTTGGGCCTAACAAATAGGACCCAAATTAGAGTTCCAAATATGTCCCGGGGATTTTATTAGTACCTAAAAAAATCATTAAATATTTTAATTTTTGTACACCTTATTAAATTATTTAGAATTATAATTACTATACACCCTAAATTACTATTCAAAGTATATCCAAATAATAAACAAATCAAAAATTTTAAATTACATTTAAAAAATCATTTCAAAAATCCAATCCTTTCAGGTCATATTTGATTCAACAAGAGTAATAGTGAAGTATTAATATCCTATTAAATAGTGTGGTATTCACTATCCAATTGGATTATATCCATTGGATTAATAATCCCACCCCTATCCCATTACTAATAATCCTACAAATTTGTTGGATTAATTATCCATGGATTAATATCTAAACAAAATGTTAAAACAAAACATATGATAATTGGCCCAACGGATTAATTATCCAAATCCATACTCCATCCACCCAACAAACATGCCTCAGGGTCTTATTAATCATCAAACCATGAACGAGAGTTGTGCCTCTAGTTTTACTGCTTTGATATTTTCTTTTCAAGTTTAAAATGTAAAAAGCAACTTTGATCAGAATCAAAGAGTTGGAGAATGTACTTGTGTTGAAATCAATAAAATTAAAGTTGCAAGTATTGAAAATTTTTCTTTTCGTTCCAAACAATGGTCCAAGTTGTAAAAAGGTAAAATTTTGAACAAAATCAACTTTTATTAAAACTTTTCAAAATAATTTTTTAAAACGATCACCACTTGACATACACAGAACTAGAACAAGAAAACCGTTTTATTGTGAATTCTATTTCTAACATACTTGAATTTCAGATTTGGACCTTCGTGGTTGACGGCTCATGGAGGAAGGACAACCTGGCTGTTGGTTTTGCTTGGGTATGTTAAATAATGATCAATAGCCTACATCTTTTGTCACCAATGATGGCTGAGGTGAAGGTAGTGATGGATGCAATTACATGGGCTAAGGATCAATAAAACTCTCATGATGTGTTTACCTATGCACTGTAGACACTCCATTTTTGACCGATCTCAAGACTTTGACGTCATTGTTTGTGCACGCGATGATTGCGCATATTTGTGCTTGTTTCAAGCGCCCAAAGTTCTCGGTTGAGTGCCTTGTCTTTGAGCCTCTTAACACTTTGTGTTTTGGCCTTGTTTTTGGGCCAAACCTTGTGCCTCTTGCTTGAAGGGGAGAACGGCCTTGCCGGCCACTTTTCCTTCTTGCCAGCCACTTGAAGTGGTCTGTCGGCTAGGGGAGGTGGCCGGCCGGCCA
Organism: Camellia japonica; assembly: GCA_030407325.1. Lineage (NCBI taxonomy): Eukaryota > Viridiplantae > Streptophyta > Magnoliopsida > Ericales > Theaceae > Camellia > Camellia japonica. The sequence goes on from JAPPVO010000003.1 coordinate 106,348,981, forward strand.
CCTTAAGTGGCCGACGGCCAATTTTCTCATTTTTCAAATATTTTCAGATTTTTTGAGCCAGTTGTTGAACACTGAGGCTCATCCTCCATACACGTGTATGAAGGGATGAAGCAAGCTTTTTGCTTGCTTGTTCTATATAAGGGGAGGTCCCTCCCCCTTTTGGAGGGTTCTGAAAATTAAGAAGCAAAAATTTCACTCTCTCTCTAGAACTCTCTCACTCTCTCTCTCTATATTGCTTGAAAGTGAGTTTTCTTTGCATTTTCTTGCACATAACCCCCTTAGCCAAACACCACTACCTTGGAGTTGAGATTCTTGAAGGTTTTGTTTGGGCTCAAAAAGCTGGTTTTAGCTCAGAGAAGTTGTTACCCCTTTTAAGCTTGTTTTTGTACACTAGCTTGGGTCACCTTTGCATGCTGTTTTGGCCTAGTTGTTAACTACAAAACCCCCTATTTTTAAGTGTTAAAAATAGTTATTTGAGGCCCTTTTGGAGTTAGGGTGGTACACTATCTTTTGTGCTTTATTTGCTAAGCTTGGTGCCATCCTTTAAAGCTTTTAACACACCCTTGGTTTGGCCTTTCTACCACTGAAACTCAGAGGTTTTTCAGTGGTAGAAAGTTGGTTTTGAGGACCAAAATAAGGGGGGTCCCCCTTCCTCACATCTTGTTTGCATATGTTAATGGCCTAGTAGTTGAGCATGTTTTTCTACCATCTCTTGGCTTGTTCTCAGCATGTTTTTGGCCTTATTTTAACATGTTATAACTCTGTTTTGGGCTAGTTAGAGCACTTCTTGCTTGCTTCTTACACTTGTAGTGTAATCATGCTTGTTAGCCTAGCTTAATTGATATTGAAGCCTATCATTTTAGCTTGTGTTGGCTCCACTCCAGCACATTTTTGCTCATGTTTTAACATGTTTAAACTCTGTTTTGAGTGGTTTTTAGGAATGGCAACGGGGCGGGACGGGGCGGGGCCGGGGATCACACTCCTCGTCCCCGATCCCCGATGGTCGAATTTTCCCGGCCCCGGCCCTGGCCCCGATCCTCGACGGGGAACCTATCACTGCCCCCACCACCCGCCCCCAACGGGGATGGGGTTTCCCCGACCCCGAGCATTCCCCGGCTAAAAAAAAAAAAATTCAGAAAATACAACAACAACATCATCATCCGAGACAGATCTGAAACAGATCTAAAACAGAAAAAAAAATTTGTCAAATAGATCTGAGACAGATCTGAAACAGATCTGAAAACAAAAAAAAATTCAGAAATACAACAACAGCATCATCATCCGAGACAGATCTGAGACAGATCTGAAAACAAACAAAAAAAAGATCTTATCTATGAGCTGGACTGCAACGTCGAGAAGAGAGGGAGTGGATGAGAAACGCGGTGGTGGTGGTGGTAGTGCAAGCTGGACGGCGGTGGTGGTCGGCGACGTCGAGAAAAGAGGGAATGGATGAGAGACGCGGTGGTGGTGGTGGTGGTGGTGGTATGAGCTAGACGGCGGTGGTGGTCGGCGACGTCGAGAAGAGAGAGGAGTGGATGAGAGACACGGTGGGTGGCGGTGGATCTGAGAGAGAGAGAGAGAGAGAGAGAGAGAGGAGAAGTTAGTGAGCTAGAGAGATGAGAGACGGAGACGGGGTGTAGAGAGAGATAAGATCTGAGGGTGAAATAAGGGTAAAGTCAGTGAAGTCAGTGGTTTATATATATATATATGTATATAAGGGTAAAATCATAATTTAACATCGAGGATAAACTGGACCGGGGATCGGGTACGGGACTGGGACACTGATCCCCGTCCCCGGCCCGAATCTTTTCGGGGATTGATTTTTAAATACCATCCCCGTCCCGTTGGGGGTATTTTTCGGGGAAAACCCGCTCAATTCGGGGTCGGGGGGTCGGGTCCCCATCGGGGCGGTTTCAAATTGCCATCCCTAGTGGTCTTGAGCATATGAGGCTTGCTTTGTATAGCTATAGCGTAAATAGCCTTGACTAGCTTTGAGCTTCAAGGTCTTTAACATGTTTTGCTTGAGGTATTTGCATGCCATGGCATCATTTCATACATGATTTTAGTGCATGTAACCTTGTCACATCGTCACATACTTCACTTCTTTATTGCTTTTGAGGGTTGTGTATTGTGCCTCGCTTATGACCTAACATGTGTGCATGTTCTCCTAGTCTTTTGAGCTTCCATTCCAACATGTTTAGGCCACTGTTTTGGCATGTTTTAGGTCTTCCATGGCTGGTTTGGTTATTTGAGCATTGTATTGCATGCCTCTAGTGTTGTGTCTTTCACTAGTTTCAATGCTTTTGGCTTTGAACATTTTGTGCATATGTTAATTGCATGATTTAGTGTCTTTAGCATGCCATATCAACACTGAATTTCTGCAATCTTCCTCCATGCTTCACTTTTGAATTTGATTTTGAAAGTGGTCTTAAGCCCCTTGTTGGCTTAAGCATGGAATCGAGGCTCTCACGCCTAATGGTTTTAGGCTTCTTTTGAGGGTTTCTACTAACCAAAAGCATGAGGCTTCTTTCATGCTTAAGGTGCTTGTGGCTTAGGCCATCTTTCCCATTAGAGGACTTCCACATTGGACTTAATCGATTAAAGGATTAATCGGTAATGTAAAATGTGTAAACAAAACGAGCAAAGTAAAACTTGTGCAAGATAAGCATGTTGTTGCATTACATGTGTTTGGATCGGACGTTAATCCAAACACAAGAAATGTGGGACGTTTCATACTGATAGTGATGAAACATCATGCATTTCTTGGTCGCTACCACCCTTGATCATGCATGATAGGGTGGAGGCACTTTAAGTCTTATGTACGCATTCACCAAGCTTGTACGAGCTTGGTTTTTGGGCCATCATGCATTGAGATGCTTGGTTGGTGGCTTGAAAGCCGAGCGCCACACTCCTTTGAGCTTGAGACATGATGAGGAGAGTGGCAGTGCATACATTTTCCTGAAAATACATTGATGTGCCTCTGTTGTTCTCTGTTGCAGCAAAACCAGAAACCTGGAAAAGCAGGTGGCCGACTGGCCACTTTCACTAGCCGACCGGCCAGTTGGGGTGGCCGGCAACCACTTTTTGTGGCCGACCGGCCACCAGTCCAATTTTGTACAGAAATGTTTCTGTTTTTGAGGCAAAAGCAGTGTGGAGGTTGGTACAATGTTCATAAACCAAGGCACGTGCAAACAGAGGCAATTGACGGCAAAGCAATGGATTTCCGAGCGGACGCCAACCGAACATGCATGCCTCCTTCGCCCGCGAGGCCACTTTATCGTTTTAATTAGTTAGTATAGCTAATTATTCGAGTGTTGTAATATTTTAGCTAGTTTGTGTAGCTAGTTATTCCAATTGTACTGTAATAATTAATTAGCTAGAATAGTTAATTAGTTGATTTGTAATAATTAGCTTAGCTTATTTATTCGGACCCTCCTTCGAGAAGGCGCAATGTTGTAATAAGTGTGCGTGTGTGTGTGCATGTCTTCCAACCCCACTTCTTTCTCCCTTTTATTTATCCGCTTTCAGTGGTTAGATTAGGGCACGTTTTGATTAGCATACCTTATGCTCGTATGTTTGCATCATTCATTTGTATTGCATGCACCGGGCTCGGCGCATCATTCAAACTACATTGTATTTCAATACTCCTTTGAATACATGTATCAAAGTGTTGCATTCATATGCCATCTTAGATAGCCGAGCCTATTTAGTTACATTTTTGCATGTGTTGCATTAGGCATTGTTAACATAGTTAGGATCATGCATGATTTCTAACTAGCTTTTGTTTTGGCTCGGAGTACACTGTAAGTGTTTACGCTTTAGCATCCTTGCATGAGTGTGAGTGTTGCCATGATAGCATGCTTACCATGAGACTATTTGCTTAAGTGATTTAACTGCATGAATGCCTGTGGGTGAAGGCTTGATTGCCTGAATTGGAACAACTCGATGATTGTAAGTTTTAAGCCCACTTTGCAAAGTGGCAAAATCATGTTTTAAAGCCCACTTGAGGGTGGCAAATCCGCGTTTTAGCCCACTTGAGGGTGGCACTTTCAAATCATTTTCGAAAACAAACATGAGTTGAATTCGTTCCAATTCTTGTGATTTAGTCTATACTTGTATGTTGTGCGCATCACATAGTAAGTTAGACTAATAACCGAAAAAGAACACATGTGTTTATAAAACAACATATCATGCTTAGTAGAGACCGATCTTTGATCGGGCGAGCGGGGGTGCTCATTTCAGGACCTTCTCCTCTCGTACCCAAGTTCTCGAGCCGAGGTAACTTTGGTGATGACGGACACGTGGCCTTTGGCACGAGTCAGGGTTTCCTAAATTTTTCAAAATAAAATATATAGGTGGCGACTCTGTAATCTGGCAAAGTAGTCCAGTTTTGGCATTATTTGATTCAAAATCTGATTTTCTAAAAAGATTTGCTGGATTGGACTCTTTGGTGTTTATCAATCTCACATTGCATTTTGTGAGATTAGATTCAGAACTGTGACAGCAGTCCGAACTGTAGGAGACCAATTCGCGTCCTCTCCAAAAAGAGGGCGCGCGGAGAAAGTCGGGTCCACATGCACCGACTGCCAAGTTTTCATAAATCTCCTCAATCGCAAAGCATCCGGATTGGCATATTGCTCCTCTTATTAATGATCTTTTGTGAATTACTATGCATTTCTAAGACCGACAGATCTAGCTCACAATTTGGCAAGATCTGTAAACAGTGTTGTTAATTAATAATATTATGGTTTTAGCGTTTATCTATATATATATATATTATGGATACAATCACCAAAAGAATAAAAGTAAAATATCTATATAACGATATTGATGGTAATTGTAAATTTTGATAGAGTGGATTATAGTTTTGGAGTGAGGAAGAGGAAGAAAATGAAAAGAAAATAATTGAAACTTAAGGAAAATGATGAAAGGCACTACAACATTTTCTTAATTTAGTGACTTTTGAAAATGCCACAAACCTATTCTTCTAATGACATTTTTTAGTCTTGTGGCATTTTAAACAAATGTCATTTATACCCGTACCATGGTAGATACTAATGGCACCTTGTAGACACCCCATTTTTGACCGTTCTCAAGACTTGGATATGCTTGCAGGTACATCCGATGACAAGTTTGATTGCTCGTCGAGTACTCGAATTTCGCGGCGGAACGTCACAGGTTTTGAGTTTTCCAAACCCTGTATCCTTTCTGCTCCATTTTTTGGACCATGTGTTGGTCCTTTCAACATGTTTCTTGTGGTGCCCTGCCGGCCATGATCAAGGGCTGCCGGCCATGGTGTATGCCCTACCGGCCATTGATGAGGCCTTCCGGCCATCAATGAGGCACTGTCGGCCACCACTGATGGCCGGCAGATCACCATGTTTCAGCAGATATTTTGTTAGATATTTTGAGCCAGCTGTGGCTCACTGAGCCATCCTCCATACACATGTATGAAGGGATGAAGGCAGGTTTAAGCTTGTCAAGCAAGCTTGTGCTTGCATTGCTTATATAAGGAGAGGCCCCTCTCCCTCTCCAAGGGTTCAGAAAATTTAGAGACAAAAATATCTCTCTCTCTAGAATCCTCACTCTCTCTCTCTATATATTGTGCTCAATAGTGCTTTAAGGTGTATTTTCTTCACACTTTTGCACACAAACACCTAGTCAAACACCTTCATTTTGGAGCTGAGGTCCCTTGGAGCTTGTTTTGAGGTCTTAAGACTAGTTTTAGCTCAGAGGAGATGTTGTTCTTGCCGTTGTTCTTCAAGGGTCTTCAAGGGTAAGTATATATCATTTTTAAGCTTTGTTTTGATTAATAGCTTAACCACCTTTGCATGCTACTTTAAGGCTGGTTTTAGCCTCTGAAAAACTCTAATTTTAAAGCTTTAAAATGTGGGCTTGAGTCTTGTTTGGTTAGGGGATGTTTCCCCTCTTTTGCTCTATGGCTTGTAAAGCCTCTTGAGCCACCATTCTTAGCCTTTGTTGTGACCTTTGTTTGGCCTTTCTACCACTGAAACTCAGAGAAATTTCAGTGGTAGAAAGTTGGTTTTGAGGCTCAAAATGAGAGGGGGTGGTCCCCTCTCTTTATGTCTTGTTTGCATGCATAGAGGGCCTACCAAGTGAGCATGTATTTCTCCCTTTTTGAAGCTTAGTCTAAGCATATTTTTGTGACTTTTTGGACCTACTCTAGCTCTGTTTTTTGCTGGTTTGGCCACCTCTTGCTTGCTTTTTATACTTGTAGTGCGATCATGCTTGTTGGCCTAACATGCTTCATGCTTTATGCCTCTCATCCTAGCTTCTGTTGGCTCTATCTCAGCATGTTTTTGCCATTATTTTAGCATGCCTTAGCTCTGTTTTGAATGGTCTTGGCCATGTGAGGCTTGCCTTGTAGGGTTGTAGTGTAAGTGGCTTTGACTAGTTTTGAGTGTCAAGTCTTTAGCATGCTTTACTTGAGTTGTTTGCATGCCCTAATCTCATTTCTCACATGATTTCAGTGTATATAGCATAGTCACACTCTCACATATTCCACTCTTTCATAGCTTTTGAGAGATGTGCCTTACGCCTTGTTTGTGAGCCAATACGTATGCATGCTTGTCTAAGCTTTTGGGCTCCCTTTTTAGCATGTTTTGACATTTGTTTTGACATGTTTGAGCTCTGTCCAGAGCTGGTTTGATGGTTTAGGCTATGTATTGTATACCTCTTGTTGAATGCCTTAACTAGTTTTTGAGTTTTAGGGCCTCTTGCATGCTATACTTGTGTTGCTTTAATGATATGACATCATTTAATACATAATTTCAGAGCATATAGTCTTGTTATATTCTCATGTTTATCGCTCTTTCAATGTGTTTGAGAGTTAAGCTTTGTGCCTTGCTTGTGAGCCATGAGTTGAGTATGCATTCCTTGCTTTTTGTGCCTAAGTGTTAGTGTGTTTTGGCCACTGTTTTGGAGTATCTTAGGTCTGTTCATAGCTGGTTTGACCATTTGATTAGTGGTGCATGTCTCATGTGTGATGTTCTTCACTTGCTTTAGTGCTCTTGGCTCCATAACATGTCTTACATGCATTGCTTCCATGATAGAGTCTTGTGCATGCCACCTTAGCATTGATAGATGAGCATGTTGCATTTTGCATTGCATCGTGTTCAACCGGACGTTATGTTGAACACAAGGTGGATTGGCAAACTTCATACTCAAAGTGATGAAAGTGAGCCAATCCCCTTTGCCTCCATTGCCTTTGACCTCTCATGACAAGGTCGTGGTCTTAATGTCTTGTTTGTTGTGCATTCATCGAATTTGTGCAAGTTGGATCTTTAGCCATCAAGCATTGAGATGTTCGATTGATGGTCTTGGATCCAATGATGCCTCTCCATTGATGTTTTGAAGTGATATGGAGTGGCATAGTACATACATGCCTTAGGGAGACTCTCCATTTCCTCTATTTTTGTGCTCTGTTGTAGAATGGTGTCACAGCACACCAGTGGCCGGCAGTGCCACATAGATGGCTGGCACCCTCCCTTTGTTGGCCGGCAGAGGACCACTCTTGGCTGGCAGGTGGCCGGCAGTAGCCCCTTATGGCCGACAGGCCACTAGTGCACTCCCCAGCCTTGATTTGGTAAGATCTAGCAGCATGTTCTCAAAGACACCCTGCAAACAGAGCCTCAAGAGAGCAACCGGAGAGCTTTTCGGGGCGGAAACCGAGCATGCACCCTCTCCTTCTTCGAACAGAGTTGGAACAGCTTAGTTTTATGCTTACTTGTTAGTTAGCATTGAATTTGTAATTAATTAATTAATTAATTAGTTAAGTGATGTAATAATTAGTAAGTAGATTGCTTATTATTCGATTTGATTGTGTAATAATTAGTCTAATTAGATTATTAGCTTAGTTGCTAGCTTAGCTTATTCTTTCAGACCCTCCGTCGAGAGGGCAAATGTTGTAATAAGCGTGCGTGCGTGTGTGTGTGCATGTCTTCCAACCCCACTTCTTTCTCCCTTTATTTATCCGCTTTCGATGGTTAGATTAGGGCATATTTCGATTAACATACCTTATGCTTTGCATGCGTGTATCATTCATTTGTCTTGCATGCACCGGGCTTGGCGCATCATTCAAACTGCATTGTATTTCCAATACACTTTCTTGAATACGTGTTCAAAGCATGTTATCAAGTGTCGCATTCATATGCCATCTTAGCTAGCCGAGCCTATTTTAATTGCATTTTTGCATGTGTTGCATTAGGCATCTAGCATAGTTAGGATCATGTATATTTCTAATTAGCTTATGTTTTGGCTCGGAGTACACTGTAAGTGTTTATGCTTTAGCATCCTTGCATGTGTGTAAGTGACTGCCATGATAACATGCTTGCCATGAGGCTATTTGCTTAATTGATAAACTGCATGAATGCCTGTGGGTGAAGGCTTTATTGCTTGAATTGGAACAATTCATCAAATGTGAGTTTTAAGCCCACTTTGCGAAGTGGCAAAATCATGTTTTAAAGCCCACTTGAGGGTGGCAAATCCGCGCTTTAGCCTACTTGCGAGTAGCACTTTCAAACCATTTTCAAAAACAAACATGAGTTGTTTTGTTCCAATCCGCGTGATTGAGTCTATACTTGTTTCCTGTGCGCATCACGTAGTAAAGATTAGCTAATAATCAGAATAAGAACACATGTGTTTTCAAAAACAATATATCATGTTTAGTAGAGGCCGATTCTTTGATCGGACGAGCGGGGGTGCTCATTTCATGACCTTCCCCCCTCGTACCCAAGTTCCCGAGCCGAAGCAACTTTGGTGATGACGGACACGTGGCCTTAGACACGAGTCAGGATTTCCTAAATTTTTCAAAATAAAATATTTATGTGGTGACTCTGAAATCTGGCAAAGTAGTCCATGTTTGGCGCTTTTTGATTCAAAATTGATTTTTCAAAACCAATTGTCGGATTTGGACTCTTTGGTGATTTATCAGTCTTACATTGCATTTTGTGAGATTAGATTCAGAACCGCGACAAGAGTCCAAACTGTAGTAGCTAGAACCCAATTCACGCTCTCACCGAAAGGGGGAGGGGACACGCGGAGCGAGTTCGGGCGGTCTACACACCTCAGTGACACTTGTAAGTGCCACTACACCATCATGACTAAAGACTTTCAATGACATTTTGATATCATGATAGACACTATTTATAACACTATCAAGCGCCATTAAAAAAAGGCTTAGTGGCACTTCAGTTACACTTGTAAGTGCCATTACATTATCAAGGCTAAAGATTTTCAGTGATACTTTAATGTCATGGTAGATACTATTCGTGGTGCTATTAAGTGCCATTAAAAAAGACTTACAATCTAAAAAATGACACTGTATGGATTTTTTATAGCGCTTGTTATGCCACAATTGATATTTTTAACAACTTCATAAATGCCACTAAATCTAATTCATTTGTGCCATTAAATAGATATAAGTGTCATTGGAGCTTATTCTAGTGACACTTTGCAAAGTTACTACCACTTCTACAAAATGCCACTTATATGTTCTTTTCATTGACACTTTTAAAAGGGAATTGGGGATGTTGCTGCGCAGCCCGTGCAGCGGCAACTGTTGTGCGGCAAAATGGGCCATTTTGATAATCCAAACTATTCACATTTTAGAATACGTCAAGTAGAACATGCCTACAAAAAATCAAGTTAATCGGATATCGTTTACCTATTCATCCTCTCACATTTGTATTCATTTTAATACTTTAAATCACAATTATTATTTATTTTTGTAGCTACAAATGTGAGTGGATGAATGGGTAAATGATATCCGATTAAATTCATTTTTTGTGGGTATGTTCTACTTGATATTTTAAAATATGAAAGGTTCGGATTATCAAAATGGGCCCCGAAATGGGCCCATTTTTCCGCACAACAGTTGCTGCTGCGTAGTAGCATCTCCAATTCCTTTTAAAAGCCACAACTAAGCATGCGTAAATGCTTGCAAAAATTGAATTGATTTTATAAAAAATTGAATATTAATTGCCACATCTTATATTAATTTAGCATCCATTCATCCTGTAATATTTTCATAATAATAAACAAATATTACTACCGTAGGATCATCACATCAAAAATAAAAAAAATTCAAACCACAATCATTTTTTTATCTAAAAATATAAATTTATTTATATTGCAATAAAAATCATAATCAAAATTATAAAATATTCTACCACACTAACAAAGTTAAAGCAAAAAAAAAATTTTAAAATTATTCCAACCATAAGTTCTGAAAAGCTATAGTGATATCCATCTTCTAGAGAGACAAATTATGAAAACAAATTCATTTCTCAAATTCTCAACCTTAATCGTATAAATATTCTCGGTTAGCATCCACAACTTGCAAAATCTGCATCCAAAAGATAAACATATAAAGGTAATTGTAACTATATTAAGTTAAAAGACTTGTGCAAAGAGAGTATAAGCATACAGAAAACAAATTCCCCAGAACAAAAAGAGAAAGAAAAACAGAGTATGGTTTTGATTTTTCTTTTTAACACAAGGGTTCAACGGTTTCTCTTCTTCAGACTTAAAAATTGAAAACCCAACAAGGCAAATTTCAAGATTTCAATAGAAACACAACAAAAAACAAAAATACACAAAATGGGTATACATGTATATACATCTATGTATTTACAAATTTATGCATATCTCTGGTTCTCTCTCTAATCTTCATGTTCTTAGTTTTTGTGTGTGTGTGTGTGTGTGTGTGTGTGAAGAGAGTGAGAAAGAGAAAATACCTAATAAACTCTAATTATAGAAGATGAAAGTTGTCACACCCCAAACCTGGACACGACCGGCTATGGCCCACGGGGCCTTAATCCAAAGTACACGTAAGCCTAAATACAAATCCATAATTACATAGAATACATGTAACAATAGTCTAGTAATAAATAAATCAAAACTCAATTCAATGACATGCCACAAGTATGCCTGGCAAAACAAGCCATAACCAACTTTCAAAATATATATATATACTAAATAGGACACAACTTGCCCACAAAATAAAATAATTCTAAATAAAACCCAACCACAATGTATAAACAAAACCCGACATAACAAGCTAAAACAAAATAAATGAATGTCCTAGAGGTCCATGCAATTGAGTCCCCGCTACGCCATGAGTCCATTCTAAGTCCTTCTAACACCTATAAGTGATAAACAACTAAGTTAGCTAATAGCTCAGTGAGTAGCAACATGGATAGTAAATACAGTTTTGAAAACAAGGTTTGATTCCAAAATAAGATATATATATATATATATATATATATATATATCACAGAAACTAGATTGGTATACAGTTTTGATAAAAAAAAATTTGTTCCAGAAAGAAGGTTCCGCAGTTCAACAGTTAAAATACTCATGTCTCTCAAGAACATAATAAATGACATCTTCCACTTAAAATAGATTACAACATGATCACCAATAATTTTCTGGGTACCAAGAGTAACAAGTAACATGCTACGAAATTCTCAAGACAATAAGCCCATTGGATCCAATATTGAACCAAGAGTCATCATCGAGGTGACAACTCAGGCCTTTTCTTTAAGACGATCTGATTGAAGGTTACCTAGCCTAGCCCAGGTCTTTTCCTTGCAATCGTTGAATACTAGAGTCATTACAGCCTAACATGGATCTATTCCCTAGTGGTTAGAGTCACCACACACGGTGGAATAATTTCCCTAGACTTTTATATACAGATGGTCTCAATAATCAATACAATTTAGTTTTGCAAAATATGGTAGTTTACCATTATAAACATGAGACCATAACAAATAGTTTACAATATGCCAAGTTTACACATATTTCAGAAATAATTTAATTCTATTGATAATATAATAATTTATCAAAACAGTTTAGTCCTAAAACAACAATTTAATTTTCCAACAGTTCAGGGTATGAGAACATTTATAAAAATATGTAACATGCAGCTACTCACTTGAAAAATGAAATAATATAATTCTCAAATAGAGTATGAAAGTCTAACTAGTGCCATGAATTAAGTATGAAAATTACACATCACTACTAATTTAAAAATACTAAAAAGAATAATAAACTAACTATCACACACTAAAGCGCACGAACATAGCTCAACCCTACTCACCGTTACTCTTAAATAATACCAAAGTTCATATTCTTCAAGATCTAAAATTACCCAAGACATGGGTTCAAATGGAAACTTAAGTAAAAGTAATTTTAAGATAAAACAGAATTTTAAACAAATTTTCTCAATCTATTTGCCAACTTTGAAAATTAAAAACCCACTCTACGCTGTTCGAAAAATTTCAAAACCCTCCGGATATCAACTAATATATCCTAAGAGAGTTAGGGTATTTTTGTTATCTTTATATGCATAACCAACAATCTACTTATTATTATTATTATCTAACATTATTACTATTATTTATTTTAATAGTAAATCTTGCCTCTAAATTAGAGATTTCCACTAAAAATTTATTTTAGGTTTAAAATTAATTAAAAGACCCTCCAACAATATTTAATTTGTACTTTAAAATTCACCATCAAAATATTTAAGATTATAAATTTATTGTTATTTAATTATTTAATTTATTTTTATATTGAGGTTTTCACAAAAATACAACAACTTTGTGGAGTAGATGGTATGTAAAGATGGCGTGAAAGATAATCTTGCTTATTTTGCTCCTGCTTCTTTGTCCTGCCAAAATCAAATTTACATCACCAATTTCAAAAATTTTGGAACTCCGACTCTTGTCTCTATCCCTAGCTGCTTTAGAGATATTGCTTCAGAGATTGCTTTGTTTTGCTGTGTGACTGTGTTCCCTTATTTTGTTTGTTTTATAATATAAACAAAGGTGGAGTAATAAAGTGGAGTATGGATAATAGTGTACCAAAAAATTATTTATTTATTTTAAAATAAATTTGTTCACATTTTAAGTAAATTAATAAATATTAATTTTGATCTTTATATTTTTAATTAGATTAATTTTAATTTTTAATATTATGTTAATTTGGTCCAATTAATAATATCGGTAGTGTTTTTGATGAAAAATGATTGCTGAATTTGTTGAGATTAACTCACCGAGTTGTACAAATTTCTTATTTTGTCTTTAAAATAATGACATTTGTCACTTATAAGCATATTTGTCGTTAAAAAATGCTAGCAATTAGGGCAAATTACACTATTAGTCCCTCTATTTTGACTATTGTGTCATTTTAGTTTTTATAATTTCAATTAAATCGATTTTAACTTTGAATTTTTTATTTTGTCACAATTGGTCCAATTGATAACATGTTATATTGAGTTCAAATTTTTTTTAAATATTTATTTTGTGCATTTTAAAAAATTTTGAAAGTATATTGGCATTTTTTGTTTTTTCAAAAAATGACATTAGATAGCTTGGAAATTTTTTGGTTTAGTGACATTTCTCAAAATGCCATTAAATACTAGTTTATGGCAGTTTTCACTAAATACCACTTCTTTATTGAAATGCCACTAGAAGCTTGTATGTTTGTAACTCTGTGATATTTTTTTAAAACATGCCACCAAATATTCTTTTTGTGACATATTTTAAAAACATGCCACTAGTATAGTGCCAGTAAAGTGTGTTTTTGTTGTAGTGAGGAGTTGAATATGAACAATATGTTAAGTGGTTTGTGTATACATGAGAAAAGAAATAATTTTTTATTTTATAATTTAATATCTATTGTCCGTATTAATAAATTTATATTAAGATATAATAAGAAGTAAAATTTTAAAATCTTAATTAGACATATTGAGTTGTTATTTGGGTGCAAATAAAATCACCCAATATGTCCAGCACTTACATATATGGCCCAAATTTAAAACATTCATAGGTTGATTGAAAGGCCCAAAAGAAAAGACCAAAAAAAAAAAAAATTTGGAATAACTAAAAAGTCCTATTAGAAAGATGGTGTTAGTAAAAATTATGTTAACTTCCAATCAATAGGGATTGAACAACAATTTTAACTAAACAATCAAACAAGATTAATCAAGCGACTGTGTATTCAAATGCTTTGAAAGTATAAGGATTTTTTTGGAACAAAAGTTACAATCAACAAGATAAAATACAGTAAATAAAGAAAACTAAAGATGATTTTAAGATAAAACCACCAACATTTACTAATGCTGTGTTTGGTTGGGGGATTTGGGGAGGGATTTGAAAAGGGAAAGAGAAAAGGTGTGTGAAACTAGGTAAAATGTAAGTATATTTCATTCACATTTCACCTAACTTTGCCCTTTTCCTTTTTAAATTCTTCCTCAAATCTTCCAACCAAACACAGCGTAAGGTTACAAATTATAAACAGAAACTATTCCTAAGTTAAGATAAAACTAAGTTGTTGTGTTATTGATGTCTCTTATCTTTGTCAATTCCTTGACTTTTATATCTTCCTTATCTTTTTCTGGCTCATGATCGCATGATCCTTCTCAGCCTCCACCATAACTGCTACTGTATCTTCCTTCTTGTCTTTCAATCTTCTGTATCTCCTTCTTGTCATTTAATCTTCAGATTCTGCCAAATCTTCAACTTTCTCTGCCGAACTAACTCTTCACAATGTTGCCATGTGTCTCTCATCACTGTGAGAAGTATATCGACAAAAGATTCACCTCCCACTGCAAGCATCATCCTTTGCAACTAGCTCTCTAAACGACAGCACTAGCCATTAATTGCCTCAAAGTAGCCTCCACCATTTTATACGCATGACCAATTTTTTCATGCCACCTGTCTCTTTGATTGATGATGGGCTTCCACTATGACCCTATCATGTGTCATCCTTTGATTGGTACACTTGTCGACAAGAATGTTACAAAAATGGGTGCAAACAAATAGGTACACCAATAACCCCTTTTGAGTTTTTGGTATACAAAAGTCTTATTCACTTTTAATTGTTATCACAAAATTTTATTTTTTATTTTTTTAATGGCATTTTTATAAAAAGTGTCACTAACTATTAGTTTTTAGAAACATTTTAAAAATTCGTCACAAAAAAAAGTTATTAATTGTCATTATTTAGCGACAGATTTAAAAAATTATCACAGAAAAAGTCAATCATTATCGATTTTTAACAACAAATTTAAATAAAAAAAAACTAATTATCAATTTTTAAGACTTTTTAGTCTATAAAAACACTAATAAAATTTAATTATGTACAAGTCATTATAACACAACCGGTAAGTAATTACTCAAAATAAATTTCCTCAACAACTAACAGAAATAAAAGAGGGCCCGCTATTAACCATACGTCAAGAACACTAGTTTTACAATATTCCAGATTCTTCGCCGTAAGTTTGTGCTTTGGCTGTGAACAATATAAAGAAATTGCTTTGGAGCCCTAACTTTCCTGTAATTTAATTTTTCTAATTCTTCAAAATTCCAAGACTCAACTTTTGTGATTCTTATAATTTCCCTTGATAGAAATCTATCACAGAGAAATTTCAAAAACAAATTGCAAACTTGGTCCTTCAAGAATTTTGATTTACAATAATTATAATATATTTAATCTTTAGATTAAGATTTTTTATTTGGAATTTGTGATTTTCAGATCTTATTTACCAACTCATTCAATTTTTTTGAAATTTCAGATTTCATCTTGCAATTTTCAGTAGTCTACAAACTGAATCTGATATCAGTTATGCTTGCAAAAGTTCCTTCAAATTTTCACATTTCGTATTTTTTAAACCAAATTTTATAAATCTTTGTAATAATTTCTTCATATTTTAGTCTGTGTAACTAAATTTTAGTAATTACATTTAACAAACTTTGTGTTGATATTATAAAAATAAAAAAAAATTGTGAGTATTTCTAATTTATCAACATTTTTTTTGTGTGTGTGTGAGATATTTGGCCAAAATGGATGTAAGGTGGGGACTCGCTTTTAGATATGGCTTTTTGTTAGAGAAATCGAAGGATTAAGCGTGTCAATTTTCATCATTGGGTGCCTAGAGTGAAGTGCCAAGTATTAGGATCGGTTAAAATGAAATATCTATAACTACCAAATGAAGATCAACATTTTAACCGATTGAATTTTGGATTTTTTTGAAGGAATCTTCTTGATCTAGCTTCTCTACTTTTATCTTTGAGATAAGATTACTTTTAACCTTGTATCTCTTTATTTTGAGAATGTTTATGTGGTGCTATTATGACAGTGATGCTATAATTTAATGTTTGAGTTTACAAAATTGGGTTTTGCTTCAAAAATGAAATTTTCTCTACATTTTCTTAAGATTTCTATTAATGGCTACGGATTATGAAGATTTTAGTTGGGAAATAACATTTAACATGATTTAGGGGTAGAAGTCCAAAATTTATGAAAATCCTAGTTGTAAAATTTGGGGAAAAAAGAAAATTGAATTTTAATTCTTTAAAATTGATGAATGGATTATGATATTTTGAATACGTATTGATTGAGATTTGTGAAATTGGAACCTCTTGAGATTTTTCTTGAATTATGAATATTATTCCTCATTGCTCCATTAAATTACTTGAGTGGTGTACATTACGCTTTACCTAAAGAATGTATGAATAATTGGAAATCTTGGAAATGTTATTTAAGGGGGTGGTAAATAGCACGTGAGTCCGGATAGGGAGTTGGTTTTGAAAAGAGTTGTGTGTTAGTACCCACGCAGGAGGGAAAGTTTAGGCGCCCAATTGCCCTGTCTTGAGATTGTCACCAGACGAATTTGGGAAAGTGTTTTTGGGTATCCGTTGATCTTGCCGTATTGTAGTCGGTAAAAGTGAAAAAACAGATAATTTTGGGTGTGCATTCCCTGCCGTATTAATAGTAGGCAAATGTGGGAATATTTTGGATATAAACCTATGTATATGTATGTATTGGGACTTTCTGTAGGGACTTCATGGCGTAGTTGCCCCCGGTGTTAAATTGTGAATTTGTGGAAGTTATGAATTCATGTATACTTTCTTCCATTAATAGTACGAGTTGAATTTATTTATGTTTGGTTGTGATAATGACATATGGATTTTCGAATAACTAAGACAAGAAACTGAAATTTATAATATTTAATATGTAGTTCAATGGAAAAGAGATCTTTTGGGATTAATGTTATTGTTTGGTATAGTAAGATTTCAGATTAATCATGTCATGAATAATGTTTTAATTTAATTAATTTGGGGGCGTTATAGTAACTGTAATATTCTGAGTCAAACATGATTTGGTGCAACTGTTATTGTCGTGTCAAGGCTGTTGGTCCCCTATAATAGATAAAGGTAATTGTTAAGACATTAAAATGAAAATTTTTACATGGGCAAATGGATTAGACAAGTAATTGCGGTAAGGAAAATGCTAGGCGACCCTTCTAGCTCCATAAACTTCACATAATTGCCTCTCTTTTTTCTTCCTAGAATGCTCTCATCTCTCTCTCTCTCTCTCTCTCCCTCCCTCCCACCCAATATTTCTCTTATTTTCCTTGCTCAATTTTGTTTATAACAGAGGAGTGATGGATTTCTCCAAACAAAACATGATGGACAGTAAAAAATAATCCATTCGAAGACATCCATTACACATCAAACACCCTACTATTACTTTTTATGTCAGCTTAGATGAACAATACACATTAAGGTCATGTTTAATTCACAAGATTAATAGTAAAGTATTAATAATTCTATTAAATTAGTGTGGTATTCACTATCCAATTGGATTAATATCCATTAGATTAATAATCTCACCCCTATCCCATTACTAATAATCCTATAAATTTGTTGGATTAATTATTCATTGGATTAATAATTCTAAACCAAAATGTTAAAACAAACATAGAATAATTGGGTCCACGGATTAATAATCTCAATCCCATGCTCTAATCCACCAAATCAAACATGCTCTAAATGTTGAAGTAACAAGATTAGTATTTTATAATAAAAAATAAAAAAACAAAACAAAACAAAACAAAACAAAAGACAATATATAAAAATAATTTCTTCTAAATAAATTGCAATTTAAAAAATTAAATATAATAACAAACAAATACACAACAAAGAGATGAAGAAATAGTAGTGAAGTGAGGAGACAAGTTCAGGTGGGAAAGGGATTTGGGTGGTCGTGCAAATCGAAGAAGGGGTCGTCAAATGCATAAAGACATGGGAACGAAAAAATAGCGATTTTGATGTTGTACATGTAGTCTATAAGCGTGGAGAGTGATAGAGGAAGGGAAAAAAGGAGAGCTTTGTACCCGCAGATCTTGATGTTGTTCTCATTGATGATGATTAATCGTGAAAAAAGTTTTGATTCAATAGTTCTTAACCTGAAGAGAATTTTACAGTTAAGGGATTTCATAGTTAGGGTTGGTTTGAGATGTTTTAAAAAAGTACACTTTTTGACTTATTGGTTTATATGGGTTGGGTTTGAGTTGGGTTTGATGTGATGTATTAGAAATGTGATGTGATTTAAATAAGATGATGTGACTTAAATAGGATAATGACTTTTTAACTTTTTATACTATTTAGTAGATGCCAAACTTAGTGTTACATTGTGAGAAAGAGAAGGAAGATGGAGGCTAGAGGAAACAAATGATGACATTGGAGCAAGGAGGGCATTTTTGTTCGCTTTTTTCTTACATCCTCAGATTCTACTGACTTTTACTTATTTTTCCACTTTCCACTCATGTTACAATTATAAATATTTGTCCCATTGATTTGGTATTATTGCTTGTTCAATTTTCTCTTAAAAAATGTTAGGAATTTTACATAACTAAATCACAAAAAAATTATATATATGATGCACACTCATGTAAAGATGCGAGTATTTGTAACACTTTATGTGATTTGATTTTGTGTTCTCTAATTTTTTTTTGAACTTTATACGTGTTTATGATTTATTAGTATTATCTTTTCTTTAGACTAAGGAAAAGAGTAAAACTACAATAGACTAAATTTAGGGGATAAAGCGTGAATACAACATTGGACTCAAGCTGGTGCTTATGAGTACAAATGTTAAAATCAAAATTCTATAATATGATAACTTAATTTTGATTAAATTACACTAATCTCTCCTTATATTTAGAGAAAATATTAAACATTCTATAGTTTTAAGTAAATATATTGACCTTTCTTTTAGTAAGATTAAAAAGATTGGAATTAATGCATATAGTGTGAATATCCAAAGATAAAACAAGCTAAAATGTATGTAACATCTCGAATTCTGCAGGTTCGCTCGAGTGGTGAATCAAGGCTCCCAATATTTTTTCTGCAAGTCATGTGTTGAGGGAGACCGCTTGAGCGGTTAATTGCTCGCGAAGTACGGCCACCAGTACTTTTCATTTCAAACCTATAATTTTTGAGAAGCTTGCTTTTACTGCTCGAGCGGTGGAAAGACTGCTCAAGCGGTCGATTCGGAGAAGCCAACATAAAAATTGACTCTTTCTCATTTCTTTCTCACTTTGTCATATCCTTTCTCTCTCTCTAACACCTATTTCCGAAAACCCTAGCTCCAAACATTTGATTTCCTCTGGTTTTACCAAAGATCTCTTCAAAACGTTGTATTAGAAGTAAAGAACTTGTGAGGATCAAAGCTTTCACCAATTGGAACATGTTTTTATCAAGTTTTCTTGTTAGGTCTTCAACTCCTAGCTTCCATTTCGAGGTAGGGGTACTTTTAATTTGGTATATCTATGATTTGAGGTACATTTGTAGTATTTTCTTAGTTATAGTGATGTATGAGATGGTTTTGTCATATAAAATGAGTTTGATAAACAAAAAGGAGCTTATGCCTAATTCTTGGGAAAGATTATGAATATTTCTTGTTGATTATTGATGTTGATGATGAATATTGGTTCTTTAATTATAAAAGGAGGAAAAACCCCAATTTCTCATAAATCATAGCTTTTAAATTTGATTTAATATTGGTGTTTGGTTCAACTGACTCTTAAATATTGGAATTAGGTGAACGATTATGGCAGAGGTGTTGAGACATGAGATTTTTTAACTTTCCTGGATACATGTATTGAGATTGATGAATGTTGAAATTATAGAGTTAAGAATTAGAGAAATTCCTTTTGTTGTTGACATTGTTAAATCTTGCTTATAAATTGAATAAACTTTAGGTAAATTGGATTTGAAAACTCATGTATCATGTGCATTATAATTTTCTCATGTGATCTGACAATCTTGTGAATATTTGGAAATGTTGGAAGGGGTACATAGCATATGAATTCGACTAGTTGAGTCGGGTTTTGGAAATGGTTGTGTGTTGCATTGGTACCCGCATGCCCTATCTTGAGTTTATCACTAGACGAATGTAGAAAAAGGTTTTTGGGTGTCCACAAGCTTGCTGTTTCAGGAGTCAGGAAATGTGAAAAAACATGGTTCTGGGTGTCCACGAGACCGTTGTTTTAGAAGTTGACGAATGTGGAAGTGAAAGGTTTTGGGTGCCCATACCCCCACCGTTATTAGAGTCGGAAAATATAAGAATATTTTCTGTATATAAATCTATATATGTATGTTTGGTTTCATGCCTCTAGCTTGGGACATCTGTGGACACCCTATTTTTTTACTAGCCTTGAGACTTGGGCGCTCCCTTTTGAGTTTCCAATGATGAAAACGAGAGGTGTTAATCTTTTTAAGTTCCACAGCAAGAGTTCTAAGGATGAAGCTTTAAACCCTCCAACAACCCATTTTGGACAAAATGTTTTTCAACCAAAATGGAAACCTCTTTCAAAAATGAGTTTTAGTGGTGCAATTCTAGACGTTAATACAATGTTCTGAGGCTCATATTTTCAAAATTAAAGTGTTGTATTGTTTCAAACAAATGGAGCGAAGAATCTAGTAGAAGTGAATGGGAATGATGAAATCCTTTGAAATGCCTATTTCCTCCTGGCTGGCCGAACACCAAATGATGGCTAGCCACAAAAGTATTCAGTCAATCACCAAGAAGCTCGGTGTGGATGCTCTTGGGGTTACCAAGCACGCTCAACAGTTTAGACTCCCGATCTCTTGATTTAGTCTCACTAGTGCAATGTGAAACAGAAAATGAGAGTCCAAATCCGACAACTTTTATAGAAAATCCATTTATTGCAAAATATGCTAGAAATGGACTACAGAACCAGATCTCAGCGTTGCCACCTAA
Organism: Camellia japonica; assembly: GCA_030407325.1. Classification (NCBI taxonomy): domain Eukaryota; kingdom Viridiplantae; phylum Streptophyta; class Magnoliopsida; order Ericales; family Theaceae; genus Camellia; species Camellia japonica. The sequence goes on from JAPPVO010000003.1 coordinate 106,370,077, forward strand.
TCTTTTGGGAAAATTATAAAATCCATGACTCGTGGCAAAGGCCATTATTCGTCATAACCAAAGATGCCTCGGTTTGGAACATTAGGTATGAGGGGGGGGGGAAGGGAAGGTCATGAATTGAGCACCCCCCGCTCACCCGATCAAAAGATCGTCCTCTACTAAGCCATGATATGAGTTTTATAAACATTATATGCTCATGTTCTGAGTATTAATAAGGCTAACATTACTATGTAAAGTAATCAAGTATAGATTGTGTTATTTATTTTGGTATGCTTTGATTTTATGTATTTTAAAAGAGTTTTGAGATATGTACAAATCAAATGAAACTAAGCCCATGGGCATAGAAATCAAAATTATTCCAATTTAAATGACACAACCTCCATTCACTAGCAACCATAGAGATATATCAATTAAGCAAGTAGCTACATGGTAAGATACTTTCGATATAGTAAGAAAAATCATTCATAGGCAGGATACTAAAGCTATAAATGCTCACCTAGTGTTTACTCACATCCGACTATGAAGATGAAACAAAAGTTAGTATAATATGCATGATCCTATATGCAAAATACTAATGCAATACATACACAAGAATGCGACTAAAGATTCGGCTACTAAATGCATGATACATGAATCATCTCAAGACGTGAATTAGTGCACAAAGGCACATATGAATTGATAAAAACCCACGGATGCACATTGGCCGAATCCTAATGCGTGAAAAATGGATGCAAGGCATGGATATGATAAATAAAACATGATGCAACATATATAGAAAGCTTGTAAATAAAAGGTAAAAAAGACGTAGGATTGGAAGTTATTATAACAATTTGAATAAGAAAGGAGGAGAGAGAGAGAGAGAGAGAGAGAGATATATTATTACAACACTCTAAATAATAAAAGAAAATAAAAATGGGGGTGGAGAAATTATTATAACATTGGATCGATCCAACCAAACTACTACTAAATCTAACAAATCATATTAAATAAATAAAAGAACAATCCAGAAGCTCTAGAACAACCTAGGAGAGCACTCCTCAGAAACTGTTTGCTTTGTTCTTGGGAGGAGGCATCTAGCTAGACACAAAAAGGGTCGGCTGAACAAGAAAGTGGCTGGCCGAATTCTTCTTAAGGCTAGGACTTAGGTTAGTGCAGATTTCCATAATAGAAGCCAAAAAAACACTTTCTGAGGGGTGCTTGTCCCTTCTACCCCATTTGCTCACAAGGATCACTTGGGGAAGAGGTACATGACCTATAACCCTTAACAATGTTATAAACAAATATATACGACATATATTTTGTAACAAATCAACAATTAAATGAATAAAAAACAAGAACAAATTCAAGTCCAAGATATGGATAAGAACCCACATATTCTCTTTGTGAATAAGGGCAAATCAATACCCAAATCCATGCTATTACGTGGAGAGCGTAGATTAATGCAAATCATTTCTTGGTGGAAGCTTTGCTTATTAAAACAAGGCATTCATCGAATTCATTGAAAACTCTTCATTTATTTATAGAACAAGGATGGTTGCAGTCCTTTCTATGTTCACAAATGATTGAAAAGTGAGATTTTAGCATCCTTTGACCCAAAATCTCTTATTTTACTTCAAAAAACAACTCATAAGAAGGAGAAGAAAAAAATCTTTTCAACATCAAATCCCAAGAATCCCCTAAGTAATCTCATGAGACAACCCCTCTACTCATTATCGTTGAGCATAGGTTAAAACACATAGATTAACATGCTTAAGGGAGAGGATAGGTGAAGAATAAGCGTATAACTTAAAAAAAGCTATTCTATATGTTGAACTTGTGAATGGATGGCTAATAGTTACTCCCAAACACATCCACAAGGGTCCAAGATACATAAGAACTTGAAGTTAAAGACAAGGAAAGCAAATAAGTAAAGAAAAAACTATTAACTCAATAGATGGGTGGCTAAATCTACTCCCTCCACATCCATGAGGACTCAATTAACACATCTATGTACAACAACAATGAATTATAACACTAGCAAGCAAGAAAAGTGTGTAAAAGAACAAGAAAATAAAGAGAACAATCAACTTAATGGATGGGTGGCTACATCCTAGTTCCCTCTGCATCCATGAGGACCCATCACGTGATTACAACAAACCAATAATGAGATATAAAGCTTATAAATAAAGAAAATGAGGGAAAAGATGAGAACGATGATGGAAAAAAAATTCATACTCTTACCTTTTCAAAGCAAGGAAGAGTTTTTGATTACTAAACTTGCTTCCAAACACCCTCAGGGTTCTAGGATGTGGCTTGAATCCTCAGCAAGAAGTTCCAAGTTTAAGCTTCAATGGTGTTTTTGTTGTGTAAATCTCAAGAAGAGAGGTGGAGAGTTGTAATCTTTAGGTTCAAGGTGGTCTTTGCTCTTAAGCTATCTCTAACTTTGAAACCAAAATTTTCCAACCGTTAACAATGAAAGGAAAGGGTGTATTTATAGACTTTTTTGGAGGTAAATATCTAAATATTTTATGGAAGATATTTGTGGACACAAATATCTAAGATATTTGTAAAAGATATTTTTGGAAGATAAAACATCTAAGATATTTATGATAAATATTTGTGGAGGCAAAATATCTCTAAAAAATATCTTTGAAAATATCTCTGAAAAAATTATCTTACGTGCATGGAAGCTAAATGCAAAATATCTAGATATTTGTACCAAGCTTACAGAGGAAGCTAAATGTGAAAATATCTTAGATATTTGCATTAAAAAAAAAAAACTCGAAATTCTCAAAAATGCTCAGTACCTGGACAATTTAGCCGGCCGCAACATTATTCATCTGGCCGACTACATTTTTCATCTGGCCATAAATTGTTGGATGGCCAAATAAAAAATATATCGTTAGATCAATAGGGTAAAGTTAGCATGATTTGAAAGGAGAAACATGTATTTGAGAGGATTCCATACCTTCCATTCATTCCTACTATATTCTTTGCCTAATCTACTGAAAAAGACAATAATTGGAGTTTGAAAAAGTGAGCCTCGAGATATTGTAGAAATATTTAGAATTTCACAACTAAAAGATTAAAAAATACAAAGGTCGAAAATAGTTTGGGCAAAACGGGTGTAAGGTTGGGTTTAAAGCTTCAACCTCGTTCTCCTGCTAAGGAATTCATAAAATAACATATTCCAACTTTCATTATCAGGTGTTCGGAAGAAAGCGCCTAAGTCTTAGGGCCGGTCAATTTGGGGTGTCTACAGTTGCCTTTCTTTGACAGAACTCGATGCGTCATTTCATAACGTGAGTGAATGTCAAAGCCCGAAGACGACCTTTTTGACAAGGCTATAAGACGTGGGCAAACAAACAGAATGAAGATGCAGCTGGTTGAACCCAAGGGTTGCCTACATATCCTTTTGCAAGGAATCAAACCAGTTTAGTTCAGGGGCAGAATGAAAATGAAATGCAACTGAGAATTGGACTTACAAGTTACGTGAAGCCCATTTTGTTTGAAAGTTGGGCTTACGTGTACCATACAGCCAATTTGAACATCGATGGCATGTGGTGTGATAATGATAAAGCTGCAAAGATGGCACATGAAAGAGGCAAACCTTGTGCAAATGACATGAAGCATGCTAACAGTTGCAAATGCAGTAAAGAAAGCTATTCAAATGTATTTTCTACATGAGTGATATAAAACGAGATGCACAAACATGTTTTCTACATCGAAGAAAGAAATGCAAATCCAAAAGCGCTCCACGCGAGAGAAGGAAAGGTGGTCAAGGCCAAACACATTCCAAACATGCCTCGACGTGAGAGGAGGAACACACTCTAATCGCGCTGAAATTGCGAGAAAAGGAACACCACACTCTAACCGTGCTAAAATTGCAAGAAGAGGAACAAAACACTCAAATCGTGCTAAAATTGCGAGAAGATGAATACAATCTAACCGCATTGAAATCGCGAAAAAAGGACCGAACTCTAATCGCGCTGAAATCGCAAGAAGATGAACATTGGACAATTTACACCCGTGCTAGAACTTGTTTCGCCTTGATTTGAGCTTGGTTCTCCCTTGACTTGTGCAAGTCATCTTCATTGCTTTCACTCCACTTTCAAAGTGAATTCTCCTCACAATGTGGTACTTCATTGCATTGGCTTCTTTGAATTCATACAAAACTTCCTTTCCTCATAGTTGATTGGATTTCATCCCATGGATGGGCTTGATAGTTAATTTTTCTTTCTCTTTTCTTCTTATTCTTCTCTTTCTTTTTTGATTTTTCTACTTTCTTCTTCTTTCCTTTGAGTGATGAGAATGCCATGGGAAGGAAATCTAGGATTTGTGAGGTCTGAAAGCCATCTTGTGCCTGCCAAAATGATCGCTAGAGTGTGAAGAGAATTCTGAAAATAGTGTAAGACACACACACGATTTTGAATTCATCCTCGCAAGTTTGCAAAGAAAAAACTGCTTCAATTTTGGAATGATCATGAAGAGCATTGCAACGACAATTCAGAATTTGTTTGGACCATTGGGGGATCCTCTTCAATGCTCGAGCTTATGAGTGAAATCTCATTCTTATTAGCACATTGGACAATTTACACCTTTCCTTTATTTGAAAATTTCAAAGCTTTTTCTTGTTTTCACTAGGTCACACATAGATTACTGTAGGCACAATTAAATGATTAAAAACTCAACTCTTTTTCTTCTATTGAAAAAGTGGAGACCCGAGGGTACACAAGATCAACTAAAAAGGATGACCAAAATCACATCATTAGTATCCCAAATACAAAAGGTTCTTCATTTTCCAAGTCCATCGACAGAATTCATGACAGAATTCAAGTAACCCATTGGTGGGTCTCGTCCTTCCTTTACTTCAGCATTACTATCAAAACCCACTTGGTAGCCTCTAAACTTCTCTTCAACCAAAGCAACTTCCTTTTGCAATTTCTCACACCATGCCCCTAGTTTAGAAGGTCCTTTCTAAGCACTTTTAACAATTGCCCTAGTTGATCTTGAGATTTATTATCCTAACCATTATTGGTGGCAATAGTTAAGGGAGCCTCCTACTTTACTTTAATTAAGGTTGAGCTCACCAAGATTGAGTAAGCATTCCACCTCTTCAAAGAACTGTTCATTCTACTCTTCTTTCTCCAAATTTTAGATGAGGTAAAGATCTAAAGATTCAAGAATGAACACCATGGGTTTAGGCTCGTTAGCGGATATGATGTACTAGCTAGGGTCAAAGTTGATTGTTGGCCAAACATGGATGGAATTTGTATTGTGGGGTAGTAATGGGTTGGTAGTGACATTGGATTTTTGAGGTGGAGCTATTGTTTTGTTGTCGATGAGATCTTGAATCTCATGATGAAAGCGGTAGTAATGATCGGTGTCATGATCATGCTATTGATGAAATGCGTAGTATTTCGTAGGGTCATGCCTAGCTGGGAGAATATCAATGAGAGGTCAGGCTTCAAGAGGTTTGAGGTGGCCTTCCTTTGTAAGGATTTGAAGAACTTTAGACGAGGCCATGTAGAGGAGATTGAAGGTGCGCTTTTGGGAGCAGCGAGCACCAGTCCTAAAGGCATTGGCAAAGGAGCTGGTGGGTATAGACTGGGTACTTATGGAAAAGACTCCTATAGGTTTAGGATTGGAGTTAGGATGGGTATTTCTAGTAAAGCCTTCTGTTGTTTGTTGACCCTCAATTCAAAGTGCCTTCGACCTGGTTTTTCATATTGAGTTCACCTGCGGTAACTCATAATTTGGCATTGGGGTATTGAGCAGCAAATGTTTCATTCACAGTATTTTTAACAACTGTAAGGACTTGCTACTTGTTTAGGCCATTGGTCTTCAGAGCCTCAATAAACCATTGGAGATGTGCACAAGGATCAATACCTACGTTAGACTCATTCTTACTACTTGCTTCAGCCTTGTCAAGGAGATAATGGCTATATCTGGGCAAGGCCCATTTGCTATTAACATGGTATCACCCAAGCTCAAGATTTCTTTCAACAATGAGTCCAATTGGGCTACTCTTCTATCTTTACCATCAGTATTTATCACAATTTTGACGTTGGGTTAGCCCATTCCATTTTGGCTTGCCCCAAGATTAGAGAGCTTTTCGATATGAAATTCCCAGCATGGGATATAGTAGATGATGGGGCCAAAACCCCGAAGGTTAAATCTACCACAGTTCTCTAAAGGTCTTTAATCATTCTCAACATCTCAAAAGTAGTGCGTTCAGCCATTGGTGCACTTGGTGTATCTGAACTAGATTGGTCCAGATGGATTGATTGAGCTTAGCCTTTTTAGAGTTCACTTTTTGGGGTTTAAAGGGACTGAGGTTCAGGTGCATCCATCATGCACAAGTCGATATCCTCTAAAATGAACACCTCAGAGTTGGGTAGATGAGACGAAGTGATGTATATATTGGGATTGTAGGTGGACAGCAGTATATGGATGAGGTTAATGCAGGGAAATGGTGGTACTCAGTTATGGGTAGGCAATGGGTTAGTGGTGATGTTCGGCCTTTTCAGTAGAGCTATGATTTCATCGTTAATGAGATCCTCGATCTTATGACAAAGGTGGACACATCAGTCAGTACTATAGCCATGTTACTGATGAAAGGAACAATATTTAAATGCATCATGCCTGGGTGGAAGAGGGTCCGGAAGGGGTTTAGGATCTAGAAATTCGAGGTGTCCCTTATCCAATAGCACTTTCATGGCTTATGATAGGGACATGTAAAGAGGGTGAAAGCTTCAGGTTTGGGGTCAGGTTGAATTGTAAGGTTGTGAGTTAGTTTTAGCAAGCGAGTTAGTTATTTTGGCTGAGATGGTAACAGTGCTGACTTTTAAAGGTTTCGTGGCTGTGCTACTACTGCTAGTAGCATTGGAACCACAAACAAAGGTCTTCCTCATGGGTTTTTGTTCAGCTAATATGATCTAATGCTTCATGGCATCTTCAATCTGGACCCCTATTTCATGCAGATCTTTAAAGGTAAAAAGAGGAAGGACTATTATCTTTTGTAGCATCTCGCCATGTAGATTTCTTACGACCATTTGAATTCGATCCTCCTCTGAAGGCTTGTTGGTCATCATGGCCTCCTTGGCTCTCCATCTTGTTATAAATTCCACAAAGCTCTCTTTGGGCTCCTGATGGGTTGTTTCTAAGTCCTAAGTGGTTACTTCAATTTTTGCATTGTAGGAGTACTGAGTGATGAATGCCTCAACCAGCTCTTTCCAACTTTGTTTCACTGAATCCTCCAATTTAGCATACCAGGTGGTAGCTATACCCAACAAAGTTCGCCCGAACAGAGATAACTTTTGGACTCGAGCTAAGCCCATCGACTTTAAAACATCTGAAAATAATTGGATATGCACCATAGGGTCCGTTGATCCATCAAACCGGTCTACGCGTGGCATCTTGAATCTTTCTGATAATCTATCAACAATTTCAATATATCCATCCTCGATATCGGTGATAGAGTTGATCCCTTGTGACTTTTTGAACAACTTCTCTCACTTGGCTATCTTTAGCATAGCTGGATCAAACTCAGTAAGATCATGGGAAAAGAGCCCCTCGATAAAATGTGCTTGAGCTTCAAAAGCTGGAGCCTAGGCCGGCTCTTCTAGTTGGCCAAGACCCTAGAAATTCTCAACTGGTGAAGGTGAGTCTAGAACCAGATGATTAATTAGCAGCGGATGTGTAGCAGCAAGCCCGACTGTTTGTTGCATCCCAGCAATGGCATTGCCCAAGACAGCTACTGTGTGGTTAAGAGTATCCATAGTCCGTTGGAGAGCTGTGAGCATGTCTACTAGATCCACTAGATTTTGGTCCATTATAGGATTGGTTGAATTAAAAATTACGGAACTTGGTGGATGTGACCTTGTCGGAGATGGCTTTTTCGGGATTGGATGGGTTGGAGTGTTTCTTGATTTGGATAGGTCAGATTATATGGAGTGAGATGGGTTAGGATTTTCCTGAGTTGGATTGGATTGGGCTTTTTCTGAAATGGGGATGACGTCTAGCTAGTGACCCACCAAAGCATATAGAAGCAAGCACTCTTGACCTTAGTGAATCCTATCATCAAAACAAATGCCTCATCAAATCATTGTACTGGACATGTTGATCAAAACAAAGCAAAACACAACTTTTGACCCCTGTTTTTGATCTTGCTACAGAGTCAACCATTCAATACAATCCCCAAATTCTAATCCTCCACCAAACAAGCACAACCCCTTGGATTCTGACACCAAATTCTGATTCTGATATGACCTCAATTTTTGAAAGAAATCCCCTAAGAAAATAAGACTCTCCAAGGATTGGGTGCCCTTTTTCTCAAGATTTCACATTTGTACAGCAAGCATTTCACATTCGCACATAAACAATCATTCCAAACACCCCTAGAGGTTATGGTTTCCCTGTACTAGCTTTGAATAGATCTAGAGCTTCACTATTGAAACAAGTAGTATCATCACATCTTAGACACGGAAAAGCGTCCTGCTTTAATTTTGGAAGTTGCTATAGCTCAATGAATGTACTAGGCCAGTTTGGTCAAAAAGGGTACCTCAGCAAGACACCGATATACCTACCCTACCTAACACCTATAAGTGAAGGAAGGATCAAGCAGTACGTTGGTGGTCCAGATCCGAGGCTTGTATTCCCACCGTAATAGAGCCCATGTCCGGCAAGCCGTCTGGGATGTTAGATGGCAAATACAGTGACTTAAGAATACCATGCATGAAATGCAATGAATATCTATATATAAATAAATTTCAAATCATGGAGTTTGAGTCAAGGTCTCTTAGTTTCCCTAGCGGAGTTGCCAAAAATTGTGGGATGCTTTTGGGGTTACCAAGTACGCACAATAGTTCAAACTCCCGATCTTTTGATCTAGTCTCACTATTGCAATGTGAAACACAAAATGAGAGTATGAATCCGGAAACTTTTATAGAAAATCCATTTATTGCAAAATATGCTAGAAATGGACTACATCATCGGATTTCAAAGTTCCCACCTAATCTTTTGAAAAAATTAGAAAACCCATGACTCGTGCCAAAGGCCATTGTTTGTCATAACCAAACATGCCTCGGTTCTGAACCTTAGGTATGAGGGGGGAAGGTCATGAATTGAGCATCCACGCTCACTCGATCAAAAGATCTACCTCTATTAAAGCATGATATGAGTTTTATAAACATTATATGCTTATGTTCTAATTATTAATAATGCTAACTTTACTATGTAAAGCAATCAAACATAGACTGTGTCATTTATTTTGGTATGCTTTGATTTTATGCATTTTGAAAGAGTTTTGAGATATGTACAAATCAAATGAAACTAAGCCCATGGGCATAAGAATCAACATTATTCTAATTTAAATGACACAACCTCCATCCGCTGGCAACCATAGAGATATATCAACTAAGCAAGTATTCGCATGGTAAGATGCTTTCGACATAGTAAGAAAAATCATTCACAGGCATGATGCTAAAGCTATAAATGCTCACCTAGTATTTACTCACATTCAACTATGAAGATGAAACAAAAGTTAGTATAATATGCATGATCCTAGATGCAAAATACTAATGGAATACGTACACAAGAATGCAACTAAAGATTCGGCAACTAAATACATGATACATGAATCATCTCAAGGCGTGAATTAGCACACAAAGGCACATATGAATTGATAAAAACCCACACATGCAAATTGGCCGAATCCTAATGCATGAAAAAAGGATGCAAGGCATAGATATGATAAATAAAACATGATGCAACATATATAGAAAGCTTGTAAGTAAAAGGGTATGAAAGACGTGAGTTTAGAAGTTATTACAACAATTCGAATAAGAAATGAGGGGGAGAGAGAGATAAACACTCTAGATAATAAAAGAAAATAAAAAGGAGTGGTGGAGAAATTATTACAACATTGGATCGATTGAGCCAAACTACTGCTAAATCTAACAAATAATATTAAATGAATAAAAAGAACTATCCAGAAGCTCTAGAACCACCTAGGAGATGTCACGACCCAAACCCGCCCCTATAGATTTTGCATCGTAACTGGCCAGTAATCTTGGGACTACCGAAGGCCTCTGAACAGATTAAGCAAAATTAAGGGGCTAGCGGAAGCAATATCAGAATATAATGTCCACAGAGCTCTGTAGACATACATGGGACATAAAATTTAAAACTTATATACATACATGTGACATCATGTTTACATTAGTCATACATTACCCACATATACAGAACGTACAAAAACTTATATCGACTTAAACAAAAGAAAACAAAAGTTTTAAACATAGTTCACAAAACTTGACCACTTCTCAAAACAGAAACCTCATCGGGAGGTACAGTGGTTAGCTTACAGAACAGATCTCCAGGCAATCATCATTGAGCCAGGTCACGTGCCTGATCACCTATATACATAAATAATATAGTGAGCTGGAGCCTAGTCAATAATAAAAGAGTAAAGGTTTTAATGAATGGTGTCCATAATAGATTCAAAAATCAGAATTTAGAGTCAGAAACAAATTCATATTCATATTCAGAATACACAGATAGTCATACGTGGTACATCCATTAGTGCTAACAAAATAGATGACCTGTAATTATATGGGATATATAGATGACCCATGATCATATAGGATGGTCAAATACAGAGCAGATACATAGCAAATAATGGTTATGCTTAACCAGTTCCATGATGGAACCTCTGGTAGCAAGTAACAGATAACAGATATCGTATGATGCTAAGAATGCCACGAATACATTTTAGAAATTCGGACAATCATTCATTCATACAGAGTATAGCATTTCAGAAAATTGATCATATCATATCATTCAGAAAATATTTAAAGATAAACATAACTTTACAGAGTTATTACTCACAGATAGCTCCAGTAGCAGAATACACAGAGCAAACAGATCTGATAGTCTATTGCGCGTGACCTACACAAACACATAACGGATACACATTGAAACACACGCTTGGAAAATACTTAGCTTATTTCTTTTCTATCTTGTGTATTTCCAATCCTTATCCTCATTATTATGTCTTAATTAAGCCTTAGGAATGCCTAAGATGCAATGAGGATGTCAAAATGTAATTTGAAACACTTAGTCAAATTTTCAAAAACAGGGCAGTTTGCTCAAGCGCAACTTCCTTCACTCAAGTGGACCGCTTGGTTTGCAAAACTTCTGAGAGCTCTTATTTTACGCTCGAGCGTAACTTTTGGTTGCTCAAGCCAAGGTTCAAAAATAAGGGTGGCTGCTCGAGCACAACTTTTTTCACTCAAGCCAACTCCCAAACTTTGCAAAACTTCTAAGAGCTTGCATTCTTCACTCAAGCACAACTATTTCCGCCCAAGCGAAGAGTGCAAATTCAAAAATTTCCAGATTGCTCTCTAATCTCCAAAACTCAATTTCGATGCATCACAACTCATTCTTTTGGGCCAAAACTTGAGAAAACACTTGTAAACTTATAAAACATCATGAATTAAAGATCATTTTGCAAAATCAAGGCCCAAAAGCAAGCTAATTGTTCAAAAGCAAACTTGAATGGTATGCATATATAATATGCTTGTAACCCTTTGAACTTAAACCTTCCAAAGCATGATCAATTGAGGTCAAATGGTATGAAATGTGATGAATTCTTAAAACCAAGCTAGAATTATCACATGCATGAAGAAATTTCTTGGAAAACATCCTTAAAATCGTATGAAATGCACATGCATGCATACAATGTGTTTAATTCTTACATAATTAAGGTGATCCTAACATATGTTCTTCAATCTCATGTAAATACTCCTACACAACTCATGAATTCATCTTTCATAGGTTTGATGTATAAGAATTAGAAGAAAATCTCATACCTAAAGTATGAATTCAAGGTGTTTAAGCTTAATTCTCCAAGTCTTCTACCAATTCCTTTCTATTTCCTTTATTTTAAGCTTTGATCTCAATCTCCCAAGTTCTCTCTCTCTCTCTCTCTCTCTCTTTACGTTTGATGCTCAAAAGATGATGAAATGTGTGTGTAGAATGGAAGGTTCTTGAATTACACAACCTTATATAGGCTTATTAGTGAGCTTAATTAATATTTCCTTAAGTTAATCAATTATCATTATTTTATTCTAATTATGTGGTTCCAAATCAAATTTTAATTCAACCTACCATAATTTCCTAAAAATTTCAAATTACACATTGACCTAGTTGATTTCGTGTTCGGACGCCGATAAAGCCTTCAATTCACATACCAAAACAGAAACACAGACAGATATTCCTATCATGGACAGATATAAACAGAATTAACACATAGCATATGCACTTAACTCAGAATTTCATCTTAATTACTAATTAAGCATTCTTACGTAAGGTTTATTAGCTAATCACAGGTTAGGGTTGTTACAGGAGATCACTCACTAGAAACTATTTGCTCTGTTCTTATGAGGAGGCATTTGGCCAGACATAGAAGAGGTCGGCTGAACAGGAAAGTGGCCGACCAAATTCTTCTTTCGGTTGAGATTTAAGTCAGTGCAGATTTCCAGAATAGAGGTAAAAAAAAAAAAAAAAAACACTTTCTAAGGGGTACTCGTCCCTTCTACCCCCTCCGCTCATAAGGATCACTTGGGGAAGAAGTAGATGGGCTATAACCCTTAACAATGATATAAACAAATATATACAACATATATTTTGCAACAAATCAACAATTAAATAAATCAAAAATAAGAACAAATTCAAGCCCAAGATATGGATAAGAACCTACATCTTCTTTTTGTGAATAAGAACAAATCAATACCCAAATCCATGCTATTAAGTGGAAAGTGTAGATTAATGCAAATCATTTCTTAGTTGAAGCTTTGCTTATTAAAACAAGTGATTCATCAAAGTCATTGAAAACTCTTCATCTATTCATACAACAAGGATGGTTGCACCCCTTTCTATGTTCACAAATGATTGAGAAGGGAGATTCCAGCATCCTTTGACCCAAAATCTCTTGTTTTACTTCCAAAATCAACTCATAAGGAGGAAAAAAATCTTTTCAACATCAAATCCCAAGAATCCCCTAAGTAATCTCATGAGACAACCCCTCTACTCATTATCATTGAGCATAGGTTGAAACACATAGATTAACATGCTTAAGGGAGAGGATAGGGGAAGAATAAGGGTATAACAACTTAAAAAAAACTATTCTGTATATTGAACTTGTGAATAGATGGCTAATAGTTACTCCCAAACACATCCACAAGGGTCCAAGATACATAAGAACTTGAAGTTAAAGCCAAGGAAAGCAAAAAAGTAAAGAAAAAGCTATAAACTCAATGGATGGGTGGCTAAATCTACTCCTTCCACATCCATGAGGACTCAATTAACACATCTATGTACAACAACAATGAATTATAGCACTAGCAAGCAAGAAAAGTGTGAAAAAGCACAAGAAAATAAAGAGAACAATCAACTTAATGGATGGGTGGCTACATCCTAGTTCCCTCCACATCCATGAGGGCCCATCACATGATTACGACAAGCCAATAATGAGATATAAAGCTTATAAATGAAGAAAAAGATGGAGAAAATGAGAACACTAATGAAAAAAAAATTCTTACTCTTATCTTTTTAAAGCAAGAGTTTTTTATTACTAAACTTGCTTCCAAACACCCTTAAGGTTCTAGGATATGGCTTGAATCCTCGGCAAGAAGCTCCAAATTTAAGCTTCAATGGTGTTTATGTTGTGTAAGTTTCAAGAAGGGAGGTGGAGAGTTGTAAGCTTTAGGTTCAAGGTGGTCTTTGCTCTTAAGCAATCTCTAACATTGAAACCAAAATTTTCCAACCCTTAACAATGAAAGGAAATGGTGTATTTATAGACTTTATGGGAGGTAAATATCTAAGATATTTTATGAAAGATATTTGTGGAAGATAAAACATCTAAAATATTTATGGAAGATATTTATGGACACAAAATATCTCCAAAAATTATCTCCAAAAAAAATTATCTTACTTGCATGGAAGCTAAATGCAAAATATCTAGATATTTGTACAAAGCATGCAAAGGAAACTAAATGTGAAAATATCTTAGATATTTGCAAAAAAAAAAGCCAAAATTCTTGAAAATATTCTGTATCTGGACAATTCAGCAGGCCACACCATTATTCATCTGGCTAACTACATTTTTCATTTGGCCATAAATTGTTGGACGGCCAGATAAAAAATATACCGTTACATCAATAGGGTTGTAGACACCTCATTTTTTACCGCCCGCAAGACTCAGACACTTGGTTCAATGCACTCAATGATGAAAGTTGAATTGTGAATTCGTAGCAATTCGGAATCAATCAGGCTTCGGAAATAACCTCACGTCTTCAACATTTACCTTGTTTGAACCCATGAGTTTCATTTTTGGACCTTTTCTCATCCTGAGCTGAGTTTGAACCAAAAAACATGGGAGACCATCAAGGCCAGGCCGTGCATCAGTGATAGCCGGCCGTGGCTATGAATGGCCGGCCGGCCTTTGATGACGATAAACATTGTTATGGGTGGGAGGCCGCCAGCCGTCCACTTTTGAAGATATTTATCACCTTTTGAGCTCGAATTCTATAAAACCGAAGCACTGGGATTGTTTTGAGGGTTGAACAAATTCTAGAAGTGAAACATACACCTTGAGAGCTCTTGACTCCTCCTTCTTCCATTGCAAGTCATCTTTGAGCTGACCTAGCTTGCTTATACCACCTATATACACCATATACAACCTTGTCTTACCACCCTAAAGCCTTGGTTTATCTTGGAGAACTATAATTCAAGCTTGAGAGTGCATTGAAACTAAGTTTGGAACATCAAAAACAAGCTTACTTCTTGAAAGGTATAAGCTTGTTTTCTTTTCTCTTGTCTACATTTCTATCATTTCCTTCATACTTCTTGCTATTTTGAATTGTTTTGAGCTTGTTTGAAGTGTTTGGAGTTGGGTTTGAAGAGTTACAAAAAGGGTAGAGAGCTCTTGCTCTTTCTATAACTTTATTCATAACTCAAACCTTCTCATTTTCACTCTTTTCCTTTGGTATTTACATTGATTTTCAGAGGTTTAGAAAGGCTAAAAATGTTGTTTTGAAGCTTCAAAAGTAGAGGGGTTAGCCACCCCTCCTTATCCTTGCTTACTAGCCTGAATTCTTTTCTTTATTGTCTAGCTTTTCAAGCTCTTTTCATGCATGTTTAACCTCTAATTGTCATGTATTAAGGGCTGTTTTGAGGTTCTCTAGGCCTTTTCAATTGATTCATGCCTTGTTCAATACACTTGTGGTCTCATAAGTTGGTATACTTTTACTTGTTATCCTTTCTTTGTTCATTTTCCATGTTTGAAGTCTAAGTTTACTAATCAATCAACCATTCCATATCTCTCATTCTTGAGAATGGTTTCAACCAATTGAGGTTGTTCAATACATGTAAAGGAGACATACACTTAATGGCTTAATCTCTCCGGAGATTCATCGTCAACAGTGTAGTCTCCTTCTCATGTCTTAGAAGAACCTCTTGTTTGACATTATTTCTTGTTTAGAGGACTTTAACATCACATTTGGACAAATGGACTAATGAATGGCAATGACTAAAACAATTGGCTTAAAACTTGGATTAACACACTTAAAGAAAATGGCTTAATAGCTTGAACTTGGCCGGACGTTATGCCAAGTTTCTTGTGTCAAGGGTCATCAAGCATCAATTCATGGTGTTTTCGATGTCCTTGAAGCGTCTCAACTTCCTTTTTTGAGTTCATTCCATGACAAAAGGGAGGGGTGGTCATTTGCATTACATTCATTGAATTTTGTCCAAAATGATATCCGAGAACATCAAGCGATCATATTGCTCATTGATGGTTTTGGAATCAATCCCTACCTTCTCTTGAGGCTTTCCCATGACAGAGAAGAAAGGAAGGACAAACAGAGCTTGAAAATGCTATATCTTCATTGATTTCACCTTAGAGCACAGAAACAAAGCTTTGCACCAAATCAATGCATGGCCGGCCCTCTGTAGGCCCGGCCGGCCATCAGTAATGGATGGTCGGCCCTTGGTGTGTGGCCAGCAGTGCAATTTTGCAGAAACAGAGACAGTGGCTGAAGGTGAAACAGAGATGGCCTGGGCAGACATAGTAACTTTCAGGCGATGCGCATGCAACCTTCATCTATCTTCCATTATGCTCATATCGAATGCGTTTGGTTATTTAATTATTTCATTAGCATAATGAATTCTGTTGTAATATTTAATTAGTCTAATTATTTGTAGCTAATTATTCAGTGTTATAATATTTAATTAGCTTAGCCTAGTTAATTTCATTTCAAGTGTTGTAATAATTAGTTAGTTAGTTTAGCTATTTATTCAAGTTTTGTAATAATTAGCTTAGCTTAGCTTAGCTTGGTTAGTTAGTTTATTCATTTGGACTCTCCTTCATGAGAGCATAATGTAATAATGTGTATGTCTTCCAACCCCACGTCTTTCTCCCTTTTATTTATCCGCTTTTGATGGTTAGATTAGGGACATGTTTCAATTAGCATATCTTATGTTTGCATCCATTCATTTTGTATTGCATGCACCGAGGCTCGGCACATCATTCAAACTGTATTGTCATTTCAATACTTCTTTGAATACGTGCTTAGACCGCATGTTATCAAAATCGATTCATATGACATAGTAGTAGCCGAGCTGATTAATTGCATATTGCATGTGTTGCATTAGTCATCTTGTATAGTTTGGAATCATGCATTTAACTCTTTTGTTTTGTCTTAGCTTGGAGTACTAGGTGAGTTTTTAGTGCTTGAGCATACTTGCATGAGTGTGAGTGATTGCCATGACTAGCATGCTTGCCATGAGGCTAAATGCCTAAGTGATGAACTGTTTGAATGCCTGTGGATGAAGGCTTGTTGTTTGAATTGGAATGATTCAATGAATGTACGTTTAAGCCCACTATGTCTAGTGGCAAATTCACTGCTTTAAGCCCAGTTTGTTGAGTGGCAAATTCACAAACTTTAAGCCCACTTGAGGTGGCAAATTCAAACCTTTTTCACAAACTAACATGATTTGAATTGTTCCAATTTGGGCAAACTAGTCTATACTTATTCGTGTGCATCACATAGTAAATCTAGCTTATTAACCGGAACAAGAGAACATAATGTTGATAAAAATCATATCATGATTAGTAGAGGCCGATCTTTGATTGGGCGAGCGGGGGTGCTCAATTCATGCCCTTCATTTCTCGTACGCAAGTTCCCGAGCCGAGATAACTTTGGTGATGACAAACACGTGACCTTTGGGACGAGTCATGGGTTTCCTAAATTTTTCGAAAATAAAATATTTAGGTGGCGACTCTGTATTTGGCAAAACAGTCTAATTTTGGCATTTTCAATTCCAAAATCAATTTTCCAAAATGATTTGCCAGATTTGGACTCTTTGGTGTTTATCAATTTCACATTACACTTATGAGATTAGATTCAGAACTGCGAGAGTCCGAACTGTAGGGCTTCTTTCAAACTTCTAAAAGGGGGCACGAAAAAACCAAGCTACAGTTTCTAGTGACTCTATTGAGGATTTAGAGAACTTGACTCGAACTCATGATATGACATTTTATCTACACTTATGTGTTTCTTTGCATTTGCATTTGCATTTGCATTGGTGCGCCTAAGTCACTGTGTTTACCTTATGCCATTCCTGAATGGTTTGCCGGAGGCTTGCTTGGAAAAGCTTGCCAAAAGGCTGACCGGTTACGGGCTCTGCCACGATGGGAACACAACCGATCTAGACTACCACTATACCATTTGATCCTCTTTTCACTTCTCGGTGTTAGGTGTGAGAGGTATATTAGGTAGTCTTGTTGAGGTACCCTTTTTGACCAATCGGCCTAATTGCATATCGAAAGCCATAGAGACTGTCCCAAATTAGGACAGGTTGCTTACCTAAATGCAGGATTGTGTGAAACCGCATTGTTTGAGTAGTGAAACCCTAGTTCCTGAAGAAACTAGGACACGGTAACCCTACCCCCTCATAGGGGTGTTTTGGCTCTCACTTAACTGGTATATGCTTTTAGAGTGAAACTCTACAGGAATGTATGTATCAGTTGCAAGTTTGAGTATCAGATTTGGAGGCAGAGATCAGTGTTGAGTGCAGTTCTATAGCTTTTGATTGCAACTGTGTCTTGTTCATATCTGAGCTGAGGTGCTGTGCAATTTTTGATTTTCGCTTTCTTTTTTTGCTTTATTTCTTTTTGCAAGGTAGTTAATGTGAGAAGACTTTATAGATTCACAGATCTTATTAGGGGATAGCCAGTGTTTGCTTCACTCCCACCGGTTTCGAGACGGAGGAGGGTTAGGCATAACTTACCAGTCCAGCAGTCACCTTTTACTTCACCTGCGCCCAGTCAGGCTCAGTCTTCTACTTCCATTCCAGTAAGAGAGTATTCGCTAGTTCAGATGGCTCAACATCTCTCGGTTAGCATGGAAGACATGCTTCATCATCTCCAACAAACCATTGAAACCATGTAGCTAGATGTTGCCCACCAAGTTGAAGTTATAGCCCATCAAGCGGAAGTGATAAATAGGCTACAACAGCAGCAACCACAGCAAGTAGCAGCTTCTGCTTCCCATGCACCTCCTGCGGGTGTTCCAATACCCGGAGTCATTGTCAATATCCAAGAATCTGGGCATTCCGGTAGATCCGATCCCACCGCTAGCCTCCAAGGCACCAATGTACCAAACTGAGGTGCCATTTGAATTCGAGGTTGATCCCACTGCACAAAAGGTCAACAAGCTAGAAAAGCTTTTCAAGTGGGCACAGGGTGTGAACTCAATTCCTGACATCGAGGAAGGATACATAGACTCTGCAGTAACTTTGCCGGACAAATTCAAGATGCCACACATAAACCAGTTTGATAGCTTTGGGGATCCCATGGTCCATTTACGGTTATTCTCAGATATTCTGCGGCCAATGGGCCTCACTAGACTTCGAAAGTTGTTGCTTTTCAGCCGGACTTTGTCAGGGATAGCGGTTATCTAGTATGCAAAGTTAGAAGACTCTGTGAAACAGAGCTGGGAGGAAATGGCTGAGGCCTTCATCACATAGTACTCCTACAATACCCAAATCGAGGTCACAACCCGTGATCTTGAAGCGACCCGTAAGGAGCCAAAGGAGGGCTTCTCGGACTTGTAACGAGACAGAGGGCCAAGGCCTCGATAATGACTATTAGGACATCCAAGAATGATCAAATCAAAATGGTGGTCCGCAATCTGCAAGGGAAATTATTGCAAAAGATGATAGTCTTGCCATTGTTTACATTCGCTGAGCTCCACGAGATAGCGGTTCAGATTGAAGATGCGATGAAATAGGGGCTGATAGCCTATGAGAAGGAACAACCCAAGAGGCCCTTTACACGTAGTTCCAATGCAACCATGAGTGGTAGCACCTCTGCATGGCCTTCGAATGTGAGCATGGTCACCACTACACCCAAGACCGCCAACCCTTTTGCCAGTACATCCAACACAACTCCACAAACCTCAAACAACCAAGCCCGATCCCAGAGGGTCTTTACCCCGCTTTACATGCCCTTATCCAAAGCCATGGGTGTGTTGATCAAAAAGGGGCATCTTAAGCCACTAGAGCCTCGCCCTCTACTCGATCCTCTCCCGCCGAAACACAACCCGGCCAAATATGATGCTTTTCACCAGCAACACAATCATGACACTGATCAATGCTATAGGCTACGTCATGAGATTTAAGATCTCATCAACAATAAGGTGATAACACCTCCCAAAAAATCTAACGTTACTACAAATCCTATCCCACCACATAATCAAGTCCCTTCACCCCAGTATATAAACCTCATCCACATACTGGCCGTCCCTTATGACCCTAGTATATATATATATATATCACCCCTTCCCACCTACCTAAACCAGTGTTGTTCATCCCTAAGAGCATGGACTTGTGCATGATGAATACGTCTACACTCCAACCTGAAACTGTGGTGGTGACGGTGGTAGATGAAGAGAGGTTGGCCTTGGTGGAAAATGTCAGTCCGTTGCCCGAGAGCTCTGAGGACTTATCTGAAGGGGTGTACAACCTGTACTGCTATATTGTGCCAATCAATCAAGCTAAGCCAAAAGTGGTGTTGCCGGCTGGGATGGAGATCAGTGTAGTTTGAGAGGATGGCTCAAGTCAGGGATTAGATGATTCGGTTGACCTAGAAGAGGACATAGACAATTTGTAGTTCTTTGAGGAGCAAGATCAAGGGGACGTGCATATTGATTGGTTTATTCTGAACATGAACTGAATTGAAGCTAGAAGAAGAAAAAGTGAAAACCCCTGCAATGGCTGGAATGGCCGATTGGAAGGGTAAACTGCCAGAAAACACCAGTGTAGAACAATTGGCTCAGGAACTGGGCATTGTTAGTACTATACATACAGAGTAAGAAGTTGCACTAAAGCGTTTTGAGCAATAAATGGGTGAAAACAACCGGAAAGCTGGAAAGCCCAACACCCTGCAGGGGAGATTTGTGACAAGAAGATAATCTGAACAGAGCTAGACAAATGCTTGTCGGCTGCCAAAGGAATTTGGTGGGATGACGATGACCTACACCTAGCTCATACTGATGAGGATTGGGGTGAAGACCTTCCTGACAACACTTGGTATGTGAAAGAGGTCGACCATATGACGAGAAGTGGCCAATATTTCAAACCACTGCATCTGGACCAACTCGAGGCACCTGGGAAGGATAAAGAAGTCGAGAAGCAGAAGGAAAAACAATTGGAAGAAGAGGCTATGTTGAAACAGTTAAAGAAGATTCAAGCTGATATATCTATTTGGGGTCTGCTTATAGCTTCGCGAGTGCACAGACAGGCTGTACTGTCGACGATGGATAAAGCTAAGTTGTCCATCAACACTACCCCAGAACAACTAGTAGGATTAGTCTTCCCGGGAGGCGCTACGCCAACTCTAACCTTCTCGGACAAAGAACTGCTGCCAGAAGGCTCAGTACATAACAAACCTCTGTACATATCAGTGGAGTGCAGAGAGAAGTGGGTGCCAGTGATGTTGGTCGATACTGGATTAGCAATCAACATCTGCCCATCTCGTACAGCATATGCCATCGGTTTGAAACCGGCGAATTTCGTGCCTACAGCCCAAGTGATTCAGGCGTATGGCAACATAAGCAGAGAGGTGATGGGTACAGTACAGATCAGAGTTCAAGTGGGCCTAACTCAATGGGATATTGAGTTCCATGTCTTGGATGTCCCGGCCACTTTCAATCTACTGCTAGGGAGACCCTAGCTGCATTAGGTAAAAGTTGTCTCTTCTACCCTCCACCAAATGCTGAAATACCTCCATGGGAAGAGGGTGGCCATTGTGTTTGGAAATTCATCTATACATCCTCCGCCAAAGGTAACTACACCTGTGGAAATTGTTCATGGCGAGGAGGATGTTTTTCTCTCTGGATTTACCCTAGCTGAGGCCCGGGCAGTGCAAACCATCTTGCCAGCTGATGAGGGCTTGTATGTTAGTGTCCAATCAATCTATTTCATAAACAAGCTCCAACACATGCCAGGAATGGGGTTGGGAAAAAGTGGCCGGAAGGGCATTACTGCATTGGCAAACGTGCGACATAAGCCGCATGCCTTTGGTCTTGGCTATACGCCTACAAAAGAGGACTGGGTTAGGAAAAGGAAAAAGATGGCCGGCAGAGCTAGAGTTAAGTAGACCAAGAAGCACTATGAACTTGTGCACAGACCAATCCAGGGGACCCTGAATGGTCATTTTGTTCGGGAGGGTGAAGACTTCCCATTCTACGGGTTCCCCGAACCCTGGTTCAACTCTAAGAAACAGTGGATTCCCGGTTTTGAAATCTTCTTTGACTTGCAGCTGCAAGACAGCGATATAGAGGAAAGAGCTGAGCCAATCATTGCTGAAGCTCAACGGAGTACTAAAAGTGATTCAAACAGCAGCAAACTTGAAGTAAGAGTAGCACTGGCATGTCTCTTTTTGGATCCTCTGATCGACTCGAAGAGCTTGGGGGATAACTTGGCCGTTTCCATAATCGAGGACCAACCAGGTGTAAACCCTTCTAGCAGCATCTTGGATGCATCTGACGCACCATCCCTCGTTTAGCAGCTGGAGGAGGGCTACTTGTTTAGCAGTTCTGAGTCAGGTGATGAACCAAAATCTGATTCCACAGGGTCCATAGAGTCGGAATCAGATTCCGGTTCTTCTGAGTCTGGGTCCGGTATTCTTGGGGTTAATAACCCGGATGCCGAGGTTTTGTCCAGGTCGTCCTTTTCTTTTTCCTTTGAGTCGGTTGTAATCGAGGAACTGGATGAGCTTGATCTTGTGAATGAGAATGCCACTGTTGATTTTGAGTATTTCTTTGTGCCGCTTGTTTATTGCATTGATCAAGATTTTCAAAATTTTGATAAAAACGATGAGGAAGGAATTCCTTTGGTTTTGAAAATTTTGATTTATCGGGAGAATGAGAGGTTTGCAAAACCCCTCGTTGATGAAATCAATACTTGATTGGCCAACATTGTTCCAGTGCCAAAGAAAGACGGTAGAATTCGGGTGTGTGTGGACTTCAGGGATCTGAACAGAGCTAGTCCGAAGGACGACTTTCCCTTGCCGCATATTGATGAATTGGTGGACTTCACCGCAGGCTATGCATTGCTCTCCTTCATGGATGGATTTTCTAGGTATAACCAGATTTTGATGGCACCCGAGGACAAAGAGAAAACCACTTTCACTATGCCGTGGGGAACCTACTGCTACAGGGTGATGTCGTTTGGGCTAAAGAATGTCGGGGCTACCTATCAACGGGCTGCAACCACCATTCTGCATGATATGATCCAAAAAGAGGTTGAGCTGTATGTGGACGACATGATTGTCAAGTCCAAGGAAAGAAAAGGCACTACACCACCTTGAAGAAATTCTTTCAACGGATTAGAGAATACAAGCTGAGGTTGAATCCACAAAAGTGTACTTTCGGCGTAACAGCAGGGAAAATGCTAGGTTTCTTGATCACACAGAGGGGCATCGAGGTAGATCCTTCTAAAATCAAGGCCATCTAAGAAATGCTACCACCAAGGACTAAAAAGGAGATGCGAGGCTTTCTGGGTAAAGTGCAATTCATAAGACGGTTTATTTCTAAATTAACCTTGACTTGTGAACCACTATTTAGTCTCTTGAAGAAAGGAAAGAAATTCTGATGGGATGATCGATGTCAATTTGCTTTTGAGCAGATCAAGCAGTACCTTCAGAATCCACCTGTGCTATCGCCGCCAGAGCCGAAGAAGCCTTTGATTTTGTATCTATCAATAACGGACACCACAATGGGATGCATGCTTGCTCAAAAATCTGAGGATAGGGTGGAGAAAGCCATCTATTACTTGAGCAAGAAAATGCTGGATTATGAGACCCATTATACCCCGCTGGAAAAAGCTTACTTAGCCTTGGTATGGGCTACCAGGAAGTTGAGGCACTACTTGTTAGCTCACTCCGTAATTCTGGTTTCAAGATTAGATCCCATCAAATATCTCATTGAGAAACCAACGCTTACGGGTAGGCTAGCTCGTTGGCTGCTTCTCCTCTCCGAATTTGATCTAAAGTATGTTACTCGCAAGTCAGTCAAGGGGAGAGCAGCACCAGAGTTCTTGGAAGATCACCCAGTGGAAAGGGATGAAGCGGTAGAATACCTATTCCCAGATGAAGCTATTCTGCAGGTCGAGGAAGAGGTTTAGACTATGTACTTTGATGGAGCATCTAATTAGTACGGTTATGGGATAGGTATGTTGTTGATAGCACCCAACAATTCCCATATACCTTTAGCCTTCAAACTCCGGTTCAAGGTATCCAATAACGAAGTAGAATACAAGGCGTGTATCGTTGGTTTGGAAGTCGCTCTGGAACTAGGGGCAAAAAGGTTGGACGTGATCGGGGACTCGAACCTAGTTGTGTCTCAAGCAAAAGGAGACTGGAAGGTTAAGGAAGAAAAGATGAAGATCTATCACCAGACCTTGGATGTTCTGATTCCTAGGTTTGAGAAGCTAACTTTCATGCATCTGTTAAGAGAGAACAGTAGGTTCGTTGACGCCTTATCAACTCCATCGTCCACGATAGACATCCCGTTTGGAGTTCGGATGCGTCCGATCATCATTGAGCAGAGGTATATGCCGGCCTACAAGACTATCGCCGCAATAGATGAAGTGCAAGATCAAAACCCTTGGTACTATGATATCTGAAACTTCTTGGAAAATGAGGTTTATCCACCAAAGGCAAATGCCAAAGATAAATGGGCAATACGGCGGATGGCCGTTCAATTTATCATCTGTGGAGGTAAACTGTACAAGAGAGGTCATCTGGGAATGCACAAGTTGTGTGTCGACACAGAGGAATCAAAGCGCCTAATGGAAGCCATTCATGGGGGAGAGTGCGAAGCGCACATGAATGGGGTAATGTTAGCCCGGAAGATTCTCAAGCAAGGTTTCTACTGGTCTACTATGGAGGAGGATTGTATCGGTTTTGTTCAACGATGCCATAAATGCCAAATTCATGCCAATCGCATGAACATCCCGCCGTCAAAGCTGTACAACATGACTTCACCATGGCCTTTCTCAGTCTGGGGAATCGACGTCATCAGCGCAGTCACGCCGAAAGGGTCAAATGGGCATGAGTATATTCTGGTAGCAATTGATTACTTCACAGAGTGGATTGAAGCTCAGTCTTATGCAGTGTTGAAAGCAGTGCATGTGGCTAAGTTCATCCAAAACAACATCATTTGCCGTTATGGAGTCCCAAACGAGATTATTTCAGATAATGGTTCCCACTTCAAGAAGGAAGTGATCGACTTGTTAGAGAAATACAATGTGGCTTTCCATAAGTCATCTACATACCGGCCACAAACCAACGGAGCTGTTGTGGCCGCCAACAAGAACATTAAGCATATTCTGTAAAAGATGGTTAAGACCTACAAGGATTGGCCAGATAAATTGCCATTTGTACTCTGGGGTTATAGAACTTATATCCGGACGTCTACAAGGGCGACCCCTTATTTTCTTGTCTACGGTATGGAGGTTGTTCTACCAATCGAAATAAAAGTCCCATCCTTGGGAGTCATGACTGAGTGTCAAATAGCAGAGGCAGATTGGCAGCAGAGCAGGTTTGAAGAACTGATGTTGTTTGATGAGAGAAGGCTGAAAGCATTGTACCATGTTCAGGGTTATCACCGCAGGATTGCTAGGGCTTTTAACAAGAAGGTTAAGTTGAGGAATCTCAAAGAAGGGGATTTGGTGCTGAAAGACAACCGAGCTCCCATCCATGATCCTAGGGGCAAGTTCAGACCCAGTTGGACTGGTCCTTACATCATCAAGACTCTCTGGCCGGGTGGAGCTGTTATTATTATGGATTTGGATGGCCTAAAATTTTGCCAACTGATTAACATGGACAAGTTGAAGAAATACTATCCCTGAGAGGCTCGCTAGGCCGAAAACCCAGAAGGGCGACCTAGGTAAAAGTTAGAGCACAAAAAATTGGAAATAAAGAAAAACTGAGCTTGCAAGGTTGAAAACCTGAAAGGGCGGCCTTGGCAAAAGTTAGAGTGCAAAAGGAGAGTGTTAATACTTGAGTGAACCCGAATCGAAATACGTAAGGCCTGATTCCTATCTTCGGGATACGTAAGCAACTTCATCTTGAAGTTCGGTTGTAAACACCTCCAACTCAACTGTCATGTCCATGTGTTTGATTAGGTCATCTTTGTCTATTCTTTATCCAAAGGCTCGTTTGTGATCCTTACTCTGAGAGAAGAGTCGGTTACAATGTTGAGCAGTGTTATTTAGTCAAGGGGCAATTTGTGATCTTCGGATTCGGGGTTGTACATCTCGAGGATAGATTCCGTGTGTGTCAAGTGGTGATCCTTATCGAAAATGGTTTTGAAAAGTTTTGATAAAAGTTGATTTTTGCTCAAATTTTACCTTTTACAACTTAGACCATTTTTGGACCAAAAGGAAAACTTTCAGTGCTCACAACTTTAATTTCATTGATTTCAATACAAAGTTCTCCGACTCTTGATACAAATCAAGTTGCTTTTATTACATTCATAAAACTTGAAAAGTAAGATCAAAGCAATAAACTAGGGGCATAGATGAGTCAGGTGTTCCTGCGTCCCCCGCTCGTGCTTGTGGAAGCTTCTGATGCCAAAGTGGGCCCAGATTATGCCTCATCCTGCAGCCAAGTCAAACACTCGCTAGAAAGGGCGTAGCTGAAACTAGGTGCAGGGGCTAGAAGCTCTCTCGTCCTCCAAGCAGTGAGGTACCTAGCCAAATATGAACCTCGGATGAGGAATGAAACTGGGTACTCTACCCCCTCCTCTGGGCAAGTCTGATCATGTCCAAACTGACACTTGAACCGGAATGGAAAGTAGAATACACAGTGTGTAAGGCCAATTAGCTCAATACCGAGTTGCTGAGTCATGCTGTAGCTCATTTCGACCAGATTAAGCCAAGGGCAACGCCAAACAATGTCAGCAGCAGACCTGTTGCACATCCAATGGCACCACCATCCTTCATTCGGGAAATCCACTACCTGCTGGCGGAAAAAGTATGCTCGAGCTGAGTACACAGGGCAAGTGTCCACTACCTTCAGCTTGTCCATTAGCCATATCTGGGGAGGGATGAAAGAACAAAGAGATTAAAGAATAGAGAGGTGTATGTTGAGAGAAAAGTGACAAAAGGGCTTTGAAAAGAAAAAAAAAAAAGAGTATGAGTGCCAAGAGATGTGAGAAACACATATCAGAAAGGGTGGGAAACATTACCTGCAGAAGTAGTGGACTTCCCACGAATTTGGTAGTCTTCCGCCGATGGAAGGTGTCTAAGCCCATCAAAGTCTCGGCCAACACCAAGCCAATGCAACTCTTGCCCTCTTTTAGGCCTTATGCCACCTCAATTAGCCGAATGCTAGACCCGCCAAAACTAGAGGCAAGAAACAAATGTGCTAGCATACACAAGCAAAGGGCGTGTTTTCGAAAATCCCGCCAAAGAAGATTACCTCGGTTGCCGACCTCAGAAAATTGATAAATCAGACTGGGAATATCTAGTTCTCCATTGTGGACCAAAGATCGAACCTCTTATAAAGTAAGCCTGCACATCCGTCCCAAAGCTTGGATGTGGCCAAAACGGGGCTGAGGTATGATTTCCTCATCGCGCCGGGATTCCATTAATACCTGAAATTCTTCAATTGTCAGGCATATTTCTTATCCCCCGAAGCTAAAGACATGTGTAATCAAGTTCCAACATCTAACCGCGGCATGAAGGAACGGAAAGCAAAGAGAAGTGCGGCTCAAAGGAAAAAGGGCATTAAGGCCGAAGCCACGGAAATTTACCTTTTCCGAGCCATCCAAAGCAGCTATCCAATCCCGAAACCTGTTGACAAATAACATCTCCATTTTGAGAACAAAATATCAAGGACTTGTGAGTTTGCCAGAAAAGCAGCATGGGATCATTATTTATAGAGTTTGAGAATGAGCTGAGCATGACACCTCGACAACATTGACTGACATCACATTGATGACCGGCCATGCATCAGTGATAGCCGGTTGTGCATCAGTGAAGCCCGGCCGAGTCTAGATGCTGGCCCAGTACAAATCTGTTGCAGCAAAACCTGGCCTTTGTTTGAATGAACTTCAATTGAACTTTTGAGTTTTGTTTTGTTTGTACCAAGTGTTTGTTACCTTTTTTGAGTTGTTTTCATTTCATTTTTCCATTATCGAATTTTATTTTATGTTTTGATTGATTGTAAGTCGTTATCCAGTTCATGAATCAATTCAAGAGCAAGGCATTTATTGTTCCGAAAATTACAAAAGCAAAGGTAATGTAGTTCATCATATTGTGCAAAGAGATCATTCAACAAAACGTGCTTTTCATAACTGGTGGGCCCAACCCCGATCATCATTTTATATAAACCAAAATAAAAGAAAGTTTTTGAAAAACAAAAGGAATATTCGAAGCTAGTTTTATAACTACATAACAAAACAAAAGCAAAATCAAAGTAAAGCAAAATCATCATTGTGTAGACACCCCATTTTTGACCGTCCTCAAGACCTGGACGTCACCGCTTGAACACTCGGTGATTATCCATGTTCATGTTCGTTTGGAGTTCCCGGGGTTCTCGGCTACGCGCCTTGCCTCAGGATCCCCAAACTCGACTGTTTTGTGTCTGGTTTTGCACCAAACACTTGTGTTTTGCCTTGGAGGGGCAGGGAATGCCTTGTGAGGCATCCCCACACACCACCGGCAGTGGCTAGAGGCCACCGGCTGGTTGGTGTTGCCATCGGCACTATATTGTGCCGGTCGGCACTCTTTTGTGCCGGTCGGCAGTCAATTTTGGCAAAATGACCATTTTGCCCTGCCGACTACTTTACAGCTGTTTTTGGAGATATTTTCAGACAGCTTTATAGCATTTGTTTCCCCTCCATACACGTGTATGGAGGGATGAGCCTCTTGGTTAGCTTAACTTGTAAGTTTAGTTGCCTATAAGAGGACCCTTCCTCCTCTTGGCTCAAGGTTGGAAGAAGTTTGGATTTTTAGACATTTTAGACAGAGAAGAAGCTCTGGTTTTAGGTTAGAAGTTTTGTATCTATCCCATCTCTCTTCTTCCCTCTTATTTGTACACTAGGTGTTTGTGACTTACTATTGCTCATCAACACCTAGTGTTTCACCTTCCTTTGGTTACTGAGGTTCTAAGGGCTGGTTCTTGAAGTTTTTGGTTGGATTTGAGCTCAAGGAAGCAACAACATCAACCTTTGTGAAGGTGGTCTTCAAGGGTAAGAAACTACCCCTTTTTACCCCTTTTTTGCACTCCATTTTTACATAGCTTAGAACTGTTTTTGTGCTTGGTGATCAACACATAAAAGTTCTATTTTTTGGTCCTCTTTATTGTTGGTTAAGAGTGTTTTGTGCTTTGGGAGGGTTTGACCACCCTTAGGCCTTGAAAAGACCTCATTTTGTGCTATTTTGTGAGAGCTCCGGGATTTTGGTGTTGAGGTCTCTTCACCACTGAAATCTTGAGGGATTTCAGTGGTGAAGATGATGCTTTGAAGTCCCAAGAAGGAGAGGGCCACCCCCTCTCCTTGATGTCCTTGAAAAGGGCAAGTTTTGGCCTCTTAGGGAGCCTTATGTTCAAGTGTGTGTTGAGCATGCCATGGCTGTATTTTATGCTTATATTGCCATGTTATAACTTTGTGTTAAGTTGGTTTTAGTACTCCTTGCATGTTTTGCATACATGCCATGTAATGCCACTTTGATGCCTTAATATGCTTTAGGATGTAAGCCCTTGTTCAAGCATGATTTAGGCCTAGCTTTGTGAAGCTTTTGTGTTTGTTTTGCCATGATTAAGCTCTGTTTTTGGTTGTTTTGGTCGACCATCACTTGCTTAGTATAGCTCCTTTGTATTTTGGCTTGTTGGCCTCAAGTATGTGAATGTGTAGCATGCGTTGCTTGCATTATTTTGATGGTTTGGGACCACCCTACATGCTATTTCAGTCCCTTAGACATGCTTGTTTGATTGCCTTGCATGCTTCTTTGAAGCCTTGAAAGCATGTGTTGTATGCTCCATGTTTTGACCATTATGCATGCCTTTAAATTTAAGCCACTTAGATGCCATCTATGTGGTCTTTTGGACTTAGTTTTATGTGTTAAAACTCTGTTTTGGTCGCCTAGTGCATGCCATGAATGGTTGTGTTAAGCGTAGTCCATTACCTCTTTGGCGAGCCTTGAATGCTTGGGCCATTATAGCATGATTAGTTCGCTTTGTTGCTTGTTTGGCACCATGTTTTACATGATTTTCAGAGTTTATGATGTATGCTAAGTGTCCATGATATCCCCTTCCAAGTGTGCTTGAAGGTTGCTTGCTTAGTGCCTAAGTGTTAAGTCTTAACATATGCATGTGTGTGTGTGTGTAGACTTTCTTTTTGGGCATTATTGGCCACTGATTTTAGGCCTATTTGGAGTTGCCTAAGTCATGTTTAAGACCATCATTTACTTGTTTGCATGCTTACCTCATGTATGCTTGTATGCTTGCATTGTTTGTCCACATGCTCATATTGCATCCCTAGCTAACATGATTAGGTTGCATTGCATCTTGCATGCATGCCTTGTTCCTTGACTTGGTGATAGGAATTGGGCCTTGTTTTGTTTGGCTTGCATGCATTTGACATGAAAGTTGCATACTTGGTTCTTTAGGCCATCATGCATGAAAATGCGTGATTGGTGGCCCGAGAATCAAGGCACATGTCCCTTTGAATCACAAATATGAAAAGGGGCATGATTGGTGCACACATTGTTGGAATTACATTGCCATGCAAGTTTCTGCCCTCTGCTGCTGTGAGTTGCAGGTTCTGCAGACATTCAGTGCCGACCGGCAGTATTTAGTGCCGACCGGCAGTCTATTGATGGTCGATGGATGAATTCAGTGCCGGTGGCCACATGCTTCAGCCGGTGGTGTTTCCCCTCAGCCGGTGGTGATCCCCATGATTCAAGGGAGCAGTCCTGAGACTTTGGCAGTCTTCAGAGGAGGAAAGCAGGGAAAACAGAGGCAGGCTAGGCATGGCAGTGCAATTCCGAGCGGAATCCGAGTGCGCATGCATTGAGCCCTCGCCCCGAGGCGGTTTACTGCTTTAATTAGATTAATAAATTAATTTGTTAATTTAATTAATTTGTAATATTTAATTAGCTTGCGTAGTTAATTAATCTGTATATTCTTTTGGTCCCTCCGAGCGAGGGCATAATTGTAATAAGTGTGGGTGAGTGGTTTGTATATCTTCCAACCCCCACTTCTTTCTCCCTTTTATTTACCTACTTATGATGGTAGATTAGGGCACGTCTATTTTAGCATACCTTATGCAATGCATGCGTGCATCCATGCATTTGTCTAAACATGCACCGGGCTCGGTACATTATACAAACTGCATCGTACTTTCAATTCCAACTTGAATACGTGCATCAAAATAAAGTGCATTTCACATGCCATTTTAGGGTTAGCCGAGCCTACTCTAAATTGCATCCTTGCCTGTGTTGCATTAGCCACTTAACATGACCTAGGGACATGCATGTCTGCTAACTAGTTTCTTGTTTTGGCACGGAGTACGATGTAAGTATTTTACGCTTTAGCATACCACATGCGTGTGAATGTTGCCATGACAGTATGCTTACCATGCGGCTAAGTGCTTATGTGAGATAAACTGTTTGAATGCCTGTGGGTGGAGGTTGGGTTGCTTGAGTTGGAAAACTCATTGAAATCCGTATTTTAGCCTACTTGCGAGTAGCAAAACCCGAAACGCTTTCGAAACAAACGGATATGCAATGATTATTTCCGAATTAAGCAATCTAGTCTATACTTGTTTGCTGCGCGCATAACATAGTAAATTCTAGGCTAATAACCGGAATAAGAACACGTAACGTTTTCAAAATCGAATATCACGGTTAGTAGAGGCCGGTCTTCGGACTAGGCGAAAGGGGGTGCTCATAGCTGACCTTCCCCAATCGTACCCAAGCTCCCGAGCCAAGACACTTTGGTTATGACGGGCACGTGGCCTTCGGCACCGAGTCAGGGTTTCCTAAATTCCCCATTTTAAAATATTTAGGTGGCGACTCTGTAATCTGGCAAAGCAGTCCATGTTTGGCACTACTTTTCAAAAAATCTGTTTTTCTTCAAAACGATTTGCCAGAGTTGGACTCTTTGGTTCAGATTTAGAACCGCAACACAAAAGGAGAGTCCGAACTGTAGCGAGGTCCCCCGCGGGCTTGTCTACACATTGCCATCAATAGCCCATCCTCACTCTTTTCCCCCTCGGCTGTGGGGGAGGTGCATCGTTGTCATCACTAGGGCTGCTCGACTGTAGGTCCATCTCCTCTGCCTCATTCTCAAGGATCGTGGACTCGTCAAAAGACTCCTTGGAAGGCGAGCGCTGCCTCACTCGACCTCTCCCTCGATCAACACCTCTTCAGCCTCTCACTGGGTGCCGTCTTCGCCTACTGGCTGCGGTAGGCCCTGCAGGCACTACTGGCGCTGGCTCAAGCTGAAAAAGATTTCAGATATGAAATATCAGATATCAGATAGAGTGATCAGAGGTATACAGTATGGCAATGACAGTTGGCTACACACAAAATGTACCTCAATCCCGTGGGTGACTAAGGTAGTCTGCCTTCTCCATACCATGATGAGTAGTCGGTCGATTGTCCTAAAGAGCTCGTTACAATACGCCCAGGGAATCTGCAAAAGAACAGAAATTGAGAAAAATAGATAGAAGTAATTGAACAGTGAACATTAATGGCTGAGAATAAGTTAAAGTGCAACATGGACTGGTATAAAAAGAAAGTGTACCTACTCAATGCCAAAGGCAAACACAAGTCTGTGGTCCCTCTCCTCGATGGGCTCAAATGGGATTTGCTCAATCACTTCATCTGAACACATGTACATAATCTCAATGGGAAGCACAGACAATCCAGGAATGGGAGCAATGGCAGGGGCACCTCCAATAGGCGCATCGCCAGCCCCAGCAGTAGGAGCAGCAGCAACCTTTGGTACAGTTCGAGCCACGTCTGGAGTGAGAGGCACCATCACCTGAGCGCGTAAGAAAGTCGTGAAGTCGTCGAGCTCATGGTGACGATCGCCGTCCTCACCTATCATCAGGAGGTCCAGCTTAGGACCATCTTGTAAATCATCTATTACCTTCATGTCGGCAAAAGAAGGATGTGGAATATCAGGATTAGCAATGCCCCGAGTCTGGCAGATGAATCTCTCTCTCAGGTAGTATGCTCGACCAAAAGGGCCCTCGAATAGGATCCTCATCGTGGAAACATGCCAGATAGCGGTGTAGGTCACCCTCGATACTTGGGGAATGCCTGCCCTAGGGTGCCAGTCAACTTGAGAAAATCAATGCAGTGTCAGATATTAGTGTAGTATGAGCAAAATCAATGTAGTGTCAAATATCAGTGTGATGTCAGAATGGCAGTACGGTATCAGAGTGCGATGTCAAAATTAGTGCAGTGTCGAAAGTCAGTGCAGTATGAGAATGGCAATATGGTACACTACAATGGTACAATGGTATAAGAGTGATCATATAGTGTGGGAAACAGTGCAATACTTGATCTGTTGTGATAGTGTCAAAAAACCAGTGAAAATATAGGAAAGTGCGGTCTACAAGGCTACGTCGCTCGAACCACGAGTTGTAGTATCGAGAGTGGGGTACAGACAACTCGATCGGCCTCACTGGAACTGGGGCCAACGAAGTCAAATATGTGTAGACCCAAAGTTGCAAATCCAAGGCAGATAGATGACATGAGAAAACATATTAAACAGGCAAGAAATGCAACAGTGAGCAGAATTTAAAGCATATCAGAAAGGCAAGCGTAAAGTGTACCTCCCAGACCCTTCAGTAACCGCCAAGTGAATCCGCCTTGCGGCGGGAGATGGAGCTCATGTAGCAGTATAAGGTGGCCAGACCTACGCCACCCCAGTCGTAATCTGCCACCCGGGGAAGATGTACTAGTGCCCTGAGAATGTATAATCCCACGGTATTTTCCCTGTTTACAAATAGGGTAGTACCGAGAAGATATATGAGGAAGCCACGTGTGTACTGGGCAACCTTGTGTGTAGTGGCTGGTTGTGTGCCAGAGAAGTGCTCCAAGAACTAGCTGTAGCGCACCATCCCGTGGCTGGTAGTGTCTGGGATCGCCCCGAGAAGCTGGAGCTGTGCATCTTTCCACTGAGTCATATCTGGATCGAACGAGACTGGGCCGCCAACCCCAGCCTGCAAACCGGTCAACATCGAGAAGTCATATGGGGTCAGTGTCATCTCCTTGGTAGAAGAAAAATAAAATGAGCTGGTGGTGTCCCACCATCTCTCTACCAAGGCCCCATAAAGCCAAGACTCGGCCCTCATCTATATGAGCCCGGAGCAAAAAGGTCCAAAGCCAGCAGCATCTACCAAAGTGCGGACCTCTGCGGGAAGCCGCTCATACCAATGTCGGGGGCCCTAAGATAGAGCCGTAGCCTCCTATCCTCCTGGCGATCACCTATCAATTGGACATTTTATCAGTATATATGCAGCAGGGCGAGTGGTTTGCTCATCAAGCTCAACATTTCAATATATGTGCAAAGTAAAATGCAAAGTAACATGGGAGAAAAGTTGACTACCGTGGAAGTGTCGACAGATATATGCTCTATGGGCTCTCGCAGTAGAGTATCCTCATCCAACCCTGGAATGAAGCCCTCGAATCTCAAGATGTCGCCAGGTGGTGGCACATGTGTACGCGGCTGGTATGTGGCCGCATCAAAAGGCCTCTCAGTAGGGAGAAGCAATGCAACGGCTTCCTCCGCTTCCATGTCTGCACCAAGGGCAGCATCAACACCTATGGCAGGCTCTGGAATGGGAACCTCATCACTAGCCATGGAAAAAGTGAAAAAAAGTGAAGGGGATGAGTGAAAATAGGTGAAATCCTAAATTCCAAACCCTAAGAGAGAGAAAGTGAAGAGAGGATGGAAAATCAAAGGGGAATAAGAAAAGTTTGGGCAAAGATTTGAGAAAGTGAGGAAAAAACAAAGAGAAAACCCAAACTTCAACCAAAACAATTTTCAATCGGTTCAAAATGAAGAGGAAAACAAGTTGTTTTAGGAAATTTTTGTGAGGATTGTTGGGTGAACTCAAGAAAAAGAGGAAATCTAGAGAGAAGGGAATTTTAGAGAGGAAAAGGGAGGTTTTCTGACCTAGGTTGTGATCTAAATGGGAGCCTTTTTGTGTTTTAAAGAGCCACGGGTGTGGCTTTTACCATACTGCCCTTCGTCGCTATTGAAGCCCGGCCGTGCATCACCGAGGCCCGGCCGGCCTTCGGTGATTTCAATCTGTTTTGTTTTTTGTTTTTTGTTTTTTGTTTTCTATTTTGTGTTTTTTGTGTATTGCTGATTTATTTTATTTTGGTTATTTTGTTTCATTATTTTAATTTCTGAGTTATAGTTTCAGGTTTTAATTTTCAGTTTTAACTTTGAGTTTTTGATTGTGGGTTTTGATTTAAATAGAGTAAGGAGTTGTTTGTTAATAAGGAAAAATGAGTGTTGAAAAGAAAAAATAATAATAAGAAAAAAAGAAGAAAGAAAAGAGAGAGAGAGAGAGAGAGAGAGGAGAAAACAAGCGATAAAGGCAAACTAGCATAGAGATCGAGGGAAATATCCATTTTGTTTTGTTTTGTTGCATGAGCGCATAATTTGATTTATGTTGATTTTATTTCATTAGTTTAATTTTGTAATGTATCTTGTTTAAATTGTTCTGGTCATTGATGACTTGTCATGTTCAGTTCGTAATTCACTTCATCATTTCTCACATGCATGTTATTGTATGTACGGTTCATTCAGAAGAGTTCCAAGTAAAATCATTTGTTCCCTTCGAATCGCTTCCTTTCATTCTTCCTCCTCTCGCGTGAGACGCGTTCGGATTGTTCCCTTTGGTTAAAAACATTCAGGTGCCTCCTGGTGTTCACACCACCCCTTCGGTTAAAAACATTCGGGTGTGTCCCGGTGTTCACACCACCCCTTCGGTTAAAAACATTTGGGTGCGTCCCGGTGTTCACACCACCCCTTCCTCCTCTTGCGTGAGATGCGTTAGGATTGCTTCGGTTAAAAACATTCGGGTGCGTCCCGGTGTTCACACCATCCTTTTTTTCTCTCATGCGTACAACGCATTAGGATCTCGATTGAGACCTCGGGTGCGCTCAATGGTTATGTCACTCTTCGCCTTTCTTGCGCGTCATATAGTTGAGCTTTAATTTTCTTACATCCTTTCTGCATGAAATGTGGTTTGGCTCATGATGCTTACGCGTGGCATGTTCATTTACTTGCTTCTTTTCATGTTTAGAATTGTTGTGCCTTGTTTCAGTTTGTTTAACTGTGGCATTTTCTTTGCATTACATTCGCTTTCAAATGTTTCATTGCACAGCCTCATTGCATGATCATAAGTTATGTTCTTGCATCATGCATGTCATTTGCATCTTGCCCCAGAACTACGCTGATTTGATTCCTTGCAAAAGGATACGTAGACAACTTGCGGGCGCAACCAATTTATTTATGTCGTGCTTTCTTGTCCAAGTCTTACGACCTTGTCAAAATGGGTCGTCTCTGAGCTTTGATATTCACTCACGTCATTTTATAACTTCGAGCTCTGTCAAAGAGAAGCAACTGTAGACATCCCATTTTTGACCGCCCGAAACACTTAGACGCTTGGTTCAATGCACTCAATGATGAAAGTTGAATTGTGAATTCAGAGCGATTCAGAATCAATCAGGCTTCCAAAATAACCTCACGTCTTCAACATTTACCTTGTTTGAACCCATAAGTTTCATTTTTGGACCTTTTCTCACCCTGAGCTGAGTTTGAACCAAAAAAACAGGGGAGGCCATCAAGGCCCGGCCGTGCATTAGTGATGGTCGGCCGTGGCTATGAATGGTCGGCCGGCCTTCAATTGCGAATTCAGAGCGATTCAGAATCAATCAGGCTTCCAAAATAACCTCACGTCTTCAACATTTACCTTGTTTGAACCCATAAGTTTCATTTTTGGACCTTTTCTCACCCTGAGCTGAGTTTGAACCAAAAAAACAGGGGAGGCCATCAAGGCCCGGCCGTGCATTAGTGATGGTCGGCCGTGGCTATGAATGGTCGGCCGGCCTTCAATTGCGATAAACATTATTCTGGGTGGGAGGCTGCCAGTTGTCCATTTTTGAAGATATTTATCACCTTTTGAGCTCGAAGCACTGGGATTGTTTTAAGGGTTGAACAAAATTCTAGAAGTGATACATACACCTTGAGAGCTCTTGACTCCTCCTTCTTCCATTGCAAGTCATCTCTGTGCTAACCTAACTTGCTTATACTACCTATATACACCATATACAACCTTGTCTTACCACCCTAAAGCCTTGGTTGATCTTGGAGAACTGTAATTCAAGCTTGAGAGTGCATTGAAACCAAGTTTGGAACATCAAAAACAAGCTTACTTCTTGAAAGGTATAAGCTTGTTTTCTCCTCTCTTGCCTTCATTTCTATCATTTACTTCATACTTCTTGCTGTTTTGAATTGTTTTGAGCTTGTTTGAAGTGTTTGGAGCTGGGTTTGAAGAGTTACAAAAAGGTAGAGAGCTCTTGCTCTTTCTATACCTTTATTCATAACTCAAACCTTCTCCTTTTCACTCTTTTCCTTTGGTATTTACATTGATTTTCAGAGGTTTAGAAAGGCTAAAAAGTTGTTTTGAAGTTTCAAAAGTAAAGGGGTTAGCCACCCCTCCTTATCCTTGCTTACTAGCCTGAATTCTTTTCTTTATTGTCTAGCTTTTC
Organism: Camellia japonica; assembly: GCA_030407325.1. NCBI lineage: Eukaryota > Viridiplantae > Streptophyta > Magnoliopsida > Ericales > Theaceae > Camellia > Camellia japonica. Next base: position 106,407,433 of record JAPPVO010000003.1, read on the forward strand.
AAGCTCTTTCCATGCATGTTTTACCTCTGATTTTCATGTATTAAGGGCTGTTTTGAGCTTCTCAAGGCCTTTTCAATTGATTCATGCCTTGTTCAATACACTTGTGGTCTCATAAGTTGGTATACTTATTACTTGTTATGCTTTCTTTGTTCATTTTCCATGTTTGAAGTCTAAGTTTACTAATCAATCAACCATTCCATATCTCTCATTCTTGAGAATGGTTTCAACCAATTAAGGTTGTTCAATACATGTAAAGGAGACATACACTTAATGGCTTAATCTCTCCGGAGATTCATCCTCAATGGTGTAGTCTCCTTCTCATGTCTTAGAAGAACCTCTTGTTTGACATTATTTCTTGTTTAGAGGACTTTAACATCACATTTGGACAAATGGACTAATGAATGGCAATGACTAAAACAATTGGCTTAAAACTTGGATTAACACACTTAAAGAAAATGGCTTAATAGCTTGAACTTGGTTGGACGTTATGCCAAATTTCTTGTGTCAAGGGTCATCAAGCATCAATTCATGGTGTTTTCGATGTCCTTGAAGCGTCTCAACTTCCTTTTTTGAGTTCATTCCATGACAAAAGGGAGGGGTGGTCATTTGCATTACATTTATTAATTTTTGTCCAAAATGATATCCAAGATCATCAAGTGATCATATTGATCATTGATGGTTTTGGAATCAATCCCAACCTTCTCTTGAGGCTTTCCCATGACAGAGAAGAAATGAAGGACAAACAGAGCTTGAAAATGCTCTATCTGCACTGATTTCACCTCAGAGCACAGAAACAAAGCTTTGCACCAAATCAATGCATGGTCGGCCCTCTGTAGGCCAGGCCGGCCATCAGTAATGCACGGCCGGCCCTTGGTGTGTGGCCAGCAGTGCAATTTTGCTGAAACAGAGACAGTGGTTGAAGGTGAAACAGAGATGGCCTAGGCAGACAGAGTAGCTTTCAGGCGATGCACATGCAACCTTCATCCATCTTGCATTATGCTCATATCAAATGCGTTTGGTTATTTAATTGTTTCATTAGCATAATGAATTTTGTTGTAATATTTAATTAGTCTAATTAGTTGTAGCTAATTATTTGGTGTTGTAATATTTAATTAGCTTAGCCTAGTTAATTTCTTTTAATCAATTAGCTTAGATAGTTAGTTAATTACTCATTTCAAGTGTTGTAATAATTAGTGAATTAGTTTAGCTATTTATTTAAGTTTTGTAATAATTAGCTTAGCTTTGCTTAGCTTGGTTAGTTAGTTTATTCATTCTGACTCTCCTTCGTGAGAGCATAATGTAATAATGTGTATGTCTTCCAACCCCACGTCTTTCTCCCTTTTATTTATCCGCTTTTGATGGTTAGATTAGGGACATGTTTCAATTAGCATATCTTATGTTTGCATCCATTCATTTTGTATTGTATGCACCAAGGCTCGGCACATCATTCAAACTGCATTGTCATTTCAATACTTCTTTGAATACATGCTTAGACCGCATGTTATCAAAATCGATTCATATGACATATTAGTAGCTGAGCCGATTAATTGCATATTGCTTGTGTTGCATTAGTCATCTTGTATAGTTAGGAATCATTTGTTTTGTCTTAGCTTGGAGTACTAGATGAGTTTTTAGTGCTTTAGCATACTTGCATGAGTGCAAGTGATTGCCATGACTAGCATGCTTGCCATGAGGCTAAATGCCTAAGTGATGAACTGTTTGAATGCCTATGGATGAAGGCTTGTTGTTTGAATTGGAACGATTCAACGAATGTATGTTTAAGCCCACTATGTCTAGTGGCAAATTCACTGCTTAAGCCCACTCTGTTGAGTGGCGAATTCGCAAACTTTAAGCCCACTTGAGGTGGCAAATTCAAACCTTTTTTCACAAACAAACATGAATTGAATTGTTCCAATTTGAGCAAGCTAGTCTATACTTGTTCGTGCGCATCACATAGTAATGCTAGCTTATTAACCGAAACAAGAGCACATAATGTTGATAAAAATCATATCATGATTAGTAGAGGCTGATCTTTGATCGGGTGAGCGGGGGTGCTCAATTCATGACCTTTCCCTCTCGTACCCAAGTTCCCGAGCCAAGACAACTTTGGTGATAACGGACAAGTGACCTTTGGCACGAGTCATGGGTTTCCTAAATTTCTCCAAAATAAAATATTTAAGTGGCGACTCTGTATCTGGCAAAGCAGTCCAATTTTGGCATTTTCGATTCCAAAATCAATTTTCCAAAAGGATTTATCGGATTTGGACTCTTTGGTGTTTATCAATTCCACATTGCACTTGTGATATTAGATTTAGAACCACGGGAGTCCGAACTGTAGGGCTTCTTTCAAACTTCTAAAAGGGGGCGCGAAAAAGCCGTGCTACAAGGGTAAAGTTAAAATGATTTGAAAGGAGAAGCTTATATTTCAGAGGATTCCGTCATTTCCATTCAGTCCCACTATATCCTTTGCTCGGTCTACTAATACAATATTTGGAGTTTGAAAAGGTGAGCCTTGGGACATTATCAAAATATTTGGAATTTCACCACTAAAAGATTAAAAAAACAAAGGTCAAAAATAGGTTGGCCAAAACAGGTATAAGGTTGGGTTTAAAGCTTGAACCCGGTTCTCCTGTTGAGGATATTGTAAAATAACACATTCCAACTTTCATCATCGAGTGTTCGAAAGAAAGTGCCCAAGTCTTAGGGCCGATCAAAATGGGTTATCTACACTCAACCGATTGAATGTTCCTGATACAGAGCATTTTCGGGGATTTCAATTTTTTTTTTTGCTTACCTACCACAAGTATTTGAGATATTTGTGACTTGATCTTTATATATAAAGCTCGCCAGTTCTTTTCAAAGGGCTGGTGGAGAAAATTTTTCCTAAGGGATAGAAAAACATGAGAGCTCTATCTCTCATCCTTTCATAGCCCTCTCTCCACCTCCCACATTCAACCTTAACACTAATTTTTTCATTAAACCTTGATCCTAAGCTCTAGACAAAGGATTTTGGACATTAAAGAACACCCTTAGAAGCTCTTGAGGGACCTTAAAGGGAGTTTGTGAACAAGAAAGGCTAATCCTCTTTAAGAGGTGATTCCTTAGCATCTTTGATCTTACCGTCTTATTTCTTCTTTAATTCTAGCTTTATTTGCATTATGTAACTATTGTAAGTCCTCATGGATGTGGAGGAAGTAGCTTTAGCGACCCATCCATTGAGTTGATAGCCTTTTTCTTTGTTTTCTTGCTTTCCTTGGCTCTAACTACCTAGTTCTTACAAATTTTAGAACCTTGTCGATGTGTTTGGGGGTAGTTCTAGCCATCCATTAACAAGTTCAATAAGTAAAGTAGATTTTCCTATTATTACACCTATTATCTTCACCTATCCTCTCTCTTAAGTGTGATAATCTATGTGTTTCAACTCTTTACCCAATGACAATGAGTGTTGGGGGTTGTTTCATGAGATTGCTTAGGTGATCAATGGGATTTCATGTGGACAAGTGGTGTCTTCCCGTTTTCACTGAGTATTTTGGAAGTAAAACAAGAGATTTTGGGTCAAAGGAAGTTGAAATCTCCATTCTCAATCATTTGTGAACATAGAAAATGGTGTAACCATCCTTGTTCTATGACTAGATGAGGAGTTTTCAATTAATTTTGATGAATCTCTTGTTTTAATAATCCAAGCTTCTACCAAGAAATAATTTGCATTAATCTATGCTCTCCACTTAATAGCATGGATAGTATTCATTTGCCTCCCTTATTCACAAAGAGAAGATATAGGCCCTTATATATTTCTTGGGCTTGAATTTGTTCTTGATTTTGATCCATTTAAATTGTTTTTTTAGCAAAATATTTGTTATATATATCTGTTTATGTCATTGTTGATAGCTGTAGACACCTCATTTTTTACAGCCTTTCAAGACTTGGATGTTCTTGCTGGTACATCCGGTGATGAGTCTGATTGCTCGCCAAGCACTCGAAGTCCTAGGCGGAACGCCACAGGTTTGAACCTTTCAAACCCTGCATCCCTTTTGTTTCCTTTTTGGACCATGTCTTGGTCTTTCTCCCCTGTAGTTTTTGGTGGCCTGCCGGCCATCTATGAAGGCTGCCGGCTAGAGCGTCTGGTCTGTCGGCCATCACTGATGGCTGGATGGCCACCAGTGTTTTCTGCAGATATTTTGTGCCAGCTGTTTGCACAGATTCTTGCATCTATCCACATGTGGAGGGCTGGATCTCTTTGTATAGAATTCATGTTTTCTATATATAGGGAGGCCCTCTCTCATGTTTTGAGGTTGAAAGATTCAAACTCAAAAATTCTCTCTCTAGATTTCTCTATTTCTCTTGCATTTCTCTACATTTTTGCCTGCTTACACTACACTCTTGCCTTGACTTCCTTAACCTAACTTGATCACCTTTGAGCTGAGATCCCTTAAGGTCTTTTTGGAGCTCTTGAAGGTGGTTTTGGCTTGTATTTGTGCCTAAAGTGGTGTTTGGCTTCAAGATGTATAATACTTGTCTTGTAGTTTGTTTTAGTATACTTGTTTCTCCATCTTTTCTTACTGTTTTTGGGTCATTTTTGAGCTGTAAAAAACTCTATTTTTATGTGCTGAAATTGGTGTTTTAAGCCATTTAAGGTTAGGGGTTGTCTTACCCTTCTTTATTCTTTGCTCTTAAGGCTTTTGCACCTTTGTTTCCCATCTTTAAACCATCTTTTTTAGGCTTTTAACCACTGAATTCCAGAGTATTTTCAGTGGCAAAAAACATGTTTTGAATTCCAAAATTGGAGGGAGCCTCCCCTCCTTATGTCTTGTTTGCTAGCCTAGTTAACTCCATGTGTCAGCATGATTTTCTAGCTTTTTGTAGCTTTGCTCCAGCATGTTTTTGCCTATGTTTTAAACTGCTTTAGTTCTATTTTGGGCTGTTTGGGTTAGTTGAGTCTTGGTTTGCATGGTTGTAGTGTAATAGTCCTCACAAGAATGGTGTTTTAGGTCATTAGGCACCTCTTGTTTGAGTTGATTGCATGATTCGGTGTTGTTTTGCACTTCATTTCAGCTCTAATCACCTCTGCAACCTTTCTCCTTTCTTGGCTTTTCATTTTTTTTAAAGTGGTTTCAAGTCATTTGTTTGCCTAAATGTGGAATTAAAGATTCGTACTTAATGGTTTAATTCCTTTGGGGGTTCATTACCAACGGTATGAGACTTCTTTCATACCTAAAGCAACTTGTGTTTTGAGCCTTCTTTCCATTAGAGGACTCAAACTCACCTTTTCGACTTAATTGGACCAAGTAATGGTTGGTAAGTTAAAATGAGTAACTAATAACTTGGGACTAAAATTAAGCAAGATAATAACTTGTGTGTTATGTGTTCAATCGGACGTCAATTGAACATAAGGAAAATTGGGACATTTCATACTCAAAGTGATGAAATGTCTTAAGTTTCCTAGGTCTCCATTACCCTTGATCATTCATGATAGGGCGATGGTTCTTGAGTGTTTTGTTTTGCATTCATTGAGCTTGCACACCTTGAAGCACAAGCCATCATGCAATGAAATTGCTTAGATTGGTGGTTTGTGATTTAAGTTTACAACTCCTTAGATTTGTCCATGAAAAGGAGGGGTGAATTGTGCAGATAATCCTTGGAAAAACCCCCTTTTTGCTCTGTTTGTACTCTGTTACAGCATGGTGATCTAGTGTATCAGTGGCCAGCAGGCCACCATCCATGGCCAGCAGTGCACTATAGATGGCTGGTAGACTACCTTTTTAGCAGGTAGATGGCCGACAACTGTAATGACCCTCATCCTCGTCTTAGCCATGTTCATGTGCATCTGCATGATTTTTGTTTTGTTAAGCTTGCACTTGTAGATTTCGACTTGTTTTGCCTAAAGTAAAGGTCCCTTTTTTGTTTTGTGCTTATGTGTTTTGCTTGAGTATGGCTTGTATGCTTTGTTCCTTGCTTGGTGTGCGTAGCCTAGGTCACACCTTTGAACCTCTTATACCTAGGACCATCTTGGAACCACTTTGGTTAACCTCCATCTTCACCCTGGCATATTTGCCAAGATTTCATCATCTAGGCCGAGGTGTGCCTCACCTAGGCCGAGATGTGTATCATCTAGGCAACCAACATCCTTGATCATTGCACCTAGTGATCTTGTTCCTGAACAAGTATGACCTAGACCGAGGTGTGGCACATCTAGGCCGAGGTGTGGCACAGCTAGGTCAAGTGTTGTCCTTCCTAGCCGAGATCATCGAAACCTTCTTGCCCGAAGCCTATGTCCTGATCCGAGGTCATTACCTTGTTAGAGTGCCCATGTCACCTTACTTGTTATGCACACTTTGTCATACTCTTGTCTTGTCATTCTGTCACCTTTTGAGGAGATCCAATCCGGCGTTGCCATGTGTCCCAACAGAGGGTTAAGTCAGGTACTAACTGAGAACCCACGTCATTTTGTGTCATACCTTTTGCATTGTAGAGAGAGAAGCTCTAGGAAGAGGAAGAGAAGTTTAGAGTGAGAGAGCTAGATCCCAAGCTTGATTCTTAGAGTTTGGACCATTTGATCCGTGTTTTGAGGTTAGATTCTTGATTTACTCTTGTTGTTCTTTATGTGTATTTGATCACATTGCATGATCTAACATGATTCATGAGCCATGCATTGATTTGAAGTTGGTTTTAGAAAGAGAAAATGATGTTCATGTGTTCTTGAAGAAAAGTCTTGTTTTGATCCAAAAGTTTATAACAGGTCCATGTTTTTGAACTCATCTCATGAAATCTCAGATTTTGAATAAAGAAGTTATGATTTTGGCATTCATGTTCTTCAAGAGGAAACCCAGATTTCCAGACTTCATTTGCCTAAGTGTGGTCGCCGAGACCCACTCTTGCCTAGATCTCACACCTAGGCCAAGCATCGTATCTCACCTTGGCGTACCTTGCATGATCACTTGCACCTTAGTCTATCTTGCATGTACACCTAGGCCTAGGAGACCACACCTCGGCCAAGAGGTGTGGGACCTTGGCCAAGACTTGGTTGGTAGCCAGCATGTTTTCCCGAGATGAGAAACAGTGTTTTAACTCCCCAGCACATGTTTTGCTTTGTCTTGACTTAGTTTTGAAAGAAATACCGGGATCATTTACACCCATGTAAAGCTTGTTTTAGGGATGCATTGCATAGCCATCTTTTGAGCATTCCTTCTTGTCTTCTTGAAATACAATCAGTGGACCTTGCCATGTGTTTGTAGGTCTTGGATTCTTGCCTTAATCCCTACACCCGAAGAACTATGTAAGTGGTATTTTTAATAAAGCTATGTTCTAATGTTTTGATAAAAGCTTTGCTTTGTTTCGTTTTGGAAAAGTATTTGTTCAAGTATGAATGATTATTCTTAGTTTTGTATCAAGTACTATCTTGTTTTGATGACATTCTTGGAAAGTCCTTAGTGCTAGGGGACTATAATGCAACTAGTACCCTTGTTTGAGATATCTCCCTTGCCATCGACTGTCTTGTATGGGTGGGTTCGTCTAATCGATTCTGGGTCGATTATTCCCTTGTTTTGTTAGGAATGTCATCCCTTGTATTATATTGATGCTAGTAAGCATCCCTTGAAGCTTTGAAAGACTTGATAGATGAACTTGGTTCATCCCTTGATTTTGTACAAGATATGCTATGTATTGTTTTGATAAAGATCTCGAATATCATTCATTCAAACATTTATTACTAATATCATTCACTGAGTATCCAAGCTCACCCTCCCCTTTATATATATATGTAGGTGACGAGAAAGAAGGCGGTGATGCCTAGATGTTATTTGCAAGTTGTTTTGGATTCATGTTTTGCTAGCATCTTGAAGATTATGCTTCTTAGCTTTGTAATTCATTTCTCTTGTATATGTCGGCTTGAGAAGCCTTTTGATCAAAATGTAACATGTACTCATTTTATTTGTATCCAGGTTGTACACCATGTTAAAATATATGTCATTTCATTTGACTTATGCACAGCTCTTGTGGACTATTTAGATTTAAATTTATTGCTTCCACACATGTAAGCCCCATATGTATACTCTGATGTTGTATGAATCCTTGCAAGTTGGCCTTTGGTAATCTCGGATTACTGGCCATCATGGCACCATTCTACTAGGGGCGGAATGGGGTCGTGACAGCAACATTCATCCATGGTCGGCTGGCCACTGATGTAAACCTCAGCAGAATTTTGGTAAGGTGGAGCAGAAAGGTTCTGGAAATGTTCAACTCTGCAAACAGAGGCTTTCGAGAGCAAAATGGAGGCCTTTTCGGCGGAAACCGAGCATGTGCATTTTCCATTTGCCGAGGCAGAGTAGTGGCAATGTAATTAGAAATGTTAATTGCCTAGTTTACTTACATTTGTGTTGTAAATTAATTAGTTAGCTTACTAGTTAATTCATTGAAGTGCTGTAATAATTAGGTAATTAGTTTAGCTTTTTATTTTGGTTTGTAATAATTAGCTTAATTAGATTAGCCCTAATTAGTTGCTAGTTAGTATTGCTTTATTCATTCAGACTCTCCTTCGTGAGAGCAAAGTGTAATAATGTGTATGTCTTCCAACCCCACGTCTTTCTCCATTTTATTTAACCGCTTTTGTTGGTTAGATTAGAGTCACGTTTTGATTAGCATACCTTATGCTTGCATCCATTCATTCATATTGCATGCACCGAGGCTCGGCGCATCATTCAAAATGCATTATTGTTTCAATTACTTCTTTGAATACGTGTTAACCGCATGTTATCAAATTGCTTCTATGGGAGTCGAATATTGTAGGGGCAATAATGCTGAATAATGGTATGAGGACAGTCAAGGACGGAATTTGCATTCGGCATTGGTCCTAGACGATCACAGAGCTGAATAAGCTAATCGACATTCCAACCAGCCGCACAAAAGCTGAATAAATAAACGTGCAATGGATTAAGGGTGGGCCCGACCCTAAGGCCCAAAGGGAAAAATATAAATAAAGGAGCATCAGCCAAAGAAAGGTATGTGAGAAAAAGTTTAACTTGAGATATAAGCAAGCAAGAGAGTATACACTGACTTATCCGTCAGAGTGCCAATTCCAGCACCCCCAACCGGAGTGTTCATTCCTTTTCAGGTGACTAGCTGAGGATCACAAGCCTCCTACAGGATCCAAAGAGTATTTCCGAACCACTTCTCCACAATTGGCGCCATCTGTGGGAATACTCCAGCACATCCATGGTGGGCGTGACAGAAGATCCTCCAGTAGTCGCTGACGACCTTACGCCATGAGTTGATACCATTCCAAGCAACATGCTTAGGCCAGAGAACATTGCCGCACGAAGGGCTTTGAACTTCGACTCAGTTGCCCAAATCTCACCCTTGACATCAGCACATGAGACAATGCAAGAGATTATAGATCAGGCGAAGCAAAATGAACAGAGGTTGGAAAACATGATGGCTGAGAACGAGCGTCTTCGACAGGATTTGGCCTTGGAGGTGGCAAAATCCCAACAGGCCACGCGCCAAGATCCGAGACGACCTCTGAGAAAGGATGGTCGATGACCTCAAATTCAGAAACAACATAGAGACAGTGATTCTGACTCATCATCCCTAGAATCCAAAAAGAAGGGACGAGTTGAAGTCTCCAGTTCTTCCGAAGGGAGTCTGCGTTCACGGAATAAGCGAAAAAGAAATAATTCAGACGAAGAGGACCAACATGACCCCTTTGTGCGACGGATCGCAAGGGCAATACTACCCAAAAAGTTCAAAGCTCCATCATTCACCCTATACGACGAAAAATCAGATCCCACTAATCACATCCGTCATTATAAGCAAGCCATGACGCTGCATGCAGACGACGAGGCTCTCATGTGTTGAATATTTCCAAGCAGTTTGGGACCATTGGCCGTTAGATGGTATTATAAATTGGAACCAGCATCGATTAAGAGCTTCCATCAACTCCAAAAATCCTTCAGGGCAAGGTTCATCACCAATGAGATCCAACCGAAGCAAGCCGATTCTCTCTGCGCAATGCAAATCCAACTAGGGGAAACCTTACGTGCGTATTCGGCGTGCTATTGGGAATGCTTTAATCTCGTAAATGATGTCTGCAATGACTCCATGGCCATCACTGCCTTTAAAATGGGGTTGCATCGTGATAGTGCCCTTTACAGTTCCTTGACCAGAAGGCCCCCCAAAACAGTTTGGTCGTTAATGAAGAAAGTCGAGAAATACTGCAAAGTGGAAGATGACGCCCTGCGGGTCAAAGCCGGACACAAGGCCAACAAGACGGCTCCATCTGAAATCGTTCAGCCGATAAATTCTGTACCATCATGGAGCCCTGAACCACGAATCGGGCTAAACGAGACAAAAGACGAGATTCGCACCGATCAAATGACCAATGTTCCCACCAAGCTAATGAACAACTTCAAGTGGATAGCAAGCGCAGAAGGCGCGCGGACAAGAAATATACAGAGTTGTTAGAGCTGATCAACTCGGTTATGTCTAAAGTTCAACACCTTTCGTTCTTCAAATGGCCACCCAAAATGGTGGGACCTCCCGATACGAGGAGACGGGATAGGCGGTGCGAATATCACAAGGACCACGGTCATGATACCGACAGTTGTTATGCGTTGAAGGATCACCTTGAGGAGTTGGTACAAGACGGTCGGCTTAAACAACACGTCCGAAAGAACAACTCAACCAAAACAGTTGCTTTATGGCAGGATTCACCTCCACTCGGCGTAATCCATATGATATACAGCTTGCTGACGGCATCCGCGGTAGATACAATTCAGTCGCATCCTAACCTCCAAAAGCAAATCACACCAGCGAAACGGCCCCATGAAGCTGCGAGTATTACTTTCGATGATTCTGATTTGGTCGGCGTAACGCTCCCTCATATTGATCCCTTGGTCATCGAACTACATGTAAACCGATTCACCGTTGAACGTGTTCTCATTGACCAGGGGATCACTTCGGAAGTTATGTACTACAAGACCTTCATCAAACTCGGCTTCACTGAGTCGGACCTGTCTCCAGCTCATTATCCGTTATTCGGCTTCAACGCTAATCTGGAATATCTGTTGGGCAAAATCACGCTACCAGTTCGAGCGAGCTCCCGATTAGTAGATGTGGAATTTTTGGTTAAGCTTCCTTCGCCATATAATCTCATCATGGGATGAACTTGGCTGCATACCATGAAGGCCGTGCCAAGCACCTATCATCAACTACTTCGCTTCCCGACTGAACGCGGCATTGAACAAATTCGTGGTTCTCAGAAATCGGCACCGGCATGTTATCTTCTTGCCGCAAAGACACCAAAAGAGCTGGAAGTGAATTCAATTGAGGTACCGGATTGAGAGAGCCTCGATAATGTTGGGCGGCTACCAAGTGAAAAGGCAACCGAAGCCTTGGATCGAGTTGAAATTGACAGGAATCCTGACAGGTTCTTCATGGTCGGCGCTTCCCTGAATGAAGTCGACAGGTAGCAGCTAATTTCCTTCTTACTCGGCAACCTTGATGTATTTGCGTGGTCACCATATGAGATGCTGGGGGTGGACCCATCTGTTTCTCAGCACCGTTTAAACGTTGATTCGAAATGTAAGCCGATTATTCAAAAAAGCCTGCGATCAGCCGCAAAACACACTGCTGCCGTTGTTGAAGAAGTTGACCCGTTGCTTGATGCTGGGGCAATCCAGGAAGTGACCTATCCTACATGGCTATCAAATACTGTGATTGTAAAGAAGAAAAATGAAGCTTGGCGTGTTTGTGTGGATTTCATGGACTTAAACAAAGCTTGTCCGAAGGATTGCTTTTCCCTTCCCATAATAGACCAACTCGTAGATGCCACGGCACGTCATCAACGTATGAGCTTCTTGGATGCCTACAAAGGCTACCATCAAATTGCCATGCATCCGAAGGACCAAGACAAAACTGCATTCCTCACCCCAAGAGGAACCTATTGCTATAAGGTTATGCCTTTCGGGCTGAAGAATGCAAGGACAACTTACCAAAGACTAGTCACTGCCATGTTGAAGGAGCAACCTGGCTGTACTATGGAAGTGTACATTGACGATATGGTGGTCAAGTCCAAAGAAGAGCAAACTCATCTAGCCGATTTGGAAGAGACATTCGGCATTCTACGCAAATACAAAATGAAGCTGAACGCTTCCAAATGTGCATTTGGGATCAGATCCGGCAAATTCCTTGGCTACATTGTCAACCACCGCGGAAACGAAGCCAACCCGAGGCAAATCACAGCAATTCTAGAACTCGGCTCTCATCGGTCGGTCAAAGAGGTTCAAAAGCTGATGGGGATGGCCACCGCACTCAACAGGTTCATCAGTCGTTCCACAGATCGCTGCCGACAATTCTTTCATACCCTTTGGCAGGGTAAAGCTTTTGAATGGACCCCCGAGTGCGAAGCCTCTTTGAACAATTTGAAGACTTACCTCTGATCAGTTCCACTCTTGACAACACCTTCGATAGATGATCCGCTCATTTTATATCTGGCAGTTTCCGACCGGGCCTTAAGCGCCGTACTGTTAAAGGAAGAACTTGGGGAGCAGCGGCCATTTTATTATGTGAGCAAAGCAATGGTTGACACCGAAACACGTTACCTTCCGTTGGAAAAACTTGTCATTGCTCTTGTCATGGCAGCAAGAAAACTAATGCATTACTTTCAGGGCCATACCATTAGGGTACTAACGGACTACCCCCTCCGGTCAGTACTTCGTAGTGCAGAAGCATCAGGGCGCATTTCAAAGTGGGCTCCCGAAATCGGCCAGTACGATATTCAATTTCTGCCTAGGACCTCAATCAAGAGGCAAGTGCTCGCCGACTTTGTGGTCGAATTCACTAGAGGCCTCGCTGACTTTAAGTATTATCAAATTCAACCTAAGCCGAACTGGAGAATTTATGTTGGGGACATTTGGCAATTGTATTGTGATGGATCGTCCAACCAACATGGCAGTGGGGCAGGCGTAGTGATCATGGCTCCCGACGGGGCAATAATCAACCAGGCTGTCAAACTGGGCTTCGAAGCATCGAACAATAAGGCCGAATACGAAGCATTGTTAACCAGCTTACGGAATGCACTTCTCCTTGGTGCTCGGCGTCTGCTTATCTTCTGCGACTCAAAGCTAGTCATCAACTAATTGAAAGGGCAATATGCAGCCAAAAATGACCGTATAGCGGCTTACATGAAAACGGCGAATTCTTTGCTAGCAAAATTCGACCATCATGAACTAAATCAAATAACCCGAGATCAGAACACACACGCCGAAGCCCTGGCTTGCCTAGCCTCTGCCATCAACTCAAAAATTAAACGGACAATTGAAGTAGGATTCATCCCTAAGCCGAGCATTGCCCCCTCAGAGTCAAGTCAAATCAATATCATAGAATCAGGTCTAAGTTGGATGCACCCTATCACTACATTTCTACCTTCCGAACAGCTCCCGACGAACAAGAAAGAAATGCACAAACTGCGAAACAAAGCCCTGCGATATTACCTAGATCCACAAGGAAAGCTCTACAAAAAATCCCTTTCTGGTCCATACCTAGAATGGGTTCATTCGAATAAAGTCGAAGAACTCTTGACTAAAATACATGAAGGTAGTTGCGGTGCCCATTCTGGTAGGCGTTCTTTAGCTCATCGAGCTGTAACACAGGGGTACTACTGGCCGACCATGAGAGCTGATACTGAGTGTTACGTCAAGAAATGCGAACATTGCCAGAAGTTTTCCTCTTTAACCCATTTGCCTGCTGATGAGTTGAGCTCAATCACCAGCTCTTGGCTGTTTGCTTAATGGGGGCTTGACATCATCAGGCCATTAGCACGGGCCCCAGGGAACAAGCGATTCTTGATACTCACGACAGATTACTTCACAAAATGGGTTGAAGCAGAGGCACTAACACACATTCGAGATATTGATGTTAGGCGTTTTGTATGGAAGAATATCATAACACGATTCGGCATTCCAAGAGCACTCATTTCAGACAACGGCATCAAGTTTGATTATGGACTCTACCAAGAATTATGCAGCACGTATGGTATTCGACCCTATTTGTAACGACCCCAAAATCTGTAACTGAAATTGCTTTTATGTTCTTGTGAGTTAAGGCATTTTAATTTGATGATATATGTTCAAATTGAGGAATTATCTGTTGAGTCACAGCTTTAAAAATTGGAATTACCGACCTTTATGGGTTCAGAAATCAACATTGAGTGCTCGGGTATGTTAATGAGAATTTTTAGAGCTATTTGGGAAAACTAATTAGAAATTTAATTCGTTTGATCTGTTAATACATGTTTGGGTGGCTAACTTTGTACTATAAATTGAAGGCCTTAGAGGCTTCAGAAACCGGAACATAAGATATATTCATTATCAGCATAATTTTTAGAGTCATCTAGAAGGTTTAATCGAAACTTGATTTCGTACGATTCGTAAGGCCATGTTTGGCTTCCCCTTGTGTAAGCTTGTGTGTGATGGATTTATATATATATATATCTATATGTAGAGATATGCCATATGAGTGGGGGAACTCATCTTTTGAAGACAAAAGAAATATCTGAAGGAGAAAGAGAGAGAGAGAATGGGAGCTCACCATTGTTGGGAGCTTGAAGATAGCTTGAAGAAATTGAAGAGGGATGTGGAAGATCAACCATGGAAGCTTGGGAAATGGAAGAGGTTCAAGGAAAAAACATGGATTTTGGTTAAGGTGTGTGACTCTAATTATTATCTTTGTAGAGAACTCATTCACCTTAAAGAATTTAGGATTAAATGGAAGATTTGATATGTAAATGAATTAGAATTGTTTGATTGAAGAGTTAACTTCTTTATATTTGTTATCTTGAGGTTGATTAGGAGAAGATGAATTCCACTCTTGAAGTTTTGCATAGTTAGCCATATATGTGAAGGAAGATATATGTAAATATGAAAGAAGTGAGCTTGAATTCCAAACCATGGCTATTTTATGGTTTTGGTGTTCTAATTCTTACCCTTGTTTGTGTGCTTGGGAATTGAGTAGTACCCGATTTAGTGACGACTGTCCACTTTCTGTTTACCGATTTGTACTGTTTCTTCATCTGAGCCATTTTTCTCTCGATTCCTTTTATCTTCTGTGGCATGGATTATGACTTATTAAAGACTAATGAGTTTAGTACCGATATGACTACTGATTAAAAAGTAAAGTAAGGGATTGGATACGTTCTTATAATGCTCTGCGCATTGTGTTGTAGGTCCAGACGAGGACATTGTACCATTACTACTGGGAGCCGGTCTCTGTGAGTAATAGTAGTGTAACGTTACGTTTTACTTACTTCTATGATCATAATTTATGTATTGTTGTTTGTGAATGGCCTATTCCATCGATATTGTGCTTTGATTAAGTTAATAGATATGTTTGAATAATGGCATTGATATGGACCAAAGGTCATTCTATCCCTATTAATCGAAGTGGGCCCGAGGCCATTATGATGTGAATGGTGTTCTGATGAATCTGGAGTTATTCTGTTCTGTTTATTCGTTCCGTTTATGCTATGACATGATATGAATTGTTCGGTCTTTAAAACCTAATGATTTCTGCTATGGAACAAAGTGTTGTACGGAACTAAGTGCTGCAGTGCGAGTCACCTCTAGAATCCGTGCGAGACACCTCTTAAATCCATACATATGTGAACTGGGCCTATGGCCGTTCTGTATCTGTTAGGCCTATGGCCGTTCTGTATCTGTTAGGCCTATGGCCGTTCTATATCTGTTAAGGCCTATGGTCGTTCTGCATTATCTGTGGGCCAGAGGCCGTTCTGTAATATCTGTTAGGCCAAAGGCCGTTCTGCATTATCTGTGGGCCAGAGGCCGTTCTGTAAGATCTGTGGGGTAAAAGCCGTTCTGTATTATATATAGGCCTAAGGCCGTTTTGTATTCTGTATGGGCTTAAAACCAGTCTGTAGTATATGTGAGCTTAAGACCCGTATATAGTTTGGTATCTGTCTATTTATTTTATCCAAGGTTTTGCTTATTCAACTAACCTCCTTACATTGCTATTATTCACTGAGCTTTGCTCACTCCATTTTTGTGTATTTATGTAGGTGAGCCATCGGAGATTAACACTAGAATGGTTGAGGTCTACCTGTCTGCCGAACCGCCTGGGGTACGCCTCTGAGTTGAGGCCTTAAGTTGTGTTGGGAGTCTTGTAAACTATTAAGTCTTATGTAAGTGGGTGTGAGATCTATATAAATGCTGTGAATGTATATGTAACTTTGGAAATGTATTTAAATGCTTATATCCGATTAAACCATCATGTATGCACAAGCTCAATGGATATTGTCTTTTATTGATTTTGCTTCCGCTTAAGGCCCCGTATGTGGTTAAGTATTATTCTAAAATTCTGTTTTAAGGCCTACGTACAGGCCGGTCATGAACCAAACTTTTAGGGGCGGGTTTGGGTCGTGACACTATTTCTCCACCCCGGCTTATCCACAAAGCAATGGTTAAGCAGAAGCCTCCAACAAAGCCATCGTGGATGGCATCAAGAAGAGGCTGGAGAAAGCTGAAGGCAGACGGGTCGAAGAATTGTCGAGTGTATTGTGGGCTCATCGCACTACTCCGAGGCGATCCATTGGGGAAACGCCGTTTGCTTTATGCTTCAGAACCCAGGCAATCACGCGAGTGTGATTTAGCTTGTATCTCTCACCCTTTCTACGGGTTACGTAGTTTGGCTTGCATCTTTCACCCTTATCACACGAGTGTGATTTGGCTTGTATCTCTCATCCTTTCTACGTGTTGCGTAGTTTGGCTTGCATTTTCCACCCTTATCACACGAGTGTGATTTGGCTTGTACCCCCTTACCTTTTCTGTGCGAATCGTAGTTTGGCTTGCACCCTTTACCCTTTCTACGCGAAGCGTGGCTTGGCATGGAGCTTTTACCCTGCGTGAAGCGTGGCTTGGCGTGGAGCTTTTACCTTTTCTGTGCGAAACATAGTTTGTCTTACACCCTCCACCTTTTTTGCGCGAGGCGTGGCTTGGCATGGAGCTTTTACCCTTTCTGCGTGAAGCGTAGTTTGGCTTGTACCCTTTATACCCTCTCTGCATGATACGTAGTTTGGCTTGCCCCTTTTTACCCCTTTTTGAGTGGAACGCGTTAGGTTATTGATTTTACCTGGTTACAACCTTCCCTCTCTCTGTATGAGATACGGTTAGATACGCTTGTTAGTTACACCGTCTTTTCTCCTTTCACGTGAAACATGTTTGGAATTGCTGTTTGCTTACTCCTTTCTGTAAGAGGCATGGCTGGATTTATTTTGATTTAAGCTCGAGGCTTGTTTTATTCATATGCTATCATCTTGTTATTATTCATTGCATTGTCTTGTATGATCATGGATTTTCAAAAATAATCGACTTCGCAAAGCATGTAAGTCTAACTTCCAATTGCATTTTTGAGCATATCATTTGCATCATGCCCTTGAACTACGCTGGTTTGACTCTTTGTAAAGTGATACGTAGGCAACTCTCTGGTTCAACCAATTGCATTTACATTTTGTTTGTTCCCCCAAGTCTTACGGCCTTGTCAAATGGGTTGCCTTCGGGCTTTGACATTCACTCACGTCATTTCATGACTTTGAGCTCTATCAAAGAGGGGCAAACTATAGCTGGCTTTTCGTGCTCCTCAGAGGGGTTTATTCTCCTCGGGTATGATAGCCTTACAATTCGGACTCCCGTGGTTCGGAATCTGGTAATGTGAAATAGAAAAACAAATGAGAGTCCAAATCCAGAAAATCTTAGAAAATCCATTAATCATCAAAGATGCCAAAAATGGACTGCATTGCCAGATTTCAGAGTCGCCACCTAAATATTTATGAGAAATTTAGGAAACCCATGACTCGTGCTAGAGGCCACTTGTCTGTCATAACCAAAGTGTCTTGGCTCGAGAACTTAGGTATGAGAGGGAAACGTCATGAATTGAGCACTCCACTCACCCAATCACAGATCGGCCTATACTAATCATGATGTGAATTTTATCAGAATTATATGTTCTTGTTTTGATTATTATGCTAATATTACTATGTGAGGCATACAAGTATAAACTGTTTCGCTTGCTTTGGAAATGACTTGACTTTATGTGATTTTTAAAAGAGTTTTGAGTGTACATAACTCAAAAGGAAAGAAATAAGCTCATACGTACATTTGATCGAAATCATTCCAATTGCAAGTAAAATAACCTTCATTCACAGGCATTCAAACAGTTTATTTCAAGTAAGCATGTAGCCTCATGGTAAGATGCTAAGCATGGCAACAATCACACACATGAATATGCTAAAGCAAAAATACTCACCTAGTACTCCGAGGCAAGCCAAAGAAAAGAAAACAATTAGAAAAATGCATGACCCTAACAATGCACATGACTAATGCAACACATACAAGAATGCAACTATTAGGTTCGGATGATTAACATGTCATATGAATTAACTCAAAGCATGGGGTAACGCACGTATTTAAACAAGTAGAAAATGACAATGATATTAAATAATGAAGAACTGAACCGTAATGCATGTAAAAATGGATGCAAAGCATAGCAATGATATGAAACGAAAACATGATACTATATGCAACCACGGTAAGCATATAAATAAAAGGGAGAAAGAAATGGGGATTGGAAGACGTACAAATATTACAAATTTTCCCTCGCACAAGAGGGTCCCATTAAATGTCCTAATTAACTAATTATTACAAACACAAATGAATGAACTAATTAATTATTGCAAACTCGAATGAATGCAACTAATTAATTACAAATTATTACAAATATAAATATTAAAGCTACTAATCTAATGGACTTAAACGGGAGACGAGGAACCACATGTACGCAATCGAGAACATCCTCTAGAAACCTCTCTGTTTGCTGCTAGAACTAACTCTGTTTACAGTCAAAAAAATTGTTCTATTTTGGCCTCAGAATCTGCTCTGTTCTGCTGTAAAAATGTCACTACCATATAAAATGGGTGGCCGACCGGCCTGATAAGATGGCCAGCCATTCAGAATAAGGGTCAGCCAGCCACTACTTCTGAGGAATACCCTACTGCAACAGAACAAAAATAGAGCAAGACAGAGTGTTTCCAAGAGATGTTTATCCTCTCTGCCCTTCCCTATCATGAAGATGATCAAGGGAGGAGTAGATTTGATTCTCAAATCATCAATTGTTGCAAATTTGTTGCGTGATGATCTTAGAAATGATAGGACAAGAGCTCAATAAACGCGACAAAAGACAAAACATTACATTCTCTCTATCATGGAGTTAGCTCAAGGAAGGGGGTAGACTTGCCTCATGAATCATCAAACATCACAACAATAGTATGCAATGGTTCTAGAAGCAACAGATTCAGTATACCAACTGAACCTAACTAATTTTATTATCTTTTTACCTCTTTTATTTTGATTTTATTAGCCTTTTTACTTTACCTTTCCATTTTCATTATCTTTTCTTCCTTTTTGTCTAAAGGTAATGATTACGTTCACTAAGTCCAAAGCAATAAAGATTAGCAAACATGACTTAACCCAAGAAATGAGCTCTTCGAGCCCTTTTCTATGGGGGAAACTACAAAGAAAAAATCAAACCCATTTACAAGCGATAATGAATTCAAAGTCAAACCCAAAAAGAGCAATAATGAGTAGTCAAACCCAAAAAGAGCGATAATGACTGGTCAAACCCAGAAAGAGCAATAATGACTCCGAATCCAAACTCGATAATGAGCTACAATGAGTCTTCCCTTTATGATTTCCAAGAGTCTAAATAGAAAATTAGTCCCTTAGAAGTGATGCACCGGCGATAAAGGAAAGTATCAAATAAATGAGGGAGGTTGCAGAGTGCAAATAAAAAGTGGATGATTATAATATACATGAAAGCTATAAAAAGAGAAAGAAGAGACTATCAACTCAAATGGATTAGAAGTTATGGCCTATATACCAAATCCATGAGGACTTACAACAACATAAGTATAATATTCAAAGCATAAATTAAATAAACACTTAAAACAGTCCCTAAACTCAAAAAATAGTGGACAAAATCAAAAGAAACAAAGTAGAAAAGGCAAAGCAACAAGCTATGGAACAAGGCCTAAGGAAAGGTGTCTAACCCCTCCTCCTTTTGTGACTTTAAATCACATATTTCAGGCCTTAAAACAATTTGAAAACAGTAAGTAAATACAAGAGAGAGAGAGAGAGAGAGAGAGAGAGAGAGAGAGAGAGAGAGAGAAGATGGTGAAAGAGTTCAAAGATTGCCCCTTGAAAGAAAGGAAGAGCTTCCTAGTTAACAAACCACAAGCTAAACACTCTCAAGGAGCTAAAATTGTGTTCAAGAATCTCAGCAAAAGCCTCAAGTTCAAGCTTAGAAGGTGTATGTATAGTGTATGTATATTGCAAGAGAGGAGGGAAGTGTATTGGACAAGCTATGGCTCTTTGGAAAATTTTTCTAACCCCAAACCATGACGAGAGGCCTTGTATTTATAGACAAAAGGCTTCTCACGTCGGAAATATTAGCAAAGGGACAGTTGGCGTAAGGTATGCACATGGGGACAGTTTGCTGCTGTAAAATATCTGCTTGTGCTAAACATAGACGGCCGGCCATGAGGATATACGTCCGGTCTACTAAAAATGGCCTGCCGACCATGTACTGACCAACTATTCTTTGAGTGGTTAGGCTAGAAAAAAATAAGGTTTTGGTCCAAAGGGGGTGCAAGGTTTAGGTTTTAAAGCTTGAAACCAAACCCTTTTGTTGAAGAAATTGAACGATTGTACAGCGTAACATTTCACTATCAAGTGTTCAGAGTGAGGTGCCCAAGTCTTAAGGGCGGTTAAAATGGGGTGTCTACAGACTCCACCCAAATGACTTGGCGGTAAAAGTGTTTTGAATGGAGCACGAAAGCTCAATGGGTGTTACTTGTCAAAGCTCCCAAGCTATTTTGTGATTTGGAAGTGAATGTCCATTTTTTTGTACTCAAGGACTATCCTTGAAAATGTGTATGTCACTAGGGCATTACACTTTTGAGTTCTCTTTCTCCTTGAACTGTTATTGTCTTTAAGTGTATGTTAATGAAGATGTAATTCACTAGGGATGGTTCAATGGGAGAGAGATCATTTTGAGTAAAAGAGTATGTTCTTTATAGTGTTCATTATAATGGTTGGGATTATTAAATGCTTTTAATTACAAAAATGAAGGATAAATTTAGGGGCTATACAACTTGGTATCAGTGCTAACCAGGTTTGAATACCTTGAACTCATGAGAGTGGCTTTGCCACAATGGGTTTATCATGTTAGAATGGGACGTTAGCCTTGTATGCTTTATGTGTATATGTGACTATGTGAGTATGGAGCTAAGCTCCTAGGATTCAACTTGTGCCTATTGCATTCTTTGAAATCCTTTTGGAAAGGCACATGATCAATGCTTTTTTCCATTTGGAGGTCCTTGAGTGCCATGGCACTAGTTATTATCTTAGGGAAGTAACTCGCATGTGCACTATAGGAAGGGCCATTTTAATCCGATCTGCGGGGGCTAGCCCATACCTGCCCAAATAGGGCGGATTCTATCTGCCCTAACACTTATGTGGGGCAGGGGTGGATTATGTTTTGGTTACCTGCAACGAGTGTGGGTACCGTTTCCCCTGATCCAAACCCGACCAGATATAATTAATAATATATGTATATATATAATTTAATTAGATATAAGAAAATAATATAAAAAGTCTGTGATTTTGTTTAAATATAAATAAATAATAATCTTAAAAGTCTCACTGTTTATATATATATATAAATTAAAAAAAAATTAGTGTTCTAAGAATTTAAATGGTTCTTAATTTTTTTGACTATTGAAATGTGGTCGGATATCCGCGAAAGCAGGGATGAGGTTGAAAAATTCCACCCGTAGCAAGGTGGGGCAGGGGCAGGGGCGGCAGCGGGGATGGAGTTTGTCGGCGAGGAATGGCAAATCCATCCCAAACCCGCCTCGTGGCCATCCCTAGTGCTCTATGTGACTATGTGCTTATGTGGTTTGCCTTATATGAAGTAGATACATGAGTAGGTTCATGATTATGCGTGTGTGACGTGTGAAGTGACATGTGGACATGTGCATTGTGAATTTAATCTTATACCTACTTTCATATAGGATGTTTAGATGTGGCAGAAGTCATCGTAGACCTTGCCAGAATGATCAGGGTATTCCCGCCCAACACGATATTTTTCTCTAAGAAGAGGGGGTCAAACAAAGTAACGTGGCCACACCTCCGGCCCAAGATGCGATGGGGGCATTGGCCCAAGAAATGGTTGGGGCTCTAAGGAAGTCCATGGATATACTTAGAGCTGAGCAAGCGACTAGGGCATTAGAGGGAGAGACTAAAGTCACCTTTTTAAAGAAGGAGTTTTTCTGCTCTAACACTGCCTAGTACAGTGGCAGACCAGATCCCATGAAGGCCGATGAATGGCTAGAACAGATCACCAAATCCTTTGAGATAGAGCTAGCAGCTTCCTAGTTGAAAAGGAAAGTTGGTCAATGTGGAAGACTAATAAGAATTGAGTTGAGCACACTTGGAAGATATCCACTCACGCCTTCCAGGAGAAGTTTTACCTCCCATTGCTAAGGAGAGGTTGAGGAGACAATTCAAGGACCTAAGACAGCTTGACGCCCCTATAGCCGAGTTTGAGGCCACCTTTACTAGTCTATCTAGCTTTGCACCCGAGCTTGTGGCGATCGAGAAACACCGACTTTTGGAGTTTGAGAAGAGGTTGAGGCCCAAGATCTTGATGAACGTAGTGGGCAATATGACTAGGCAATATGACCAGCTTGTTGAAGCCGTGGCACATGTTAAGATTATGATAAAGGCGAAGGAGGCGAGGCAAAAGCTTAAGAGGTTGAGTTACATGGAATCCTGAGCAGGATCTTCCAAGAAATTGAGAGGTTCATCTTCTTTTGAGTCTTTGCCCCAATAAGCCAAATCTTCAGGTTCTGTTTCTATAAGTAGTTCGAGGAACACAAGATAGAGTCATATTACTTGTTTTAGATGTGGCCAGTAGGGCCACAAGGCTTCTAAGTGCAACTAGGGTTTTAGTCAACAACAATTGTCTTGTTCTCAGAGCCAATCTCAAGATAGAGGACAGTCACCCACATGCTATCAATGCAGACAAATGGGGCATATGAAGAGGTTTTACCCACAGTTAGTCGAGATGGCTAGTGCTTTAGGGTCCTAACAATCGAGAAGACTTTAGGTAGGCCAGGGATAGAGGCAAACTTATTAGCCAGTTCAATCTGGACAGACATCTAGAGCATTGTACGGGGCCACTTCTGCACAGTTGATGCAGTAGGCCTATGTTTCGAGGAGTGACCAGGGTGAGCAGAGACCACTTGGGAGAGTGTACGCCATCATGACATCTAATCAGTCATCTGGACCATCTATAGTGAGAGGTACATATCTTGTCTTCAATAGTTAGGCCAATGTGTTGATAGAAATAGGAGCATCTCACTCATTCATATCATCTACATTTGTAACTATTCTAGGGTTAGATATTGGCCAATTAGAGTCTCCGCTCATAGTAGAGTCACCGGTTGAGGGTAAAGTTATCTTGAATCAGGTATGTCGTGGTTGTGAGATTGAGGTTATCGATCACCGACTCTCTTTTGACTTCATTGTATTGGATATGTCAGGTTTTAATGTCAACATAGGTGTGAATTGGTTGTCTTCCTACCACGCCACCATAGATTGTCACCGTAAAAGGGTTACCGTGTGTACATCGAATGTGGATTGTTTTATTTTCTGGGGGATCAAAACGATAGCTTGTTACCGCCGTTGTATGACCTACAAGGTCGAGGCGAACTTAGTTTTCCTCCTTGCAATCACGCTTGCCGAGAAGGGTAGCATAGTTCGGGGTATTCTTCCTATAGTAGTTTGCAAATACCCAAATGTTTCTAGAAGATCTCACTGAATTACCACCTCACCGTGTCGTCGAGTTTTCCATTGACTTAGTGCCTGGCACGACACCTATCTACATGTCACCTTGCACCGGCCGAATTGCTCGTCTTGAAAGAGCAGTTGCAAGAATTATTAGACAAGGGCTTTATATGCTTTAGCACTTCTCTATGGAAAACACTGACTCTCTTTGCTAAAAAGAAGGATGGTTCATGGTAGTTATGCATTGATCACTACAAGTTTAATAGGGTCACAATCAAGAACAAGTACTAGTTGCCTAGAATTGATGACCTTTTCGACCAACTTAAGGGTTCTTGATGTTTTTCAAAAATTGACCTAAGGTCAAACTATCATCAATTACGAGTGAAGGATGAGGACATTTCAAAGACGGCCTTACATACTCGATATGGCCACTATGAGTTCCTCGTCATGCCATTTGATTTAACCAATGCCCTTGCCACTTTCATGGACTTGATGAATCTAGTCTTCGTAGAGTATCTTGATAAATTTGTAATGGTCTTTGTGGATGACATCTTGATCTACTCACCTTGTGAGCACGAAGAGCACCTCCATATTGTCCTACAAGTGCCTATGGAGCACTGATTGTACGCTAAGTACAAGAAGTGTGAATTCTAGCTTTTTTAGGTGAAGTTTTTGCGTCATGTTGTTTCTAGGGATGGGTTACTGTGGATTCTTCAAAAATAAAGGTAGTGCGGAAGTGAGAGCGACCTAAGAATGCCTTTGAGATCCGTAGCTTCTTGGGTCTCACAGGTTACTATAGATGATTCGTGAGGGACTTCTCTACTTTAGCGTCACCTTTGACTAGGTTGACTAGAAAATGGGTGAAGTTTGTTTGGAGTGAAAGGCATGTGAGAGAGATCTTTCCGATAAATGAAGACTAGATTAATGATCGCATCAAGTCTCATTACCTCGGAGAAAGGTTTATGTTTTATCGTTTATTGTGATGCCTCTAGGAAAGGTTTGGGATGTGTCTTGATGCAAGAGGGTAAGGTTATGGCATATGGTTTGCATCAATTGAAAACTCATGAGAAGAACTACCCAACTCATGGCTTAGAACTAGTCGAGGTTATTTTTGCCCTAAAAACTTTGGAGGCCCTACTTGTACGGAGAGAAGTTTGATGTGTTCTCAAATTACAAGAGTCTCAAGTATCTGTTCTCTCAGAAAGATTTGAATCTGCGTTAGAGGAGGTGGATGGAGTTGATGAAAGATTATAATTTTGAGTTGCACTATTGCCTGGGAAAGGCCAACGTAATGGCCGATGCTTTGAGTAGGAAGTCAATGAATACCATAGCTAGTTTTGCCATTACAGAGTGAGAGATATTGGGCGACATTGGTGAGTTTGACTTGTATCTTGGCGAGTCTACGAAGCATGCCACTTTATTCACAGTCATTGCATAGCCTACACTTGTCACACGGGTTATAGAAGCACAATAGAATGATCCGAAAGTGGAGACAATCTGAGAGATAATCTCCAATGTAAGATAAGGGTTTGATTATACACTCTAATTTGAGTGTCCAGTATTTAAACTGCCTATTTGTGTTAGAATCCTATAGATATGAAGTATTTTAGGAGTTCCACCATTCTCGCCTTGCGGTGTATCTGGGAGACACAAAAATGTACCATGATCTTAGTCACCAATTTTGGTGGAGGGATATGAAGTGAGATATGGCCTTATTCATGTCTAAGTGTCTAACATGTCAATAAGTTATGGCAAAACACCAAAAGCCAGCCGGGTTGTTGTAACCCCTACCGATAGTTGAGTGGAAGTAGGAGCACATCACTATGGACTTTGTTTCGGGCCTTCCTAGAACACAAAGAGGTAATGACATGGTTTGGGTCATCGTGGATCGACTGACTAAGTCGGCTCATTTTCTTGCTATATGTATGGGGGGATTCAGTTGACTACTTGACCTAGCTTTATGTTAGAGAGATTGTCCGACTTCATAGGGTTTCGATAAGCACTATCTTGAATAGAGACCCTCGTTTTATCGCTCAGTTATGACACAGTCTACAGAGTGTTATGGGTACTCAACTAACTTTTAACACTGCTTATTACCTTCAAACTAACTATTAGTTTGACCACACTATCTAAATTTTAGAAGACATATTGAGAGCTTGTATTTTAGACTTCAAGGGTTCTTGGGAGAGGCACTTGCCTCTAGCGGAGTTTGTTTACAATAATAGTTACCAAGCTAGCATTGGGATGGAACCTTTCGATGCCCTCTATAAGCATCCTTGTAGATCATTGATATGTTAGACCGAGGTAAGGGACTCACCCATGCTTAGATCCGAGTTAGTTCATGAGACCACCGAGAAGGTGGCTCTCATTCAAGTGAGATTGATTACATCTTAAAGCCAACAGAAAAGCTATGCCGACCGGAGGAGGAGAACTCTATCTTTTGAGGTTAGTGGTCATGTGTTTTTGAAGATATCGCCTAAAAAGGGTTTGGTGAGATTTGGTCAGAGTGGAAAATTGTCGCCTAGATTTATTAGTCCCTTCGACATCATAGAATGGGTGGAAGAAGTAGCCTATCGCCTTGCTTTACCACCACAACTTTTTAGGGAACATGATGTATTCCATGTCTCTACGCTTCACAAGTATGAACTCGATCCTTCTCATGTCTTGGATTGGACAAGCCTTGAGATGGATAAGAACGCCTTTTATGAGGAAAGACCGATAAAGATGTTAGATTCTAGAGAGCAAGTTTTGAGGGGCAAAACCATTCCTCTAGTTAAGGTGTTGTTGCATCATCCCATGGTAGAAGATGCTACTTGGGAGCGTGAAGTCAAAGTCCGTGAGAAGTACCCAGATTTGTTTAATGATGTGTAAATTCACTATTTTGTTGCTTTCCTTATGACATGTATATGGTACATGTGAATGGGTGAAAAAGATAGTAATGTTTTTCTTGACGTCTAGACTTTAACGTTCCCATTTGAATTGAAATTTTGATTTCTTGTCCTCATTCGATGGTTCTATGGTTGTTGATTGTTGTTGTTATCATTGTTGTCATCATGGATGTTGATATGGTTGTTGTTGAAAGGAGTAGCAAAATTTCGGGAAAGAAATTCTTTAAGGGGGAAAGGTCGTAACATCTTAAATTCTATAAGCCCGTTCAAGTGGTGGTGTTACCGCTCGAGCAAGGAATTGAGACTTCTAGTATTCTTTCTACAAGTCGTGAGTTAAGGGAGACCGCTCGAGTGGTTAATTGACCGCTTAAGAATAGAAGTGTGGCCACCAGTACTTTTCATTCTAAACCTGCAATTTTTTGGAAGCTCGTGTTTACCGCTCGAACAGTGGAAAGATTGCTCAAGCGGTCTATTTGGAGCAACCAACTTAAAAAAATGACTTTTTCTCTCTTTTTTTCCTCACTTTTTCATATCCCCTCTCTCTCTCTCTCTCTCTCTCTCTCTCTCTAACACCTATTCTGAAAAACCCCAGCCCCAAACACTTAATTTCCTCTGGTTTTACCAAAGATCTCTTCAAAACCTTGTTTTCTCCAATTGGATCACATTTTTATCAAGTTTTCTTGTTGGGTCTTCAAATCCTAACTTCCATTTTCGAGGTAGAGGTACTTTTAATTTGGTATATCTATGATTTGAGGTATATATGTAGTATTTTTTTTAGTTATGGTGATGTATGAGATGATTTTGTCATATAAAATGGGTTTCATAAACAAAAAGGGGCTTATACCTAATTTTTGGGAAATATTATGAATATCTATTGTTGATTATTGATGTTGATGATGAATATTGGTTTTAGGGATGGCCATCTTAATCCGATCTGCAGGGGTCTGCCATACCCACGCAGAATGGGGTGAATTTTACCTAACCCGATACTTATGTGGAGTGGGGATAGATTATATTTTGGTCACCTGCAACAGGGGCGAGGCGGGGGAGGGTATCACCTCCCCTGATCCAAACCCGACCCGGTATAATTAAAAATATATAAATAAATAATATATATTTATATATAATATAATTGGATATAAGAAAGAAATACCAAAAGTCTATGGTTCTGTTTAAATATAAATAAATAATATTCCTAAAAGTCTCACTGTTTATATATATATATGGAAACAAGTGAAATTATTTAGTATATTAAGAATTTAAATGGTTCTCAATTTTTTTGACTATTTTAAATGTGGTCGGGGTATTCACGGGTATCGGAAAAGCCCAAATTTCTCAAAAACCCTAGCTTTTAAATTTGATTTAATATTGGTGCTTGGTTCAATTGACTCTCAAATCTTGAAAATTGGGTGAATGATCATGGCAAAGGTGTTGAGACACGAGATTTTTGAACTTTCTTGGATACACGTATTGAGATTGATGAATGTTGAAATTGTAGATTTGAGAATTAGAGAAATTCCTTTTGTTGTTGGCATTGTTAAATCTTGCTTATAAATTGAATAAACCTTAGGTAAATTGGATTTGAAAACTCATGCATCATGTGCATTATAACTTTCTGATGTAATCCTACAATCTTGTGACTAAATGTTGGAAGGGGGTAAATAGCATATGAGTTCGGGTAGTTGAGTCGGGTTCTGGAAATGGTTGTGTGTTGTATTGGTACCCGCGTAGGGAGTCAAGGTGCCCAATTGCCCTGTCTTGAGCTTATCACTGGGCGAATGTAGGAAAAAGTTTTTGGGTGTCTATGAGCCCGCCGTTTTAGGAGTCGATAAATGTGAAAAAACATGGTTTTGGGTGTCCACGAGCCTGCTGTTTTAGGAGTTGACAAATGTGGAAATGAAAGGTTTTGGGTGCCCATTTCCTTGCCATTTTTAGAGTTGACAAATGTGGGAATAATTTCCATATATAAATCTATATACGTATGTTTGGTTTCATGGCTCTTGCTTGGAACATCATAGCGTATTTACCATCCCATCATTATGGATGAATTTTTAAATGGAAATTGTGCATTGAGCATTATAAATTTTAAAAGAAAAAATATGGATTTTATTATAGCATGGGCATAACTTGATCATATGCATCTCGATTATTTATATATCTTGTTAATAGTATTCTTACTAGGCATTAGCTTACTCCAAACTAACAACATTTCAGGAACTAATGTTATGACTCCACCCAAATGACTTGGCAGTGGAAGTGTTTTGAATGGAGTATGAAAGCTTAATGGGTGTTACTTGTCAAAGCTCCGAAGCTATTTTGTGATTTGGGACTGAATGTCCATTTTTTTTTTTGTAATCAAGGACTATCCTCGAAATGTGTACACCACTAGGGCATACTTTTGAATTCTCTTACTCCTTGAACTGTTATTATTTGTAAGTGTATGTTAATGAAACAATGATGTAATTCACTGGGGATAGTTCAATGGGAGAGAGATCATTTTGAGTAAAAGACCATGTTCTTTATGGTATTCATTTTAATGGTTGGGATTATTAAATGGTTTTAATTACAAAAAAGGAGGATATATTTAGGGGTGCTACAATATATATTT
Source organism: Camellia japonica (assembly GCA_030407325.1). NCBI lineage: Eukaryota > Viridiplantae > Streptophyta > Magnoliopsida > Ericales > Theaceae > Camellia > Camellia japonica. Next base: position 106,436,835 of record JAPPVO010000003.1, read on the forward strand.
TGTAAAAAAGAGATAATAAAATTATTTTTTCATTTATATGACTAATCGATTATTGCTGAAAAAAAAACTAAGTGTTATGTAAATTGCAACTTTAAAGCCCAATATCATGTAAAATATGTGAAACTTACTACTGTACTTTTTTTTCAAATCTCAGAGAAAGTCAATGTAAGTTACTCATTAGTTTTTGTGGTGAATAAACATTTATATTTGATTTAATATGATTGAATAAATTGTAGGAAGGAAGTAACTATTTTATTCCATGCAACTAAACCCATATGGAAATTAGGGTCTTTTAGTCTAATGGTTATATAGCAACACTCTGTAGTGTGAGATTGTGGTTTCAACTCCTATATGGAAGAAGAGTTTGATATCCTTTGTAGTTGTTATTTCTCTCCTAGTATGGGAGTGTAGTGTGAGGTTGTGTTTATTTCTTTTCAAATTTGGGCTTAATGATTGTAATAATGCTTCTAATATTTAAAATTAAATCTCCCATCAATTGAAAAAAATTAAAAATAAAATAAAAACTCAACCCACTTGGAACATAAATGAATATTATTAAATGAAAATTGTTAAATTATATGTTATTTTTAAGGGCCATTCTATCTACACACCACCATTTCTCTCAATATACATTACAACCTAATTTTTTTTTAATTACTATTGTGTCTCTCAACCAAATTACATTTTTGGACAAATTTCTAAAATTCAATATCTTAATACACACCATTACACACCACTAGCCACAACCATCACCAACAACTATCGATCTCGCTGTGAAATGCCATCCCCTTCTTCATCATTGCCACTACTCCATTCCTAGACCCGTTGTTAACCTCCTTCCTAGATTTATTACCTCATTGGCACCGTTTTTGCAATCCTGTCACTGTTCGACCACCTCACTACCAATATCATCGTAGATCCCAATTCTAGCAACCTATGACCACCACATTGCAATTCCTACCTCTAGTGATCTATCACCTTGTAACCACCACATTACAGTTCATATCTCTAGCTACCCATCATATCTCGCGACGCTTGGCTAACCATTTGTGACGCACAACTCTTGTAGCGATATATATATACATATATATAAGGTTTGAAAAAGAATAGAGAAATGGTGACAGTGGGAGGAGGCAACGATGCTGGAGATAGGGTCGACCCTCAAATTTTCGAAGCCCTATATGAAGTCTTAAAATTGGGCACTGTAGCTCGACTTTTCGCGCTCCCTTTTGGAAGGATAAATAGCCCTTACAGTTCGGACTCCACTTGTGTGTTGGTTCTAATTCTGATTTCACAAGTGCAATGTGAAACAGTGGAAACACAAAAAGAGTCTGAATCCGGCAATTTCTTTTGGAAAATCGATGTTTGAATCAAATGCCAAAAATGGATTGCTTTGCTAGATTTCAGAGTCGCCACCTAAATATTTATTTTTGAAAAATTTAGAAAACCCATGACTCGTGCCAAAGGCCATTAGTTCGTTGTTACCAAAGTGTCTTAGTTCTGGAACTTAGGTATGAGAGAAGAAGGTCAATAATTGAACACTCCACTTACCCGATCAAAAATCGGCCTCTACTAATCATGATGTGGTTTTTATTTACAGTATATGCTCTTGTTCTATATGTAACATACAAGTATAGACTAATTTCACGAAAAGTTGGAACGTTTGATTTCATGTTTGTTTTGGAAAAAAAAAATGTTTTGAATATGTATCACTGAAAATGGCTATCTCATATATACATGAATCAAAGTATCCCAATTCAAGTGATTAGCTTTCATCCACAGGCATTCAAACAGATATATCAAATAAGCAGTTAGCCTCATGGTAGTATGTTTTGATATGACAACATTCACACTTATGCAATATGCTAAAGCAAAAATGCTTACCTTAATGTCCGAAGGCGAGTCCAAAAAGAAAGCAAATAGTTAGAAAAAAAATGCATGATCCTAATTTAATGACTAATGCAACACATGCAATGTGCACTTAAGGTTCGGCTACTAGTATGGCATGTGAGTCAATTCAAGGCATGTGATAGAGCATGCATGCAAGTAAGGAGTTTGAATTTGACATTTGAATAATATGATGAGCCGAACTTTTAAGCGTGTAAACGAATGGATGCAAATCATAGAAAATGCTAATTAAACATGATGTCCCTAACCTAACCATCATAAGCAGTGAAATAAAAGGGAGAAAGAATGGAGGTTGGAAGACATGCAACTTATTACATGTTTGTCCTTGCGAAGGAGGGTCCGAATGTCCAAATGTTCGAATAAATAATTATTATAAAACCGAATGAATAATAAATGAAAGGGGCTGTCTAATTTATTACAATAATAATATGCAATGATTACTCGATGCTCAGGAATTACGCTGCCTGCCTTGCTGGGATTTGTTCTATTTCACTCCTAGTTACTGCTTTTGAAAAGTGTATTGTTTTGCAATTTATTGGAGCCTTGCGACCCCAAAACGCGACTTAGTCGAGCCTCAAATAAATCCAATACTTTGTTTTCTTGTGGAAATCTGTTTTTTGTACCTGAGGTGAAATAGTGCAGACAGGGTATTCCTAACCATGTTTGTCCTTTTTTTACCCTTCTCTATCATAAAAATACTCAAGAGAGGGTTGGAATCATCTCCAAAACCATCAATTAGCAAGTTGATTGCTTGATAATCTCGGATACAATGTGGACAATGATCAATAAATGCAATGAATAAACAACCACCCGTCCCTCCTATCATGAAAGTGAATTCAAGAAGGGAAGTAGAGACGCTTCAAGGTTCATCAAGTTATCATGAATTGATGTAAGACAAGCCTTGACATAATAAATTCGGTATAACGTCCGACCAAATTCAATTAATCATATTGGTTCTTTATGTCGATTGTAATCCAATTTTAACCAATTTTATTAGCCTTTTTATTACCTTTCCATTTCTTTATCTTTTCTCCTGTTTGTGCAATGGTGATATTTACGTCCACTAAGTCCAAAACGCAATAAAGAGAAACAAGCATCAACTTAACCCGAAAAACAAATCTTATTTTCTTCAGGGGAAATTACAAAGGAAGAGTCAAACTTATTTACAAGCGATAAGGGATTCCAAGTCAAACTCAAGATGTGCAAGAAGGACTAGCCAAACTCAAAAGAGTAATAATGACTTAGAAAAATCCAAACTTGAGTGATAATGACTTGAAATCCAAACTTGATAATAAGTGATACTGACACTTTCTTTAGTGATTTCCAAGGGTCAATTAGTCCCTTAAAATTAAACACACTGATGAATACAGAGAAATGAAAAATAAAAGATTGTGCTTTAGTATAAGAACATGTATACATTTGGGGTAGTGAACCTCCAAAGAATTTAAACCGTTAAGTATAGAACGTTTTATGCTTTTGGTAGTAAATCCCCTAAGAGATTAAATCAGTAAGCATAGAATGTTGTATACTTTTGGTAATGAACCTCTTAAGCATGAAACGTTTTATGCCTTTGGTAGTGAATCTCCAAAGAGATTAAACCATTAAGCATAGAACGTTTTATACCTTTGGTAATGAACCTCCTAAGCATGAAACGTTTTATGCCTTTGGTAGTGAATCTCCAAAGAGATTAAACCATTAAGCATAGAACGTTTTATACATTTGGTAATGAACCTCCGAAGAGATTAAACCATTAAGCATGGAAGAGTTCATTTCTTATACTTGAACCACAATCTTAATTTTTCACAACTTTTTAATCGAAATAAGCAAAGAATGGAGGGAGGTTGCAGAGATGATTATGCGAAGTTGATTAATTGGTTAGTACAAACAAACTTGATATTTAAAATATAAATCATTGAAATAAATTAAAAGCCCCCTAAATAGCATATAATAGTGTTGAAATTGAGCTATAGAAAGCGAGCAAAATTAAATATGATCAAGTTAGTAAACAAGTAGGAGGAAGGGTGGCTAACCCCTCCACTTTTACAATTTCAAATCACATAATTTAGATGTTGAAAAACAGCCCCAAAAGAATTTGAGAGAAACCTACCACTTTTGCTATTCACCGCCGGAGGTTACTATTCACCGTCGGAGGTACTATTTATCGTCGGGGTTACTATTCATCGCCGGAGGTACTATTCACCGCCGGAGGTTACTATTCATCTGGTGGGGTAAATTATTGAAAGTAATAAATTACAACAGTTTATATATAATATTTAAATTACAGCAGATATGTGAGTGGTGTAGCCTTCCCATTGAAATAGTAAAATAGTATAATAATAATAATAATAAATTACAGCAGATATGTGGGTGGTGCAGCATTCCCGTTGAAACAGTAAAAAAAACAGTTATGAAAAGAAGTAAATGAAGTGTTTAAACAAATTATATTACATTTTTAAATTAAATGAAAATTTACGAAAACTCACATTTTGGGAAAATGATGAATTTTCTAAGTCACAAACTTTCTTTTAATTACTCTCAAGTCTGTGGAATGTGTTCTCAATTCTCATTTCAAAATTTGGAATTACAGCTTTAGTGGTTGATTTTTGAATGGTGTATTGATGAAATGGAAATAAAAATATCAAAGAAAATATTTTATTTTCCCCCTCTTTCTCTCTCAAAAAAACTAATTTTCTTTCTTTCTAATTCTTTTTCTCTCAAACTCTCTCGCCCCACTTCCTTTTTCTCTCTCTGATTAGCCTCCTCATTTTCTTTGCTGGGCCTCTCCCCTTTCTTTTTCCTTTCTTTCCTTTCTCCTTTCGAGCCTCCCTCTTCGTCCTTATATAGGCAAAATATAATATAATAATAACAATAATATAACAAACATAATAATAATATAATAATATAAACATAATAATAATAATATAAATATATATACATATTGTCTAATACCGACATCAAACGAGTTGTTTTTATTATTTTATAATATATATAATATAATATATAAAATACATATAATATATAATTTATACCAAAATACTAAACATATAATATAATAATATAATTATATATAAAATACTAAACATATAATATAATAATATAAATTTTTATTATTTTATTTTATATAAAACACAATATACCAAAAATATGAACAAACACATAAAATTATGAAAAATTACAAAAATACTAAACTAATGAAATATTTAGTATTTTAAAACAATTTGGCCATAATGGTGAAGGTTGGGATTAAAGTTCAAATTCCATCTCTCTTATTGAGGATTCTGTGAGAAACACATTCCACTTGTCATCATCGGGTAATTAAAAGAAAGTGCCTAAGTCTTAGAGCCGGTCAAAATTAAGATGTCTACAGGCATAATACATATTAACAAAATCACCTATAAAAAAAATTATCTCGAAAAGGTGTATGATGTAGGCATTAGGGGTAATGCTACAAAAAGCTAACTTTTGCTAAAAAATTTAAAAAGTCACTAATTTCTTTATTATCAGTTAGAAAAAATCAAATGTCACACCAACATTTTTCACTCACAAAACACTTTTTAATAATTTCCCAAATACATTAGCTTTTTGGCTTCTAAAAAAAAGTTAAAAAGTCACTAAAAATGTCAATCGTAAACTCATATAATGCGAGTCACACCTATAATGAATATGATGCATAAATATAACTTTTTGAGTTAATTTTTAAGAGTATGTTTATTATTGTATACATAATCACAAAATAAATAAATAAATAAATAAATTGTGAATAAATGGTAAGTATTTTTTTTTTTATTAGTAACCACACACAAAATATGCTTGCATATATAATCACCAAAATTACATATTAAAATTTATTTACACAAATTAAGACAAAGAAAATTGTTGCAAAACTCAAAATGCAAAAATCTAGTCATGTGATTTTATAATTAAATAGATTTAATTTACAATAATAAAAATATCACCAATTCTATTAAAAACAATAAGAAAAAATATCAAATAAATATTATTCTTTCATATTTTTAAGAGTAAAATTACGAATCAAATTTATAAATAATTTGTAAGGATCTTTAATTTGAATTATAAAGTTAAATTAATTTATTTGGACCTTTATTTTTTGACTTACTAATCATAAAAGTTAAAATTATTTGAAGATTGCTAAAATTTGATAAAATTAGAGATCTCTAAGCGAGTGTCGTATTTTCTTTGGGCCAGGGTTGGCCCTAGCTAGAGAGAAAGTTGAGAGGGGTGCTAGGAATGGAAAGGGGTTAGCGAGGGGAGGATGTTGACGGTTGATAGCGATAGTGGTGGCAAGTGCTTGCTAGGTTAGGATTAAGATTTGAGATTGGTGAAGGTGAAAGTATTTTGGTATTATTTAAAAATAAATTGTGTGTATTAAAAAAAAATTCAGGAAATTTACGGGCGAGTTGTGATGGACTTAAATACTCATAGTTCATATGTAATTTTTTTTTAATGCAGTAATAAGCCTTAAAATATTTATTTTGCCTTAATATTTTTTAAAAATATAGATGTGTAACGAGTAGGACTTATAAGTAAATAAATTTAGCTAATAAGACCGACTTGTAAGTCTACCAAAATTTAATTGAATATGATGTGAACTGAGAATAACGATGTGCATTGTTTGATGCAACTTATATGCTTATAGCCTTTTTACTCTAAAGAGTCTATGCAAGATTTATAATTTTTTTAGTTATGACTCATGAGATCTTTGATTATGTTTCATGCGGTGTTTGATTATGATTTTTTTTTTTTTAGTCATGACTCAGAAATTATAGAGTTATGTCATTTTCTTCTTTAATTGTAAGGTAAATATGATACAAATTACAAATAAATAAAATAATCACAAAATAATTACACTACATATAAGAATCTTTTCCAATGCAACTTTGATAGACAAAAAAATATTTGTACCAAACACATGAATCCACTTGCAGGATGGATACAAGGCACTTGCACCATCATAAAAATGCATTTATTTCTTCACTACTCCATTGAAATGCAATTTTCTCTAATTTAATTAGAAAAAAATAATTTAAATTTAAATAAACTATATAAAAAAAATTAGTTTGGTTATATTTGTTTTTTAAAAATTGAGTTTTTTATTTTTCATATTGTTTTATTTTTATTGAATTTTTCTAATATTTTACACAATTTTTTATTATTTTTTTAAATACATTTAATCCAAATACACTTAAAAAGTATAATATTTATGATAAAATTTTTAAAAAATTCATCAAATACAAAAAATCTAAAAAATACAAAAATTTAGTATATTTTTATATTTTATTTTGTACAAATTTGATACTTTTTAAGTATATCAAGATTAAGTAAATCTAAAAATTATAAAATATTGATTAAAATAGTTTAAAAATTTACTAAAATTATATAACAAAAAAAAAAAAAAAAACGAATTAAAAATTCATAAAACCGTTTTTAAAATCCAAATCAATTTTGTTTCTGAATTATCAAATCTAGCTTATTTTGAGAAGTAAATTAAAAGCTAATTTTTTGACCTTTTTATTTTTTTAAAAAAAATATGCAAAAAAATAAATAAATAGAAAGTGATGTGATTAAAAAAAAAAGGAGTTTTGCTAGGAATTCCAAATAATCTATCAAATTTTCTACCAAACTTCTCACATAGGTGTAAGACACACACTTAAGTTTGTGTAAGTCCCATACCCATATAAAAAATTTGTTAAAATTTTTTAAAAATTGTTTAGAATCATAACATTTTCCTTAAAAATAACTAAAATCCAAAAAACTTAGCCTGCGTTTGGTAGAGTTTTAAAATTATGATTTGAAAATAGATGAGCAATTTGGGAACTTTGTAAAAAGCCAGTTTTTTGGCTTTTTATCAAGTTCTTCCAAAAAAGTCATCAAAAAAGTTAAAAAGTCAACTTTTTACCAACTTCCCAAAACACTCCAGAGTTTGTATTTTGAATTTATGAGTTTTGAAATTATGATTTGAGTGTGGAAAATTTGTTTAGTTATGAATTTTGAAAAGAGTTTTGAATTGAGTTTGAAATGAATGATATGACATATGATATTTGATTAAAAAATTTACAACTCATAACTAAACACACAACTCAAAATTTTATTAAATCTCATAAAAAATTTTAAAAATATTTTTTATTTAAAATATAAAAATAATAGGTGAAAAAAAAATCCGAACACTATTTCAATTAATGGGCCGTATGGATTAACTAAATTTTTCCACTTGAAAACGTGTTTTCAAAAATGAATATAAAATTATAATTTAAAAGCTCCAAATAAATATATATACTCAAATCAATAGATGAAAATCTGTTCGGAACACCTGTCGAAAACACAGCCTTACTTTTAGCGAACTTTCCACAATATGCCAAACAGAACCTAGGATAATCCTTGCATAAATCTCAGCCATGGGTTTTGGGGAGAGAGAGAGAGAGAGAGACAGGGAAAGAGCAATAAAAAAAAGAGGTGGTGACGCCAAACAGAGTGAGGGTGAAAAATGTTGATCGCCACCGGTTTCACACCCTCCGGTTGCTCTCTCAGTTTCACCAAATTCACTCTTGTCCGTTCATCGCGCCCACAATCACCACTACCACTTACCTTCTTAAGCCTCCGCACCCGCACCACCACCACCACCACCACCACCACCACTCTCACCCGGCGAACAAATCACAACCAAAACCGGCCGGTTTTAGTGTTTTCCGGCGGCGGCGACGGCGGAAATGGCAGTAGCTCCGGCGGAGGCGGCGGAGGAGGAGGAGGTGGAGAAGGGGAGGGATTCGAGGGGAACAAGAAGGAGGCTATTCTGGCTTTGGCAGAGATGGGGCGGTCGTTGGACAGCATTCCTAAGGATTTAGCGACGGCGATCGAGTCTGGAAAAATACCGGGATCCATAGTTCTGAGGTACCTTGAGCTCGAGAAATCGCCACTGTTTCGTTGGCTGCTTCAGTTCAGCGGCTTTAAGGAGCGGTTGTTGGCTGATGATCTCTTCTTCGCCAAAGTCGCCATGGAGTGTGGTGTTGGGATCTTCACTAAGGTATTCTCTTTTCCCCGCTTGAGTGTGTTCTGTTTTTTAATTTGTATATTTAGTGTAGATACTTGGTTTTTGATTTTCAATGTCACGATTTTGTGATCCAATGTCGCAAATTGTAATTGTGGTTTGATTGATTGATTAATATGTTAAGAAGGAAATGTTTATTGAATAATTTCCCATTCATTCAAGATTTACCAAAGGAGAAATATTTATTTAATTGTTGCTCAACTCAAGCAATCTTTCTATCCAACTGCTCCAAGAAATTGGAGCCACTTCTTGTGCATCATCAGTCCTCTCTACTTGGTGAGAGCTTGACCTCGAGTTTAAGTACGGATAAAGTGGCTCGTTAGCATGATACTATATATGCTTGGCTTCAACTTGTTGTACGTGCCCATCGAAAACTTATTTTTGTGCAAGTAAATCATCACTGAATCTCTTTCCTTGAATACTTTAGTAGCCTCCTTATACCTGGCATTGGTTTTTTCTAGCTTCTATTTTACTTCATCCTGCACTATTTCAGCTCGCTTAGACATGACTTCAGCTACAATACTCACGTTTGGACCTCGTGGAAAACGAACCAAGTCCACTGCATGCCTTGGGGGTGTCACATAAACCACAGAGAAAGGTGATTTTCTAATGGCACCATGAACTGCACTGTTGTAGGAGAACTCGTCTTGTGGCAAAGGATGATCCCGTTGTTTCAACTTGTCTCTACATATGCTTTTGACCAACTTCCCTAGAGTTGATTTAATGAATTGCAAAACATCTTCCACAAAGTCACCCAAAAATGGTGAAGAAACTTTATGTCACGGTCGGAAGTAATGGAAGTGTACTTCATGCAAACAAACAACCTCCTAAAAAAGCAACCTTGCCAGATGAGATGCGCTTGACATCTTTTGGTAAGAAATGAAGTGAGCCATCTTAGAAAACCTGTTGACAATTACAAAGATAGGATGTACTTCTCGTTGGGTGTGAGAGAGACCCAACACCCCAACACAATGTCTAGAGGCAAGTCTTTCCAAATATTGTTTGGAAATTGGAATAGGTAAAGACATAACGGCTAGTGTTTTGAGACTAACTCTTACATTCCTGACACATGTAGCACTTTCTCACAAAGTTCGAAACATCTCACTTCAACTGAGGCTAAAAGTAAAAGTTAGCACTCCTCTATACTTGCTACAGTCTTGTCCCTTCCAAGTCCCCACTTAATCCTCTACAATGAAGGTCTCAATTAGCTTCTCCCACAAAGATATTTTGGGAATGCAAAGACAATTTCCTTGAATAAGTATCCCTTGGTCTCATGGAAATCACTAATAGGTTGCTCTCTTCACATTTAACTCATATCTCCTTAAAGTTTTCATTTTCTTGGTAGAGCTCCTTCAAGAACTCAAATCCCACGACCTCATGAGCCAAAATTATTAGCAAATTAGCACGATGGCTCAATGCATTTGCTATTACTTTGTTAAAAGTCCTTGAATTGTGTTGAATGGTGGAAGGAAATTTATGCTGAAGTTATCTGTATATTATGTGAGGAATAGGAAATCTTTACTTGATAGTGATTTTGTTGATAGCTCAACTGTTAGTACACATATGTCAACTATCATATTTCTTTGGTGTCAATAGAGTTGGAATGACACACGGATATGAGCTTTCACAAATAAACCCCTTTTGCATCAATTCTTCAACCTTCTTTCTCAAAATTGCATTCTCCTTTGGGCTCATCTGGTAGTGCGGTAAGTTTGACAAACTTGCTCCTGGTACAAAATCAATATGATGTTGTATGCCTAGCATAGGTGGCAATTCATTAGGCAGCTTATTAACTGTCAGTTCTTTAAATTTCTCCAGCCGTGGTTGTACTTTCTTTGGGACCAACATATTGCTTTCCCTATCTTTTTAATTACCATAGTCTTCACAACCATAGCATATACCTTTTGTGAAGTCTTAATATTTGTCATGAATTCTGCTTCTCAGTGGGCTATGGTAAGAAAAAGATTGCCCTTATATTTTAGAAGGTTTGGACACTATTTGTTGTGGTGAAAGAAACATAAAAATTTTATGGGTCCCCCACAAAAACAAATAAGTGTTTATTCCGACCCCTAAACCTGACATCCACATCAAATTGTCAAGGTCTACCCAACAATATATGGCTAGCATCCATGTCAATCTCATCACAAACATTTTCCTTGCAATGATTGCCAATAGAAATAGGAACTCAGTAAATTTCAGTTACTTTTGTTGTCAGGTCCTTCTTGATCCACCCAATGTTGGAAGGATTGACATGGCTCAATCCGCAATTTATTTGCAACACCATCCATGTTCAAATCACAAACCTTTTGACTAATAGAACAACAAGAGTGAATAATATTACGGTGATAATGTCCTTTGTCTTTGGCGTGAATAAACTGTTTGTCTTTGGCGTGCATCATACAGTTGACTAGTTCTCCATCCTCTATGACGAGCTCACCCTCAGCATTAGGATAATCGTACTCTGCACCCCATCAACTCCACAGTCATTATCCTTCTCTAGTAGGCTGATTGGCCTCTGCTTTGGAGAAACATTAGAATGGTGGCTGAGTTAGCTACACCTATAGCACTTTGTTTGTTGCCAACTTGGCATAAGGTTTTGGGTTTCGCAGAGCATCTCTATTGGTGCCTTCTCCATTGCACCCCTGGGTAGGTTTGTTGCTGTTGATGTTTGGACCCCTAACTTGGCTTTGAGAGTCACATTGTGTGCTTCTTCCACAATTGATAAAACCTGCAACCCAATCTTCTCCTAGATGGATGACTTCAACTTGTTGAGATACTCTATCTTCAAATTATTACGATTTGGAAGTCTAGAAAATTTGGCAGTGTAGGTAAACACAAACTTGGACCCTTATGAGCAATTATGACATAACTGGACAAATATTGCACATAATTTGGCAATAGAAATATGTCCATGACAAATTGCTTCATTAGTCACCATGTTCTTTTGGATTCCTTTCCTTGTCGTTGTCTGGTTTCTCTATAGCCAAAGAAGCATGGATACCGCGACATGACACGATGCGACACGAACATGCCGACATGCTAATTTTCAAAAAATGCAGAACACGACATGTGGGGGACACATATGAAATATATAATTTTATATATTTATTATATGTCACATATATATATATATATATATATATATATATATATATGGATATTTAATTCAAAGATAATAAAAAAAAAATATAATACTAATTTCTATAAATTTATATGATTTTTCTTTTATTATTGTATTTCAAGTTATTTTGTTCAAACTTGTAATTACTTTCACTTGTGTTTAGTTGACAGCCACGTGTCCGAAGAGTGCCCAGGTTTAAAAAAAAAAAATAATAATAAGACACGTTTTGAGGAGTGTCGGACACATTTCGGAAAGTGTTCAAAGAGTCTGACAAGAACATGACACGGATATATCACCTTCATAGAAGTGCCCGTGCTTCTTAGTCTACAACTAATTCTGCCAAACTACAACACCACTGTTCAATTTGTAGGTGGCCAATTTCACCATCTTTGACTCAAAAACCTCCATTATCCCATTGAATCATTCAACATCGGAAACTCACTCAAGCAAAATCTTCAATATATAGATTTCCATTGAATTGGAAAATATCGACCTATCAAAAATATCGACCTTCAAATGATAGTCATCGATCCATAGTTGTTGTTTCCTTGGTTGGCGATCTATATTATCCTTTTCAGCCTTTTGTTCAGATTCTTCATTGTCTAATGGATACTATGCTAGATGTCTCAAAGCATTGGCGTAGGGTGAATCCTTTGGCACGTACTCTGCCCTGGTTACTAGGTTGGCAGTGAGTGACACTTTCAGCGCATGCCGGATCAACCACTAATGGTTTGTTCTCTTGAAGACTTCTTACAAAGTACTGACTCCTAGATAAAAAAAAAAAAAGAAAAAAAGAAAAAAAAGTACCGACTCCATGATCATCATTGATAGGGTTTGTGTATTCTTCCATGTCTCGTGTCATTGAGCAAGACAAATCCTTGCTTTGATACCCGCTTGATGCACTACATATCATTCTGGTAGATAAAATGGATTCTCAAATCCATGAGAAAGAAAAAAACATTGAATCCACAAGAAAAGCTCATAATATTATCAATGAAAAATTATTTTTCCCTTGGTATTTATACTAAACCATGTCTTGGAGACCAATCAATTTGAAAATTGGGAAATAACCTAAATCTTGCTAATCAAGAAAAGCAATAAAGGAAAGGATTTATTCTTGCTAATCAAGTAAAACAAATAAGGAAAGTTTTATCTTTGCTAAACACAAGTTATCCAATTGCTCCAATAAATTTTAACCCACTTGTTCTACGTTAGTTCACAATAAGTTGCACCCCATATAAGTTTGAATTACATTTGGAGAAAAATGTTTATGGTGAGCAAAACATTTATGATGAGTAGGTCATGAATAGAAATAAATTTTACTAAAGTATAAGTAGAAGTGAAATCTAATTTGTTGGATTTTATGAAGTCTTTTGAGAGAAAAGAGGTGCATAGGTTGTCTTTGTTTTTTTTTGTTTTTTGTGTTTGTATACAAGTGGCATTCCCTTTGATGCACTTTCATATTAAGTTTTTTACTTATTATAAAAATTAAACTTACTTACTGCATGCATGTATTTCTTTGACATTAGTAACTATTATATGGAACATATTCCTGATACAAAGATGACAGAAAAATATATGTATTGAATTGAATAATAACCAAACCTGAAGTACAATATGAATGGGAAAACAACCAAAACCCTAGAAGCCTAATTACAGATAATAAGACTAAACTACTGTTAATGAAACCCTAAAAGCCTAATTAGACTAAACTATCCTTAATGACTAAACTAAATAACAAAAACATAGACATACGATATTTTACAATTCCAACTTCTCTGACATTTCAGTAAAATTTTCCTTTTCCTCCAAAACATTTTCCTCATTGTTTGTGTGTTTAATCATGTAATAAATCCTATGAAGTACGGACACGGACATGGACACGGACACAGACATGGCGGGGGACACGGCGAATTTTTTATTTTATATATTTTTATGTGTTATGTAGATTCATATTACATTCATCCTAAATTAAAAATAACAAACACTAACATAGTAATATTAATTCAATAAATATAACTACTACATTTAAACAAATTAATAGATCATTCATTCACAAAAAAATTATAATAAACGATAACAAGAACCAAGATGAGAAAGGACAAACATTTAACATCCAACAATATTCTTCACAAAAACACTAAATAAAAGAGGCAAAAGAAAGAGGGAAAAAAAAAAAAAAAAAAAAAAAATAAGTGAGCCCCGCCTTGTCCCATGCCGTGTATATAGACATGCGTGTCCCCGCCGTGTCCCCTACAAAAAAATCATTAAATTAAAGGGACACGCCATGCGTGTCCCGTATGTGTTCCCGTGTCCCCGGCGTGTCCCCGTGTCGGACACCGCCACGGCATCGATTTTGGAGTGTTCATGCTTCATAGAATAAATCCAAGTGGGATAAATCCAATTATATTGGGTCTTGCTAATGACAGCCGAAGGACTGTTAATAAGAACCACATAAAACCAAAATATTTATAACCCCAATACATTTTGCATATCCCGAGACACTTTTACATATTTTTATTCGTTCTTTATGTATTTCAATACACTTTTTACATATTTTCCAACACTAACAACAGCCTTTAGAGCTGTCTTCAGCATTTTCCTATTTTAATCTTGGAAGCCAAGTGCAAAGAATAATTCATACTTATCTCCTAGGAATCAAAATTTGATCTGTTTATTTTCCTATGGTGTTGATCTTCATGAACATAAACTTGTCAGCAGCACGTGTGTCCATTTTGCTTTTTATTATGATTTTCAAAGGCTTAAACCACTTAAGGCACTTATGATTCATGCTCTTTGGATTAGGATAGGCCAATTATGCAACTTAGGGCTACCTGGGCTTATTGAACCTGCAACAAGCTTCAGTCAAGCATTGCCGTTGTCTATAACAGTACAAGCTGAACTCTATCACCTTTGCCAAAAAAAAAGAAAAAGAAAAAAAGAAAAAAGAAAACGAAAGGAGAATAAAAGAAGAAAAGTACCTTCTTTCTTTATTTCATTTTCCCCCCTTTCTTTCTTCTTCATTTTTTTATTTTTTATTTTTAAATTTAGCTGGTAACTAGCTATAATAAGAAATGGTTTTAAGTACAAAGTTCAAGAGGAGCATACTATCTTAGTACCTTTGCAAGCAGTAGTAATATACTGCTTAAAACGATGAAAACTAGTGAAAAATGGTTGTGATGAAGAATTACTCTGTATCTGTGCTAATTAAAAAGAAAAGAAAAGAAAAAAAAAATAGTGCATCAATGCTATTGTTTTGTCTAAGTTATATTCCCCCGTCTACCTAGTTCTCCCACCCCTACCCTATTTATTCTGGCTATAGAATATTTGTCTGAATGGACATAATCTTTTATTTTTATTTTTATTTTTGATTTATTTCTCCAGACAGCTGCTGAGTACGAAAGGCGAAGAGAGAAATTTTTTAAGGAGCTGGAATTTGTTTGTGCGGATGTGGTATGATCTTTTATGATTAATTTGTCTAATATATTTTCATTTTTGTTACATTGGGCTGCTGAGTTCAATTCAAAATTATTTAAACTCATAATTAAAGGATAATTGGTCCATTAAAATTTTAGTGCCTGCCAGTCTTTCCTATATTTCTCAACTCTTGGGTTTGAATAGCTAGCAAGAATAGGGGACATTCATTTGCATTTTTTACTAGGATTCATCTTTACAGGCAATGGATTTTTTTCTTTTAAAAAAAAAAAAAAAAAAAAAAAATAATTATGAAACTTTCTTCTTTTTTTTTTTTTTTTTTTTTTTTTTTTTTCCATTTTATACCTTCAAGCCTTCTTCTTTTTGTTTTATTAATGGACTTAGGTTGTTCCTTCTTTTTATTTTTTATTTTTTATTTTTTTAAATTATGCATTTGAAGTAGTGAAGAAATCAAGGATGAAATATGAAGATTTATTTTTTAATGCAAAATCTAGGTTTCATATCAAAGGTAAACCACACCAAACCAAACTAAGCCAAACCAAGCCTTGTGTCCCAATCAACTGGGGTTGGCTAAATCAATATTTTTTTCTCCATTGTGCTCTATCAAATTACATATGCTCAGTTAAATTAACTAAATTCATATGTTCTTTTTTACAACATCCCGTGTCAATGTAAATTTTCTCCTCCCCATTGGGTTTCCATTAACCATGATTCTATTGAACTTCCTCATGTTGCCTCTACCTGTCTTTTTTGTACATGACCAAAACATCATAGTTTGTTATCTCTCAACTTGTCTTCAATTTGTGTTGTTCTTACCATTTCACGAATGTATTCATTTCTAATTCTTCCTTTTTTGATCTTACCACACATCTACTTCAAAATCCTCATCTTGGCTATACTCACTGTACTTATGTGTTTTTTTTTAGTTGCCCAATATTTTGTCCTGTAAAGTATTGCTGGCCGTATAGCTTTCTTATATATATATATATATATTTTTTCAATTTTGTTGGTATACCATATATGTTGATCACATAGACATAATATGATGGAAGCATTTCTTCACTTTAGCCAACCTACCTTCATTATATTGGCCACATTATTTCTATCTTCTCCATCTTTATTAATAATCAAATATAGATAACGGATTTATTCACTCTTTAAGTATCTCCTGATTTTCAATCTCTACTCCTCCATGATTTCTACCTGTAATGTTTCCATATTAAGGTTAAGTTTATTTTATTTTATTTTCATTTTCTCTATTTACTTTTTGTGGTGGTTTGGGCTAGATGATATTCATAAATAGATTGTCCTCTTGTGTAATATCTACTCTTGAACTTGCGTAGCCATTAATCTTGAATATGCATCTTTTATGGGCGAATTACACTAATAGTTCCTATAGTTTGAGACTTGTGTCACTTTGGTCCATGACTTTTCAATTGTGACACATTTGACTCTGAATTTTGAATCTTGTTTCAAATAAGGACAATTAAAGATACCATTGCTCAATTTCAAGGGTAAAGTTGTCAATTTGATAAAATATAAACTAATTTGACAAAAATAAATGTCAAAAAAATATTTTTGAATTTTCAAAAATTATTTCTACTCACTAAAGATAAAATTATGTAAAATTGATAAATTTTTTATACATTTATTTATTTATTTATTTTACCAAATTAATTTTTATTATGTGTTTGGATGATGATCATGTAATGGGTTGTTTTTATTTTCATTAAATTAGTTTTTATTTTTTCAAAAGTCAAACATTTGATATCATTATTAAACCAATCGATTAAATTAAAAAAAATCGAAAACTAAAAATATTTCATATATTAAATATATCAATTACACATTAAAAGCCTAACAACCATACATTACATGATTATTATCCAAACACATAACAAAAATTAATTTGGTAAATAAATAAATAAATGTGTAAAAGATTTATCAATTTGACATAATTTTATCTTTGGTGGGTAGAAATAATTTTTTAAAATTCAAAATTATTTTTTTGACATTTATTTTTGTCAAATTAGTTTATATTTTATCAAATTGATGATTTTGCTCTTGAAATTGAGCAATGGAATATTCAATTATCCTTATTTGGAATAAGATTCAAAATTCAAGATCAAATGTTTCACAATTAAAAAATCAGGGACCAAAGTGACACAAGTCTCAAATTATAGGGACCGTTGGTGTAATTCGCCCCTGCCCATCTTTTATTGTTAATAGTTCTAATTTGTTTTCTGCGTAGGTGATGGCCATAATTGCTGATTTCATGCTTGTCTACCTTCCTGCTCCTACTGTTTCACTCCGTCCACCTGTTGCAGTCAATGCTGGATCCATTGCTAAATTCTTTTATAATTGCCCTGATAATGCATTTCAGGTTACTGTTTCGCCCTTTTAACTAATGTATTGAGTTTGAATTTTGTAAAGATAATATATATATACGTGTGTGTTATTTTGGTCCATATTATTAATTATCTAGTCCACAAATCCTCGCTCTAGGTTGCTCTGGCTGGAACTTCGTATACATTTTTGCAGAGAATTGGTGCAATAGTTGTAAGGAGCTTTTTCTTTCTTCTTTTCTTAATTAGCATATTTGTTTTGAGAAATTCAAAATATTTAGAGTTAAATGGCAATCTACTACTGCCTTGTTTGGATTTGTTTTACAGCGCAACGGGGCAAAGCTTTTTGTAGTTGGCACCGCTTCATCCCTGGTAAATTTAACTTTTCCCTTTTTCTTAAATATATATATATATATATATATATATATATATATATTTTGTAGATTAAGACCTAGGATACGGGTATGTTATGGGTACGCAAATACAACAACACTTAAAAAAATAGGATATGGGTATAGTCGGGGTATGTCTATAATTTTTCATTTTTCATTTTATAATTTGTAATGGTGCATGATAGATAACAATCAGAAAATGAAACGCAAAAAAAATTAATGCTGATCCTCAGTGTTGTGTTGAGTGTTGAGCGTCAACCCTAATTGGTTGATTGCTGCTGCAGACAGTGAATGGAAGAAGCTTTGTGATTGTGAGAGAGATATTGATGTAAATCTCTGTAATGGCCAAACAAAGGTCCCCAAGTGTTTCTTATATTTTGATAATTGAAAAAATACCTTTTCTTGAAAAGTTTTTAAAAATAGGAACAGTATAATTGTTTCAGTGCCTCTATATTTTTAAAAATTACATTTATGCCTCTACAAACCCACCAAAGTACCCAAAACATACCCATCCTGTAAACACTTACCCCACAAAATTACATTTATCCCTTTTTCTTGCACTGAACATTACTCGTCTTGACATCCTCATTTTGGCTACATTTGTTTATTGTTTATGAATTTGGGCATTTTTATGTAAACAATTTCTGCCATTTACATTAGAACACGAAGTTATGGTTTGGTGGGTTGGATTGCTTGAAACCTAATCTACAGTTACTATTACTAGTCTACAGTATTTAGTTGGTTCTTCAAACTGTACTAACATATACCTAAAACATCAGTCATGCTTGCCCAATAGTTTGGTAAAAGTGCAATGAAGTTTTTGCTGCATCATGTGAATGGATTAAATAAGTTTCTCTTATTCCGAGCCTCAGACAAACTGCTCTGAGGGTTGTACACCATGCAGCCTGCATATCAGACTGAGGTTCTTATTAAGGAAGTTTGCTGCTCCTTGGAGGAACATGATGTCTCTAGTTTGAGTCTCTGAAATTACCCAATATCTATAGCTTGTTGGTGGTTGTATCCTGGGTTCCTTTCATAGTAGTACAATTCCTCTCTCTCTCTCTCTCTCTCTCTCTCTCTCTCTCTCTCACATATTGGTTCACAGTATAGAGATGAACTGTTTCTATCTGCTGTTAAACTTAATTTGAGGATTATTAATATTTTTTATTTTTTATTTTGGTGCTAATTCAACAGGTTGACTTGTAAATTGGAGGCGAAATGTAAATTTGATATTTAAGATCAAGTATGGTGTTATTATTATTATTATTATTTTTTGATTGGCACTGGGGTGTCTGGATTAAAGCCCAACTAATCCCTAGGGTGCACAGGCCCTCTGCAAGGTCAAGTACGGTGTTATTATGATTGGTTAGTAACTTCATATGTGTTTTGTTGAAGTTTTAACCCCGTCCCTTTACACAAATATGCAAACAAATGTGCACAGAGAGGGGAAGTGAGATAGTTGGAGGAGCAAAGCAATCAGTACAGAAGAGCATATGACTTCTTTTCTTTTGTTTATGTATCATATTTTTTTCTACAATTACCAAATATCCTCATTATAAATGACAGTAGGATCAATTTTCTCCATATTTGAGGGACTGTTAACCTCCACCAAGCATGCAGGTGCTTAGCATGGGTTCATATGGATGAAAAACAATGAATGCCACATTGGCTTGGAGGGCCTATTACTAGAATATTGTTCTATACAATCTACACACTTGAGAATGCCAAGGTCTTTCAGTAGTAACTAATTATTTAGCAAATGCTTGAAATTTGAATTGACCAAAAAATCGCTTCTCTCCATCTGCCCATCCATTCCCTTACATCTACCTACTATAGCACTTCTATGTAATGGATGGTCTGTTTTGCTAATTTTATGCTCATTGCATAATCATGAATGTTGTTAACACCTTACTGACATGGTCACTTACCTATTACTGGGTTTTCACATTCAGATTTTGCTGTTGACTATGGGTGGAGATGTGTATGTTTATTCATATGTTTAAAAGGTTTAGTTGGCAGGATTAGTTTCTTGATGATAATTACCCCTAACAAGTTTCAGTTTTGATTCTTTGTTTGTGTTGTATCTCTTAATTTCTTAAAGAAGAATATGAATTTGTTTAAGTCAAAGTTTTAATTTTGAAATTTCTCTATAAAATGGATTTCATTTTTGTCCAGATTGGCACAGTTGTTACAAATGCCTTGATGGCTGCAAGGAAGTTTGTTGATAAGTCCTTTACAGATGAGGTAGAGAATGTGCCTGTATTAGCTACTAGTGTTGCCTATGGTGTCTATATGGCAGTCTCCAGCAACCTACGGTATGTTGGATTTCTGTCTTCTTATCTTTATAGTCTGCTAGATAGTTGCTTATCAATCTGACCATTCAATATATTGACTTCCCTTTATTATAGTAATATTCTTGTAATGATATTAAGTCCCGACTCCCAAGCTGTAATGGAGTACTCTCTCTCTCTCTCTCTCTCTCTCTCTCTCTCTCTCTCTCTTGCTTTTTCTACAATAGAGACAATTTTGTACTGTAAATATTTAGTTTAGGAGTTCCTAGATATAGTGAGGATATGACATTTTACTTGTAGGCACCCAAACATATGCATGAGGGAATGTATGAATAGCATAGACGTGATTGTAATATTCTTTTCTTTTCTTTTCTTTTCTTCCTATATTTCATGATTTCGTCTCTTTTGTTCAAAATTAGTTCAAGTTTTGTTAATTTAATATAAACTCTTTCAACACCTTAACCTGACAAATTACAGTTTCAAATATCATGACATCCTGCATTGCACCATTTGACTCTTATTGAAAATGTGTTTAGGAGCGTTAAATTCATTTCATACTATGTTCAAGGACATTGGAAAATGGCCAAATATTTGTAGTTCTCTGTTTTCCCCAGTTTTCTAGGATAAATGGTATTTTTATGTAATATCGAGCACTAAGCATGGCACTCACTTATTTTGAAGCAACCATGTCATGAAAGTAATTTAACAAAGGAGTTTAATCTACTATCATGTGGTAAACTAGAGTTACTAGACGTTGTTATTGGGTGGATATTCATTTAGTGACATCATTGCCCTTAGTTGCCATCTTTTCTACAAGATAAGAATCATGTATACGTAGAAGGTGCTGTATCAAACACCGACACTCGTTAGACACCTGTCTAAATGTGTTCCATTATTATTAATTTTAATTTTAATTTTAATTTTTTTTTGAACCTGATATGCTTCAAATACTTGGAGGACATGTATTCATTGGTAGACATACTAAACACATTGCAAGTTTCAGGGATATGGTTTGGATGACAATCATTAAAATAAAAATAATGTGGATTTATATTTAATAATTTCTTCTCTTTAGGGTTTTCAATTTATTATTTGTTTTATTTTATTTTTGATTGGTGAAGTAAATTTGATGCTGCCCATGCAAAAAGAGGTTAAACCATCATAACCTATGGTGCTCAAAACAAAAAGGCACATACACTCAAATGACAGTATAAGGCCTATAGTGTCTTACAAATGGGGGGAATTAATTACAAAATCAGTGAGTGTTCAAGGTTAAGCATAATCTTCCTTGAAATCTAACCATATAGAATGGTCAAAAAATAGCTTTTGAGCCTATAAAGAGGCGCCCTCCATTCCTTGAAAGGTTCTCTTGTTGCGCTCTCTCCATAAATCAATATCTAGCACAAAGAAGCTAGAAACCATGTGTCTGTCTTTGCTTTACTACCTCACCTCCATTCCAACCCTAACATGACACCCTCGACATCTTTGTGAAAACTTAATCCATAAACGAACCAACCCCTATAAATCCCTAGCCACCTCGCAATGAAGGATTAAATTAGAAACTCTTTCCTTTTTAGGTTTGTCTGCCAATATAGTTTTTAAAAATAGATATTACAACTTTTTATTTACATTTTTTTATCCTAATAAATAGAATGTGAAAAATGTTATTTTTCTTCTTACTATTTGAGGAAATTCATTTTAGGGTAAAATACCAATATGTCCTACTTTCGAGACTTATTACATATTAAGTTCTATTGATAAATTTATCAATCGATAAATTTTTCAGTTTCTCTTGTTTTTATGATAATTTACAGTGATAAATTTATTAGTTAGGACTTGTAGGTAAATAAGTCTAGTTAATAGGACTTATTGGTAAGTACCCTTCATTTTATCCTCTAAACTATTCTTCAAAAATCAATTAGACCCCTGGAATATTTGAATTGGGGTCAATTTAGCCCTTGTTGCACCTGTCATCTACAATCAGGCAAAATTTGTGTACCTGACCCCCCAAGCTCTTATTTGGCGAGAAAATGAAGTCTTTCCCACCTATGAACATTAACCTTGTGTGAGAGACAACCACAGGGGTGAGTAATGTTGTACAAATTGTGTGAATTAAATAAAAGAAATAGATTCATGGTAAATTAAATTGGAAAAACCATAGAATAAGAATTCATGGGAATTACATCTAGATGAACATAAATACATATAACAAATTAAAATACTAAAATGAGAAAAGAAAACAAACCGAAATCTATGTGATACTATAGTCTCTTTAAAACAGATTCACTGTCTCACCGTGGGTACTAGAGGTATGTCAGCGTCTGTCTTCCAGGATACGACGGTTTAGAACCCGCTACCACTGAAACACCTTATGTTTAGCTTCGGCGAACTCTCACATCGGAAGAAGATTATAGGAGCAAACTGACTATTAATTTAGAGAGCAAAAATTTTGTACTCCAACCAAAGATGATGGTCTCCTTTTATACACAATGAGGAAAAGAGGAGGAGAGAACTTTGCTTATTTTGTGATTATGGGATCATATTCACAATGTTGAGCATGCCCTATGGCAAGGCTATGTGTAATTCATGGCTTCCAAAACCATGTGTACCTCATGATTAGGCCATGTGTGTCTCATAGTCTAAGACACTATTAAGGCCATGTGTCCCTTATGGTCTAAGACACTATTAAGGCCATGCATCTCTCATGGTTAGGCCATGTATAAAATGCTCAATTATCATTCTCAATATCTCATTCATGAGACCAACTTTATGAGACAATTTTCATTCAATTCTCCAACCAGAAAGCCATTTTTTCCAACAATCCCCTACATAAATAAAATTGACCGAATAAAGAATAACATGTAACGTTTAACAACAAAGACTTCGAGAGAGAGCACACAAAGTAACCCTGCATCAGAAAAGGTTGTTGTTGGCCTTGAAGCTTTCGTAGTGAAAGTCTATCGGATTTACTGGCTGATCAATGAACATGATGTCTTGAATTGTTCTACCGTTTGTGTAAATCAAGACAATAGACCTCACACAGGAGTTACTCCAACCATTGTTCTTATTCTCACTAGCGTGTCCGATATGGCCGTGGAACACTAGCTTGGTTCGGTGAGTGCTTTTAAAGAATTTGGCCTTGTCAATTCTTAAAGTAGCAGCCCCACTTCGCACTCACATAGGTGACCCTTAGTTGCATGAAGCGGGAGCGGGGGCGGAAGCGGGAGCGGGAGCGAGGAAGTGTGAGCCGATAGAAGTTTCTTAGGTTGGGAGCGTCTGCGAGCGATAATATATATATATTTAATACACATTGAAAGTTTTTTTATAAATATTGTTATCTTAATACACATAAATTATTTTATTTATTTATTATATTTTTTAAATAATGTGTTATTGTTAATTTTTTTTTATTTTATTTTACATATTTTTTTATTTTTTTATTTTTTTATTAATATGTATAATATATACTCATATATATATATATATATATTATATTTATATGTGTTAATGTTTTTTATATATATATATATATTATAAAGATTATATATATTAAATAATAATGTGTTGATGTTTTTTTTTTTTTTTTTAAATATATATATATATATATATATTACTTATATTAGATATATATCGTGACAGAAGGCCAGAAAGAGAGAGCACGAGTGAGATGAATGCAGAAGGCAAAGACGAAGGCAGAGGAGACAACGATCAGCAAGGAGACGATCTGCGAGAGAGAGAGAGAGAGAGAGGAACTGCTAGAGAGAGAGAGAAAGACGATCTGCCAGAGAAAGACAATCTGCTATAGAGAGAGATGAACTGCAACAGAGACGACAAACACACAGAGAGAGACGACCTTCGAACTGATGAAAGAAGAAGAAAAATGAAGCAAAGGAAGACATACCCAGAGACGACCTTCAGGTTCTTCACCTTCTTTCTCCTTTGTCTCTTTGTTGACCAACAAGCTAGGGTTTTTGTTCATAGCCACCAATGATCCCATCTTGGACAGGATCGCGTTTCTCTCTCTACAGAAACACGATTCTTACACGTTTCTTTCTAAGAAACGCGGAATCGTGTTTCTTACGAAGATTCGTCACTTGGTTGCACGATTCCTGCAACTAAGAGGTGACCTATATAAGATATCTCATTGTACCACGGTTAATTATTCATATCACTTTGGTCATTAAAAGCATTAGTTTAAACTTCTACCCCCACAGAGTATCACTGAATAAAGGAATGGGCAAGATAATTTACCTCTTCAATGACTCACCAATTACACGTAATTAGGTTATCTCTTTGAACCTAGATCTTGGGATCTCCAGTTAGCTAGGTGGGGTTTTCCGTTTTGGTAACATTTACTAAAGGCCTTAACCCCATTCCTCTTGACAACGTATCTACTAACTCTTGAGTTAGCCCTTTGGTTAGCGGATCCGTAATATTGTCCTTAGACTTTACATAGTTTAGAGAGATAACTCCATTAGAGAGTAGTTGTCGTATGGAATTATGTCTACGACGGATATGTCGAAACTTTCCGTTATATATATTACTATGTGCCCGTCCAATCGCTGATTGACTATAACAATAAATACATATAGCAGGCATAGGTTTTGACCAACGTGGAATATCTTCAACAAATTGGTGAAGCCATTCAGCTTCTTCAATTGCTTTATCTAAAGCAATAAATTCAGATTCCATTGTTGATCTAGATATATATGTCTGCTTGGAAGATTTCCAGGGCATGGCTACCCCTCCAAGGGTAAACACATTACCACTAGTGGATTTGTAGTCTTTTATATCAAATATCCAATTAGCGTCACGATACCCTTCTAATACTGTTTGGTATCTGGTATAATGCAGCCTATAATCCAAGGTGTAGTAGAGATAACTCAACATACGTATAATTCCCTTCCAATGAGTAGCATTAGGATTACTAATATATCTACTAAACTTGCTAACAGAGTATGCTATGTCTGGCCTTGTACAACTCATCAAATACATTAAACTTCCAACAACTTGAAAATATTCTAGCTAAGAGATACTCTCACCATTATTCTTAGTCAAATGTAGATTTAAGTCTATCGGTGTCCTAGACACACTCGTATCTGATTTACTAAATTTCACAAGTATCTCCTCAATATAGTGATACTGAGAAAGTACAATACCACCAGATATTCTGATAATCTTAATACCCAGAATCACATCTGCATAGCCCACATCTTTCATGTCAAACTTAGAGTTTAACAATCTCTTGGTAGTTTTAATCATCTCATCATTACTACTAACAATAAGTATGTCATTAACGTATAGACACAAAATGACATAACCTTTGTCAGTTTCTTTGACATATACGTACTTGTCACATTCATTGATCCTAAACCCATTTGACAACATAGCGTTGTCAAACTTCTCATCCCTTTGTTTAGGAGCTTGCTTTAAATCATACAATGACTTGACAAGCTTACAAACTTTTTTATTTTGTCCTAAAGTTGAAAACCCCTTTGGTTGTTCCATGTAAATTTCTTCATCTAAATCTCCATTTAAGAAAGTTGTTTTTACATCCATCCGGTGTATCTTCTGACCACGTAAAGCTGCTATCGCAATCACCATGCAAATGGATGTAATCCTTGTTACAGGTGAATATCAAAGTAATTCAGGCCTTCTCGCTGCTTGTATCCGTAGCCTACCTTTATACTTATCAATTGACCCATCAACCTTCATCTTTCTTCTAAAGATCCACTTACTCCCAAGACCTTACTGCCTAAAGTTAGATCAACCAACTCCTAGGTATGGTTCTGTAAGATGGAGTCAGTCAATTTCACTTTTAATCGCTTTTTTTCACAAAGGACTTCCACTTGAAGTCATAACTTTATGAAAAGTTAGAGGTTCTCCCTCTAATATATAAGTCAAAAGTCCAGAGATGTCCTTGCCTCTTGCTCCTTTTTGGCTCATCTATTTCTTCATGTTGATCACTATCACTAGGATCATCATTAAGTTCCTTTTCAGAACTTTGATCATCTCCTCAGGTTCGACAAAGAAAAATGTCCTCAAAGAAGGATGCATTCCTTGATTTCATAATGGTATTCTTGTGTATATCTGAAATATCAGACTTGTGCACAAGAAACCTATATGCATTACTATTTTGTGCATAATCAATGAAATGCAATCCACGGTTTTCGGACTTATCCTAACCCGCTTGGGTGGAGGTACCTCCCCTTTTGCAAGACACCCCCACATTCGTAGGAAATTATAGGAAGGTTTGCGGCCTTTCCATAATTTGTACAGAGTCTTGTCTACTTGCTTTTGAGGTATTCTATTAAGAATGTAATTCATGGAGAGAATTGCTTCCCCCCACTAGTTCTGTGGCAACCCAGAACTTATCAACATTGCATTCATTATTTCCTTCAATGTCCTATTTTTCTCTTAGCAACACCATTTGACTAAGAGGAATATGGTGCTGTAGTTTGGTGGATAATTCCAGATTGAGCACAAAACTCATTAAATGGCGATTCATATTCTCCACCACGATCACTTCTTAAAGCCTTTTATCTTTCGACTTAGTTAATTCTCAATTTCATTCTTACAAAGAATAAATTTATCAATCGTCTCTTCTATGCTTTTAAGCAAATACACATAACAATATTTGGTGCAATCATCAACAAAAGTGATGAAGTACTTGTTGCCACCACATGATTTTACGACTTTCAAGTCCCACACATTACTGTGCACTAAATCTAAAGGCTCGTTACTTCTTTCAATAGAATGAAATGAAGTCCTAGTCAATTTTGCTTCTACATAAGTTTCACACTTGTGATTTGGATTAATCGTGAAAGATGATATGTGATCTAACTTGATTAATCTACGTAAAGAGTCAAAATTCACATGACTAAGTTTACGATGCCACAATTCAAGGAACTCAAGCATATAAGCAGAAGAAAATGATTTCTCATTCATTTTTGGGATAATTGTCATTACATTGAGCTTAAACATATTGCCACATAGACTCCGCTTTTTGTCAACACGACCTTATCAGACTTAAAACCATGAGGAGGCCATGCTTGCTTAAGAGAAACCCCGAGACAAGATTCTTACGAATGTCCGGCATATACAGGACATCTTTCAAAGTTAGCTCTTTTCTTGAAATCATCTTCAGGACCACCTTGCCTTTCCTCTCAACAGTTGAGGTCGCAGAATTCCCCTTGAACAACTGTTGATCATTTGAAATCGGTTTAAAAGTTGTGAACGTCTTCTTGTCAGCATAGATGTGGCGAGTGGCCCCAGTGTCCACCCGCCATTCTTTTGGGTTGGACCCTGCCATGTTCACCTTATAGACGACAACTGATAGATGCATATCGTCCACAACTTGAGACAGATCCTTTATTTCAACCATGTGGGCCCAGCTTTTGTTTTGTAGAGGGTTCCTCTTGTAGGGCTTCTTCTTCTTGCGGCAGTCAACTACCCTATAGCCATCGCTTCCACATGGCTGCTTGGAATGATTCACGCAGTAACATTCCTTCTACATGAATCTTGTGCAGAATCACTTGAAAATTTTGGACTTGACTAATGATAGTTTTTGAGACCCCCATTTTGAAGCCTAGAAACTGACCAACGACAAATTTCTTTGCCCCAGCATCCTCAGTCTTGTACTTCTTGTTCAAAGCATCCCATAACTCCTTTGCCGACTTCTTGGCATTCAAAACAGAGTTTCAACAAAAGAAGTCTGACTCTTAGTTGCACGAAGCGGGAGCGGAGGTGGGAGCAAGAGCAGGAGCGGGAGCCGATAGAAGTTTCTTAGGTTGGGAGCGCCTTGGGGAGTGGTAATATATATATATATATATATATATTTTAATAGTTATTTTTTAAATATATTTATTATATAAAGATGAGTTAAATAGTTATTTTTAAATATATTTATTATTTTTATCTTAGGTATTGTTTTTATTGATAATATTTTAAATTTATTTATATAATTTATTTTTTTATTTTTAATTGATGTATATATTATAAATAAAAAAATATAACAGATAAGGAATAATAAATTATGTTAAAATAAATAAAAGATAAAAATTGGATGATTTATTTTATAGATTTTATTAGATTTTTTTTTTATATTATATATGATTTAATTAGATTTATTATTATATAACAAGTTATATTATTTATTATATTTATTATTTGTTAAAAATCGGAGGGGGAGACAAAACACAAATTGACAAGAGAGAGAGAGAGGAGGAGGAGGAGGAGGAGGAGGAGAAGAAGAAGAAGAAGAAGAAGGTGAGCAGATTGAAGGCGATGTCGAGATGATCGCGACTAGATCGAAGGCAAGAGTAGATTGAAGGCGAAGGCGATGTCAAAGGTCGACGTCGATTGAAGGTCCAGGCGATGTTGAAGGTTGACGTCGATGTCGAAGGAGAAGGCAACGACGAGACCAAGTTTCTCTCTCTCTCTCTCTCTTTCTCTCCCCTTTACGATCTTATCTTAGATTGAATCGCATTTCTCTCTCCACAGAAATGCGATTCTTACACGTTTCTTTCTAGGAAACGTAGAATCGCAATTCTTACTCAGAATCGCCACCTGGTTGCACGTTTCTTTCTAGGAAACGCAGAATCGCAATTCTTACTCAGAATCGCCACCTGGTTGCACAACTCCTGCAACTAAGGTCTGACTGCCTCCAAGCATCTAGAGCCAGGAGTTTCTGATTGTTTTGCTTATTCTCGTCCACGATTGGTGGATCTTCACTCAAAAACTTCGCAAGACTGAGAGTAGTCAGGTAGAACATCTTTTGTTGCCACCTCTTGAAATTCACTGCAGCGAACTTCTCCAAGCGCT
This sequence comes from Camellia japonica, assembly GCA_030407325.1. Taxonomy (NCBI): domain Eukaryota; kingdom Viridiplantae; phylum Streptophyta; class Magnoliopsida; order Ericales; family Theaceae; genus Camellia; species Camellia japonica. Next base: position 106,466,213 of record JAPPVO010000003.1, read on the forward strand.
CATGATGGTTGAGCGGTCCCCCCTAGAACAGAAGGAGTAGACCACAGAGGTCACAGTAGGATTGACCACAGAGGTTATAGCAGGGGTTGGCAAGCCAATTGACCCTGGGTTCGAATCCCCACCAATATTTGTAGCAGCAGCATTAGTGACAGTTGCCATTTCTGAAAAATACAACCGAATTTCACTATTTTGTTTTAAACTTAATACTGGAAAATCCCAGAGTCTAAAATTTAATTCAAGATTAATCTCACCACTTACTCTAGAATCGAACATGGTCAGGAAAGTTTCCAGGAAGACTAGAGGGGTCACACCAGTCCCACTTAAGACCCAGTTAACCTTAGACAAAACTTTCAAGAGCATGTTGACTCCTAGTCCATGGAAAACAAATTTAGAATTAAGTTTTCAAAGGGATAAACTAGGTTAAATCAAACCAACTTCCAAAACTTACAAGCAATTAAAAATTGCTAACCAATTTTCAAGCAAATAAAAATGCTTTTAAAAATAGAAGCAAACAACCTTGCTTCAATTAAAATTGGCATTTTAACCACTACTAAAACTCAAGTAAAAAATTGTTTCAAATATAAAGAATAATAAACCAATCCAAATAAGGATTCTTTTTGGTCTAATTTTTTTTTTCTTTCTGCACTTAGGTATTTCTATTCAACAAAAAGGTTAGTAGTCTAAAACTTTTGGTTTTATGGTCCCAAATTCTATTCATTTGGTTTTGTATTTTTTATTTATTTTTATTTTTTTCTATTCTCTTTCGCATAGGTATTCTTGTAAAGAAAGGTAGCAGAAAAACACAACAAAATACGAAGCAAATAATTGAAATAAACTGTAACAGTAACAAATTATTTAAAACCTTTTAGCAATCTACTTAAAAGCAAAATTAAGGAAAGAATTAATAACCTTTACAAGTTGCACAATAAATTTGTAAATAATTTTAGCAACTAACATGCAAATAATTCTAGAGCAATTAACATGTAAATAATTTATGCAAATAATTCTAGAAATTAGAAAGCAATTAGCATGCAAATTACATTAAAATTTTAGAAAATAATAAGCATGTAAATAAGAATTAGAACATGCAAATTATCCTACAAATCTAGGATCTAATAAACATGTGAATTAAACTAGAATCTAGAAAAGATGAACATGTATAATATACTAGAAAGTAGAACACATTTAGCATGTTATCTTTAACTAAAACTAAAACACCCATAAGCATGCAGATTGTATTAAAAATTATATAATAAAGAAGCATGCAAATCATGGTAGGAACCTAAAAATCATACACATAAAATAAAATTATATTAGAACTGGACACTAAGAAAAATATATTTATTTAGAATAAATTTAAATTTCTAATTCCAATTTGACATATGCAACAAACAGTTAACACTTCTAGGGCATAAATAAACATATATATTATATTGAAATATAATTAATTAAATGGGAACACAAACTTGCACAACAAAGTTGAAACTGTTAATATTACTAACAGAAGTCTAGCATGAAATGCAGTGGGTTGTTCGATTTTTTCAATTGACAGATGCAAAGTAGAGAACTCATACAGTGGGGAAATTAAACTAGTACAAATCATTATGAATCTATTTGTCCAATTTCATAGGAAACATATAATCTGTTTTAAGATTGTTGTACAAATTGTGAATTAAATAAAAGAAATAGATTCATGGTAAATTAAATTGGAAAGACCATAGAATAAGAATTCATGGGAAATTACATCTTGATGAACAGAAATACATATAACAAATTAAAATACTAAAATGAGAAAAGAAAGCAAATCGAAGCCTGTTTGATAGCACGGTCTCCTTAAAATAGATTCATTGCTTCACCGTAGGTGCTGGAGGTATGTCGGTGTCTCTCTCCTAGGCTATGACGGTTTAGAACCCGCTACCGTAGTAACACCTTCTGTTTAGCTCCGGCGAACTGACAATGGTTGCACTCTCTCACACAGGAAGAAGATTATAGGAGCAAACTGACTATTAATTTAGAGAGCAAAAATTTTGTACCTCAACCAAAGAGGATGGTCTCCTTTTATACACAATGGGGAAAAGAGGAGGAGAGATTTAGCTTGTTTTGTGATTCTATGATCATATTCACAATGTTAAGCATGCCCTTATATAGGCATCTTTGGCAAGACATATGGCAAGGTCATGTTTACCTCAAGGCTTCCAAAACCATGTGTATGTCATGGTTAGGCCATGTGTGTCTCATGGTCTAAGACACTATTAAGGCCATGTGTCTCTCATGGTTAGACCATGTATAAAATGCTCAATCATCATTCTCAATCTCTCATTCATGAGGTCAACTTTATGAGACAATTTTCATTTAATTCTCAAACCAAAAAACCATTTTTTTCCAACAAGTAATGCTAGGGTTCTTTATTAGAGTTATGTAACGTGCTTATGTTGTGATTATCAAACTTCTTAGGCCTGTCTATAGATGGTTCCTTGTAATGTGTCCAGATTCAACACTAAATGGAATCTGGGAATTAGCCTGCTTGAGCCCAAAACAAAACTATTAGTTGTGTTTTTTTCTTTTTGGAACGCAACATTTTACTAGAGATGTGCATTTGTTCAACAGGTACCAAGTAGTGGCTGGTGTTATTGAACAACGAATTTTAGAACCATTGGTGCACCAACACAAGTTAATTCTAAGTGCCCTTTGCTTTGCTGTCAGAACAGGCAACACATTCTTGGGTTCATTACTGTGAGATTCTTTGCCCTTTTAACTTCTAGAAACTTATTAATTTTTTAATATCGTTCCCTTTTTAGTACTTGACCTCTTAAAACTTCCAAATGCTTTTAACAGGTGGGTGGATTATGCTCGTTGGACAGGCGTTCAAAAGCCTCAAGAATCAGAATAGCATGTTAGGGGTGCATTCTGTTGCCGCTTATCAAGTTTTCAGAACTGAATGTTTGGTTTGTTGCATTAGTCGACATCACAGAAAAGCAGGTCACTGGAATTTGATTGAATTTCTCTGAAGTTTAGACCTTTGTATACTTAGGTTTCTGAGATGTCTATGCATATCTGGAAGGCTCATTGCCAAACTGACATCATGTTGAATTAATTTTTCCATTTTAGTCATTGTGAGCATAATTTTGTACATAAGAAATGTATTTTTTTCTGATGGTATGTGAATCGAAGAAAGTTTGTGTTGTTTGTATAATAGTATGGGTTTCTATGGAATTGTGTGCTTGCATATGTTTGGATATGAGGTCTACTGTTGAATCTAGAGGATGTGTGCTATAAATTTGAACAAAACCGTTGTGTATCCAGTGTTCAGCATGTTTGTACTACAGCTTAATTGGATGATATGATTGGTTTTTTTTTTTTTTTTGTTTAAAATGGTGCAAAAACCAAGTGATGGCAAAGTATAGGTAGAGCATTTCGGCAGCAACTTGCGGCCTCATTCAAAACTTTTGAAGTCTTTTGATTTAGTTAAATGCTCTTCCTGGCCATCAAAGAATGTATACAAAATAGCATAGTCATCATTAAAAGCCCATATCGTGTTTTTATTTCTAATGGTATTTTACTTTTGATCACATTCTCAAGGTGAAATGCTCTTAAACCAAGTCTATTAGTATTGAGATATGCTTCAATATCTGATACATATCAGATATACATATGTAACTCCTTTATCATTATTTGTATCTATCCTTTGTATCGATCCTTATCTCATAATTTGTATAAGTAGCACAAAATAGTTATGGAACTAATATAATACAAAATCATTTTCCTTTGAATCCAATCACAATCTTTACAGCAGATTGTTCAAGTTGGTATTAGAGCCAATGGCTTCTGAAATTTCATCTTCCAGTGCTAGTCCTCCCTCTGCCACTGCTATTCCTTCCTCTGCCACAGCACCTTCACCCACCTCACTTCATCTCTCTAAACTCACATCCACTAATTTTCTCTATTGGAAAACTCAACTTCTTCCTTACCTCCGTGGCCAACAACTCTACCAATATATTGATGGTACATTCTCTTGCCCACCTTCCATGGTTGTCCTGGATGGCATCTCTACTCCCAATCCTGCACATGCAACTTGGCATTGTCAAGACCAACTCATCCTAAGCCTTCTAATTGCCTCTCTTTCGGATGAAATTTTACCTCTTGCCGTCGGTTGTAATTCTTCTCGTACTCTTTGGCTCACCCTTGAGCAGTCCCTCGCCTCGCAGTCTCAAACTCGGCTTCTTCAACTTCATTTGAGCCTTTGACAATTAAAACAGAATGATCGCTCTGCCACTGCTTTTCTCAATGATGCCAAAACCATTGCCGATGAACTTGCAGCTGCTGGCACTCCTCTCTCTCCTTCTGAGTTCAATCTTTATGTCTTCCAAGGTCTTCATCCCGACTTCAAGGATCTCGTCACGACCCTCATGGCTCAACCAGATCCTGTTTCCTTCTCCGAACTCCACAGTCTCCTTTTAAGCCATGAGTTTCTTCATCGCACCACGCCTACCCCTACTCCAACATCTCTTCCCCAGGCTCACTTTGCCCAGCCCACCTCTCGTGGCCGTTCGCATGGTGGTTTTTCTCGTGGCCGTGGGCGTGATGGGCACGATCGCCCTTCACCCAATTTTGGCTCTCGACTTTCTAGTGGTCCGGGCCTCCTCCCCATCCCATCTGCTGATCATCGTGTCCGTTGCCAAATCTGCAATCGGACCAATCACACTGCTTCTCAATGCTATTCTCGGTTTGACCGCATGGTTGCTCCAAGTGCTCACTTCACTAGCTATGGTTCCGAGCCCCCTTCCAGTCAATATGGTGGCTTGAGTTCTTCTCCTTCATCTCAACTCGATTGGTTTCCGGATACCGGTGCTACACACCATGTCACCCCCGATCTCACTTCTCTCTCTCAAGTTGATGGCTATCATGGTATCTCTCATCTTCGCGTCGGTAACGGTATGGGCATTCCAATCACCCATATTGGTTCCTCCACTCTTTCTTCTCCCTCTCATTCTTTTCATCTTAACTCCATTCTTCATGTTCCTACTTTTCAGAAATCATTACTTTCTGTCCATCAATTTACTAAAGATAATAATGTGTTTTTTGAATTTTATCCCACCTATTTTTTGATTAAGGACCAACTCACCAAGAGAACTCTTCTCCACGGCAAGAATGTAAATGGTCTCTACCGGCTCTCTCTAACCTCTCCTCCACCCCCTGTAGCTTTCTCCTCTGAAGTCGTATCTTCTCTTTGCTGGCACCGTTGTCTTGGTCACCCGCATGAGCGTGTTCTTCGTCTCATCCTTTAGATTCACACTCTTCCGGTTCAACATCCATGGACTCGCGTACCAATGTGCCATGCCTGTCCTCTTGGCAAGTCCTCCAGACTTTCTCTGTCGTCTTCTCCTAGTCGTAGTTTGGCTCCTTTAGATTTAATTTTTAGTGATGTTTGGGGACCTTCCCCATTTTTTCCAATGAAGGTCATAAATATTTTGTAATCTTTGTTGATGACTTTTCAAAATTCATTTGGTAAAGCTAACTTATCATAAACTGTATACTTTGTATGAACAAGATGATTCTATCTCGTTTGTTTCAATGAATATTGGAACAATGAATTGAGAGATATCAACAAAGTCGCAGTTATGATGACTGAGGTTGAGAAAGAAGGTGAAAATTCGCAGGTCCAACAAGACCAAGGTCTCAAGGAAAAAGTGGTAGCTCTACAAGAACAACTTGAGAGAAGAGAACGGGAAATGGCTGCTATGTTGGAGCAAATGCAACAGTTGCAGGCCCAAATGACAGGACCAGGAAGTGCACCCAAACAAATGACACAACCTGTTGTGGGGACATCCGTAGGCATTTGTAGACACAAATTTTAAAACATGAAGTATTTCAACACATTTCAAAATTTTATGTTACACATATCCACTGTTTAGTTTTTGGACTAAATAGTGTTGATTATTTGAATAGCAAGTTCTTATTTCCGATCTGTATTTCAGATCGTTAATTACACATTTTAGACAAATGAAACCTCCGATTAATGAAGAACAAAATAAACAAGAAAAGACAATTTAAGAAAAACAAATATTTTATTGAAATTGTTATGGGTTTTGAACCCTCGAATACAAAATACAATTCTTGGGTTTGGAACCCTTTACCTATTCATCGCCATTAGCGTAGGCTCTTGAGTTCTTTAGGCTTCTCTTCTTCTTTCTTGTAACGACTTCTTTAGCTCTCAATTTCTTTCTTTCTCTCTCTCTCTGATCTTTTCACTTCTGATTTTCTGATCCCCCGTCTTGTGTGATGGTCCTCATATTTATGGAGGGCCATCAGATGATAGGAATGCTTCATCTTCAATTTGAATTTCAAATTGAATGATAGCGCCATTTGAATTTTGAATAATAGCGCTATCTGATTAATCGTATATTTTATTAACCGGATCGATCTTTAGGGTTTCATCCTATGTAGTGTCCTTGCTGTAGGCTCTACAGGTGTCATCTTTCGTAGGCTCCACGTGTCATTTAAGTATCTTGAATAACGTTGTTGAGATACAACGTCGTTTTATTTATGTACTTCAACGGATCATGTTGATCTCTTTTTAGGGAGTGATTACCTACAACCTTCCTATCATAGGCTCTATACGTGTCATAAATTTAGTTGAAATTTATGTGCCAACAAATGCCCCTCGTGACTTGCACAAGTAAATTTTCTTAACTGTGCGAGTCACGACAATTTGGCACTTTTTCTGGATGATCTTTAGGTCTTGGATGAGATTATTTCTTTGCTTTGGTCCCTGACCTCTTTTTTTATTTTTTATTTTTTTTTTTTTGGGTTGACGGCTTTTTTCATGAGCCCTTTTACTTTTGTTGCATGGTCCTTTTTGTGGACTTGATCCTTTTTTTTTTTTTTTTTTAAATAAAGGGTTAATTGCCCTTTATAGTCCATGGGCCATTTACTTTTGCTGCATGGGTCCTTTTTGTGGACTTGATTTATTTTATTTTATTTTATTTTATTTTGAAGGGTCATGAGTAAGATCCAAGATTTAATTGGATATTTCCTTTTGTGGGCCTCCAACTTGCCACCATTTCTTTTTACAGTAGATTTTTTTTTTTTTTTTTTTTTTAAGGCCATCATGGACCTTTTCTTTTCTAGGCCACCATTTTTAATTGGGCATTTTCTTTTGTGGGCCTCCAACTTGCCACTTTTTTCTTTACAATTGATTTTTATTTTTATTTATTTATTTATTTATTTATTTATTTTTTTTCTAGGCCATCATAGACCTTTCCTTTTCTAGGCCACCATTTTTTTAAATTGGGCATTTTCTTTTGTGGGCCTCCAACTTGCCACTTATTTTATTTTATTTTTATTTTTATTATTTTTTTTAGGAGATTTATATATATATATTTTAGGAGTCTGTCTATATGGAATAGGATGGGTTGGCATTGGTAAGATTTCTAATCCTACACAAACTCTTCTATGGAGTATTTCAAATCCTACATAAACTCTTGCTTTTTTGAAGTATTTTAGGAGACCACTACCTCTTTTCTTAAGCAAGACTTTTCTTTTATATTACACCTATTCATATATTTTTTCCCTACAGCCCTTTTGTTTTCCCCTGTAGATTGTTTCCAGCAGCCTCTCTTTTTTTTCTCTGCAGATTTTGTGGTGCATATTAGGTCTTCATTATTTTAGTATCTTTCCAGCAGCAATTGCTCTTTGAGTATACAAAAGATACAGCCCATATATTTTCCCTGTAGCCTTTTTTTTTCAGCAGATTGTTTCCAGCAGCCTCTCTTTTTTTCTCTGCATATTAGGTCTTCATTATTTTAGTATCTTTCCAGCAACTTTCCAACAGCAACTTTCCAGCCATTATCTTTTTTCTTTTTCCAACAAAAGTTGTTCTTCTTATACTTTAAAGAAGAAACAAAAGAATCTCTTCAAACTCCTTTAAATCAAGTATGCTTTCTTCTCTATAAAATATTTTCTTTCAGCATGTATATCACCATGTGACAGCCCTTCTCAAAAAATTTTACTAGACCCTAAGTCCAAGTAGTCCCAACAAAAACCCTTCTTGAAAGGATGAATAACCTACTGCCTTATTTCATAACAAAAGTTGTAGCCTCTTTTCTTTTTATTATTTTATTATTTTTATTTTTACTTGAACAAAAAACCTGCTACCTTTCCAGTAGATTTTTTTTTCCTAGCCCAAAGACCTTTTTTTTTTTTTTTCACAGTTTAATCTGCTCTCTTTTTTTTACCTTCCAGCAGAAATTTTCTTCTCCAAGAACCTTTTTTATAACCCATGAAAATTTCCATGAACCTTTTTATAACCCATATGAACCTTGTGTATAACCTACTGCCATTAGCAAATATGGCCTAGAAATAAAGAGAGCCCATTTTTGCTAGACAAGAAACCTAAAACAAAAAAACTGCAGCCCCTTTTTTTAGTTGCTGCCCCATTTTTTAAGCTGCTACCCCCATTTTTCCTTGCTGTTGCTAGTCATCAGACCAAACAGACTTTTTTTTTTTTATATGATGGCAACAAAGGCGCCCCATTTTGCTAGACCCAAATACTCTAACAAACAAAGACCAAGTAAAAAAAACGGCAACCCCTTTTAGCTGCTGCCCCTTATATATTTTGTTGTTAGATCATGAACTTAACTAGCCCAAATAAAGTCCTTGCCCTATACAAACAAAAGAGCCCTCTTTTTTTTATAAGCAGCAAGAATTTTTTTCTTTCTTTTGTTTTATTTATTTTTTATTTTTTATATTCTTTTGATAGAACCAACCAACACAGGTTGCTTTGCCTATCATTTGGGGAACAAACTATCTATTTATTTAGCAAATTTTTGCAAAGACAGTCCCTTTTTTTTACAGTAGCAACCTGTTTGTTGCTGTGTTGTATAGCAGATTTTTTTTGTGATTTTTTTTTTGAACAATTTTTTTTTTTAAGCTTGCTACCTTTTATTTTATTTTGTATTAGTAGCAGCCCTTTGTACAATTGGCTAAATTTTTTTGTTAAAAGTTGAATCAGCCTTGCCCCCTCGTGATTCGTACAAGTGAATTTTAATTGTACGAATCATGATGACTAATTTCCTTTTTTTTTTTTTTTTTTGGTTAACGATTATTCCATGTCTTTTTTCCCTTTTTACAGGCAACCCACAAGGCGTCAGAGTTTGTTTGCAGATATCATTGCCCCTTCTAGCCTAATGGCAATGAGTGGCTTGAATCCTTGGCAGTGATTGTGTCCTTTCACCCCAATGGCTTGAATCCTTGGCAGTGATCGTGTCCTTTACCCCAATGGCTTGAATCCTTGGCGGTGATCGTGTCCTTCACCCTCCAATGGCTTGAATCCTTGGTAGTGATTGTGTCCTTCGCCCCAATGGCTTGAAACCTTGGCAGTGATTGTGTCCTTCACCCCAATGGCTTGAATCCTTGGCAATGATTGTGTCGGTCACCCCAATGGCTTTGGCAGTGATTGTGTCCGTCACCCCCACGACTTGAATCCTTGGCAGTGATTGTGTTCGTCACCCCAACGGCTTGAATTCTTGGCAGTGAATGTGTCCGTCACCCCAACGGCTTGAATCCTTGGCAGTGAATGTGTCCCTTCACCCCAACGGCTTGAATCCTTGGTAGTGATTGTGTCCTTCACCCCAATGGGTTGAATCCTTGGCAGTGATTGTGTCCTTCACCCTAATGGGTTGAATCCATGGCAGTGAATGTGTCCTTCACCCCAATGGGTTGAATCCTTGGTAGTGAATGTGTCCGTCACCCCAACGGCTTGAATCCTTGGCAGTGATTGTATTCGTCACCCCAACGGCTTGAATCCTTGGCAGTGATTGTATTCGTCACCCCAACGGCTTGAATCCTTGGCAGTGAATGTGTCCGTCACCCCAACGGCTTGAATCTTTGGCAGTGATTGTATCTGTCACCCCAATGGCTTGAATCCTTGGCAGTGAATGTTCGTCACCCCAACGGCGTGAATCCTTGGTAGTGAATGTGTCCATCACCCCAATGGCTTGAATCCTTGGCAAGGGGCTTTCGTCAATTTCTTTATATTATGACATTTTGCCTTCACTAACCTCTTTTTTTTTTTTTTTTGGGAAGCATGGAAAAGACACTTGAATATCTTCGACGTGACGAGAGGGATGTATTGGATAAATCTGGTCCAAAAATAATTCGGCATAAACCTATCACTGCTTTATTGTCATCTACCGAGTTGGACCCCTACATCGCTTTACATACGGCTTCCGAAGACTTGGTCTATACAGGAATTCGAAACTACTGTGAGATTCTCGAGAAACGGCACTCCAAATCAATCGGTTCATTCCATGTCTCAATCCTTCGTCCATTTTCTGAAGACCTTGACTGCTCTGAATTTAATACTCTTCTTAAGAGAATGAAACATGAAAAATTAAAGTGGGATAATTCTTTTAATGTCCGCGGCATTTCTACCCATTTGTAATCCCCTATATGGATTTTTTGGTTGAATGACGTTCTTTCTACATTTGCCCCTATTTTGAAGAAGTGTGAGATTTATGCTGCAATCTATGTATCCCAATTTGCTTATGCTAGGAATGTCTCCCTGCTCAAAGGATTCTTAGAGCAGTGGTCACTCGGCACCAATACTTTCCACACCATTTACGGCAAACTTGGGATCTCTTTATGGGACCTTCATCGCATTAGCAGGCTCCCCATCCGTGGCGAGTTTTATGAAGAGTTCACCCCCTCCAATGACATTTTATATTCGTCCCAGACATCCAAGGCGTGCCGTGGGCTTTTCAACATTTATGCCAGCTCTTTTCAATCCAAGAAGTTTAACCACTGGACTTTCAAATTCATTGACAAATCCCCAACTTCGATTAGTGGTTTTCAACGAAAAGATAGAATCCTTAATGATGTGTATCTTTCTGGTTTTTTGGCGAGCTGGCTTAGCGGATTTGTCTTCCCTCACTCTTCCGGGGAAATTCGTCCGACTACGTTTCATGTAGCCACCAAAATGGCCGGTGGAACCTTATTTAGCTTGGCCATCCTCGTCCTTGTGTACCTCTATCATTCTCTTGGTAAAATGGCATCGTCACCTTCACCTGGGAAGGAAAATATTCAAGGTCCTTTGCATTACCTTTTTGGATGGATTTCACTATATTTTGTTAAGACTTACTCTCATGGGGATCCTCAGTCGATTTGTCCGATTCCTGATATTCATTTCATGCCATATCTTGGGTTTATTGGAAACCAATCGGCTGCCCAGTTTTTTACTGATAAATTTCCATTTGTGGACTCTCTCCTAACTTATCGTACGGAGTGTCAGTTTAGGGCTCTTACCCATGAAAGTGAACCTTCAGGCATTCTGGTCGACTCTGAAAGGACATCACCTTTCCACCTTAGCTATCTTATATCTTTGAGGCAAGGGATTTTAACTTTTAAAATGGGATTTAATTTCATTTCTGAACCGTACTCCCCTAACCGATACGGTCGTCAATTTGGGTTTGCTCAAGTGTACCCTACACCACTTAACGTATCTTGTCGGCAGCCCTCTGAGTGGTCTAAATTTTATTACAACTGGCGCCATATGTTATGCTGCGGTACAAAAGTCTCATTGGAATTACCAAGCACCCGATCTACTTCTCACGTAACCATGCCTTATGCCAATTGGTGGTTGGGAACTTCCTTTACCGTGCTCCAATATATTACTCATACTTAGCTGAAATCTTCACGCAAGAGAAAACTGGATATGTCAATTAAAGACTGAAAGACGAAGAATCCTTCTTACTCTAGAGCTAGGTCATCATCTTCACCTATTGCTCTGGAAGCATCATCACCTCAGAGAATAGATAATAGTCGACCACTTATTGCTCCTTCCCGATCTAGTTACTCGGTTTCATATCTCCTTCATCTTTTCGAGGATATGTGTAATTCTCAATTTAAAATGAGATTTAGCTTTGAGCAAGTAGATTCTGGCCTTCAATTTTCTAGTCTCGCAAAGCTTTTTCCAGAGACTATGTCTATCAGTGATTGTACAGGAACTTCCCAACCGACTGTAGCGACCAAAACCCCAATGGATCAATTTCGTACATACTTGTACTCTTTCCTTGAAGATAAAGATGAGAATATGATTCAAAAACTCTTTGAGGGAGATGGGTATGAATTAACTACCTTGGGTCGTATTCGCATTAAGAGTGTTGAAATTCCTTCTTCTACCAAATCTTTTGATTGTTCTCTCAATGGAAGTAGCGCGAGTGAAGATGAGTTTTATGACTACACCCCTCTTTTAGATGGCACACCGACTAAGATGAGTAAATTGCCCCCAGCAAATGTAGGTTTTTCTTCCCCTTCTTCGAACAAGCCATCCAAGCTATTAGAGAAAGGTATAATTCTTTCTTCTTCTTCTTTTTTTTTTTTTTAAAACACCTCTCATTTTCTTAGGCACTGCGCCTTAGACTTCCCCAGCTGCCTCGCATATGCCATTGGCTACCTTTAAGGGTATTCTTATTCATTCCTTGTATCTCATTTTATTTCATCATGTATACATACTCAAGGAACTCTTTTCTCTTGAGATCATGCCACATTGCAAAATCCGTGGTCCACTTGTGGGAATCACAACTTGCCTCCTCCTCCACCTAAGTCTCTTCAAGCTGTACACCAAGGTATACTTCATTCATATATATATATATATATTGTTTTTACCTTCTATGTTTTAATTGAGTGTCTCCTTCTATTTTCACAGAAATTACTTCTGATGCATTGGAAGAGACAGACGAAATTACTTCTGATACCTCGGAAGAGGCCCAAATTCTTGCAGACTTACTTGAAGCAAATGGGGTTAACAACTTATTTAACAAACTTGAAGCACCCTTTGCTCCATCTAGCCTTCTTTTGGGAACTTCCTCTAATGAAGCAGCCACCCATATTCAGAAAGGTCTTACTATTTCTCTCCAATCAATGATGGATGTTAATGGCATGATTGCTGTAGCAAACAACGTTTTCATGATTTTGAAGAGTTTGGGTGTAGACTTCACCTCCCTTTACAAGAAGGTGAAGATATTTCTTGGGTGCTTTGCTTTGAAAACCCAACTTGCAGATTCTTCAAACTTGTCTACTGCAGAATTTGAGGCCCAATACTATGAGAAGAAGCTTCATTTTGACAAAGTTTCTGGCGAACGTGAACAGTTGTCTGCTTCAATTATCAAGTCAGATGAGCACATTGCGGGTCTTAATCAAAGGATTATTCAAACCAAAGAGTTACTTACACAACTTGAAGAGGAATTGTCATCCACCCACGTGGAGCATGCATCCTTTATGTGTGATTTTGCACAAGCTTCCGAGAGTTTCTAAATCAGAAGAAGACGTGCAAATTGCTCTGAATGTTTTGAGCCAACATAAGAAGAAGAATGGACAACACAGTGTTGTGGAACATGCTTTTGAAAGGGCTAAGGCTTCTCTTAATGAATGAATGCACTTTTTATTTTGTTATTCATCCGAACATAATGAATTTATGAAATTTCACTCAGTGATAGATTTATTTGTTATGTGAAATTTCTCAATACAATACATTGATTTGTCTTATTTTAGCCATTCACAGTTTATACTCTTGCGGGACAGGAGTATCTAATGTTTTATCACCTTAGATTTCGGTGAGGTATTTTAGCAGTTTAACCACATACAATATCGTTGGTGGTCTTCGACTTTTGTTTGGCCGTACACAGTTTATACTCTTGCGGGCCAGGAGTATCCAATGTTTTACCACCTTAGATTTCGGTGGGATATTTTAGCGGTTTAACCACATACAATACCGTTGGTGGTTTTCGACTTTTGTTTGGCCGTACACAGTTTATACTCTTGCGGGCCAGGAGTATCCAATGTTTTACCACCTTAGATTTCGGTGGGATATTTTAGCAGTTTAACCATATACAATACCGTTGGTGGTTTTTGGACTTTTGTTTGGCCGTACACAGTTTATACGCTTGCGAGCCAAGAGTATCCAATGTTTTACCACCTTAGATTTCGGTGGGATATTTTAGCAGTTTAACCACATACAATACCATTGGTGGTATTCGACTTTTGTTTGGCCGTACACAGTTTATACTCTTGCGGGCCAGGAGTATCCAATGTTTTACCACCTTAGATTTCGGTGGGATATTTTAGCTGTTTAACCACATACAATACCGTTGGTGGTTGGTTTTTTTTTTTTGCCCTAACTTTTGCCTAGGCCACCCTTTCGGGTTTTCAACCTAGCAGGCTTTCTTAAGGGTAATATCTCTTCAAGAACCTTGCATTGGTTGGGGGAATGATTCTGTCACCATCCATCGTTATCAACAAATAGGCCCCATTAGAATAAACCTTCTCAATCACATAAGGTCCTTCCCATTTGCGCTCAAGTTTTCCTTTGGTTCTTCGCGAGACTACTATGGGTGTTCTAACCATTAGTACCAAGTCTCCCTTTTTAAAGGAGCGAAGCCTCACCCTTTTATTGAACGCATTTGCCGTCCTTTGTTGGTAGATCTCCAAATTCTGTTGAGCATACAACATTCTTTCATCTAGGGTCTCGAGCTCAGCCAACCTCACTCTTACACTTTCATCTTCTGTTAAGGACTCTTTTATTGCCACTCGCAATGATGGTATTTGAACCTCAAGTGGTAACACTGCTTCTCCTCCAAAGACCAACGAATAAGGGGTTGCTTGAGTAGGAGTTCTGTGCGAAGTTCGATAAGCCCACAAAGCTTCTTGTAACTTTTCGTGCCAAGCTCTTTTGTTCTTACCCACCATCTTCTTGAGAATTTTGCACAATGTCTTGTTGAAAGCTTCTGCCAAACCATTGGCAGGTGCATGATATCTTGATGAATGGTTGTTTTTGATTTTGTACTTGGCAAATAACTTGTTCAAAGCATCACTCCTGAACGGCTGTCCATTATCCATGATGACAGTTTCTGGAATTCCGAACCTGTAAATGATATGGGTTCGGATGAACTCGGAGACAACTGTGCTTTTTATATCCTTTAAAGCCACGGCCTCTGCCCATTTTGAGAAATAGTCAGTAGTAGCTAGGATGTATCGATATCCTGCTGAAGATGGAGGTACAAAAGAACCAATAATATCCATACCCCATGCTGCAAATGGCCAAGAACAAGTTGTTAAATGTAAAGGCTCTGGGGGTTGGTGGAGAAAGTTCCCACGGAATTGGCAGACTTGGCACCTTCGAGCATAATTGTAGACACCCCATTTTTGACCGACCTTAAGACTCAGACGTCACCGATTGAGCGCTCGGTGATGTTGCATGTTGTGCTCGTTCAGAAGTCTTAGAGTCGCGGCCGTGCGCCCTGCCTTCGGACTTCCGAACTCTCTTCCATACCTTGCCTCGGTTTGCGAACCAGACTCGGTTTTCTCTGTTTCTTTTCCTGAAGGGAGGGAGTGGTCCCGTAGACTATCTCTCGATGGCCGTGCGCTACATTTCGTGGCCGCAGGCCATTTTGCCCATTTCGGAGCCCGGTTCCCGGTTTTCGGAGCCGTCAGGCCGTGTGCCTCGGTTCGGGACCGCCCAACCGTCTCTGATTCCTCCGGTTCTTGGCAGGTACCTCTGTTTTGTCATAACAGGGCACACTGGGGTCCCAGATACCCACTTCGTGGCTGAATGCCACTTTCGGTGCTTACAGACGGTTTTCGGGCCCCGAACCTCGCGGTTTGGCCCCCGAGCGTTCATTTCGCATCGGTTTTCTCCGGTTCTTGGCAGGTACCTCTGTTTTATCATTATGAGGAACACTGGGGCCTCTGGTACCCACTTCGCTGCCGAACACCACTTCCGGTGCTCGCAGCCCATTTTTGGGACCCCGAACTGCGCGGTTTGGGCCCCGAGCGTTCATTTCTCATTAGTTTTTGTTCAAATTTGGCAGGTACCTCTGTTTCAGCACCAGGAAGATCACTGGGGGGTGGGAGGCCAGCAATTATCCCAGATAACCAGTTTCGCTCCTCCGGCGCCCGTTTTGCTCACTTCCGGGCTAATGTTGAATACCCTGGGCCCATTTTCTTCCAACCAAAGCTACATATTTGTGATGAGGGCACATGGGAGGACCCTAAGAAGTGATGGTCGGCCAGCAATTGTGGATTCCATTTTTGAGCCTCTCCTTCAGATGCAATGTTGTGACTCCTGCTTCAGTGTTGCCACATTCCGACCATGGAACCTTGTTCTACACACATGGGAGGACACCAAGAAGTGGTGGTCGGCCAGTAATTGTTGCTTTCATTTTTGAGCCTCTCCTTCAGATGCAATGTTGTGACTCCTGTTTCAGTGTTGCCAATTTCCAACCTTGGGGCCTTATTCTACACACATGGGAGGACACCAAGGAAGGGTGGTCGGCCAGCAATTTTGTACTTCATTTTTGGGCCATGGCCGGCCGGCCAGGGTGAGTGGCTGGCCGACCAGTTGGGGTGGCCGGCCGGCCACCTCCCAGAAAGTTGCCTGGCCGGCCAGCTTTCTGCTGTCCACTCCTTTACAGCTGTCCAGCTGCTTTTCCAAATATCTCCCCCTTCCGGGGGATATTTTGGGAGGGAAAGCTTGGATGCATTTCCCTCCCCTTTTACAACCCTTTCTTGCCTATTTGAGGGCATGGCCTCCTTCTTTGTTGGGGTTAGACAAATTCCTCTCAAGACTTCATCTCCATTTGATCTCATCTCCAACTCCAAAACCCTAAAAATTCTTCAAGTCCCTAGCCCATTCCTTCATCAACTCCAAGCCTCACCATCACCATTCCATTTCCAGCAGCAAAGAGTGGTTCCTCAGAGGCTAAGAAGCAACTTTCACCAAGGCAAGAGGTAGCAAAAGCATAGTCTTCAAGGGTAAGTCACTAGTTCCCTTTTTCTTGCATAATTTTGCTTCAAATCTTTACCCTACTTTCTCACTGTTTTGAGCTCTGACCACTACTGAAAGTGGTCCTCTTTTGAGCTATTCTTGATGTTTGTTTAAGGGCTCAACCCTGTTTGAGCCCTCTATCTTGCTCTTGCTTCAATATCACTCTTTATGCCATTAAATTGCATGCTTTGTTTGGATTATGTGTGATCTGTTTTCGAGCATGACATAAACTGTGAATGGGCTTATTTTGAGCCCCTCTTCAACATTGAAGAAGGGCTCAACCCTGTTTGGCCTCTCTATCATGCACCTGCTTTGTGTTTCCTTCAAATTACCGTAAAATTGCATGGTTTCTTTGGCCTGTTTATGATCTGATTTTGAGCATGCCGTTAACTGAGGTTGAGTTTATTTTAGGTCCCTCTACAACATTGTAGAAGGGATCAAATTGGTTTGAGGCCTCCATGTTGTACCTCTCTTTATACCTCTCTTTGGCCCCATCTTGAATCCCTTTTTGAGCTTACTTAGCTCCTGTTTTGAGCCATAATCAGTACTGAAAATATCCTTATTTTGGCCTTCTTGTCAAGTTTTGTTAAGGGTCCAAAGTTGTTTGATGCATGCTTTTGGTACTTCATGTTGTACCCTCCATATTTTCCGTAAAATTGCATGCTTTGTTAGGCTTGCTTAGCTTCTGATTTCAGCCTTCATCAGGCTTAGAAAGTGTCTTAGAATAACTCATTCTTCATGTTTTGTTAAGGGTCCAAAGTTGTTTGGTCATTGCTCATGGTACCTCATGTTATAGCACTTTGTTGGCTCATTTTTGCATGCTATGTTAAGCATATCTACATACTGAATTGGAGGATCTCATCTACTGTAAATGTGCATATTTTTGGTCCCTATTTAATGTTGTAGAACTGTTTTGTTTGGTTTGAGCATTGTATATACTACTTGCTTTGTAATTCCCCTATTTTTTCCCATTTTTGCATGCTAATTTTGCCATACTTGTGGTTGTTATTTAGCCTTGCTTTGTACTGAAAAAATGCCATATTTTGGGCTGCCTTGCTACTGGTTTGCATGTCATGACCATGTTGTGCATGTTTAGTATGGCTATAGGCCATTTCGGGTACTTAAAATCACATTTCGGGTTGATTTCATGCATTGGTTGTCATTTCGTATCATTTCGGGGCTGCTTTCCCCTTCATTTAGGTGCTGAAATTTGGTTTGCATGCTTGCATATCATTTCCCGTGCCATTTCATGCCTTCGGGCCATGCCTCGGTTTGCGCGCCCGTGGGCACGCACTTCGAGGCACCTCTTTTTTTATCCGACGGCATCTGATGTGAGTGCGGCTGAGGCCCTCTCATGTTATTGTAAGCCCACTTTGCATTTTCCATGTCATTTGCATTGCGTATGCCACCGCCTCGGTTTGCGCGCCCGCGGGCACGCATTTCGAGGCAGCTCATTTTCATCTTACGGCCTCTTATGTGAGTGCGGCTGAGGCCCTCTCATGTTAGTGTAAGCCCAATTTGCATTTTTCATGTCATTTCATGCTCTAATGCATCGCCTCGGTTTGCGCGCCCGTGTGCGCGCATTTCGAGGCACTTCATTTTCATCCGACGGCCTCCTATGTGAGTGAGCTGAGGCTCTCCCATGTTGGTATAAGCCCATCGTGGCATTCTGTATGCCAATTCATTCCATTTCATCATTGCCTTAGTTTATGTGCCTGTGGGCACGCATTTCGAGGCACTTCGGTTTTATCCGATTTGCATTTCATATCATCGCCTCGGTTTACGTGCCTGTGGGCACGCATTTCGAGGCACTTTGGTTTTATCCGATTTCTCATTTCACATCATCGCTTCGGTTTACGTGCCTGTGGGCACGCATTTCGAGGCACTTCGGTTTTATCCGATTTCTCATTTCACATCATCGCCTCGGTTTACGTGCCTGTGGGCACGCATTTCGAGGCACTTCAGTTTTATCCGATTTGCATTTCATATCATCGCCTTGGTTTACGTGCCTGTGGGCACGCATTTCGAGGCACTTCAGTTTTATCCGATTTGCATTTCACATCATCGCCCCGGTTTGCGTGCCCGCGTGCACGTTTTTCGAAACGTCTCATTTTCATCTCATTTTCATCTCATTTTCATCAGCATAGTGCATACTAGGCTGTATCTTAGTTGCATTTCATGCATATCATGCATATTGCATTGTGTTCGGGATAGGAGTTAGCTCGGGCACGGGAAACGAGGTACGTTTCGTACTCCGAGTGACGGAACGGGTCTCAATTCCCCAGTCGCCGACACTCCGGATAACCCATGATGGAGTTAGGTTTTTGTTGTAGCATTCATGTGCATTCATTCTATAGTGAGTTGTGCAATCCGATTCCTCGGCCATCATGCATCGATATGCGTGATTGGTGGCGCGAGGATCGAGGCATGCATACATTTGTGAAATACATTGCTATGCCCTTTTCTTGCTCTCTGTCGCAGCAAAATAAGGAATCAACAACTTTTCGGAGTCTGGCGCGTATTTCGAGAAACGTTGCAAACAGAGGCTAAATTGGGCATCCCAGTGGATTTCCGCGCAAAGGCAGCCCAAAATGCAATATTCATCAGAAGCGAGGCAGCCCCCGGCTTGCAAGCCAGTCTACCGCTTTCTTAGTTTAAATTGTTAATTACTTAGAAAATCTGTATTATTCTTTCATGTCGGACTGTATTATTATTTATTCAGATCCTCTGCGCGAGGGCATAATTATAATAAGTGTGGGTGAGTGTGATGTATGTCTTCCAACCCCCATTTCTTTCTCCCTTTTATTTACCCGCTTACGATGGTTAGATATAGGGCATATTTCAATTAGCATACAGTATGACAGCATGTTTGCATCATTCATCTGTTTTTCACGCACCGGGCTCGGCGCATCATACAAACTGCATTTGTATTTCAATTCCAAATTGAATACATGTTAGCTGTAGCATTTCACATGCCATGTTCAGAATAGCCGAGCCTGCTATAGTTGCATTATTGCATGTGTTGCATTAGGCATATCTGTATATTTAGGATCATGCATTGATTTCTAATCAGTTTTCTGTTTTTGGCTTGGAGTACTCGGTGAGTTTTATGCTTTAGCATCCTTGCATGCGTGTGAGTGTTGCCATGAATAGCATGCTTACCATGAGGCTATATGCTTATGTGATATAACTGCCTTGAATGCCTGTGGGTGGAGGTTGAGTTATTTGAAGTGGAACAAATCATTGACTGTTTGTTTTAAGCCCACTAGATAGTGGCAAAATCATGTTTTTCTAAGCCCACCCGAGGGTGGCAAATCCGCGTCTTAGCCTACCTGCGGGTAGCACCATCAAACCATTTTCAAACAAACAAACATGAAATGTTTTGTTCCAATTCAGGCGGCTCAGTCTATACTTGTTTGCTGCGAGCATCACATAGTAACCTAGGCTAATAACCGGAATAAGAGCATACAATGTTTTCAAAAACAGATATCATGGTTAGTAGAGGCCGGTCTTTGACCGGGCGAGCGGGGGTGCTCACGATGTGACCTTCCCCAATCGTACCCAAGTTCCCGAGCCAACTTTGGTGATGACGGACACGTGGCCTTTGGCACCGAGTCAGGGTTTCCTAAATTTCCCATTAAAAAATATTTAGGTGGCGACTCTGTATCTGGCGAAGCAGTCCATGTTTGGCACTTCTTTCAAAAATCTGTTTTCCAAAACGATTTGCCGGATTTGGACTCTTTGGTTTAAGATTAAGAACCGTGACATTTGAGTCCTTGAACTGTAGTGACCCCAATATGAACAGAACGGGACTTAACCCTCCTGGGGCGTTCGGGGACGTCTACAGTTTCTGGCGACTCTGCTGGGGATTTAGAGAACTTGACTCGAACTCATGATATCTGCTTTTGACTACACTTGTGTGTTTCTTTGCATTGCATTTGCATTGGTGCTGCTGGGGATTTAGAGAACTTGACTCGAACTCATGATATCTGCTTTTGACTACACTTGTGTGTTTCTTTGCATTGCATTTGCATTGGTGCGCCTAGGAACACTGTGTTTGCCATATGCCATTCCCGAACGATTTGCCGGAGGCTTGTCTTGTCAAGTCATGTCCGTAAGGCTGATCGGCTCTGGGCTCTGACAGCATGGGAACACAAACCCCGGTTTTACCGGGGCACCCTTTTGACCATTCGACCTAGTGCATATTCGGATCCATAGTGACCATTCCAAACTAGGACAGGTTGCTTACCCGTTTATAGGTTGTTTGAAACCGCTGCGTGCGTAGTGAAACCCTAGTTCCTGACAAAATAGGACAGGGAAACCCTACCCCAACATAGGGGTGTTTTGGCTCTCACTTATCTGTTATGTGCTTTAGAGTGCGTCTCTACAGGAATGCATGTATCAGCCTATAAGTTTGGGTATCAGGCCTGCGGGCATCATTCAGGCCTAAGGGCATCAGTCAGGCTTGCGGGCATCGTTCAGTATTCGGGAATCAGTTGTCTGCGGATATCCGATTCAGTTTTGGGAAACCGTGATATAGGAACAGTGATCAGTGGTTGAGGACAGTGTATTTCCAGCTTATCAAAACTGCGTGTTGTATGCCCGACTGTGTGTTGTGTGTATTTAATATAAGCTGTTATGCTGCCCGTTTTTCTGGTTATTTATTTCCTTTTTGCTTTATTATCTTTTTGCTAGGGCAGTTTGTGGCACGATTGCTTCCGAACCAGTCGATACTCCCCAAGCACTCTAGACACGAGGTCGCCGACTCAACCGATCCGAGGATCTAGTTGACGGACATCCAGTGTTCTACTCATTACCCCCAGTCACCAGAAGAAGGCCGAGGAGGCACAGTGTGTCAGAACACGGATCACCAGAACAGCAGTCCACTTTAGTGGCAGACAGTCGGGTTGAAATTTCTGTTTCCGCTTTAGAGATACACTTGCCGGTTATTCAAATGGAACAACAGAATACATCAGCTATGGAGGCGATGGTCCGCCAGATGAATGAGAGCATGAAACAAATGCAAGACGATGCTATCCGCCAGGCGGAATTTTCTAAACAGCAGGCCGCTGTCATGGCCCAGCAGTCTGAGCTGATCACCAGATTACAACAGCAGAATGCTGCATCTGCTTCACACCAGGTCCCTCCTCCACTAGGGGCGCATCAGGTTCCTCCTCCTCCAGGGGCTCCACTACCTGAACAGATACCCACTGGCCAAAATGCTCCTCCACATCCCCAGAATGCCCAGAACACCCAGAATACCCTCCCAAATCCACAGAACGCTCTGCCAAACTTCCAAAACACTCAAGAGGACACGAGTCTTCCAACGGGGCTGGCTCCGCCCCCGCTTCCGCCGCAATTGTCCAAGAATCTTACACCTAATCACCCGGAATCTCCATTCGAGTTCGAGGTGGATCATACAGCTCTGAAATTGAGCAAGTTGGAGAAGCTCTTCAAAAAGTCGCAAGGGGTGAAGGCCATCCCAGATATTGAAGACGGCTATACTGACGTGGCCGTGACATTGCCGGACAGATTTAAAATGCCCCAGATCGATCGCTTTGATGGATCCGGGGACCCCATGGTCCACCTCCGGCTATTTTCAGACATCTTGAGGCCGATGGGACTAACCCGATCACAGAAGCTTTCTTTGTTCGGCAGAACCTTGTCAGGGATTGCGGCCATCTGGTACGCAAAATTAGAAGATGATGTGAAGAGGAATTGGGATGAGCTAGCCGAGGCCTTCGTTGCACAATATTCATATAATACTCAGATCGAGATTACAACACGTGATCTCGAGACAACGAGGCAAGAACAGAAAGAGACCTTCTCTGACTTTGTCACTCGGTGGAGAGCCAAGGCATCGATGATGACCTTGAGGCCAACTGATAAAGATCAAATCCGGATGATTGTGCGCAATCTCCAACCCAAGCTAATGCAGAAAATGATCGTACTCCCTTTCCCCACATTCTCAGATTTACACGAGATGGGGGTACAGATCGAGGACGCAATGAAGCAAGGATTGATCGATCAGGACCGGGAGCAGCCCCGAAGAACGTTCAACCGAAATAACAATGCGGGCCCGAGTGGCTCTGCCAATACAAGGACTCCAGAGGTCGGTATGGTCACCACCACTCCCCCTTCCCAACCGAGGCCCGCAGCGGCCACATCTTTTTCTGATACATCTGGGAGCAGTAACCAAGCCTCAAGATACCAACCCAGAGGCCAACGAACCTTCTCCCCACTATATATGCCTTTGTCTAAAGTCCTCGGGGTTCTAGTCAGAAAGGGGCATCTGAAACCCCTGGAACCGAGGCCCCTACCAAACCCACTTCCCCCTTCCCACAACCCAGCCAAATATTGCACATACCACCAGCAGCATGGTCATGACACAGACCAGTGTTACCGGCTGCGTCATGAGATTCAGGACCTCATTGACAAAAATATCATTCTACCCCCCGAGGGACCCAATGTCACAAACAACCCACTCCCCAAACACAACCAAGATCCACCCAAAAGAGTCAACCTCATCCAAACTGGGGGCGTGTCTTACGACCCTAGTATCTATATAACTCCCTCCCACCTACCTAAGCCGGAGGTGATCCTTCCTGACAGCACTGACTTGTGCGTGTTGGACACCTTCACAACCCCATCCGAGCTAAAGGTGGTGACCACCGAAAATGAAATGGGGCAGGCCTCCGAAGAGAGCAAAACTGTAGAGTTTGGAATGGAGCAATCTGAGAGTCCAGCTGGAAGAGCTTATGATCCGAGTGAATATATCTTGACAATGGGCCAGCCTAAGCTGAGTGTGGGGCTGCCGGAGAAGACTGAACTGTGTATGATCCGGGGGGACAAACTTGAATCAGCAGGGGATGATCTGACAACGGTGGAGGAGGACTTCGCCAACCTTCAGTTTTTCAACGACCAAGAATCAGGGGATGCATCAATCAACTGGTTTGAATATGAGGAGTCAGCAGAAGTCGTTGGGTGGTTGGATGATCAGCCAGATATAGTACCATTTGTGGCCGGAAGGGCCGAGAGTCAGATTGAATTGCCGGAGAGCGCCGGTACAAAGAATTTCGCTCGGGATCAAGAGGTTTTGAAAACCGAACAATTAATACTGGAGGAACAAGAAAAGAAGTGGGACTCTGAGAGGATCCGAAAAGCAAAGAATCATGAGGAAGTTGAGAGTGCTGTGAGCACAAGAACTGAACATGCTGTGAGCATGAGGGAGGAAAAGACCGAGAGTACAAACATGCCGGAACCAGACAGGTGTCTGGTAGATGCTAATGGGATATGGTGGGAAGACGACGACTTATGTCTTGCCCACACAGATGAAGATTGGGCAGGTACTCAACCAGATGACACTTGGTATCTCGATGAGGTGGACCACATGACTAGAAGTGGACGGTATTTCAAGCCCCCACACCTTGATCAACCTGAGGCATCCGGGAAAGATAAAGAAGCAGAGAAGCAGAGAGAGAAACAGATAGAAGAAGAAGCTGTGCTCAAACAGTTAAAGAAAATACAGGCAGACATCTCCATCTGGGGACTGCTTATGGCTTCAAGGGTGCACAGACAGGCTATCCTTTCTGCTATGGACAAGGCCAAACTCTCCATCGAAACTACACCAGAGCAGCTGGTCGGCCTGGTCTTTCCGGGAGGGGGTTCCCCGGCATTAACCTTTACAGACAAGGAATTGCCGCCTGAGGGCGTGAACCATAACAAACCTCTCTACATCTCTGTTGAGTGTAGAGACAAGTGGATACCGGTGGTACTTGTTGATACCGGATCTGCTATTAATGTCTGCCCAGTCAGAACGGCATATGCAATCGGGTTAAAGCCCGCGGACTTCACGCCAACAACTCAGGTGATCAAGGCTTATGATAACACGAGTAGAGAAGTGATGGGGATTGTCAAGATCCAAACTAAGGTTGGTCCAGGACAACACGATGTCGAATTTCACGTCTTGGACGTTCCCGCAACCTTCAACTTGCTCTTGGGGCGGCCGTGGCTGCACCAAGTAAAGGCAGTCTCTTCCACTCTTCATCAGATGGTGAAATACCCCTATGGAAAGGGAGTAGCCACTGTATTCGGGAATTCATCAATCCACCCACCTCCGGAGGTATCTACGCCGGTCCTAGATATTGAGCATGGCACAGAAGATGTCTTCTTATCAGGATTCACTTTGGCTGAGGCCCGGGTAGTACAGAACATTATGGCTGTGAATGAGGGCGTGTATGTCAGTGCCCAATCAGTCTACCTCATGAACAAGCTACAACATATTCCCGGGATGGGATTAGGAAAGAGCGGCAGGAAAGGGGTCGCAGCGTTGGCCGAAGTGCCACACAATCCACATACCTTTGGACTGGGTTATCTGCCCACCAAAGAAGACTGGGTAAGGAAAGGGAAAGAAATGGCCGGCAGAGCCAGGGCGAAGCAGGCTGGGAAGCCGTTTGACTTAATGCACAGGCCCATTTGGGGTACCCTGAACGGACGCTTTGTCCGGGAGGGGGAAGATTTTCCATTTTGCGGCTTCCCAGAGCCGTGGATAAACGCGAAGAAGAAGCGCGTCCCAGGCTTCGAAATCTTCTTCGATTTGCAACTATCCGGGGATGACGTTGCCACAGAGCAGACAGACCCAACAACTGAGGTTGAGCAGAATAAAGCAGGGGATCCTGAGGGCACAGATTTTGAAATGGGGGTAGCACTGGCATGTCTCCTCTCTGATCCTCCGATCGACCAAGAGTGCTTGGGGGATAACTTCGAGGTGTCCATGATTGGGGATGAAACGGCTGCGAGCCGACCAGCAGCTATCTTGGATGCATCAATCGCACCCTCTCTCACTTGGCAGTACGAGGAGGGATTTCTATCCAGCAGTTCCGGGTCAGGTAGTGAGCCGGAGTCTGATTCCACCGAGTCTTGTGAGTCGGAATCAGGTTCCAGCTCGACTGAGTCTGAGTCTGGTACTCCTGGGGATGTTAACCCGGATGCCACAGTCCTGTCCAGGTCGTCTTTTTCCTTTTCTTTTGAGTCTGTTGTAACAGAAGAATTGGACGATTTGGATGAACTTAATGAGAATGAGGTGAATGTGGTTTCCGAGTATTTCTCTGTGCCTTTGATTTATTGCATTAATTCAGACTTTCAAAACTTTGATGAAAACGACGAGGACGAAGTTCCTCCGGTTTTACAACGTTTAATTGAGCAAGAGCAAGAGAGATTTGTTAAGCCATTAATGGATGAAATCATTTCCGTGAACATTGGTACTGAGGAGGACCCGCGGCTGGTCCAGATCGGGTCCACGTTGTCTTCTGAGGAACGCGAGCGCTTAGTCGCTTTATTAAAAGATTTCAAAGATGTTTTCGCGTGGTCCTACGAAGACATGCCTGGAATCGATCCTGAGATTGTACAGCATCGGATCCCCCTTGCCCCCGAGGCCCGACCTGTCAAGCAGAAACTCAGAAGGATCCGCCCGGATTGGGCTCTCAAGATTAAAGAAGAGGTCACCAAGCAAATCGACGCAGGCTTCCTGCTGGTATCAGAGTACCCCACCTGGTTGGCTAATATTGTTCCGGTGCCAAAGAAAGATGGCAGAATCCGGGTGTGTGTAGACTTCAGGGATTTGAACAAAGCTAGTCCGAAGGACGACTTTCCCTTACCGCACATCGATGAGTTGGTGGACTTCACAGCAGGGCATGCATTGCTCTCATTCATGGATGGCTTCTCAGGCTATAATCAGATAGTGATGGCACCCGAAGACAGAGAGAAGACTGCATTCACCACCCCGTGGGGGACATACTGCTACCGGGTAATGCCATTTGGGTTGAAGAATGCTGGAGCTACTTATCAACGGGCCGCGACCACAATACTACATGATATGATCCACAAAGAGGTTGAGGTGTATGTGGACAACATGATTGTCAAGTCCAAGGAAAGAGAGGGCCACTACACCGCCTTGCACAAGTTTTTCCAAAGGATCAGGGAATTCCGGTTACGGCTAAACCCTCAAAAATGTACATTCGGTGTTACAGTGGGAAAAATGCTGGGGTTTCTGATTACACAAAGAGGCATCGAGGTCGATCCTTCCAAAATCAAGGCCATCTTAGAAATGCCACCACCAAGGACTGAAAAGGAGGTGCGAGGCTTTCTGGGTAAAGTGCAATTCATAAGACGGTTTATCTCAAAATTAACCTTGACTTGTGAACCACTTTTTGGTCTCCTGAAGAAAGGCAAGAAGTTCCAATGGGACGGCCGATGCCAAGCTGCATTTGAACAGATCAAAGAGTATCTACAGAGCCCACCCGTGTTGTCACCGCCAGAACCAGGGAAACCGTTGATTTTGTATCTATCAGTGACTGAGACCACAATGGGCTGCATGCTTGCACAAGAATCAGAAGATAAGGTGGAGAAAGCCATCTATTATTTGAGCAAGAAGATGCTGGAGTATGAAACCCGGTATACACCGCTAGAAAAGGCTTGCTTAGCTTTGGTATGGGCTACCAGGAAGCTGCGGCACTACCTGTTAGCTCACTCTGTAATGTTGGTTTCACGACTTGATCCCATCAAATATCTCTTCGAGAAACCAGCGCTTACGGGTAGGCTAGCTCGTTGGTTGCTGTTGCTCTCCGAATTTGATCTCACCTACGTCACACGCAAGTCAGTGAAAGGAAGAGCAGTGGCAGAATTCCTTGCCGACCACCCGGTTGAGGGGGATGAAGCAGTTGAGTACCTGTTCCCGGATGAATCAATTCTGCATATCGACGTTGAAACATGGACGATGTACTTTGACGGAGCGTCAAATCAACATGGGTATGGGATAGGAATGTTGCTCATAGCACCCGACAATTCCCGTATCCCTCTAGCCTTCAAACTCCGATTCAAAGTCTCGAACAATGAAGCAGAATACGAGGCGTGTATCGCTGGTCTAGAAGCAGCCCTAGAACTAGGGGCAAGACGGTTGGACGTCATTGGGGACTCGAACCTTGTTGTGTCTCAGGCTAAAGGAGACTGGAAAGTAAAAGAAGAAAAGATGATGATGTATCACCAAACCTTGGATTTGCTGATTCCTCGGTTTAAGAAGCTAAGTTTTACTCATCTACAAAGAGAGAACAACAGGTTTGCAGATTCTTTAGCAACTCTATCTTCTATGATAGACATCCCGCGTGGAGTCCGAATGCGTCCAGTCATTATTGACCAGAAATTCACGCCCGCCTATGAGTCGATTGCAGCCATAGATGAAGTTCAGGATGAACACCCCTGGTACTACGACGTCTGGAATTTCTTGGAGAAAGAAGCATACCCGCCAGGGGTAAATGCCAAAGACAAGAGGGCAATCAGAAGAATGGCAGTTCAGTTCATCATCTGCGGGGGTAAACTGTATAAGCGAGGTCATCTGGGAATGCACAAGCTGTGTGTTGATGCCGAAGAGTCGCAGCGTCTGATGGAAGCCATCCACGGAGGGGAATGTGGTGCACACATGAACGGAGTAATGCTGGCACGAAAGATCCTCAGACAGGGTTATTACTGGTCCACCATGGAGGAGGATTGTATTAGTTTCGTCCGACGATGCCACAAGTGTCAAATTCATGCAAATCGCATGAACATCCCGCCGTCAAAGCTGTACAACATGACTTCCCCATGGCCGTTTTCAGTCTGGGGAATTGATGTGATCGGAGCAGTCACGCCGAAGGGGTCAAATGGGCATGAGTTCATCCTGGTAGCGATAGATTATTTCACAAAGTGGGTTGAGGCCCAATCTTATGCGGTGTTGAAGGCTTCACACGTCGCAAAGTTTATCAGAAACAACATCATCTGTCGCTACGGAGTCCCGAATGAAGTCGTTTCAGACAATGGTTCCCACTTCAAGAAGGAGGTGATTGATTTGTTGGAGAAATACAATGTGGCTTTTCATAAGTCATCTACCTATCGGCCGCAAACCAATGGAGCAGTTGAGGCCGCCAACAAGAATATCAAGCGCATACTACAGAAGATGGTGGAAACCTATCGGGACTGGCCAGATAAGCTGCCGTTTGCTCTATGGGGCTACAGAACTTCAATCAGAACTTCTACTGGGGCGACTCCGTACTCGTTGGTTTATGGGATGGAGGCTGTTCTACCTATTGAGATTGAGGTTCCGTCATTACGAGTATTGGCTGAGTGTCAAATAGCCGAGGCAGACTGGCAACAAAGCAGATTTGAGGAACTCATGCTTTTCGATGAAGGAGGCTGAAAGCACTGTACCACATCCAAGGTTATCAACGCAGAATTGCCCGGGCTTTCAACAAGAAGGTTAAGTCCAGGAATTTGAACGAAGGAGATTTGGTGCTCAAAGACAACCGAGCTCCCATCCACGACCCAAGGGGCAAGTTCAGACCTAATTGGACTGGTCCCTACATCATCAAGTCAATCTGGTCAGGTGGAGCTGTGGTTCTGATGGATCTAGATGGCTTGGAGTTTTCCCAACCGATCAACATGGACAAATTGAAGAAATACTATCCCTGAGAGGCTCGCTAGGCCGAAAACCCGAAAGGGCGACCTAGGCAAAACTCAGAGCATAGAAAATTTGAAATCATAAAAACTAAGCTCGCAAGGTTGAAAACCCGCAAAGGGCGGCCTTGGCAAAAGTAAGAGCGCAAAAGGAGAGTGAAAATACTCGAGCGAACCTCAGCCGGAACTACGTAAGGCTTGATTCCCATCTTTGGGATACGTAGGCAACTTCGTCTTGAAGTTCAGCCATGATCTTTTCCCCGATCAACTTTGTCCATGTTGGTCATCTCAGTCATCTCTATTCATCAGCATTTATCGTGATCTCCGGTACAGTGCTATTCAGACTAGGGGCAACTTTCCGTTGCAATGAAGTGTTACGGTACCTTTCAAACTAGGGGCAACTTTCCAGTTGCTAGGATCCGGGGTTGTGCATCTCAGTGACAGATCTCAGGCGTGTCCAGTTCTGATCCATATCGAAAATAGTTTTGAAAAGTTTTAATAAAAGTTGACTTTGTTCAAATTAATCTTTTTACAACTAAGACCATTTTTGGACCAAAGCGGAGAATCTTCAGTACCACAACCTTCAATTTCATTGATTTCAAAACAGAGTTCACTTGCTCTTGCATACAATTGAAGTTGCTTTTTATTGCATTCAGGACGAAAACTTGAAAGTACTAAATAAGCAATAAATCTGGGGCATAGTCAAGTCAAGTGTCCCTGCGCCCCCTTCCAGAGCTAGTTGAAGCCTCTGATGCCGGCCTAGGCCCAACCTGTGCTTCTTCGTTGAGCCAATCCCAGCACTCGTCAGACAAAGTGCAACTGAAAGTGGGAGCAGGGGCCAGCAGTTCTCTAACTCTCCACGCTGTGGCCTGCCGAGCCAACTGTGCACCTCGAACTGGAAACGTAGCCGGATACTCTATCCCCTCTGGTGGGCAAGTCTGATCGTGGCCGAACTGGCGCAGAATGCGGAATGGGAAATAGGACACACAACGAGTCAAGCCTATTAGTCGAATCCCAACCCGCCGAGACATGCTGTAGCTCATCGCCGGGAGATTGAGCCAAGGGCAGCGCCAAGCAAT
Source organism: Camellia japonica (assembly GCA_030407325.1). Classification (NCBI taxonomy): domain Eukaryota; kingdom Viridiplantae; phylum Streptophyta; class Magnoliopsida; order Ericales; family Theaceae; genus Camellia; species Camellia japonica. The sequence goes on from JAPPVO010000003.1 coordinate 106,496,594, forward strand.
GCGTTCGGCTGACAAATTGCACATCCATTCAAACCACCAGCTCTCATCAGGGGCGTTGACTAGGCGTTGCCGAAAGAAGTAGCCGCGAGCTGAGTATGCAGGGCAAGAGTCCACAACTTGCAATTTGTCCATCAACCATATCTGGGGAGGGATGAAAAATGAGAGAATAAAGAATAGAGAGATGTACGATGAGAGAAAAGTGAGATAAGGGTTTTGTGAGAAAAATCGAGCCCGAGGGCCGAGTGATGTGAGCAAACTCATGTGAGCTTGGGTGGGAAACATTACCTGCAGCAGTAGTGGACTCCCTGCAAACCTGGTTGTCTCCCTACGGTAGAAGGCATCCAGACCCATCAATGTCTCGGCCAGAGTCATGGCAATGCAACTCTTTCCCTCTTTCAAACCCTGGGCCACTTCAATCAAACGGACGCTGGATCCTCCGGAGCCCGAGACAAACAGAAAGTGAGATAGTAGGCACAAGCAGAGGGCGTGCTGCCGGAAGCCTTGCCAATGATGGTCGCCGCGGTCACCAGCATCAGAGAATCGGTAAACCAAGCTTGGGATATCCAACATTCCGTTACCAATCAGGGATCGAGCATCATGCGCGCTGAGTCCGCACATCCGCCCTAAGGCCTGGGCATAGCCAAAGTTGAGCTGGGGCAAGATTTCCTCGCCTCGCTCGGATTCCATCAAGGCTTGAAAATCTTCAAAAGTAGGACATACCTCTTGTCCGCCAAAGCTAAAAACATGCGTCACCGGGTTCCAAAACCTTGCCGCGGCATGGAGGAAAGGAAGATGTAGCGGAGTCCGGCGCAGCGTGAATAGTGCATTCAAGCCAAAACCCCGGAAGTTCAACTTTTCCGAGCCATCTAGAGAAGAAATCCAAGATGTGAGATTTTCTACAAGGAATGCCTCCATTTTTGTGAGAAAAGGTGATGAAATGAATGAGTTCCAAGGGTGGGGCTTTTATAGAGGGCAAAACACTATTCAAGGGACACTTGTCAAAATTCTGGAGGTTGTGGGGGAGGTGGCCGGCCGGCCACCTATTCTAGTAGGCCGGCCACCCTCTAACTCCCAAATGCAAAATGTTTTCGGCCGCGTGTTGGTCCTGTTTTGCCCTCCGGAACGAGGTTTGAGGCACTTTCATGCATCGGGAATGTCGAAGGCCTCCATTTCTCTCAGTTTTGGATGCGTTCCATCATCCAGATTGTTCGTCCGAAGTACACTTTGTTGTGTTTTTGCTTATCGAGTTGTTGTCTTGTTTATCGAGTTGTAAGTTTTGTCGAGCTGTCGCATTTTGTGTTTTGAGTTATTACCCTTTTGTTTACGCAATTTTGTTAAGTCTTGTTTTATCGAGTCGTTAACATTGTTGTACTTTGCTTATCGAGTTGTAAACTTGCTAAGATTCTGTTATTTCTTAGTGAGTCGGTTTGTTTTAATTTGTTACGTCGGTTCATTACCTGACCTGGTAAATACAAAGCACATTTCCATTCAATTCCATTTTTGTGTAAAATGATGCGATGCGATGCGATGCTAAGAATTTCAAATACAAACATCTTTTCAAAAGCTGTTTCATTCCATCATGTTTTACAACAAAAGGTGCAAGTTTTACAGAATATAAAACTGCCTAACAGTATGCAAAGTGCTACAAAACTACTAGTTAAAAAGTAAAATAAAGCAGGAAATAGCATCAGTATCCTCGGGAACGGGAAGGAGGAGGCCCTCTCATCCTCTTCTGTGGGATGACCTCTGCACCATCATCACCATCCGAATCAGAGCTGTCGTCCTCCGGATCCCCCTCGACCTCGCCTCCACTCCCAGAACCAAGACCGGAGCCTCCCTCCCCAGGAGATGTCTCTGACACTCGGTCTGCAACCTCCTCCTCCTCATCCTCGATAATGGGTGCCCTGCGTCTGCGAGACGACCCTGCTCCTCGAGCTCCTCTGTAAGGCCTGGATGGCCCAGCTCCTCGAGTCCCTGCACCTCGGGCAGGTCTAGTACCTCGACCTCTCTGAGATTGCCCTGATGGCCCGCCCCGTGGCTGCGCATATACGGGAGGCATCTGAAAATGAAAAGTGCAATACATCAGTTCAAACATAAAAAGCAGGTGCAAGTACAGTATGTGAGTGGGGTGTGTGCCAGATGTGTTCTACACAGCCTATCAGTACAGCAGAATGTTTAAAGCCAGAGCATTAGCAGAAACATGATAAATGCAAGAGAGATGAAGGGTAGCCAAGGCAGCACCGCCCCAATCATACTGACCGACCTGTGATAGGTCTACCAGGGCACTCAGTAGATACAACCCGACCATGTTCCCTCTATCGGCAAACAGAGTGGTGCCAAAGAGGAACATGAGGAAACCACGGGTATACTGCTCGACCTCCTCGGGAGACTCAGGCTCCATCTGTGGCCGCCGGAAATGGGAAGAGAACCAAGTATACCGGACTCTCCCGGTACCTCTGTCTACAGGTGGGCGAGCCCCCAATAGATGAATCCAAGTAGCCTCCCACTCACCCATATCCTCGTCGTAGGGAATGGGTCCACCGCCTATATCTAGGCCGGTGAGTACAGCAAAGTCTAATGGGGTCATGGTCATATCCCCAGTAGCAGAAAAATGGAATGAATTGGTGGTGTCCCACCATCTCTCCGCCAGAGCGGCAAACAATGTCCTACTGATAAGACAATGAGATAACCCTCTGCAGAATGGTCCGAATCCTGCAAAGTCAACCAAGTCCCGGACAGCTTCCGGAATACCACTCCCTCGCGGCAGTGGAACCATAACCTCGCACTGTGCGAGAGCCAGCCTGCATTTAGAATGAATGCATGTATCAGTAAATGAAGTGAATGAGCTGTGTGCAAATGAAGTGAATGAGCTGTGTGCAAATGAAGTGAATGAGCTGTGTGCAAATGAAGTGAATGAGCTGTGTGCAAATGAAATTAGTGGGCTGCGTGTTCACCTATATCTGGGTTGTGTGTTCAGTAAATTTGTTATTTGGGCTGCGTGTTCAAATTTCAGAAAACTTAGTGGGCTGCGTGTTCACCTATAGCTGGGCTGCGTGTTCAGTAAATTTGTTATTTGGGCTGCGTGTTCAAATTTCAGAAAAAGTTGTGGGCTGCGTGTTCACTTCAAATCTGGGCTGTGTGTTCAGTAAATCAGAGTTTGGGACTGTGTGTTCTACTCTTAATCAGTGGGCTGTGTGTTCACTTCAAATCTGGGCTGTGTGTTCAGTAAATCAGAGTTTGGGACTGTGTGTTCTACTCTTAATCAGTGGGCTATGTGTTCACTTCAAATCTGGGCTGTGTGTTCAGTAAATCAGAGTTTGGGACTGTGTGTTCTACTCTTAATCAGTGGGCTATGTGTTCACTTCAAATCTGGGCTGTGTGTTCAGTAAATCAGAGTTTGGGACTGTGTGTTCTACTCTTAATCAGTGGGCTGTGTGTTCACTTCAAATCTGGGCTGTGTGTTCAGTAAATCTATGTTTTGGACTGTGTGTTCTACTCTTAATCAGTGGGCTATGTGTTCACTTCAAATCTGGGCTGTGTGTTCAGTAAATCTATGTTTTGGGACTGTGTGTTCTACTCTTAATCAGTGGGCTGTGTGTTCACTTCAAATCTGGGCTGTGTGTTCAGTAAATCTATGTTTTGGGACTGTGTGTTCTACCCTTAATCAGTGGGCTGTGTGTTCACTTCAAATCTGGGCTGTGTGTTCAGTAAATCTATGTTTTGGGACTGTGTGTTTTGCTCTTAATCAGTGGGCTGTGTGTTCACGTCAAATCTGGGCTGCGTGTTCAGTAAATCTATGTTTTGGGCCGTGTGTTCAATCCTAATCAGTGTGGGCTGTGTGTTCATCGTCAACTTGGACTGTGTTTTCAGAAAATCAGAGTTTGGGATTGTATGTTCTACTCGTAGTCAATGTGAGCCGTGTGTCCAACAATTCAAGTGTTTTAACTATGTGTTCAAAATGCAAACAAAGTACTATGTCGTAAGCTACAACTGTGTGTTTAAGCATGGCAAAGCTACAAAGTGCACAGAAAATTACAGCGGGAAATAAAGTAAAATACCTCTCGCGCATCATGAGAGAGGTGCTGCTCTGGCTCTCGCAGAAGAAGATCCCCGGGTACCCGATCGTTGAAATCGGTGAAATGACGGAAAATAGCTCGCGGAAGCCTATGTACCGCTGGAGCATATCGGTCGGCAATGAAAGGCCGGACTCTCGGGGGGAGTGCCATAATGTCAAAATCGTCTCCGGCCCCTGGAAAACCTCCACCGTGAGGAAAATGGCCCGCCATTTCGAGAAATCTGCAAAACGGAGCAAAAATGAGCAAAAATGAGCCAAAATTGGGAAAAGTCAACAAAAGTCAACTCCCGGGAAATAAAAAAGTCAACAAAAGTCAACTCCCGAGAAAATATTCCAAATATTGAGACAAACTTACCTCAAGTGTTGAAAATGAGAAGAGAAGCTCCGAAATCAAATTTTAGTCGGCTTAAAGTGCTTAAATCTGAAGGATTTCGCGAAAACAACTTGCGTGGGAGGCCGAGAGGCGCGTATAAAATGCAGATCTGAAAGAGAAAATGGCTTGGGAAGCAAGAGGAGAGAATTTCACACTTGGGGGTGTAATTTCGGAGGCAATGGGCAAGCATATATATAGAAATCCTCAAAATGACCAAAATGCCCCTGCTTTTGGCAGGTGGCCGGCCGGCCACCTTTCCTGGCTGGCCGGCCATGTGCTTTTTCCTCCCTGGCCGACAGCCTCTCCTAGGGCCAAGAGCTGGCCGACCATGGTCCCCACCCCCTCCCCTACCTCTCTGCAAATTTTGAGGAAAATCGGAGTTCCCGGGACCTGAAAAAGTTCAAGAAAAGTGCACTTTCTGGCGCGAAATTGCTCCGTTGGAACTTTAGCTGCAATTTCTGACATGTGTCTTGTCATTATTCATCAAAATCAAGGTGTATCCTTTTTGAACATGTTATAACCTCTCCGGGAGGTGAATCAGAGGCCGCGATCGAGTTGTCGTCGCCGAAATGCGCGCTTTCTTGTTTATTATTTCGCAACAAACGGGCACTCTGATTTGCGCTCGTTTTGCATTATTTGGCTCATAATTTGCATTCTCATGAATATTTTGTATTGTCATGCATGTTTACCATACCTCTATGCTTGAGTATGCGTTGTCACGCATTATCTTTTCTCGCATTGCGATGTGTTTACCCGCCGACACTGCGTGTGTCACACTTTTCGAATCTTAGGAATCACATTGAATATATGTTGTTGGCATATTGTTCTTGTTGAATTTCTCTATTTTGCAGGCACGATATTGTATGTACGGTTCATTTGAGGCTGGTGCGACCAGACGAATCGCGCAGGTATCGTATCTTCTCCGTGTGAGACGCGACGAGAATTGAATAATTCTCCGCACTCTTAACTGCATGAAATGTAGTTGTTTGCTTCGCATTCTTGCTTAAAACTGTTGCACCTATTTGCGAATACTTGCCTCATTACAGCTTGCTGCATTTGCATGATCACTTGGCTCTGTGCATGTCACTTTGCATTTTGCCCCCTACCTGCGAGCACGCCTACGGGCACACATTTCTGTTCATCTTGTATGATTGTCTAAGTCTTCGGCCTTGTCAAAAATGGGTCGTCTCTAGGCTTTGACATTCACTCCCGTCATTGTTATGACTTCCGAGTTCTGTCAAAGAGGGGCAACTGTAGACACCCCATTTTTGACCGACCTTAAGACTCAGACGTCACCGATTGAGCGCTTGGTGATGTTGCATGTTGTGCTCGTTCAGAAGTCTTAGAGTCGCGGACGTGCGCCCTGCCTTCGGACTTCCGAACTCTCTTCCATACCTTGCCTCGGTTTGCGAACCAGACTCGGTTTTCTCTGTTTCTTTTCCTGAAGGGAGGGAGTGGTCCCGTAGACTATCTCTCGATGGCCGTGCGCTACATTTCGTGGCCGCAGGCCATTTTGCCCATTTCGGAGCCCGGTTCCCGGTTTTCGGAGCCGTCAGGCCGTGTGCCTCGGTTCGGGACTGCCCAACCGTCTCCGATTCCTCCGGTTCTTGGCAGGTACCTCTGTTTTGTCATAACAGGGCACACTGGGGTCCCAGATACCCACTTCGTGGCTGAATGCCACTTTCGGTGCTTACAGCCGGTTTTCAGGCCCCGAACCTCGCGGTTTGGCCCCCGAGCGTTCATTTCGCATCGGTTTTCTCCGGTTCTTGGCAGGTACCTCTGTTTTATCATTATGAGGAACACTGGGGCCTCTGGTACCCACTTCGCTGCCGAACACCACTTCCGGTGCTCGCAGCCCATTTTCGGGACCCCGAACTGCGCGGTTTGGGCCCCGAGCGTTCATTTCTCATTAGTTTTTGTTCAAATTTGGCAGGTACCTCTGTTTCAGCACCAGGAAGATCACTGGGGGGTGGGAGGCCAGCAATTATCCCAGATAACCAGTTTCGCTCCTCCGGCGCCCGTTTTGCTCACTTCCGGGCTAATGTTGAATACCCTGGGCCCATTTTCTTCCAACCAAAGCTACATATTTGTGATGAGGGCACATGGGAGGACCCTAAGAAGTGATGGTCGGCCAGCAATTGTGGATTCCATTTTTGAGCCTCTCCTTCAGATGCAATGTTGTGACTCCTGCTTCAGTGTTGCCACATTCCGACCATGGAACCTTGTTCTACACACATGGGAGGACACCAAGAAGTGGTGGTCGGCCAGTAATTGTTGCTTTCATTTTTGAGCCTCTCCTTCAGATGCAATGTTGTGACTCCTATTTCAGTGTTGCCAATTTCCAACCTTGGGGCCTTATTCTACACACATGGGAGGACACCAAGGAAGGGTGGTCGGCCAGCAATTTTGTACTTCATTTTTGGGCCATGGCCGGCCGGCCAGGGTGAGTGGCTGGCTGACCAGTTGGGGTGGCCGGCCGGCCACCTCCCAGAAAGTTGCCTGGCCGGCCAGCTTTCTGCTTTCCACTCCTTTACAGCTGTCCAGCTGCTTTTCCAAATATCTCCCCCTTCCGGGGGATATTTTGGGAGGGAAAGCTTGGATGCATTTCCCTCCCCTTTTACAACCCTTTCTTGCCTATTTGAGGGCATGGCCTCCTTCTTTGTTGGGGTTAGACAAATTCCTCTCAAGATTTCATCTCCATTTGATCTCATCTCCAACTCCAAAACCCTAAAAATTCTTCAAGTCCCTAGCCCATTCCTTCATCAACTCCAAGCCTCACCATCACCATTCCATTTCCAGCAGCAAAGAGTGGTTCCTCAGAGGCTAAGAAGCAACTTTCACCAAGGCAAGAGGTAGCAAAAGCATAGTCTTCAAGGGTAAGTCACTAGTTCCCTTTTTCTTGCATAATTTTGCTTCAAATCTTTACCCTACTTGCTCACTGTTTTGAGCTCTGACCACTACTGAAAGTGGTCCTCTTTTGAGCTATTCTTGATGTTTGTTTAAGGGCTCAACCCTGTTTGAGCCCTCTATCTTGCTCTTGCTTCAATATCACTCTTTATGCCATTAAATTGCATGCTTTGTTTGGATTATGTGTGATCTGTTTTCGAGCATGACATAAACTGTGAATGGGATTATTTTGAGCCCCTCTTCAACATTGAAGAAGGGCTCAACCCTGTTTGGCCTCTCTATCATGCACCTGCTTTGTATTTCCTTCAAATTACCGTAAAATTGCATGGTTTCTTTGGCCTGTTTATGATCTGATTTTGAGCATGCCATTAACTGAGGTTGAGTTTATTTTAGGTCCCTCTACAACATTGTAGAAGGGATCAAATTGGTTTGAGGCCTCCATGTTGTACCTCTCTTTATACCTCTCTTTGGCCCCATCTTGAATCCCTTTTTGAGCTTACTTAGCTCCTGTTTTGAGCCATCATCAGTACTGAAAATATCCTTATTTTGGCCTTCTTGTCAAGTTTTGTTAAGGGTCCAAAGTTGTTTGATGCATGCTTTTGGTACTTCATGTTGTACCCTCCATATTTTCCGTAAAATTGCATGCTTTGTTAGGCTTGCTTAGCTTCTGATTTCAGCCTTCATCAGGCTTAGAAAGTGTCTTAGAATAACTCATTATTCATGTTTTGTTAAGGGTCCAAAGTTGTTTGGTCATTGCTCATGGTACCTCATGTTATAGCACTTTGTTGGCTCATTTTTGCATGCTATGTTAAGCATATCTACATACTGAATTGGAGGATCTCATATACTGTAAATGTGCATATTTTTGGTCCCTCTTTAATGTTGTAGAACTGTTTTTTTTGGTTTGAGCATTTTATATACTACTTGCTTTGTAATTCCCCTCTTTTTCCCCATTTTTGCATGCTAATTTTGCCATACTTGTGGTTGTTATTTAGCCTTGCTTTGTACTGAAAAAATGCCATATTTGGGCTGCCTTGCTACTGGTTTGCATGTCATGACCATGTTGTGCATGTTTAGTATGGCTATAGGCCATTTCGGGTACTTAAAATCACATTTCGGGTTGATTTTATGCATTGGTTGTCATTTCGTATCATTTCGGGGCTGCTTTCCCATTCATTTAGGTGCTGAAATTTGGTTTGCATGCTTGCATATCATTTCCCATGCCATTTCATGCCTTCGGGCCATGCCTCGGTTTGCGCGCCCGTGGGCACGCACTTCGAGGCACCTCTTTTTTTATCCGACGGCATCTGATGTGAGTGCGGCCGCGGCCCTCTCATGTTAGTGTAAGCCCACTTTGCATTTTCCATGTCATTTGCATTGCGTATGCCACCGCCTCGGTTTGCGCGCCCGCGGGCACGCATTTCGAGGCAGCTCATTTTCATCTTACGGCCTCTTATGTGAGTGCGGCTGAGGCCCTCTCATGTTAGTGTAAGCCCAATTTGCATTTTTCATGTCATTTCATGCTCTAATGCATCGCCTCGGTTTGCGCGCCCGTGTGCGCGCATTTCGAGGCACTTCATTTTCATCCGACGGCCTCCTATGTGAGTGAGCTGAGGCTCTCCCATGTTGGTATAAGCCCATCGTGGCATTCTGTATGCCATTTCATTCCATTTCATCATTGCCTCAGTTTACGTGCCTGTGGGCACGCATTTCGAGGTACTTCGGTTTTATCCGATTTGCATTTCATATCATCGCCTCGGTTTACGTGCCTGTGGGCACGCATTTCGAGGCACTTTGGTTTTATCCGATTTCTCATTTCACATCATCGCCTCGGTTTACGTGCCTGTGGGCACGCATTTCGAGACACTTCGGTTTTATCCGATTTCTCATTTCACATCATCGCCTCGGTTTACGTGCCTGTGGGCACGCATTTCGAGACACTTCGGTTTTATCCGATTTGCATTTCATATCATCGCCTTGGTTTACGTGCCTGTGGGCACGCATTTCGAGGCACTTCAGTTTTATCCGATTTGCATTTCACATCATCGCCCCGGTTTGCGTGCCCGCGTGCACGTTTTTCGAAACGTCTCATTTTCATCTCATTTTCATCAGCATAGTGCATACTAGGCTGTATCTTAGTTGCATTTCATACATATCATGCATATTGCATTGTGTTCGGGATAGGAGTTAGCTCGGGCACGGAAAACGATGTACGTTTCGTACTTCGAGTGACGGAACGGGTCTCAATTCCCCAGTCGCCGACACTCCGGATAACCCATGATGGAGTTAGGTTTTTGTTGTAGCATTCATGTGCATTCATTCTATAGTGAGTTGTGCAATCCGATTCCTCGGCCATCATGCATCGATATGCGTGATTGGTGGCGCGAGGATCGAGGCATGCATACATTTGTGAAATACATTGCTATGTCCTTTTCTTGCTCTCTGTCGCAGCAAAATAAGGAATCAACAACTTTTCGGAGTCTAGCGCGTATTTCGAGAAACGTTGCAAACAGAGGCTAAATTGGGCATCCCAGTGGATTTCCGCGCAAAGGCAGCCCAAAATGCAATATTCATCAGAAGCGAGGCAGCCCCCGGCTTGCAAGCCAGTCTACCGCTTTCTTAGTTTAAATTGTTAATTACTTAGAAAATCTGTATTATTCTTTCATGTCGGACTGTATTATTATTTATTCAGATCCTCTGCGTGAGGGCATAATTGTAATAAGTGTGGGTGAGTGTGATGTATGTCTTCCAACCCCCATTTCTTTCTCCCTTTTATTTACCCGCTTACGATGGTTAGATATAGGGCATATTTCAATTAGCATACAGTATGACAGCATGTTTGCATCATTCATCTGTTTTTCACGCACCGGGCTCGGCGCATCATACAAACTGCATTTGTATTTCAATTCCAAATTGAATACATGTTAGCTGTAGCATTTCACATGCCATGTTCAGAATAGCCGAGCCTGCTATAGTTGCATTATTGCATGTGTTGCATTAGGCATATCTGTATATTTAGGATCATGCATTGATTTCTAATCAGTTTTCTGTTTTTGGCTTGGAGTACTCGGTGAGTTTTATGCTTTAGCATCCTTGCATGCGTGTGAGTGTTGCCATGAATAGCATGCTTACCATGAGGCTATATGCTTATGTGATATAACTGCCTTGAATGCCTGTGGGTGGAGGTTGAGTTATTTGAAGTGGAACAAATCATTGACTGTTTGTTTTAAGCCCACTAGATAGTGGCAAAATCATGTTTTTCTAAGCCCACCCGAGGGTGGCAAATCCGCGTCTTAGCCTACCTGTGGGTAGCACCATCAAACCATTTTCAAACAAACAAACATGAAATGTTTTGTTCCAATTCAGGCGGCTCAGTCTATACTTGTTTGCTGCGAGCATCACATAGTAACCTAGGCTAATAACCGGAATAAGAGCATACAATGTTTTCAAAAACAGATATCATGGTTAGTAGAGGCCGGTCTTTGACCGGGCGAGCGGGGGTGCTCACGATGTGACCTTCCCCAATCGTACCCAAGTTCCCGAGCCAACTTTGGTGATGACGGACACGTGGCCTTTGGCACCGAGTCAGGGTTTCCTAAATTTCCCATTAAAAAATATTTAGGTGGCGACTCTGTATCTGGCGAAGCAGTCCATGTTTGGCACTTCTTTCAAAAATCTGTTTTCCAAAACGATTTGCCGGATTTGGACTCTTTGGTTCAAGATTAAGAACCGTGACATTTGAGTCCTTGAATTGTAGTGACCCCAATATGAACAGAACGGGACCTAACCCTCCCGAGGCGTTCGGGGACGTCTACAATAATCTATGCAATCTGCAATCATAGTCGGCCAATAGTATCCCAACTGTTTTAGCTGCATATGTAATTTAGGACCACTTTGGTGTGCCCCACATACACCTGCATGTATTTCTACCATTACCTCTTGAATATGCTCCTTGGCTATACACCGCATGTACATTCCATCCAAAGACCTTTTGTATAACGTTCCATCTTTCCACAGGACGAATTTGGTAGCCCTGCGTCTCACTTCAATTCTTTTTACTTTATCTTCAGGTAGCCTACCATGTTGGAGGTAAGCTATGAATGGTTCTCGCCAATCCTCCTCGTTTTCTCTTTTCGTGGTGACGACCAAGATTGGAACGAAGTCAGAAACTTCTTTTAAAGGTCGTAACACCCTTCTTTCACTTACCGTGATAGTAATTGTTTTGCTATCTGGTAGGTTGAGTGATGCAGCCAAACTTGCAAGTGAATCAGCTCGAGCATTTGTTCTTCTCTTCACATGGAAAATATGTGTTTTCTTGAATTGTGAAAGCAATTGATTAGCCCTTTCATGATACGGGATGAGACTTGTTTTCTTAATAATGTATTCTCCACGGAGTTGCTTTACCACCAGTTCCAAATCTCCATAAATTGAGAGTTCTTCAATAGGAATTTGTAATGCCAATTCTAATCCAGCAATTACAGCTTCATATTCTGCCTCATTATGGAAGCATACTTCACTTAAGGCGAAAGAATGGGTGATTATAGCATTGTCTGGAGTCATAAACACAATTCCAATTCCAGCTTTATTGTTTTTAGGATTTTCTTGCTTCTTGCCATCTGGACTCCTTGAAGCTCCATCAAAATACATCTCCCATCCTTTCTGAATTTTTACTTGCATAACCTCTTCATCTGGTAAATCAGTTACTAGAGATGAGTCGTCAGGTATAGGATGTGCTGCCAAAAAATCTGCTAGAGCCTGCCCCTTTACAGCTCTTTGGGGAACATATTCAATTGTGAATTGTTGGAGAATTACAGCCCACTTTGCAATTTTCCCTAAAAGTATGGGCCGTGAAAGTATATATTTCAAGGGGTCTGCTCTTGATATCAACTTGACTTCGTGTTCCAGGACATAGTGCTTTAGTTTTTGCAAGGCGAACACTAAGGCAAGACATGTCTTTTCGATAGGAGAATAATTGACTTCTGCCCCAACCAGAGTACGACTCAAATAATACAAGGCATTTTCTTTCCCATGCTCATTGTGTTGTGCCAACAGTGCCCCTAACGAACCATCCAGGGCTATTATATACAACAAGAGTGGTTTCCCTTTTATTGGGCTCATGAGTACTTGAGGCTTTAAAAGATACTCCTTAATACTATTAAAAGCATTTTGGCACTGCTGATCCCATTCAAATGGAACACCCTTTTTCATCAATCTTGAGAATGTCAAGTATCGACCAACCATGTTCGAAATAAATCTTCTGATATAAGCCAACCTCCCTTGTAGCCCCTTCAATTCCCTTAAATTTTGCGGAGGAGGCATTTCAGCAATGGCTTTAATCTTAGTAGGGTCAATTTCAATCCCTTTGTTTCGAACTACAAACCCTAGAAACTTTCCTAAGGAAACTCCAAATGCACATTTTAGTGAGTTCATCTTGACTTTGTATCTCCTCAAACGTTCGAAGATCCTTCTCAAATCTTCCACATGGTTTTCCTTCTCCTTCGTCTTGACGACAAGATCATCAACATAGCATTCAATGGTGTCATGGAGCATATCACTGAAAATTATAGTCATCGCCCTTTGATACGTGGCCCCAGCATTTTTCAGGCCAAAAGGCATTACCTTATAGCAAAAGACTCCTCTCGGAGTCTTGAATGCAGTCATTTCTTCATCTTCAGGTGCCATTCATATTTGATTGTATCCTGAGTATCCGTCCATAAAAGACAAGGTTTCATACCCAGTAGTTGCATCTACAAGAAGCTTAGTGATGGGCAAGGGAAAGTCATCTTTAGGACAAGCCTCATTGAGATCACGGAAATCAATGCAGACCCTGATTTGACCATTCTTTTTCTTGACCGGCACTATGTTTGCTAACTAAGTTGGATACTGGACTTCCCTGATGAATCCTGCATTGATAAGCTTGTCGACTTCAGCTTCAATTTGGGCTGTAAGCTCTGGTCGAGTTCGCCTCTGAGGCTATTTAACTGGCCATTTCTCAGGGTGAATTGCAAGCTTATGGACTGCAACCTCTGGATTAAGACTAGGCATCTCACTGTAGTTCCATGCAAATATGTCACGATACTCCCTTAAGAAGGAAATATATTGCCGAGCTTCTTCTTCCTTTAAATTTGCATTAATGAAGGTTGGTTTGTTTTCTCCTTCATCACCCATATTTATTTCATGAAGGTCATCCACGGTGGCTTGGCCTCCTGCTTCAAATTCTGTTGGTGCAGGTTGAGCTTCATCTTGGTCAACATCTTCTGACACATCTTAAGTGATAGTCATGTTTACTGAAAATTTTTCCTCAACCCCCCGATAGCCTAACCCTTCTGTCCTAGTGGTGATAATACCGTATTGCTGGATAGCCTGCCTCTGCGAAGGTGTTAATGCAAAGTCAAAGGGTGTCATTGTTTCTAGTATTTTTTCAGGATCTAAACCAACTTTCACCAACATCTGTGTAATTTCTGCATTGAAAGTAGGCTTCTCAAAACTCGAGATGCTTTCTTCTGGCACTTGTTCAACTTTCACTTTCTGTTCAACATCTCTAAGTGAGTGGAATATGATGGGTTTCAACCATTTTCCTTTAGAAGGGACCACAATCTTATTATATTTCTCCACATAGGTGCATTCTGTCCTCCTTAATGGCAACGTGACCTCACCCTTGAGATCCAAAATTGGATTTATTAGGGCTAGAGCCTTTGCCCCCAGTTTCCTTTCGGACTTTGGCACATATCGAAAAGTTCTTTTTGTTGAAACTGGAGTAGACTCTAGAGCGTCTTTGACATTCAGAGCATCTTTAGACTTTTTCCCATCTTTTCCCTTTCTTTGTGAAGTCTTTATATAGAAGCGAGCATCAGCATAATAGGCCTCTACTTCTCCAAATGGATCATTGTCAGCCACAATTTATGATGAAAGATAGTTTGTTGTCATCCATCAATATTTATGAAATTTCACTCAGTGATAGATTTATTTGTTATGTGAAATTTCTCAATACAATACATTGATTTGTCTTATTTTAGCCATTCACAGTTTATACTCTTGCAGGTCAGGAGTATCCAATGTTTTATCACCTTAGATTTCGGTGAGGTATTTTAGCAGTTTAACCACACACAATATTGTTGGTGGTCTTCGACTTTTGTTTGGTCGTACACAGTTTATACTCTTGCGGGCCAGGAGTATCCAATGTTTTACCACCTTAGATTTCGGTGGGATATTTTAGCAGTTTAACCACATACAATATCGTTGGTGGTTTTCGACTTTTGTTTGGCCGTACACAGTTTATACTCTTGCGGGCCAGGAGTATCCAATGTTTTACCACCTTAGATTTCGGTGGGATATTTTAGCAGTTTAACCACATACAATACCGTTGGTAGTTTTCGACTTTTGTTTGGCCGTACACAGTTTATACTCTTGCGGGCCAGGAGTATCCAATGTTTTACCACCTTAGATTTCGGTGGGATATTTTAGTAGTTTAACCACATACAATACTATTGGTGGTTTTTGGACTTTTGTTTGGCCGTACACAGTTTATACTCTTGCGGGCCAGGAGTATCCAATGTTTTACCACCTTAGATTTCGATGGGATATTTTAGCAGTTTAGCCACATACAATACCATTGGTGGTATTCGACTTTTGTTTGGCCGTACACAGTTTATACTCTTGCAGGGCCAGGAGTATCCAATCTTTTACCACCTTAGATTTCGGTGGGATATTTTAGCAGTTTAACCACATACAATACCGTTGGTGGTTTTTTTTTTTTTTTTTGCCCTAACTTTTGCCTAGGCCACCCTTTCGGGTTTTCAACCTAGCAGGCTTTCTTAAGGGTAATATCTCTTCAAGAACCTTGCATTGGTTGGGGGAATGATTTTGTCACCATCCATCGTTATCAACAAATAGGCCCCATTAGAATAAACCTTCTCAATCATATAAGGTCCTTTCCATAGTAGTCTCACGAAGAACCAAAGGAAAACTTGAGCAATTTGGTAAGGTATGAATGGTTCTCGCCAATCCTCCTCGTTTTCTCCTTTCGTGGTGACAACCAAGATTGGAACCAAGTCAGAAACTTCTTTTAAAGGTTGTAACACCCTTCTTTCACCTACCGTGATAGTAATTGTTTTGCTATCTGGTAGGGTGAGTGATGCAGCCAAACTTGCAAGTGAATCAGCTCGAGCATTTGTTCTTCTCTTCACATGGAGAATATGTGTTTTCCTGGATTACGAAAGCAATTAATCAGCCCTTTCATGATACGGGATGAGACTTGTTTTCTTAACAATGCATTCTCCACGGAGTCGCTTTACCACCAGTTTCGAATCTTAATAAATTGAGAGTTCTTCAATAGGAATTTGTAATGCCAATTCTAATCCAACAATTTTCTTTATCATATTTTCAAAACTTGGGTATTATTCACCGCCTTCCCTGCCCACATACACATGAACAGAATGGTTCGGTTGAACGTCGTCATCGTCACATTGTTGAAACCGGCCTAACCCTTCTCGCTCATGCTTCTATGCCGCATAAATATTGGCATTTTGCATTTGACACTGCCGTCTACCTCATTAACTGAATGCCCTCTAAAGTCATTAACAATATCTCTCCGATTCAATGCTTGTTTTCTAAAACGCCCGACTACAAATTTATAAAAATTTTTGGCTGTCTTTGTTTTCCATTTCTTCGTCCCTATAACACCCACAAAATTTCTTTTCGCTCCGCTCCTTGCGTGTTTCTCGGGTATAGTCCGTCTCATCTTGGCTATCGTTGTCTTGACACCTCCACTGGTCGCCTTTACATTGTCCGTCATGTTCGGTTTGATGAATCCACATTTCCTTTCTCCACATCCTTTACCTCTTCCCATCGTCCCCACCCACCAATTTCACATCCATTCCTTCTTTTCCCCATTCCCCTAACCCGTCCCCTACCTCTCCTGCTATGAGTCCCCCCACTCCACTCCATCACACCCGTGGCCTCAACCTTATCGTTGACCTCCGCTCCTCCCCTGTCTCTATTCCTCGTCGCACTCATTCCATGCTTCTCCGGAACATGTTAACCCAAGCTAATGCCTTACTTACTACGACTGTTTCTACCGACTCAGTTGAACCCACCTGCTTCACTTCTGCTAACAAATCTCCCATCTGGCGCAAGGCTATGGCTGAGGAACTCAATGCTTTAATCCGTAACGGCACTTGCAGCTTATATCCGGTTACTCCCAGTATGAACATTGTTGGCTGTAAATGGGTATTTCGGATTAAGCATCGGGTTGATGGTTCGATCGAGCGCTATAAGGCGCGCTTAGTTGCCAAAGGCTTTCATCAACAGGAGGGGCTTGATTACTTTGAAACATTTAGTCCCGTGGTTAAACCCACGACCATTAGAACTATTTTGTCTCTTGTTGTCTCCAACAATTGGTCCATTCGGCAACTCGATGTGCACAATGCCTTTCTTCATGGATCCCTTCAAGAAGATGTCTATATGTATCAACCCCCTAGGTTTGTTGATGCCGCTCATCCATCCTTCGTCTGCAAGCTTCACAAATCCTTATATGGCTTGAAACAAGCCCCGCGTGCATGGTTCTCTCATTTGACGGGTTTCTTACTATAGCTTCACTTCACTGCCTCCAAATCTAGTAGCTCGTTGTTTATATATCGCCATGATGGTACTCTCATTTATATTTTTATTTATGTTGATGATATCCTCATTACCGACAATTCCACTTCTTATCTTCAGCAGCTGATTTCCAAACTAAGTCATGAGTTCTCCATCAACGATCTTGGCACTTTGAATTACTTCTTGGGCATTGAAGCTTGCAAACACTCCCACGGACTGTTGCTCTGTCAACGCAAATACATCCTGGACCTCTTAAATAAATCCGGAATGCTGCTCGCCAAGCCCGTTTAGACTCCTTTTGCAACCACCACCAAACTCACTTCAGCCACTGGCACTCCTATGGCCGACCCTTCTTATTATCGTATGGTGGTCGGTTCATTGCAATATCTTACTCTTACTCGCCCGGACATTTCCTTCTTCGTCAACAGGGTGTGTCAATTTATGCACTCCCCTATCGAAGACCATTGGCGGGTTGTCAAACGGATCCTTCGGTACCTCAAGGATACATCCCACTATGGACTATTGCTGCAACCCTCTTCTTCTACCCGTATTCAAGCCTTTTTCGATGCTGATTGGGCTGGTTCTATTGATGATCGCAAGTCTACAAGTGGTTATGCCATCTATTTTGGTGACAATCTGGTTTCATGGTGTTCTCGCAAGCAACGGACAATAGCCTGATCTTCCACATAATTTGAATATAAAGCCTTGGCTGATGCTTCCGCCGAAATCTCTTGGTTCCAATCTTTACTCACTGACCTTGGTATTCGGTCATCCTCTCCACCCATACTCTGGTGTAATAATCTTGGCGCCACCTACTTGTCTACTAATCCAGTCTTCCATGTGCGGACTAAACATATTGAAATTGATTTTCATTTTGTCCGTGAAAAGGTGGCTCGTAAGGAACTTTACATTCAGTTTATCTCTATCAAAGATCAAATTGCCGACATTTTTACTAAAGGATTACCTTCTCAATCTTTTCGTTTCTTTCGGGACAAGCTGAAAATCCGCTCTTCGGACTGTTCTGCTTGAGGGGGGCTATTGAGATATGCATCAATATCTAATACATATCAGATATACATCTGTAACTCATTTATCATTATTTGTATCTATCCTTTGTATTATCTCATAATTTGTATGAGTAGCACAGAATAGTTATGGAACTAATATAATAGAAAATCATTTTCCTTTGAATCCAATCACAATCTTTACAGCAGATTGTTCAAGTATTAGGTATGTCATTTCACGAGCATTTGAACATGACATTCACCCATCCAAATGACTTTGACATGAAAAACTTGTTTGATAATAATTTTTAGTTTTGGTTTTGTTTGGGGAAGACATGGACCCACTAAGCCTGCCCATGATTTGTAGGGTTTGAGATTATGGTTTAGGCCCATAGGGCCATGTTAGGCAAATAAATATTTTTGACCCGATTATAATATAGGCCGAGCTTGGGAAAGTAATTCAGGCCCAACCTGGCGGGCATAAACTATATTCTACAATATATTTTTATAAATATATAAATATATATATATATATATGATTATACGGAAAATTAGGGAAAGATTCTTCTATATGTTTGTATAAGAGTTTAACAGTACCAAAAATTGACTTGATAGTTAAAACTCTCTAGAAATTGAGATTTTGAAAGGATAAGGACAAATTTTTTACATACATGGTCCAAAATACCATATTTAACTTAAAAATCTTAAGTTTTCTCTTAATTTTTTTTTTCCATAAAGATTTTTTTCTCGGTCTCTCTCTCATTTATGATATCTTTCTCTCTTTCCGATCAATGATTTCAAGTCGAGGGCACCGCCATAACTGTATTGACCATCACCGCCACCACTTTTACTATCATCGCCTATTCATTAGTGTCACTCCAACATCATTCACCACGATTGTTTATACTGTCAATTGCCTTTCAATACTGTTCGCACATCTCCGACTCAAATCTAGTTGATTTCATTATTTCTTCTTTCTCTCTCTCCAACACCGTCTACCTACCGCCGTTTGGACATCTTTAGTTCAGATTCGATTGATCTTACCGTTTAGTCTTTGTCTCTTTCTACAACACCGTCATTCTTATCGCGGCGATTTATATGTTGATTTTGAAAATAGATGTGGTTGGTTTATATGTTGTTGATTGATAAAGATTTGATTATTTGATTTGATTTGTGTTTTTTATTTTTTAAAGTTCATTGATTTTAGATTTTGTTGAAATTAGTCAGTGAAATTTCATTGACTTGTGCAATTGCATTGGCTTCAATCAGTGAAATTTTACTGACTCAGTCTTTGACTTGCACTGACTTAAGTCAATGAAATTTCATTGACTTGTGTAATTTCACTGATTAAGCCTTTGTCAATTTTTGATTGATGCCAATGAAATTTCACTTGACTTGTGCAATTGCACTAGCTTCAACTAGTGAATTCTTGAAATTAAGGACCTAACTTTTGCAATTGACCTTCAATTTTTAATCTTTTAGAGTTCAAAAAAATATTTTTGACTGATTTTGCACGATGATATTTCACAGTGTAGAGTCAGAGAAATTTCACTGTATATACAGTAAAATTGTATTGATTCAATATAGAAAGCTTTAAAATTTATTATTTTAAAACGTTCAATTTGAACTTTTTAGTAATAAAAATTTAGAATAAAGGAGCTAATTTTTGTAATTAATAATCAATTTTAGATTTTCTAGTGTAAAAAATATATATTTTAGTGACTCTACAAATTGAAAATTCTCTTTGTATGAAGTTATAGAAATTTCACTAACGTAATAACAAATACAGTAAAATTTTATGAATTTTTTTCTTCAGTAAAATTTCACTCATGGATCTTAACCTTGTTTGTTGGAGGACCTAAACTACTATTAGAAAATTGTTTCTTAATGGTGCTGCATTCTTTAATATATCACTTTCATTTTGACCTCATTAGACGGAAAACTACCTTTTAAATTTGAGTTGCATTGACAGCGCGTATATTTCATGCACTGCCTAAAAGAAAAGTCAAAACAAATAAACAAACGTAGCCTCCAAAACTTCTTCCCTGGTCGCTCAATCTGAGGTCAGGGCCCCCCAATATAATTTTATGTATAAATATATATAAAAAAAAAGGTCCAAATACTATAGGCCCAATTGAATATGGGGTTCAAAAAAAAGTAACAAGGCTAGATTTTTTTTTTTTTTTTTTAAGTATTTGTAACAATTGTTTCCTATCTTAAAATATGAAAATAAATTGTTATTTATAATTTTAATGATTATATGTGCAAATAATTTTTTTTGTGGCTACAAACAAATAAAAAAAGTTATAACTTATCGTTTTATCTATGATTTTTTTTTTTTCAATATAAGAGGGCCTTATTTCCGAAATTCGCCTTGGGTCTCATAAATCTCAGGACTGGCCCTGTCTGAAGTCCATTGCCCTGGATCATTTCAGAGCTCAAATCACTTGGCAAACTTGATCTTTACTTAGATATGAATAAGTTACACCAAATGATTAAATTAATTATAGTTTTTTATTTTAAAATATGAAAAAAATTTATATTAAATAATATCTGACCCATGACAGTTGATTTGGAATTTTTTTATTTTATTTTTTGATGGACTTGAGAATAAAGTATATACCCGATCTTGAGTGGGGATGGACTTGAGAAATAACTTTAAGTATTATTATGTAATATGGATCCAATTTGAAGTCGCCCATGCTCGGCTCATGTCTACCCTTGTATACGTTATTTTTTGAATTTTAGAAAATTATTTTTCATGAAAATAGAAATGATGGGTGTTTTCAAAAAATTTCTCATTATTTTTGTTTCTCCAAGAAATTGAAAGCCCCTTTTCATTTTGAGAATGTATTTTATGTAATAAGTCTGTTATGTAATTGAGATGATGTAATGTTACCTTTCTACTCATTAATTGATATTAATAAAAAGTGATATTGAAATTTAATGTGACTGATCACTCAATATGTTGGGCTGAAACAAAAACAACTTTTCAAGTCTTATTTTAATTACATGTTAATTAATAAATGAATGTGTAAAATTTGAAAAGTCCAGACGACATGGGAACACTTTAATAGCAAAAAATTCATAACATAATCCCCACAGGGAAAAAAAAATAAAGAGTTTGCAACATCTCTATTTCATCATTATCAATTAAATCTCTAATGCGGTGATAAATAATTTTAAAAGGAGAGAGACGAGTATGAAAAGAGTTGATTAGTTAATATTTTTTGGAGCAATGATTGAGACACCCACAAAAACTCCAACCCCACAATCCCCACATCATCCTATGTGAGAGAAAGAAAAAATAAATAAGTAAATAAATAAAAATAAAAATACACATAGACCAATCACACACATTTGGGGATCATGGGGGTCCCCAAATTGGGAATCCCAAACTTTTTCCTATTATTTGCCATTTCACTAGAGGTGTAATTGAGGGTGATAAAATAGGAAGATGGGGCATTTCTCATAAATAAATAAGGAAGAATTACTTAATAGTGGGATAAAAAAAAATATAAAAATCTTGGGGATGGAAGTGATTTTGTGATGGGGTGCAAATGAAAAATTGTGGGGGTGCAAGTCTCACTTACACCTCTTCATATTTGGTTTTTTATTTTATTTTATCTGTCCAACTGGTAAGCAATTCTCTTGATAAATAAATAAAATCTTCATATATGAAGTTGTACAGTCTGGTACATTTGCTAGTCTATAATAAAATCAAAATTTTGAAAGAGAAAAGAATAAAAATGTATTCAATATCACATAAATGAAAAGAAAATAATTTAAAAAAAAACTAATGATCGGTAGGGGTATAAATTTGGCCTGGCTCGGCCCATGTTGGGCCTCGCTGGCTCCCGCCAAAATTCGGGCTAGGCCGGGCAGGCTTATGGGCCAAAAAATTAGGCCTAGGCCTAGGTCCAAAGGTATTCGGGCCTTGGGCAGGCCGGTGGGCCTCGGACTTGGACGGGTCTGACCATTTTTCTTTATTTTTTAAAATTTTATTATTTTTCACTAAAAAAGACATTAGGCCTTGGCCCAGGCCTTAAGTGGGCCGATGGGCTGGGCCATGGGTTGGGCCAGGCAGACTGGCCTCACGCGCCAAGTTTCAAAATGATGGCCTAAACCCAGGGACTTGGGCCCAAGCCTAACGGGCCTAAATGGGCCGAGCCTACAACTAGTCGTGAGCGGGCTTCGAGCCACCAATAAGCTGTGAGCCATTTTTACATTCTTAATGATCAGTGGTCATTGGTCTTGATGCATTTACGCACGTGTAACAAATATATATAAATGTCTACGAAGTAAATAAAAAATAAATAAAAATGTATAAAAAAAAATAGAAAAATACAATGAGTTTTTAACTATAAAGGATTATTTGTATTTTACTCCCATGCACGAGCCCTGAGTCTGACCTCTGTAATGTTCAATCCCGGTACATGTGTGATGTCACAGCATTCTCTTCCAGTTTTAGCATAAGAATAAATGACAAGAAAATATTTGGGACCCCCTTTGGGTGATCCCTGCACCTCCAAAATGATTTTAACCCTTCATGTATGTGTAGGGTTCACTTATGTATGTGTGGAATTCACATCATAAGTGGTTCAGATTTGTAAGTGTCTTATAATTATTAATATTTATAAAATTGATTACACTTTTGTAATTATTTTTCTTACACACCACTGGTGTGTAATTCCCCTAAATTCAATTCATCAAAGAAAACAAATCTTTCATGAGATATATAGGTGTTGGCTTTGGTTTGCATTTCAAAATCAATTTTCTGAAATTATTTTTTTTGAAAACATAAAAATTAGTTTGACAAAAATGAACAGAAAAAAAGATATTTATGAATTTTTGAAAATTATTTTTGCCATTAAAAAATGTAAAATCATATGAAAATGATGAGTTTATTTAGTTATTAATTTTTTTTTTTCAAAAAATTTTAAAAAATACAATTTGAAAACTAAGCAAAACATTGGGCTATGTTTCCTCCCTTTAGCACCATTTACTTTTAGGAAAATGTTAAAGGCCCAATTTTTGTTTTGATAAGAAAAATCGCCCACAATTTGATACATAATAATGGGCATGATACATGTTAATTTTTGATTTGTCACATACTCAATTGTATAGGGTCTACCTCTCTTACTACATCCTTGTGAGTAAATTAAGGGATCCAGATTGTGAATCTCTATCATTACTTCGGTTATCCAAACAATACGAAAATAAGGAGTTCTCAATTTTTTTTTTCCCCATTTCTTTGTAGATGCGATGATTGAATTGAAATTAGACTTAAAGTGTAGAAACTAAGTTGTTCAAATTGAAACTATAAGAATTAATGTAAAATTTAAGTCAAACTATAAGGGTGAAGAGTATAATTAAAGCTTTTTAAAAACTTGTTTAGTGAAAGAAAGAAAAAAAAAAAAAAAAAAAAGAATCTACATATTTTCGTAAAATTTTCTAGTTTTTGAAAATTTTAAAAATTATCTTTTTATTAGTGTTTCTTGTTGTCAAACCACTGTTTTATTTTTTAAAAAAATATTTCAGCTAAAAAGTTCTAAAAAGCCAATCAAACAAGATATTAAATATTGAAAGCAAAATTACAAACTAATATTTTTTTTCTCTCTTTTATTTTGGACAATCTTGTTGGAAAAAAATGGTTTTTTGGTGAGTTTAATATGAAATTAAAGTAGGTCCTAACCATTGGTTAAAATCAGATTAAATGAGTTTAGATTCTTTATAACAAAATCTTTACATCACAAAAAGAATGACAAAAAATCATTAAGATTTGAATGAGAAATTGACTCATTAAGTTGGTCTCATGATAGAGGTGTTGGGAAAGGTGGCTGCAGGATTACACACAATATACATGTGTATAAAACCTGGTAACTCCTTTGTATTCATGATGGATTAAAGCCATCAATTTTGCAATTTACGTCTTGGGAGTTTTGCAAAATTAAAACCTCCATTTATTGCAGGAGCCTTTTCCTCTCTCTCTCCATGTGTATAAAAGGAGACCATCTCATTCATTCTTCTACACCAGAAAGTTTGCTCTCCCTTTGTATTCAAAGTTTTCTCTAGAAATTTTTATTCTTCATGTGTGAGAGAGTACTGCCATTGTTGGTTTGCCAAAGCTAACAGAAGGTGCTTCTGTATTAGTCGATCTAAACCATCGTATCTTGGGAGACAAAAGTCGATGTACCTCTAACACCCACGGTGAGACGGCTAATCTGTTTTAAGATTGTTGTACAAATTGTGTACATTAAACAAGATAAATATATTCATGATTCATCAATTTCATTATAGAATAAGAAAAACATGCTGCATATTACAACCATATTTCACAGAAATACATAATACAATATACTGTGTTGGAAAAAAATGATTTTTGGTGACTTTAATGTGAAATTAAAGTAGGTCCTAACCATTGGTTGGGGTGGGATTAAATATGTTTAGATTCTTTGTAACAAGATCTTTACACCACAAAAAGAATAACAAAAAATCATTAAGATTTGAATGAGAAATTGCCTCATGAAGTTAGCTTCATGCAAGAAGTAGTGGGATTAGTGTGTATAATATGTTTGTAACTCTTGCAATATTGCAGAGGTTAATGGTGCATTAGTGACCAGCCATAAAAGTTAGAGGCTCATATTTTCTCCCCTATACATGTATAAATTGAGACTCTCCTGTCTAGTCTCAACACATAAATTTTTGCTTCCATTTTACAAGTCAGTTTGCCAAAAAGTTCCTACAGTGAGAAAGTGCTACCACGGGTTTTGTTCGCTAGGCTAGACAGAGAGTGCTTCTACCGTAGTTGGTTTTTGACCGTCGTATCTTGGGAGACAGATGTCGGAATTCCTCAAGCACTTGACTCGTGAGGCGGCAAAAATCTGTTTTAAGGAAACTGTTAACGTGCAGGTTTCGGTTTACTTTTTTTACCATTTTAATCTATTAGGTATTTCTGTTGTAATTTAGTTGTAATTCTTAGCATGTGTTCTTGATATATAATTTTGATTTATTCGTGAATCTATTTATTTAATTTCACAATTTGGACAATAAGCTTAAAAACAGATTTTACGTGTTTCCCTTGAAATTGAACAAATAGATTGATCTAGTAATTTTTTTTTTTTTTAATAACTCAGGTATCCCCAACCCGCTAATTTTAAGGGAAGTCAGGACTAATCCTGAGGGCCCTGGAGTTAACGACCGGGCAAACCTCCAGTGGCCCCAAAGGGTGACTCGAACTCGAGACCTGTGGATTTTATTCTCCAGATTTTACCATTCGACCACTTACCTTGGGATCTAGTAATTTAGATATATGTATATATATATATGGTTGCTATTGTTTTGTTCCTTGGAAACTTTGCTGCGTTAGATTTATTCAAATAAATAAATAATTGTTGCTTAGTTGTTTATCTGATGTACATGCTAGTCTTACCAAGATAATGTACATGCTAGTCTTACCGAGATAATCCATTGACTTTACATATACAGCGACTGTTTGTACGAGGCATCCATGATTAGCCTATTTATTTATATTCCAAACCCATACTATTTCTTCTATATTAGTGCATGATTAGGATTTTTGGAGTATAGTAAGGCCACTGTTGCATGCTTGCTAATTAAGGGCCTGGTTTTGGGTTTTTTTTATTTTTATTTTTTATTATTCCAATTTAATTTGAATACGTTTCTTTCCAGATCTTTATTAAAGGTTGCATTTTGATTATTCTAGTAGAATTTTATTTTATGAGCATGATTTTCAAATTTCATACCATGATTTGCATGCTTCTTTTCTACAATTTTGGCATAATTAACATGTTCAATAATTTTTTACATACTAGTTTAATTCACATGTTTATTATTTTCTAAAATTTTAAGATAATTTGCATATTCTTTATGTTCTAATTTTTGGTGTAGGTTACATGTTTAATTGCTAGAATTATTTACATGTTTATTGTGAATTAACATATGGCATTTACTTTGAATTTAATTTTGGAGTTATAAATTTTTTTGTAACTTGTTTATATTTGTTGACATGATAATTTCTAGAGTTATTAGCATGTTTATTGTAAATTATATTTCATGTAACTCTTGCCTATTAATGTAATTTATTTATTTGGAATTACAAGTTTAAATGTTTATTGTTAATTTCATTCATAACTCATGACTATTAAATTTCTAATTTAATTCTTAGAGTTATAGGTTTATTTTGTAACTCTTAAGATTTATTGTTGTAACTCACCTACCATTTTAATTAGTTAATTTTTATTATTAAATAGTTTTCTGGATGGTTTCAAGTTTCTTTAGATTGTTTGGTTTGTATTTTCTTGCCTTTTTTTGCTAACTTTCTTTACAGGAATGCATATGCGAAAGGGATTGGGAAAACAAATACAAAATCAAATGAATAGTCTTTGGGATGTACAAACAAAATTATGGATGCCTAACCTTCATGATGAACAGGAATAACTAAGCGAGGAAAGGAGTTCAGAGGAAAAAATAATCCTATTTACTAAACAAATGTAAACCAATCCAAATAGGATTATTTTTTCCTCTGAACTCCTTTCCTCGCTTAGTTATTCCTGTTCATCATGAAGGTTAGTCGTCCTTAATTTTTTTTGTATATCTCAAAAACTATTCATTTGGTTGTGTATTTGGTTTCCCAGTCCCTTTCGCATATGCATTCCTGTAAAGAAAGTTAACAGAAAAATACAAAAAAATACAAACTAAACAATCTAAAGAAACTTGAAACCATCTAGCAAACTACTTAATAATAAAAATTAACTAATTAAAATGCTAGGTGAGTTACAACAATAAACCTTAAGAGTTACAAAAAAAAACCTATAACTCTAAGAATTAAATTAAAAATTTAATAGTCATGAGTTATGAATGAAAATAACGATAAACATTTAAACTTATAACTCCAAATAAATAAATTACATTAATAGGCAAGAGTTACATGAAATATATTTTACAATAAACATGCTAATAACTCTAGCAATTATCATGAAAATAAATATAAATAAATTACAAAAAATTTTATAACTCCAAAATTAAATTCAAAGTAAATGCCATGTGTCATCAATGAATTTAATTCACGATAAACATGTAAATAATTCTAGCAATTAGAAATGTAACCTACACCAAAAATTAGAACATAAAGAACATGCAAATTATTTTAAAATTCAAGAAAATAATAAACATGTGAATTAAACTAGTATGTAAAAAATTATTGAACATGTTAATTAAACTAGAATTGTAGAAACTAATTAGCATGTCAATGGTAACTAAACTAAATTTAAACTCTTATAAACATGCAAATTATATTATAAAATAGAAAATAAAGGAGCATGCAACAGGAAATTTAAAAATCAGGCTCATAAAATAAAATTCTACTAGAATAATCAAAATGCAACCTTTAATAAAGATCTGCAAAGAAACGTATTCAAATTAAAGTGGAATAAAAAATTTAAAAAAATCCAAAACTAGGCCCTTAATTAGCAAGCATGCAACAGTGGCCTTACTATGCTCCAAAATTCCTAAACATGCACTAATATACCAGAAATAGTATCTGTTTGTAATATAAATGAATAGGCAGTAGCTATATATGTAAAGTCAACGGATTATCTCAGTACGACTATAATGTACATTATCTCAGTAAGACTAGTACGTACATCAAATAAACAACTAAGCAACAATTATTTATTTATTTGAATAAATCTAACACAACAAAGTTTCCAGGAAACAAAACAATAGCAGCCATATATATATACATATCTAAATTATTAGATGAATCTATTTGTTCAATTTCAAGGGGAACACGTAAAATCTGTTTTAAGATTGTTGTCCAAATTGTGAAATTAAATACATAGATTCATGGATAAATCAAAATTATATACCAAGAACACAAGTTGAGAATTACAATTAAATTACAACAGAAATTCACAATACAATAAAATGGTAAAGAAAGCAAACTGAAGCCTGCACGGTAGCAATTTTCTTAAAACAGATTTTCGCCGCCTCACGAGTCGAGTGCTTGAGGAATTTCGGCGTCTGTCTCCCAAGATACGACCGTCAAAAACCAGCTACGGCAGAAGCACTCTCTGTCTAGCTTAGCGAACAAAAACCGTGGTAGCATTCTCTCACTGTAGGAACTTTCTAGCAAACTGACTTGTAAAATGGAAGCAAAAATTTATGTGTTGAGACTAGACAAGACGGTCTCAATTTATACATGTATAGAGGAGAGAGGAGTAGCCCCCAGCCTTTATAGCTAGTCACTAATGTACCATTAACCTGCCTTTATGGCTGGTCACTAATGCACCATTAATCTCTGCAATATTGCAGGAGTTACAAACATATTAAACACACTAATCTCACTCCCTTTCATAAAGCTAACTTCATGAGGCAATTTCTCATTTAATTCTCAATGGTTTTTGGCCATTCTTTTTGTGGTGTAAAAATCTTATTGCAAACTTGTTGTCCAAGTTGTGAAATTAAATAAATAGATTCATGAATAAATCATAATTATAAACTAAGAACACATGCTGAGAATTATAACTAAATTACAATAGAAATACCCAATAGATTAAAATGCTAAATAAAACAAATCGAAGCCTGCACAGTAACAGTTTCCTTAAAACAGATTTTCGTTGCCTCACGGGTCGAGTGCTTGAGGAATTCCGGCATTTGTCTCTCAAGATACGACGGTCAAAAAGCAGCTATGGTAGAAGCACTCTCTGTCTAGTTTAGCGAACAAAACCCATGGCAGCGCTCTCTCACTGTAAGAACTTTTTGGTAAACTGACTTGTAAAATGGAAGAAATTTTTTTTGTGTTGAGACTTGACAGGAAGGCCTCACTTTATACATGTATAGAGGAGAGATGAGGAGCCTCCAGCCTTTATGGCTGGTCACTAATGCACCATTAACCTCTGGAATAAAGGCAGGAATTACAAATCCCACTAATGAACCATTAAACTCTGCAATATTGCAGGAGTTACGAATCCCATTGTCTCTTTCATGGAACTCGAAACCCCTTCTTGGATACGACAATGTAATACATTTTCAAAGAAAGATGCATTTCTAGATTCCATGATAGTATTCTTGTGTATATCTGGCATCACAGACTTAAACACAAGAAATCGATATGCACTGTTATATTGTGCATAACCGTTGAATACAAAGTCAACAAATTTTTAGGTTTACCCTAATCTTCTTGGGTTTAGGTATTACCACCTTTTGCATGACACCCTCACATTTGTAGAATTTATACAAAGGCTTTTGGCCTTTTCAAAAAATTCACACAGGGTCTTTAAATAATTCCATGTGTCACAATGATTATGAAACTCTCAAAATCATATCACAGCAAATACATTTCCAGAATGTCATCAACCAAATTAGGCACCCAAACATATTTGGTCCAACTTATCACTCTGAAGCCCATAGTCTTACTATTAGGAAATACAAATCCAATGTTCAATAGTCTACTATTCGAAGCTTCATAACACAACCAATAGTTTTATCACTAGGAATCACTAATTTCTCAGCATGTGGTTAGTAGACTTTTTACTGCTAGGAATCACAATGTCTTAACTTGTGATCAGTAGTCACTTTACTACTAGGAATCACAATGTCTTAACCTGTGATCTGTAGTCACTTTACTACTAGGAATCACAACGTCCTGACATAGGATCAATAGACTCTTTCATTACTCAGAATCATCATGTCCTGACATATGATCAGTAGCCTCTTTACTACTAGGAACCATCAAGACATGTGATCAGTAATTTGTTCACTACTGGGAACCACAATCTTATAAATGTGTAGCCAATGGTCTAACACCTCCTAGGAAACCAGTTTTCTATCTCTGTGATTTGTGATCTTGTACTCACTAGGAGCCACCAATTTAAGAATATATTTGGAATTTAAAATATATTCACACACAATAACGGGTTGTCTCATCGTTGCTTTCAAACAAAGTCACATAGCAATCATTTATGCTATAATTGACACAAGGATAACATACTAAATGTCTTTGATTAATTCAGATATATTATCATGCAATCTTATGATTTCCTTTAATCACACTTGATCTCTCTAGATCTTCCTTTAAGAACTTCGCAAGGCTTAAGGTTGTTAGGTAGACCAACATTTCTGTTGTCACTTCTTGAAGCCATTTCTGAAAAATCACAATAGAATTTCACTAATCTGTTTTTCCAGACAGTAAACTTAACATTAGAAAATCCATAATTGGAAATTTAATTTAAAATTAGTCTCACTACTTAACCTAGAATCGAATATAGTCAAGAATGTTTCTAAAAAGATTGGAGGGGTCACATCGATCTCACTTAAAACCCAGTTAACCTTTTGATAAAACCTTCAAGAGCATGTTGACTCCTAGTCCATGGGAGACAAATTTAAAATTAAGTTTTCCAGGGAATAAGCCAGGTTATAACAAAACAATTCCCAAGAAAATAAAATTTGCTACCAGAATTACACCACTCATAAAAGTTAACCAGTACTCCATGAACTGAGCCCATTATTTCTGAATAAAAATTAGAAATATTTTAGCTAATGCTAAAATTTAGTTTCTTTTCTCAAACTAAAACACTTTGGAAATAATCAGATTATAGCCGAAGACTCTCTCCAAACTTGGTTTTCCAACACTTTGGGAATAAACTGATCAAACCCAAAGACTTCCTCAAACCCCAGAGGTTTGAAATCAAATCCATCTTAATTGTCA
Organism: Camellia japonica; assembly: GCA_030407325.1. NCBI lineage: Eukaryota > Viridiplantae > Streptophyta > Magnoliopsida > Ericales > Theaceae > Camellia > Camellia japonica. The sequence goes on from JAPPVO010000003.1 coordinate 106,527,280, forward strand.
TTTCTGAACAAATAAGAACTACTCTTTACCCAAGGCTAAACAATTTGGTTTCTATTACAGAAAACCAAACCGAGTTCTAAACTTACAAGCAATTTAAAAATTTCTAACCAAATTACAAGCAATGTAAAAAATTGCTATAACTATTACATGCATATAAAATGCTTCAAACATGCCAAGCAAACAACCTTACTTAAAAAAAAAATTTGCAATTAACCATTACTAAATCTCAAGCAAAAATTGCTTCAATTATAAAGAGAGTAACCAATCCATAATGATTTTATATAGTCCAAAATCCTTTCCACGTTTAGGTATTCCTGTTCATCACATAGGTTAGTTGTCCATACTTTTTGTTTGTACATCCCAGTGACTATTCATTTGGTTTTGTATTTGTTTTCCCAATCCCTTTCGCATATGCATTCCTGTAAAGAAAGTTAGTAGAAAAAGAAAAGAAAATACAAACCAAACGATCTAAAGAAACTTGAAACCATCTAGCAAACTATTTAATAATAAAAATTAACTAATTAAAATGCTAGGTGAGTTATAACAATAAACCTTAAGAGTTACAAAAAAAAAAAAAAAAAAAAACTGTAACTCTAAGAATTAAATTAAAAATTTAATAGTCATAAGTTATGAATGAAATTAACAATAAACATTTAAACTTATAACTCCAAATAAATAAATTACATTAATATACTAAACTACATATATATTCCTAAAAAGCACATAGTAGCATAGAACAGTTTCGTTCTTTTTTTTTTTTTCCCTTAAATAAAACATACAGTGGTAGGAACAACATACAATAAGTCTACCTAATCATCATAGAAAAGGATTTCTATGAACAATTTGTATCATGCGAAAACAGTGCATACAAAACAATGTGCAATTAGGGCAAATAATAATAATAATAATAATAATAATAATAATAATAATAATAATAATAATAATAATTGGTAGGCTAAGCTTTCAAGGCACGAAGACCAAGTATGCAACAGTATGCAACAGTCAGCTAGTACTATTGAAAATTATTATTCTTTGTTTTTTTCCATTATTGACCGTTGTAGACGTCCCCGAACGTCCCGGGAGGGAATCCCGTTTTGTTCATTGGGCTCACTACAGTTCAGGACTCAATGTCACGGTCCTGTATCTAATCTCGCAGAGTGCAATGCAAGACCGATGAATCATCAAAGAGTCCAAATCTGGCAAATCGTTTTTGAAAACAGATTTTTTTGAAAGAAGTGCCAAACATGGACTGCTTTGCCAGATACAGAGTCGCCACCTAAATATTTATTTTGGGGGGAATTTAGGAAACCCTGACTCGTTGCCTAAGCCCACGTGTCCGTCATCACCAAAGTTGCCTCGGCTCGGGAACTTGGGTACGATTGGGGAAGGTCACTTCGTGAGCACCCCCGCTCACCCGATCAAAGATCGGCCTTTACTAACCATGATATCTAGTTTTGAAAACATTATGCGTTCTTATTCCGGTTATTAGCCTAGATTTACTATGTGATGCGCACAGCATACAAGTATAGACTGGATCGCCTGAATTGGAATGAAACATCTCATGTTTGTTTTGAAAACGGTTTGCTACTCGCAAGTAGGCTAAAATGTGGAGTTGCCACCCTCAGGTGGGCTTAGAAAACAAGATGATTTGCCACTCTCAAGTGGGCTTAAAACTCACAGTCAATGCATTATTCCAATTTAGATAATCCAACATTCACCCACAGGCATTCAGGCAGGTATATCACATAAGCAGTTAGCCTCATGGTAAGCATGCTATCATGGCAGTCACTCACACACATGCAAGGATGCTAAAGCATAAACACTTACCGAGTACTCCAAGCCAAAACAGAAGCTATGTTAGAAATCCATGCATGATCCTAACTATGCTGAAATGCCTAATGCAACACATGCAGGAATACAACTACAATAGGCTCAGTTATTCTAAAGATGGCATGTGAAATGCTACAACTAACAAGTATTCAACTCGGAATTGAAATACAATGCAGTTAGTATGATGCGCCGAGCCTGGTGCATGCAAGACAGATGAATGAATGCAAACATGCAAGCATAAGTATGCTAATTGAAACATGCCCTAATCTAACCATCATAAGCTGATAAATAAAAGGGAGAAAGGCGTGGGGTTGGAAGACATGCATCACACACATGCACACTTATTACAATTGTGCCCTCGCTCGGAGGGTCCGAATAAATAATACGGTCCGAATAAATAATTACAGTCCGAATCAAGCAAATATATCACACAATGCATGCTAGGGGGCCCGGGTACCGAAACTAGTGAAGTGCGTTACACTAGAGGTACCCAAAGCAATGCACCAAAGGCAAAACCAACCCCAAACAGACCCTAGGCAGGTCTGAAACAGTGGGGAAATGGCCTAAAATGATGGCTCGGAATGCAACGAAATGGAGCTCATTCAATCGTTCGAAAACAAGGCATACAAGTCCGACTCTCAAACACATTTAAAGAGTACAAAACATGGCAATATGGCATTCAAGCAGGCTCTGAAATATGATGTATAATGAGCCCAAAACATGAACACACCTCAGTATATGCATGGAATGAGCCTCAAAACTCAAAGTTAAGCATGTGTATTGAACTACAAGCATGCAAAACCAACATCATTCAACCATGAGACCCAAAAACAGAGCTAGGGCAGTCCAAAATAAGCACAATATCAGTTTAAGGCATGGCCAAAAAGTGTTAAAATCAAGGGTCAACAAAGCATGCAAAGAAAGCTAGTGAACCATGAGTTACACTACAACTATATGGAGCATATGAAGGCTCACCAAACCAGCCAAAAAAAGAAGTATGTCATGCCAAAATATGCCCAAATAACCACTGAAACTCAGTCAATGCATGCAAGAATGATGGGCTCCTTTGAAAGGCCAATAAGGGGGTTGTTCTACACATGCATGATGGACACACACAATGGTAAAACCACCTCTGGGCAGAGGTTCTGAGGGTCCTAAAACCCACTAAAAAGAGCCTGAAATGGGTCTAGGAAACATGCAAATAAAGGCCCCTTTGAAAGGCCTTGAATGAGATTGTTCTACACATGCATCAAAGACACAAAATATAGCCAAAAGGGCTCTGGACAGAGTCAAGGAAGACCTTGAAACTCACAAATAATGGCTTAAACAAGACTTCTCAACGTGTAAAATGGAGCTCCTTTGGAAGGCCAACAAAGCTAGTAAAGAGGACAAGGGGTGAGAGGGTCACCCCTCTCTGATTTTAGGGCTCAAAAACAATCTAAGCCACTAAAAATCCACTGGATTTCAGTGGCTAAAAGGGAAAACCAAGGCCAATGCAAATGCTCAAATGCATGGCTCAAAGCATGAGGAAATGAAGCATGAAAGGGGGTAGATGACCCCAAATAGAAAAGAGTCCTTAAGCAAACATGTTTATAAGATCAAAACAAGACTTTTTCCAGTTTATGTTGAAACACAAACATGCTTGCAAATAGGGCTAAGTTGTGAAGCAAAATAATGCAAAAATGGGGGAAATGATGACTTACCCTTGTAGCACAGCAATGCAGCAAGTTCTGGACCAAGAAGGTGAGCCTTCAACCTCTGAAAAACAGCTCCAAGGTGATTGAATGGATGGTGGAGGTGGTAGGCTATGAGGTGTAGTGTAAATGGCCAAGAATATTAGGGTTTGGAGCTTAAAGAAGAGAGCTATGGAGGGTGGGGTGTATCTATCTCAGCCAAATGTTTCTAACCCTTGCAAATGGAGAGGGAAGGTTTGTTTTATAGAGGAAGAGAGCCAAGGCTTCTTGGAGAAGCCTCAAGAAAGGGTCAAAGCTTCTCAAAGAAGCTTAACCAAAAGGGTCAAGCTTCTTGAGAAAGCTAGACCAAAGGGGTCAAGCTTCCTCAAGAAGCTTGACGAAAGAGTCAAGCTTCTCCTTGAAGCTAAGCAAAAGGATCAAATCTTCCTTAAGAAGACAAACAAAGGGGCAAAATCCCGGAGGAAGGGTCAAGTGCTTTACAGCTGGCACAACTGTGTTGCACTTGGGAGGGCCAAAAAGGAGATGGTTGGCCGACCAGTTCAAGTGGTCGGCCGACCACTTGCCCTGGTCGGCCGACCAGGGTTCAAAAGGGTCAAGGTGCAAAGCTGGTCGGCCATACCAGAAAGGTGGCCTCCCAGATGAGTAAAATACAGCTGTATGGTGGGAGACCAGAAAATGTGACCCAGGAGAGAGGAAAACTAGCTTTCTAGCAAGGTTCAAAAGGGTCAAGAAGAAATATTGGTCGGCCTACCCATATTGGTGGCCTCCCAGATGAGTACAACACAATGGTGGTATGGGAGACCTGAAATTGTGGCTCAAAAGTGAGGGAGACCACCTACCTGCCAAGAAAATCGGCTAGAGGAGAGAGAAATGGTCTCCAAAAGAATTGCTGGTCTCCCACCCTCGTACCACCTTCCTAACAATGAAAATAGGGTCCATGCCAAAAATGAACCTACACCGATGCAAAATGAGGGTTAGAGGGCCAAAACGCGTAGTCTGGGGCCCCGAAAACAGGCTGTTAGGCACTGGAGGTGGCGTGAGACCACAAAGGTGGTCTCCCGGGCCACAGTGTCCCTCTAGGGAGAGGGAACAAGGTGTGTGCCAAAAATCGGAGCAAACGGAGGTAGTAAAGCGGTCCCGAACCGAGGCGCACGGCCGACGGTTCCGAAAACCGGAAACTGGTCTCCAAATGGGAATAGTGGCCTACGACCACGAAACGTAGCCTACGGCCACTGAGAGATGGTCTACGAGACCTCTCCCTCCCTTCGGGAAGAGAAAATAGAGAAAACAGGACCTGGTTCGCAAACCGAGGCAAAGCACGAAAGAGCCTCGAAGTCCGGAGGCAAGGCTCGTAGCCGAGACTCTGAAACCTCAGAACGAGTATAATATGCATCATCACCGAGCGCTCAATCGGCGACGTCTGAGTCTTAAGGTCGGTCAAAATGGGGTGTCTACAGTTGCCCCTCTTTGACAGAAATCGGAAGTCGTAATTGACGGGAGTGAATGTCAAAGCCCAGAGACGACCCATTTTTGACAAGGCCGAAGACTTAGACAAACAGGCGAGATAAACAAAGATGTGCCCGCGGGCATGCCCGCAGGCGGGGGCAAAATGCAAAACAATATGCACCAAGTCGAACATAACTCATGATCATGCAAAGCAGCAAGCTGTAATGAAGCAAGTATTCGCAATAGATGCAACAATTTTAAGCAAGAATGCAAAGCAACAACTACATTTCATGCAGTTTAAGAATGCGGAGAATTATTCAATTCTTGCCACGTCTCACACGGAGAAGATACACTACCTATGCGGCTCGTCTGGTCGCACCAGCCTCAAATGAACCGTACATACAATATCGTGCCTGTAAAAGAGAGAAACTTAACAAGCACAACATAGTTAGCAACAAATGTCCAACGTTATATCCAATGCGGATAGACATGATGGAGATGGAAAAGTGCACCGTAATGCGAGGAGAAATGTGCGCGACAACGCAAGTTAAGCATGAGGGTATGACAATACCCATGAAACGTGCATAACAATGCAAGTGGTATGCATGAGAATGCAAGTGACGTGCATAACAATGCAGGATAAGTGCAAACTCGAATGCATGTTTGATACGAAACAACGAGCAAAGAAATGCAAGTTTCGACGAGTGCGACTCAATCGTGACCTCCGGTTTACCTCCCGGAAGGGTCACAACATACTCAAAAAGGATACATCTTGCTCTTGACGAATAACGATGAAACACGCATTGAAAGTTGGAGTTGAAGTTCCCGCGGAGGGATTTCGCGACGAAAAGTGCACTTTCCTTGTACTTTCTCGGGTGCCGGGGACTCCGATCATCACCAAAATTTGCAGGGAGCTCAAAGAGACCTTGGAGACCACCTTGGGAACACCACCGACCAGGTGGGGAAGCCACCGACCATGGTTGGTGAAGAGGGGTGGTCGGCCTACCAGAAAAGGTGGTCGGCCGACCACCTAGCCCAAATCAGGGGCAGTTTTGTCCTTTCACCCTTGTTTCTTTAAATACACATTGCCAAACACCTTTTGGCTCACACCTTCAGATCCGAAATCACCTTCTCCTCCTTTCTAGACCATTTTCTTCCTCAGATCTACGCTCTATACGCGTTTTCCAACACCCCACGCAAAGTTGTTTCGCGAAAACTTTCAGTTCTCTTCACTTTGAACCGATTAAATTTTGATTTCGGAGCTTCTTTTCTCATTTTCACCACTTGAGGTAAGTTTGTCTCAATATTTGGAACATTTTCTCGGGAGTTGACTTTTGTTGACTTTTTCATTTCCCGAGAGTTGACTTTTGTTGACTTTTTCCAATTTTGGCTCATTTCGCTCATTTTTGCTCATTTTTGCAGATTTCTTGAGATGACAGGTCATTTTCCTCAGGGCGGAGGTCCTCTAGGTGCCGGAGGTGATCCGGACATCATGTCCTTGCCCCTGAGAGTTTGGCCGTTTGATCTCGAGAGGTATCATCCTCAGGAGCACATCCTCCCTCGGGCCACTTTCTATCATTTTACCAATTTTGATCAGCGAGCACCTGTGGATTTGCTATTGCGGGAGCCGGAGTCCCACCTCTCTCATCAGGCACGAGAGGTATATACTTCACTTTTTACATTTTCTGCCTTATATTCTGCATTTCACACACATTTCATGCTATGTATGCTTATCTGGTCGTTCTGAACACATTCGCATCCCATACTTCTGCTCATTCTAGCACACAGCTTGTTCTGAATACTTAGTTTAAAACACAGTATTCCGTTTGCATCTTGAACACACGGCTCAAACACTTGAATTTCTGAACACGCAGCCCCTATATTGATTGTGGACACACAGCACACACTTGTTGAGAGTTGAACACGCAGCCCGAACTGTTAAGGTGAACACACAGCCCACTATTTCTGAAGTCTGAACACGCAGCCCAAACACTTGATGTTGAACACACAGCTTGAACTTTGGAGATGAACACACAGCCCATTGTTTCTGAAATCTGAACACACAGCTCAAACATTTGACGTTGAACACACAGCTCAAACACTTGACGTTGAACACACGGCTCGAACTTTGAGATGAACACACAGCCCACTGATTTTGAAATCTGAACACACAGCTCAAATACTTGACATTGAACACACAGCTCGAACTTTGAGATGAACACACAGCCCACTGATTTTGAAATCTGAACACACAGCTCAAATACTTGACGTTGAACACACAGCTCGAACTTTGAGATGAACACACAGCCCACTGATTTTGAAATCTGAGCACACAGCTCAAATACTTGACGTTGAACACACAGCTCGAACTTTGAGATGAACACACAGCCCACTGATTTTGAAATCTGAACACACAACTCAAATACTTGATGTTGAACACACAGCTCGAACTTTGAGATGAACACACAGCCCATTGATTTTGAAATCTGAACACACAGCTCAAATACTTGATGTTGAACACACAGCTCACAGCATAGCATTGTATCTGATTTGGTTTGCACACAGCTCATACATTTCATTTGCACGCAGCTTATTCATTTCATTCTGAAACTAAATACATGTGTTCATCATTATGAATGCAGGTGTCTTCCCGTGTTACACGAGGATATGGCTCCATCGTTGCGAGGGAGTGGTACACAGAGCTCCCAGAGGCCGTCCGTGATTGGGTTGACTAGGTAGGGTTCGGACCCTTCTGCACAGGGATATCTCGCTATCCTGCTAGCAGGACGTTGATGGGCGCCCTTGTAGAGAGATGGCGGGACACCACCAACTCCTTCCATTTCTCCGCTACCGGGGACATGACTATGACCCCGTTCGACTTTGCTGTGCTGACAGGCCTTGATGTGGGAGGCTGGGCGATCCCTTATAATGAGGATATGTGCGAGTGGGAGGCCGCTTGGATCTATCTATTAGGAGCTCGTCCACCGGTTGACAGATCCTCAGGTAGAGTCCGGTATACCTGGTTTTCCTCACATTTCAGAGAGAGGGTGCCCGAGACTCCCGAGGAGATAGCGCAGTACACCCGGGGGTTTTTGATGTTCCTCTTCGGGACCACTCTGTTCTCCGATAGGGGGAACACCGTTGGGCTATATCTGCTGAGTGCCCTGGTAGACCTCTCGCAGGTCAATCAGTATGACTGGGGTGGCGTCGGCTTGGCTACCCTCTATTGCTACATGAGCGCGACCTCCCGCGGACGGGGGAACATAGTTGGCGGCTATTGGAGAGCCTGGGAGGTACTTTCTGCCCTCTTGATTTACATTTCTGCTTTTCATTATCTGTACATTGCACACACGGCGCACTTTACATTCTGTACTTTGCATTCCGCTCTCAGCATTCTACATTCTCTGTATATTCTGTATTCACATTCTGCACTCAGCATTCTGTATTCTGATGGCTTTTGCCCTGTTTTCCACAGCTATGGGTTTTTGCGTACTTCCCGACGCTAGCCTCGGAGCTTGAGGTGGAGGTGCCTCTCATGATTCCGTATTCGCTCGTATTTGAGGGCCAGTACTGGCTGCGACCCCGGGAGACTCTCCCCTACCTACGGCAGTTTTTCGACACAGTGCGGCCGACAGAGGTAATTCAGAACTCTCAGTTCTCCATGCTTTCATCTTTGATTTATCTCGCACATTTACGATTTCTAATCGGCTTATGCATTGGTTATCCGTAGATCACATGGCAGCCCTGGGTGCCTTTGGGTGGTGACATCCGATTTCAGTTTGCTGGAGGATGGGCCGCCTCTCGGTACAGGATCCTATTTGAAGGGCCTGTTGGTAGGGCCTGGTTCCTAGGGGACCGCTTTCTGCGCCAGACCATGGGCTTCCCCGAGTAGAGTGTTCCCTCAGCACCTCCGGACGATATGCGATTCACTGATAGGCTCACTCCTCAGGATGTCACTAGCGCCATGTTGGGTACCGACGTATTGCTACATTTGGAGGATGGGGAGTACGCGACCTACCGTCATACATACTTGATGCCTCCATTGACAGGTGTCCGTACTCCCACGAGGAGGTCTGCTAGCATACCATCCTCGAGTCGCGCCCGAGTTAGAGACATTCCTTCGACCAGTAGAGCCGGCACATCGAGTGGTGGAGCTGGACTGGTCCCCCCAATTCCCCCGACTTATCATCATCTTGGATGGCCAGATATCCCGATTGAGTTGACAGGATGGCGATATGGGACTTCCTACCCGATTCCGATAGAGCCTCCTATGCCTGGTCACCCATATGTCAGTGATCCTGACTCACCACCGGTATGTTCCACTGTTTTTCATTCATCACTCAGATACTTAGGCACTCATTTATTCATTGATGATTTGAGCTTGTATTTGCAGCCACCCAGAGAGTACATGGAGGGGATGCTCGGATTGGTGGCCTCACTCGAGGGTATGGTATTGCAGAGAGAGACGCAGTTGTCCATCGTCGGTGTCCCGATACTCTTCAGTTTTCTTGCATCTATCATACTTTTGATGACATGCTGATCTTGAACATTTCACTGCATTGATTGACTGTATGTGTAGAGCACATCTGACACATACCACATTCATGTACTATATCTGCATACACCCTCTCTATGTAGTTTTCTTGCATCTGCATCTGATATACATACTTTGGTTGATGTACTCAAATTGTCCTCTTCCTTTTCAGATGCCTCCGCTACATACTGGGCCACAGGTCGGGCCATCTAGGCCTTCTCGGGGAGCTGGGAGAGGGGACTCGTCTCGCAGACGAGGCAGGCGCAGAGCACATGTCATAGAGGAGGAGTCCAGCGAGGAAGAGAAGTCTGCACATCCTCAGTCAGAGACATCTGCAGGCAGAGAGGATGACTCTGGGTCGGGCTCTGAGGGCGGAGGTGATACCGAGGAGGATTCCGAGGACGGCAGCTCCGATTCAGATGGTGGTGCTGGTGGAGATGGTGCAGGGACTTCTCAACCGAAGAGGACGAAGAGGGCCTCTTATTCTTGCACTTGAGAGCACAGATGCAGATGTTCCTGCTTTATTTGCCTTTTTTACTAGTAGTTGTAGCACATTGTACATTATTAGGCAGTTTTATTTTCTGTAAAACTTGTACCCTTGTTGTAAAATGTTGTAACAAAGGAAGCATGATGGAATAAAACAGCTTTTGTTCAAAAAGTGTTGTATTTTATGTTCTTAGCATCGCATCGCATCACATCATTTTGCACAAAAATGAGATTGAATGGAATTGTGCATTGAAAATTGCCAAGTCAGGTAATGAACCGACACAACAAACTAAACAACTTAACTTACTAAGAATCAACAAAACCTTAACAAGTGTACAACTCGATAAGCAAGACACAACAACATTGAGTAAACGAAGAGTAACAACTTGATATACAAAGCTTGACAACCCGATAAAACTTAACAACTCGATAAGCAAAACAACTCGGTAAGCAAAACAACAACTCGATAAGCAAAAACAACAACTCGATAAGCAAAAACAACAACTCGATAAGCAGGACTTAACAACAACTCGATAAACAAATGCATTTCGGACGATCTGGGTGACGGAACGCATCCGAAACTGAGGTAAACTCGCACCTTCAACACTCCCAACGCATGGAAATGCTAGGAACCTTCTTCCAGAGGCTAGGACAAGACCAAAGCCATACCCCTCTCCATGGCCGACCACCTAGGGAAGCTGGCCGACAAGCTTTTTTCATTGAAGGGGAGAGGGGTGGTTGGCCTACCAGAAAAGGTGGTCGGCCGACCACCTGGCTTAGCAACCATCAATTTTTCGACACGTGTCCCTCGAACAGTGCCCTATCCTCTTTAAAAGTTCCAGCCTTGTGGTTCATTCATTTCATCTCAGTTTTGCATCAAAATGGAGGCGTTTCTCGTCCAAAATCTCACAACTTGGATTGCTTCTCTAGATGGCTCTGAAAAGTTGAACTTCTGGGGCTTCGGCTTGAATGCACTATTCACGTTGGGCCGTACTCCGCTGCATCTTCCTTTCCTCTATGCTGCAGCAAGGTTTTGGAATCCAGTAACACACATCTTTAGCTTTAGCGGGCAAGAGATGTGTCCTACTTTCAAGGATTTCCAAGCTTTGATGGAGTCCGAGCGCAACGAGGAAATCTTGCCTCAACTCCGATTTGGCCACGTCCAAGCCTTAGGACAAATGTGCGGCCTCACTTTGCACGACGCTCGATCATTGATTCGCGACGGGGAGCTGGACATCCCAAGCTTGGTTTGCCGGTTTTCTGATGCTAGCGACCGCGGCGACCATCATTGGCAGGGCTATCGGCGACATGCGCTTTGCCTATGCTTGCTATCTCATTTCTTGCTTGCCCCGGGCTCCGGCGGATTCAGTGTCCGATTGATCGAGGTTGCCCAAGGTTTGAAGGAGGACAAGAGCTGCATTGCCATGACATTGGCTGAGACATTGATGGGCTTAGACGCTTTTCATCGCCGGGAGACGGCTAGGCTTGCGGGGAGCCCACTACTATTGCAGGTAATGTTTCCCACCCAATCTCACATATGTATTGCTCACATCACTCGGCCCACAGGCTCGGTCTTTCTCACAAAACCCTTTTCTTACTTTTCTCTCATCGTACATCTCTCTATTCTTTATTCTCTCATTTTTCATCCCTCCCCAGGTGTGGTTGATGGACAAGTTACAGATTGTGGAGTCTTACCTAGCATACTCAGCTTGCGGCTACTTTTTTCGACAACGTCTAGTCGATGCCCTGGATGAGGGGTGGTGGTACAACTGGATGTGCAGTTTGTCTACAAACCGCATCGCTTGGCGCTGCCCTTGGCTCAATCTGCCGGCAATGAGTTACAACATGACTCGTCAGCCTGGGATTCAATTGATTGGCATGACACACTGTGTCTTCTATTTTCCATTCCGGTTCCAGCGCCAGTTCGGACATGATCAGTCTTGCCCGCCGGAGGGGATAGAGTACCCTGCTGCATTCCCGGTTCGAGGTGCACAGCTTGCCCGGTATGCCACAGCATGGAGGACTAGAGAGCTCCTGGCCCCCGCTCCCACTTTCAGTTGCACTTTGTCTGATGAGTGCGTAGATTGGCTTAATGAAGAGGCATAGGAAGGGCCCATTTTGGCATCAGAGGCTTCGACCAGCTCTGGGAAGGGGCGTAGGAACACCTGACTTATCTATGCCCCGGATTTATTGCTTTATTAGTACTTTCAAGTTTTCTTTATGATTGTAATAAAAAGCAACTTCAATTTGTATGCAAGAGCAGGAGAACTCTGTATTGAAATCAATGAAATTGAAGGTTGTAGGTACTGAAAATTTTCCGCTTTGGTCCAAAAATGGTCTAAGTTGTAAAAAGATTAATTTTGAGCAAAGTCAACTTGTATTAAAACTTTCCAAAACCATTTTCGATATGGATCAGAACTGGACACGCCTGAAATTTGTCACTGAGATGCACAACCCCAGATCCTAGCAACTGAAAAGTTGCCCCTAGTCCGAATGGTACCGCAGCATTGCACAGCAACGGAAAGTTGCCCTTAGTCTGAAAAGTAATGCACCGGAGATCATAACCGAACTCTTGAATGCTGAATAGACAAAGATGGCCGAGATGATCAAATGGACAAAGTTGATCGGGGAAAAGTTTATGGTTAAACTTCACGATGAAGTTGCCTACGTATCCCAAAGATGGGAATCAAGCCTTACGTAGTTCAAGCTCGGGTTCACTCGAGTATTTTCACTCTCCTTTTACACTCTAACTTTTGCCAAGGCCGCCCTTTGCGGGTTTTCAACCTTGCGAGCTCAGTTCTTATCATTTCAAATTTTTTGTGCTCTAACTTTTGCCTAGGTCGCCCTTTCGGGTTTTTGGCCCAGCGAGCCTCTCAGGGGTAATATTTCTTCAACTTGTCCATGTTGATCGGTTGGGAGAACTCTAGGCCATCTAGGTCCATCAGAACCACAGCTCCACCTGACCAGATAGCTTTGATGATGTAGGGACCAGTCCAATTGGGTCTGAACTTGCCCCTTGGGTCGTGGATAGGAGCTCGGTTGTCCTTGAGCAGCAAATCTCCTTCCTTCAGATTCTTGGACTTAACTTTCTTGTTGAAAGCCCTGGCAATTCTGCGCTGATAACCTTGAACATGGTACAGTGCTTTCAGTCTGCGCTCGTCAAAGAGCATGAGTTCTTCAAATCTGCTCTGCTGCCAATCTGCTTCGGCTATCTGACACTCAGCCAGTACTCACAAAGATGGAACCTCAATCTCGATAGGTAGAACGGCCTCCATCCCATAAACTAATGAATACGGAGTCGCCCCAGTTGAAGTTCTAATTGAGGTTCGGTAGCCCCACAGAGCAAACGGCAACTTATCTGGCCAATCCCGGTAGGTTTCCACCATCTTCTGTAATATGTGTTTGATATTCTTGTTGGCGGCCTCAACCGCTCCATTGGTTTGCGGCCGATAGGTGGATGACTTATGAAAAGCCACATTGTATTTCTCCAACAAGTCAATCACTTCCTTCTTGAAGTGGGAACCGTTATCTGAAATGACCTCGTTTGGTACCTCATAACGACAGATGATGTTGTTTCTGATAAACTTCGTAACATGCGATGCCTTCAACACCACATAAGATTGGGCCTCAACCCATTTTGTGAAATAATCTATCGCAACCAGGATGAACTCATGCCCATTCGACCCCTTTGGAGTGACAGCCCCGATCACATCGATTCCCCAAACTGAAAATGGCCATGGCGAAGTCATATTGTACAGCTTCGATGGCGGAATGTTCATGCGGTTTGCATGGATCTGACATTTGTGGCATCGCCGGACAAAGCCGATAAAATCCTTCTCCATGGTGGACCAGTAGTAACCCTGTCTGAGGATCTTCCGAGCTAGCATTACCCCGTTCATATACGCACCGCATTCTCCTCCATGGATGGCCTCCATCAGGCGTTTCGATTCTTTAGCTTCAACGCACAGCTTATGCATTCCCAAATGACCTCTCTTATACAATTTACCTCCGCAGATGATGAACTGAACGACCATTCTTCTGATTGCCCTTTTATCCTTGGCATTTACCCCTGGCGGATATGCTTCCTTCTCCAAGAAATTCCAAATATCGTAATACCAGGGGTTCTCATCTTGAACCTCATCTATAGCGGCAATCGACTCGTAAGCCGGCACAAATTTTTGGTCGATAATGACTGGACGCATCCGGACTCCAAACGGGATGTCTATCATGGAAGATAGAGTTGCTAGTGAATCTGCGAACCTGTTGTTCTCAATTAACAGATGAGCAAAGTTTAACTTCTCAAGCCGAGGAATTAACAAGTCCAAGGTCTGGTGATACATAATCATCTTTTCTTCTTTGACTTTCCAATCTCTTTTCGCTTGAGATACAACAAGGTTTGAGTCCCCGATGACGTCCAACCGTTTTGCCCCTAATTCTAGGGCTGCTTCTAGATCGGCAATGCATGCCTCATATTCTGCTTCGTTGTGCGAGACTTTGAACCGGAGTTTGAATGCTAGAGGGATATGGGAGTTGTCGGGTGCTATCAGTAACATTCCTATCCCATACCCGTACTGGTTTGACGCTCCGTCAAAGTACATCGTCCAAAACTCGTTGTCGACATGAAGAATGGCCTCATCTGGGAATAAGTACTCAACTGCTTCACCTCCTTCCACTGGATGATCAGCTAAGAATTCTGCTACTGCTCTTCCCTTGACTGACTTGCGCGTCACATATTTTAGATCGAATTCGGAAAGCAACAGCAACCAACGAGCTAGCCTACCCGTAAGTGCCGGTTTCTCGAATAGATATTTGATGGGATCTAATCTTGAAACCAACATTACAGAGTGAGCTAACAGGTAGTGTTGCAGCTTCCTGGTAGCCCATACCAAGGCTAAGCAAGCCTTTTCCAACGGTGTGTAGCAAGTCTCATACTCCAGCATCTTCTTGCTCAGGTAGTAGATGGCTCTCTCCACTTTGTCCTCTGATTCTTACGCGAGCATGCAGCCCATTGTAGTCTCAGTTACTGAAAGATACAAAATCAACGGTCTCCCCGGCTCTGGCAGTGACAACACGGGCGGGTTCTGTAAGTATTCCTTGATCTGTTCAAAAGCAGCTTGGCATCGGCCGTCCCATTGGAATTTCTTTCCTTTCTTCAAGAGGCCAAAAAGTGGTTCACAAGTCAAGGTTAATTTTGAGATAAACCGTCTTATGAATTGCACTTTACCCAGAACGCCTTGCACCTCCTTTTCAGTCCTTGGTGGTGGCATTTCTAAGATGGCCTTGATTTTGAAAGGGTCGACTTCGATACCTCTCTGTGTAATCAGAAACCCCAGCATTTTCCCTACTGTAACACCGAACGTACACTTCTGAGGATTTAGCCGCAACCGAAATTCTCTGATCCTTTGAAAGAACTTTTGCAAGGCGGTGTAGTGGCCCTCTCTTTCTTTGGATTTGACAATCATGTCGTCCACATACACCTCAACCTCTTTGTGGATCATGTCATGTAATATTGTGGTCGCGGCTCGTTGATATGTAGCTCCAGCATTCTTTAACCCAAATGGCATCACCCTGTAACAGTAAGTCCCCCACGGGGTGGTGAAAGCAGTGTTCTCCTGATCTTCGGGTGCCATCACTATCTGATTGCAGCCCGAGAAGCCATCCATGAACGAAAGCAAAGCATGCCCCGCTGTGAAGTCCACTAACTCATCAATATGCGGCAAGGGAAAGTCGTCCTTCGGACTGGCTCTGTTCAAATCCCTGAAATCCACGCATACCCGAATCCTGCCATCCTTCTTCGGCATTGGAACAATGTTGGCCAACCAAGTCGGGTATTCGGATACCAGCAGGAACCCTGCATCGATTTGCTTGGTGACCTCTTCCTTGATCTTGAGAGCCCAGTCCGGGCGGATCCTTCTGAGTTTTTGTTTAACGGGTCGGGCCTCAGGGTCAAGAGGGATTCGGTGCTGTACAATCTCAGGATCGATTCCAGGCATGTCTTCGTAGGACCACGCGAAAACATCTTTGAAATCTTTTAATAAAGCGACTAAGCGCTCGCGTTCCTCCGAAGACAACGTGGACCCGATCTGGACCAGCCGCGGGTCCTCCTTAGTACCAATATTCACGGTAGTGATTTCATCCATTAAGGGTTTAACAAACCTTTCCTGCTCTTGTTCAATTAAGCGTTGCAAAACCGGAGGAATTTCTTCCTCGTCGTTTTCATCAAAATTTTGAAAGTTTGAGTTAATGCAATAAATCAAGGGCACAGAAAAGTACTCAGAAACCACAGCCACATCATTCTCATTAAGCACATCCAAATTGTCCGATTCTTCGGTTACAACAGACTCAAAAGAGAAAGAAAAAGACGATCTGGACAAGACTGTGGTATCCGGGTTATCACCCCCTGGAATACCGGACTCAGACTCAGTCGAGCTGGAACCTGATTCTGACTCAACAGATTCAGAGGAATCAGATTCCGGCTCACTACCTGACTCAGTGCTGCTTGACAAAAATCTCTCTTCATACTGCCAAGTGAGAGAGGGTGCGATAGATGCATCCAAAATGTTTGCTGGTAGGCCCGCAGCCATTTCATTCTCGATCACGCATACCGAGAAGTTATCCCCCAAGCACTTTTGTTCGATCAGAGGATCTGAAAGTAGACACGCCAGCGCTACCCCCATTTCACTTTCGGCGTCCTCAGACTCCACTTTCTTACTCTGCTTAGCCTCAGCTAATGGGTCCGTCTGCTCTTCGGCAACGTCATCCCCGGATAACTGCAGGTCAAAGAAGATCTCAAAACCTGGCACGCACTTCCTCTCCGCGTTCAGCCACGGCTCTGGGAAGCCACAAAACGGAAAGTCCTCCCCCTCCCGGACGAAGCGTCCGTTTAGGGTACCCTGAATGGGCCTATGCATCAGCTCAAAAGGCTTGCCCACCTGCTTCGCTCTGGCTCTCCCAGCCATCTCCTTACCTTTCCTTATCCAATCCTCTTTGGTGGGCAGATAAGCCAAGCCAAAGGTATGTGGGTTGTGTGGCACTTCGGCCAATGCTGCGACGCCCTTCCGGCCGCTCTTTCCCAATCCCATCCCGGGGATGTGTTGAAGCTTGTTCGTGAGGTATACTGATTGAGCACTGACGTACACCCCCTCATTAACAGCTAAGATGTTCTGCACGACCCGGGCCTCAGCCAGGATAAAACCGGATAAGAACACATCCTCCATACCGTGCTCAATTTCCAAAACTGGCGTAGATACTTCTGGCAGTGGATGGATCGACGAATTTCCGAAGACAATGCCTACTCCCTTCCCATGGGGGTATTTCACCATCTGATGCAAGGTGGACGAAACTGCCTTCACCTGGTGCAGCCACGGCTGCCCCAAGAGCATATTGAAAGTTGTAGGAACTTCTAAGACGTGGAAGTCTATTTCATACTGTCCCGGCCCAACCTTGGTCTAAATTTTCACTGTCCCCATGACTTCTCTGCTCGTGTTGTCATATGCCCGAATCACCTGGGCTGTCGGCACAAAGTCCGCGGTCTTTAAACCGATTGCATATGCAGTTCTTGCCAGACACACATTAATGGCGGACCCTATGTTGACAAGCACCACGGGTATCCATTTGTTTCTACACTCCACAGAGATGTAGAGTGGCTTGTTATGGTTCGCACCCTCAGATGGCAATTCCTTATCGGAGAAAGTCAACATCGGGGTAGCCCCTCCCAGAAAAACTAAGCCCACCAGCTGTTCGGGCGTGGTGTCTATTGAGAGCTTGGCCTTGTCCATGGCTGATAAGACAGCTTGTCGATGCACTCGCGATGCCATAAGCAGTCCCCAAATGGAGATGTCTGCTTGTATCTTTTTCAACTGCTTCAGTACAGCCTCTTCTTCGAGTTGTTTCTCTTTTTTGTTTCTCCGCCTCCTTATCTTTCCCAGACGCCTCTGGCTGATCTAGATTTGGGGGCTTGAAATACCGCCCGCTTCTAGTCATATGATCGACTTCGCCGATGTACCAGGTATCGTCTGGTTGGTTGCTCCCCCCAATCCTCATCCATGTGGGCAAGACATAGATCATTGTCTTCCCATCACATTTCGTCGGCAGCCAACAGACACCTGTCCGGCTCCGGTACAATTGCACTCGCAGTACTTTCCGTCCACATGCTCGCAGCATTCTCTATCCTCGTGCACATAGCACTTTCAATCCCCTCAGGGGCCTTAGCTTTCCTGATTCTCTTAGAATCCCCGAACCTTTCTTGTTCTAACTGCGTCAGTACAGCTGGCTGTTCAACACTTCCTGCATTCACAATGCCCAAGTCCTGAACGAAATTCTTAGCACCGGCGCTCTCCGGCGATTCCTTCTGATTTCCAGCCCTTCCGGCCACAACTGATGTTCTTGCCCCTGTCGGGCCCTGCTCCAACTGAGCTTCGTCGACAACATTTGGTAGGTCTTCAAGCCACCTGGTGACCTCTACTGACTCCTCAAAATCTGACCAGTTGACCACCATGCCCTCTGGGTCTTGTTCATTGAAAAATTGGAGGTTAGCAAAGTCCCCTTCCACAGCTGCCAAGTCATCTGTCCTCTGACCAGATTCATCCCCCTGTATCACGGAAAGCTCTGCCCCTGCCGGCAATTCCACATTTGGCTTAACCTGGCCTACTGATAGAATGTAGTCACTCGGACTGTATACTTCCTCAGCAAAACTCCCAGATTCCTCAGATTCTGACTCGACAATCCCATTCTCCCCTGAAATCTCCCCTGTTCTGTCTTCGACAGTCACCACCATTGGTTCGGGTTGGGTTCTGGAGATGTCTAACATGCACAAGTCAGTGCAGTCAGGAAGGAGCACCTCCGGCTTGGGTAGGTGGGAAGGAGTGATATAGATGCTAGGATCGTAAGACACGACCCCAGTCTGGATGAAGTTGATTCTTTTGGGAGGTGGAGCTTGGTTGTGCGGTGGGAGAAGGTTTGTTGTGACATTGGGTTTCTCTGGTGGCACAATCACCTGCTTGTCAACGAGATCTTGAATCTCATGACGCAATCTAAAACATTGGTCAGTGTCGTGACCGTGTTGTTGGTGATATGCGCAGTATTTTGTTGGGTTATGAGAGGAAGGGAGTGGATTTGGCAATGGCCTCAGCTCCAGGGGCTTTAAGTGCCCTTTCCTAATTAATACCCCTAGAGCTTTGGACAGGGGCATATATAGAGGCGTGAAGGTTCTCTGGCATCGAGGTTGGTATTTGAGGGTTTGTGTGTTGCTTCCGGATGCGCCAGAGAAAGGTGTAGCTGCCATGGGCCTTGGAGGGGGAATGGTGGTGACCATGCTTACTTCCGAAGCTCTAGCATTTGCGGCATTGCTGGTGCCTGTATTTTTGTTGCGGTTGAAGGTTCTTCTGGGTTGCTCTCTGTCTTGGTCAATCAGACCTTGTTTCATAGCATCCTCTATTTGTACCCCCATCTCGTGCAAATCTGAAAAGGTAGGGAAGGGGAGCACGATCATTTTCTGCATCAGTTTTGGCTGGAGGTTGCGCACAATCATTCGGATTTGATCTTTATCGGTAGGCCTTAGGGTCATCATTGAGGCCTTGGCCCTCCACCGAGCTACAAAATTTGAAAAGTTCTCCTTAGGCTCCTGCCTTGTAGTCTCAAGATCACGGGTTGTAATCTCGATTTGAGTGTTATAGGAGTACTGTGCAAGGAAAGCCTCGGCCATCTCATCCCACTTCTGCTTAACATCGTCTTCTAATTTTGCATACCAGATAGCGGCCACACCCGACAAGGTCCGACTGAATAATGAAAGCTTCTGCGGTCTGGTGAGGCCCATCGGCCGTAGTATATTTGAGAATAACCGAAGATGCACCATGGGATCCCCGGATCCGTCAAAGCGGTCGATTTGTGGCATTTTGAACCTATCTGGCAGCGTCACAGCCACGTCAGTATATTCATCCTCAATGTCTGGGATGGACTTTACCCTCTGGGATTTCTTGAACAACTTCTCGAGCTTGCTCAACTTCAATGCTGTATGCTCCACCTCGAACTCAAAGGGAGAGTCCGGTTGATTGACAGGCGTAGGTGCCTTGGATAGTTAAGGTAGAATCGGGGGCGGAGCCGGCCCCGTCGGGATGTCCGTATCTCCCTGGACATTTGGTGCCTCCCCGGGCGCTGGAACTCCTGGTGGGGAAGGAGCTTGGTGTGAAGCAGATGCCCCGGCTTGTTGTTGCAGCTTGACAATTAACTCTGCCTGCTGGGCCATGGTCTCGGCCTGTTGTTTGGCAAACTCATCTCGACGAACAGCGTCCTGCTGCATGGCTCTCATGGTCTCTTGCATCTGACGCATCATTTTCTCAACTCCTGTCATTCCTGCCATACTGCCCTGATTTGTCTGAACTACCGGTAGGTCTATCTCTATGGCAACAATTGAGATCTCAGTCCGACTGTCCACTGATGGGGTAAAACACTGCTCTGGCAACCTCTGCTTGGATACACTGCGTCTTCTCGACCTCCGTCTGATAACCGGGGGTAGAGAATGATACACTGGTTGTCCGTCGACCAGATCCTCAGATCGATAGAGTCGGCGACCACTTGTCCAGAGTGCTTGGGGAATATTTGCTTGGTCTGAAACAATTGTGCTAAACTACCTAGCAAAAAGATAAATAAAGCAATAATAAGGAAATACACAACCAGATAAATGGACAGCATAACAGCGTAAATAAACATAACACACAGTCGGGTATAATCAACACGCAGTTGATAAGCTGAATACACTGTTCTCAGACACTGATCATTGTTCCCAATTTACTGCCCCCAAAATTGAATCTGATACCCGCAGATAACTGATTCCCAAAATACTGAACTGGTGCCCGCAGGCCTGATACCCAAACTTGTAAACTGATACATGCATTTCTGTAGAGACGCACTCTAAAAGCACATAGCAAACAAGTGAGAGCCAAAACACCCCTATGTTGGGGTAAGGTTTTCCCTGTCCTATTTTGTCAGGAACTAGGGTTTCACTACGCACGCAGCGGCTTCAAACAACCTATAATCGGGTAAGCAACCTGTCCTAGCTTGGAATGGTCACTATGGATTCCGAATATGCACTAGGTCGAATGGTCAAAAAGGGTGCCCCGGTAAAAATCGGGGTTTGTGTTCTCGTCGTGGCAGAGCCCGCAACCGGTCAGCCTTATGGCACGCTTCTTGAAGCGAGCCTCCGGCAAACCGCTCAGGAATAACATACGGCAAACACGGTGTCCTAGGCATACCAATGCAAATACAATGCAAAGAAACACGTAAGTGTAGTCAAAACCAGATATCATGAGTTCGAGTCAAGTTCTCTAACTCCCCAGCAGAGTCGCCAGAAACTGTAGATGTCCCCGAACGTCCCGGGAGGGAATCCCATTTTGTTCATTGGGCTCACTACAGTTCAGGACTCAATGTCACGGTCCTGTATCTAATCTCGCAGAGTGCAATGCAAGACCGATTGAATCATCAAAGAGCCAAATCTGGCAAATCATTTTGAAAATAGATTTTTTGAAAGAAGTGCCCAAACATGGACTGCTTTGCCAGATACAGAGTCGCCACCTAAATATTTATTTTGGGGGGAATTTAGGAAAACCTGACTCGTTGCCTAAGCCCACGTGTCCGTCATCACCAAAGTTGCCTCGACTCGGGAACTTGGGTACGATTGGGGAAGGTCACTTCGCGAGCACCCCCGCTCGCCCGATCAAAGATCGGCCTTTACTAACCATGATATCTAGTTTTGAAAACATTATGCGTTCTTATTCCAGTTATTAGCCTAGATTTACTATGTGATGCACACAGCATACAAGTATAGACTGGATCGCCTGAATTGGAACGAAACATCTCATGTTTGTTTTGAAAACGGTTTGCTACTCGCAAGTAGGCTAAAATGTGGAGTTGCCACCCTCAGGTGGGCTTAGAAAACAAGATGATTTGCCACTCTCAAGTGGGCTTAAAACTCACAGTCAATGCATTATTCCAATTCAGATAATCCAACCTTCACCCACAGGCATTCAGGCAGGTATATCACATAAGCAGTTAGCCTCATGGTAAGCATGCTATCATGGCAGTCACTCACACACATGCAAGGATGCTAAAGCATAAACACTTACCGAGTACTCCAAGCCAAAACAGAAGCTATGTTAGAAATCCATGCATGATCCTAACTATGCTGAAATGCCTAATGCAACACATGTAGGAATGCAACTACAATAGGCTCGGCTATTCTAAAGATGGCATGTGAAATGCTACAACTAACAAGTATTCAACTCGGAATTGAAATACAATGCAGTTAGTATGATGCGCCGAGCCCGGTGCATGCAAGACAGATGAATGAATGCAAACATGCAAGCATAAGTATGCTAATTGAAACATGCCCTAATCTAACCATCATAAGCTGATAAATAAAAGGGAGAAAGGTGTGGGGTTGGAAGACATGCATCACACGCACGCACACTTATTACAATTGTGCCCTCGCTCGGAGGGTCCGAATAAATAATACAGTCCGAATAAATAATTACAGTCCGAATCAAGCAAATATATCACACAATGCATGCTAGGGGGCCCGGGTACCAAAACTAGTGAAGTGCGTTACACTAGAGGTACCCAAAGCAATGCACCAAAGGCAAAACCAACCCCAAACAGACCCTAGGCAGGTCTGAAACAGTGGGGAAATGGCCTAAAATGATGGCTCGGAATGCAACGAAATGGAGCTCATTCAATCGTCCGAAAACAAGGCATACAAGTCCGACTCTCAAACACATTTAAAGAGTACAAAACATGGCAATATGGCATTCAAACAGGCTCTGAAATATGATTTATAATGAGCCCAAAACATGAACACACCTCAGTATATGCATGGAATGAGCCTCAAAACTCAAAGTTAAGCATGTGTATTGAACTACAAGCATGCAAAACCAACATCATTCAACCATGAGACCCAAAAACAGAGCTAGGGCAGTCCAAAATAAGCACAATATCAGTTTAAGGCATGGCCAAATAGTGTTAAAATCAAGGGTCAACAAAGCATGCAAAGAAAGCTAGTGGACCATGAGTTACACTACAACTATATGGAGCATATGAAGGCTCACCAAACCAGCCAAAAAAAGAAGTATGCCATGCCAAAATATGCCCAAATAACCACTGAAACTCAGTCAATGCATGCAAGAATGATGGGCTCCTTTGAAAGGCCAATAAGGGGGTTGTTCTACACATGCATGATGGACACACACAATGGTAAAACCACCTCTGGGCAGAGGTTCTGAGGGTCCTAAAACCCACTATAAAGAGCCTGAAATGGGTCTAGGAAACATGCAAATAAAGGCCCCTTTGAAAGGCCTTGAATGGGATTGTTCTACACATGCATCGAAGACACAAAATATGGCC
Organism: Camellia japonica; assembly: GCA_030407325.1. Classification (NCBI taxonomy): domain Eukaryota; kingdom Viridiplantae; phylum Streptophyta; class Magnoliopsida; order Ericales; family Theaceae; genus Camellia; species Camellia japonica. The sequence goes on from JAPPVO010000003.1 coordinate 106,550,662, forward strand.
AAAAGGGCTCTGGAAAGAGTCAAGGAAGACCTTGAAACTCACAAATGGAGCTCCTTTGGAAGGCCAACAAAGCTAGTAAAGAGAACAAGGGGTGAGAGGGTCACCCCTCTCTGATTTTAGGGCTCAAAAACAATCTAAGCCACTAAAAATCCACTGGATTTCAGTAGCTAAAAGGGCAGACCAAGGCCAATGCAAATGCTCAAATGCATGGCTCAAAGCATGAGGAAATGAAGCATGAAAGGGGGTAGATGACCCCAAACAGAAAAGAGTCCTTAAACAAACATGTTTAGAAGATCAAAACAAGACTTTTTCTAGTTTATGTCGAAACCTAAAAATTCCTGCAAATAGGGCTAAGTTATGAAGCAAAATAATGCAAAAATGGGGAAAATGATGACTTACCCTTGTAGCACAGCAATGCAGCAAGTTCTGGACCAAGAAAGTGAGCCTTCAACCTCTAAAAAACAGCTCCAAGGTGATTGAATGGATGGTGGAGGTGGTAGGCTATGAGGTGTAGTGTAAATGGCCAAGAATATTAGGGTTTAGAGCTTGAAAAAGAGAGCTATGGAGGGTGGGGTGTATCTATCTCGGCCAAATTTTTCTAAGCCTTGCAAATGGAGAGAGAAGGTTTTTTTTATAGAGGAAGAGAGCCAAGGCTTCTTGGAGAAGCCTCAAGAAAGGGTCAAAGCTTCTCAAAGAAGCTTAACCAAAAGGGTCAAGCTTCTTGAGAAAGCTAGACCAAAGGAGTCAAGCTTCCTCAAGAAGCTTGACAAAAGAGTCAAGCTTCTCCTCGAAGCTAAGCAAAAGGATCAAATCTTCCTTAAGAAGACAAACAAAGGGGCAAAATCCCGGAGGAAGGGTCAAGTGCTTCACAGCTGGCACAGTTGTGTTGCACTTGGGAGGGCTAAAATGGAGATGGTTAGCCGACCAGTTCAAGTGGTTGGCCGACCACTTGCCCTGGTCGGCCGACAAGGGTTCAAAAGGGTCAAGCTGCAAAGCTGGTCGGCCATACCAGAAAGGTGGCCTCCCAGATGAGTAGAATACAGCTGTATGGTGGGAGACCAGAAAATGTGACCCAAGAGAGAGGAAAACCAGCTTTCTAGAAAGGTTCAAAAGGTTCAAGAAGAAATACTAGTCGGCCTACCCATATTGGTGGCCTCCCAGATGAGTACAACACAATGGTGGTATGGGAGACCTGAAATTGTGTTTCAAAAGTGAGGGAGACCACCTACCTGCAAAGAAAATTGGCTGGAGGAGAGAGAAATGGTCTCCAAAAGAATTGCTGGTCTCCCACCCCCGTACCACCTTCCTAACAATGAAAATAGAGTCCATGCCAAAAATGAACCCACACCGATGCAAAACGAGGGTTCGGGGGCCAAAACGCGCAGTTCGGGGCCCCGAAAACAGGCTGTTAGGCACCGGAGGTGGCGTGCGACCACAAAGGTGGTCTCCCGGGCCACAGTGTCCCTCTAGGGAGAGGGAACAAGGTCTGTGCCAAAAATCAGAGCAAACGGAGGTAGTTAAGCGGTCCCGAACCGGGGCGCACGACCGACAGTTCCGAAAATCAAAAACTGCTCTCCAAATGGGAATAGTGGCCTACGACCACGAAACGTAGCCTGTGGCCACTGAGAGATGGTCTACGAGACCTCTCCCTCCCTTTGGGAAGAGAAAATAGAGAAAATAGGACCTGGTTCGCAAACCAAGGCAAAGCACGAAAGAGCCCTGAAGTCCGGAGGCAAGGCTCGCAACCGAGACTCTGAAACCTCAGAACGAGCACAATATGCATCATCACCGAGCGCTTAATCGGTGACGTCTGAGTCTTAAGGTTGGTCAAAAATGGGGTGTCTACAACCGTAAATCAGAACAGTAGCAAGAAAAAAAAAATGGACTGTTCCCTACAAATAACTCAAGCACTAATCAAATTCTTACAAAGTACATATGAATCTAATCATCTGACTCCATGATAAACACAAATATGTTTTAAGATTGTTGTACAAATTGTGTACATTAAACAAGATAAATAGATTCATGATTCATCAATTACGTTACAGAATAAGAAAAACATGTTAAATATTATAACCATATTTCACAGAAATACACAATATGATATAATGGTAAAGAAAGCAAACCAAAACCTGTGTGTGTAGACACCCCATTTTTGACCGCCCTTAAGACTTGGGCGCTACTGATGGTTCACTTGGTGATGAAAGATGTGCAAGCCAAAGGTTTGATTTCTTCGGCAAGAGGAGAGTCAAATCCCAACCTCACACCCCATTTTGGACCAAAGATATTTTGGATGGTTTTTAGACCTTAAAGCCCTCTCTTTCAAAATATTTTTGAAATGAAGTTTCTACGATGCGCTGAGGCTCGCATTTTGTCAAATGTTGCACTTTTCGGTAAACCGAGCAAGAACAAAGTGGAAATGAATGAAAGAGAGATGAAATCTTTGAAAAATCTTTTAAAACACCTTGGTTAGGGGTTTGGAGTTGAAGAAAAGAAGAGAAGAGGGAAGAGACCCAGTTGGGGGAGAAAATGGGCATGAACCGTTAAGAGAGAGTCGAGCAGCCCTCGCTGAATCGAGCCTATTCATTTGCATACTTGGATTTCAGCTATGAGGCCATCACCGTTGGAAAGCTTACTTTCGGGGCTTCATTTTGCACTCAAGAATCTCCTAAAGCCAAGTCCGGACGGGGGAGATATGATTGGTTGAAGTAGGGCATCAATCCGTTTGGACCGAAACTGCGTGGCTTCACCAAAACAAGCATAACTTTTTGCACAGTTAGAATTTTAATGCAAGGCTAGTGCCATTGGAAAGATAACGTTTTGGCGTTGGCAGCCACCTGCCGACCACTTTTCAGTCCGGGAGACCACTTTTTGTCCTTAAAAACCAGAAAAAGTGGTCGGCCGACCACTAAAAGTAGCAGGTCAACCACCTTTTCTGGTCAGCAACTTTCCTTCTGTTTTGTCAGACTGAATGGATGCCAGCTGTGCCAGTTGGAGGGCACAGACTATATCCTCCATACACGTGTATGGAGGGATTTATCCAAGCTCTAAGCTTCTCCAAGAAGCTTTAGCTTATGTTTTTCTATAAGAGAGAGGCTTCCCCTCCCTTCTCCAGGTTCTGATTTTTGGTAGAGAGCATAGGCTTACACTCTCTCTATATTCCTCTCTTTTTCTCTCTATATTGGTGCATTGCTTCACATTTGTGCACACAACCTCCTAGCCAAACACTCTTACCTTGTTACCGAGTTGCTGGAGGGTTTTGTGGGAGCTCAAAAGTTGGTTTTGGCTCAGGAAATCTGCTAGTTTTGCAGTGCTTCAAGGGTAACCCTCTTTTCCTCCTTTTAAGCTCTATTTTGATCACTCTCTTAGCCACATTTTCTTGCTTCTCTTGGCTTAACATTAAGCTACAAAAATCTTTATTTTTGAGTACTTAACATGTTTGTTTGAGGCTCCTTGGGTGTTGGGGGTGTTCTATCCCCTTTTGTGCCTTGTTTGGCCTTGTTTTGTGCCATGCCTTGAGGCCTTTGAATTAGTCTTTGCTTGGCCTTTTAACCGCTGAAATCCAGTGGATTTTCAGTGGTAGGCATGTGGTTTTGAGGCCTCAAATCAGAGGGGGGTGATCCCCTTTCTTCTTGTTTTGTTTGCTTGCATTATTGGCCTATCAAAGGAGCATGTGTTTCTACCATTTTGAGGCTTAGTTCAGGCACTTTTTTGTGACTTCTAGGGCCGACCTTGACTCTGTCCATGGCTGGTTTGGTCACCTTTTGCATGCTTCTTGTATGTGTAGTGTAATCCCATTTGTGGCTAATCAAAGTAGCATGTCTTTCTAGCATGTATTGGCTCCATTTCAGTGGGTTTTTGGCCATCATTTGACATGTCATAACTCTATTTTGGGTTGGTTTGATGGCCCCATGCATGCTCCATGCACTTGTAGTGCATTTCCATGAAATAGCTTAACATGCATCATGCTTCGACATGTCATTTTAGCATGCTTTTGGCTTAGTTCTAAGAAGACTTTGTTCATGTTTTAGCATACTTAAGGTCTTATTTATGTTGTTTTGGTCATGCATGCCATGCTTTGTATAGCCATAGTGCATTTTAGCTCACTAGCCTTGAGTTTTCAAGCCACTAGCATGCATTGCTTGGGCTATTTGCATGATTTAGCATCATTTGGAATGATATTTCAGAGCTTATATCTTTGCCATATTCTCATGTTTATCACTCCTTCAATGTGTTTGAGAGTTGTACCTTTATGCCTTGTTCGTGAGCCATTGCATGAGCCTCATTTTCTTGCCTTTCAAGCCATCATCTTAGTCCATTTTGGCTACTATTTTGGCCTGCATAAGGTTTGTTTGGGGCTGGTTTGGCCATTTGAGCATTGTCTTGCATGCCTCTAGTGTAATACACTTCACTAGCTTCGATGCTTGAGCCTTTCAACATGCATTACATGGGTTGTTTGCATGATTCTAAGTCATTTTGCATGCCATTTCAGTGCTGGAACATATGCCATTGTACTCCATGTTTCATCCTTTCAATGCCTTTGGAGAGTTGTATTTTGTGCCTTGAGCTTGGGCCAATATACATGCATGTTTGTATAGCATTTTGAGTTTCTATCTTAGCATGTATGGCCACTGATTTGGGCATGACTGAGGTCAGTCCATTTTGGTTTAAGTCCATCGAGCATTGTGTATGCCATATGGTTCATTGCGTTGTGTATGCCATGTCCATTCGCATTGTGTATGCTAGTTGTCGTTCATATTGTTGCATGCTTATGTTGTCTTGCATTGAGTATGGATGCATTAGCATAATTTGCATGTCATTAGCTTTGTTAAGTTAATCATGTCACATTGCATTGAGTGGGCCATGTGGTTCTTAGCACTGTGCATTGTGCATGCCATTAGCATTGAGTATGCTAAGTTACATTGCATTGCATGTTTGCATGCTTGTCCCTTGCATGTTGTTTGCATGCTTGTTTAGTTGTATTGCATCGAGTTGCATGCTTGAGTCGCATTGGGCATGCCATGCTTGCTTTGCATTTGTGTTTGGGATAGGTGTTAGTCCAAACACGGGAAACGAAGGACGTTTCATACTTGAAGTGATGAAACGCACCTCAATTCTCGGTCGCTGACGCTCTTGATCATACATGATAGAGTTTTAGGCTTTATGTGTTTACTTGTGCATTCATTTCCATATTGAATTGTGCAACTTCGCTTCTTGGCCACCATGCATTGAAATGCATGATTGATGGCCCGAGGGTCGAGACCTACACTCCCTTGAGCTTATGTAATGATAGGGAGGGTGGTCGCGCATACATGTGTTGCAAATACTTTGCCATGCCCCTTTCTTGCTCTCTGTTGCAGAAAACCAGAAACCAGCAGCAAAAACTGATCGGCCGACCAGATAAAGTGGCTGGCCGACCATTTTTTTTGGTTTTCACCACAAAAAGTGGTTGGCAGGTGGTCTCCAAGGCCAATATCTGGTTGGCAGCATCCCTACAGATTCCTAAGGTGAAGTTTCATCTCTCTGGAGCTTGGTGCAAGTTTTTGAGATCAATTGCAAGTAGAGGCAAATCGGGGCGTCGCGAGGGATTTCCGAACAAGACGACTCGAGTATGCATGCATCCTTTGTCATCCAAAGCTGAGCTGAGGCAGCCTACATCATATAGTTTATATGCTTATTTAATTGCTAACTTAGCTAATTTGATTAGTTAGAGTTGTGTAATAATTGGCTGTAATTCGTTATTCATTTCGTTGTGTAATAACTAGTTTAAATAGATTAGCTTAGATTAGTTAGTTAGCTTGTTATTCGGACCCTTCGTTGAGAGGGCGAATTTTGTAATAAGTGTGCATGTGTGTGATGCATGTCTTCTAACCCCCATTTCTTTCTCCCTTTTATTTATCAGCTTTCGATGGTTAGTTTTAGGGCACGTTTCAATTAGCATCCTTATGCTCGCATGTTTGCATCCATTCATCTGTCTTGCATGCACCGGGCTCGGCGCATCATACTAACTGCATTGTATTTCAATTCCTGTTTGAATACATGTATCAAATTGCATTTCATATGACATTTTAGAATAGCCGAGCCTATCTTAGTTGCACTTTTGTATGTGTTGCATTAGGCATTCTTGACATAGCTAGGATCATGCATTGATTTCTAACATAGCTTTTGTTTTGGCTCGGAGTACTCGGTGAGTGTTTATGCTTTAGCATCCTTGCATGTGTGTGAGTGACTGCCATAATAGCATGCTTGCCATGAGGCTAACTGCTTATGTGATATAACTGTCTGAATGCCTGTGGGTGAAGGTTGGATTACTTGAATTGGAACAATTCATTGATTGCGAGTTTTAAGCCTACTTGAGAGTGGCAAATCACCATGTTTTCTAAGCCCACTTGAGAGTGGCAAAATCCGCATTTTAGCCTACTTGCGAGTAGCAAACCGCTTTCAAAAACAAACATGAGATGTTTTGTTCCAACTTAGGCGATCCAGTCTATACTTGTTTGCCGTGCGCATAACATAGTAATTCTAGGCTAATAACCGGAATAAGAGCGCATGTGTTTTCAAAAACAACATATCATGCTAGTAAAGGCCGATCTTTGATCGGGCGAGTGGGGGTGCTCATTGCATGACCTTCCCCTCTCGTACCCAAGTTCCCGAGCCGAGGCAACTTTGGTGATGACGGACACGTGGCTTTAGGCATGAGTCAGGGTTTCCTAAATTTTCCAAGAATAAAATATTTAGGTGGCGACTCTGTATCTGGCAAAGTAGTCCATGTTTGGCACTTATTTCTAAAAATCAGTTTTTCAAAACAATTTGCTGGATTTGGACTCTTTGGTGATTTATCAATCTCGCATTGCACTTTGCAAGATCAAATTAAGAACCGTGACATTGAGTCTGAATTGTAGTGAGCCCAATGAACAAAACGGGATTTTCCCGGGACGTTCGGGCGCGTCTACAGTGTGGTACCACAGTCTCCTTAAAACAGATTAGTCGCCTCACCGTGGGTGCTGGAGGTATGTCGACTTCTGTCTCCCAGGATATGACAGTTTAGACCAGCTAACACAGAAGCACCTTCTGTTAGCTTTGGTGAACCAACAATGGCAACAATGGCAGTACTCTCTCACACATGAAGAATAAAAATTTCTAGAGAAAACTTTGAACACAAAGGAGAGCAAACTTTCTGGTGTAGAAGAATGAAGGAGATGGTCTCCTTTTATACACATAGAGGGAGAGAGGAAAAGGCTCCTACAACAAATGCAGGTTTTAATTTTGCAAAACTCCCAAGATATAAATTGCAAAATTAATGGCTTTAATCCATCATGAATACAAAGGAGTTACCAGGTTTTATACACATGTATATTGTGTATAATCCTGCAGCCACCTTTCCCAACACCTCTATCATGAGGTCAACTTAATGAGTCAATTTCTCATTCAAATCTTAATGGTTTTTGGTCATTCTTTTTGTGATGTAAAGATCTTGTTATAAAGAATCTAAACCCATTTAACCCCACCTTGCTGACTTTAATTAAACATTAAAGTGGGTCCCAACCATCTATTGTGTTGGGTTTAAGTGAGTCTAGATACTTTGCAATGAGATCTTTACACCACAAAAAGAATGGCCAAAAACTATTGAGAATTGAATGAGAAATTGCCTCATGAAGTTAGCTTCAAGAAAGAGGTAGTGTGATTAGTGTGTATAATATGTTTGTAACTCTTGCAATAGAGGTTAATAGTGTATTAGTGACCAGCCATAAAGGCAAGTTAATAATGCATTAGTGACCAGCCATAAAGGCTGGAGGCTCCTCCTCTCTCCCCTATACATGTATAAATTGAGACCCTCCTGTCTAGTCTCAACATAGAAATTTTTGTTTCCATTTTACAAGTCAGTTTGCTAGGAAGTTCCTACAGTGAGAGAGTGCTGCCATGGTTTTTGTTTGCTAAGCTAGATAGAGAGCACTTCTGCCGTAGCTAGTTTTTGACCATCGTATCCTGGGAGACAGACGCCAGAATTCTTAAAGCACTCGACCAACGAGGCGGTGAAAATCTGTTTTAAGGAAACTGCTACCTTGCAGGCTACAATTTACTTTCTTTACCATTTTAATCTATTGGGTATTTCTGTTGTAATTTAGTTGTAATTCTCAGCATGTGTTCTTGCACTACAAGAAATGCCACTTTTGACGACTAAAATATTGGTCGCCAAAAGCTCAATTTTTGGTCGCCGAAATTCATTAGCGACTAAATTTTTTTGTCGCCAAGGTCGTCGCTTATACCCTGTCGGCGATAGTATTGGCGACTAAATTATTTTTGGTTGCCAAAAGTGAACGTTTAGCTACTAAACTTTGGTTAGTCGGCAAAGGTTATATTTTTGGTGACTAAAACATTAGTCGCCGAAAGTGAACGTTTGGCTACTAAACTTTAGTCGTTGGCAAATGTTATCTTTTGGCGACTACAAAATTAGTCGCCAAAAGTTATCAAAAGCCTACAATAATACATTTTGTGACTAAACATTTTAGTCGGTTAATATAATACATACATTTAGCGACCAAATTTTTTAGTCGTTGTTACTTTTACCGACTACAAACTTTAGTCGCCAAAAGCCTCTTAATTTTTATTTCATTAGTTCTTACCACCAAACATTTTAGTCGCCAGAGGATGCCGATTTTTTTGTGACCAAAATATTTAGTCGGCAATAGTTTGCTTACATTTTTAGCTACCAACATATTTAGTCGCCAAATACTATATTAATTTTTTTTTTTAAATTTCTGAACCACCTGTATCCATTATTAGTGCAAACTGTACCCTGTATAAACAATATAATCCATCAATACTGAATATATTATCAACCATTCGACAACGTGCACACATTTCACTTCCAACCATCCAAAAAATTAATATTGAACGCCCAATTCTAAATGTAATACAAATTCCATACGAACCAAGTACAATCCAACCTCAATAATTTAATCCATACATAACAGAGGGTTAATCAAATTTAATATCCAAAAGGAAATTTGTACCACACCAAAAATTTAATTTGTATCTACCCTAAAACTAATTTGTACCACGTCCAATGCTAATTTGTACAAAACCAAATTTTAGATATTTATCACGCCAAAAAAGTAATTTGTACGAACCATTATATATAAGAATGAAGGTATAAAAACAATGCCCTTCCGTACTTGTCAAAAAAAGTCATATCCACATTTCTACGTCAAAAACCATCTGCAAAAATAAAATTAATCATTAGTATTGACTAAATTGTAAGCTGAAATAATACCTATATACATTAAGCATGTCCAAAAAGATCAGTGAAATTTGAGATAAGAAATATGTTCCAAGTGAACTGGCAACAGTTGCATTTGTCTGCCAAGCAAAACGAAATGACTTGCATGAATCATGCTTCAGCATGAAGTGATAGTGATATGTATAAGAAAGCCTATCAAGGTTAAGAATCTTGTATACAAATCCACAATCTGCTATCTAAAAAGCTAGGAAATATAGAACAAAATACTTTTTAAGAAAGGTACAAAAAGAAATACTCTTAAAGAAGGTGACCCAAAAAACAAAGCTAAAAGATTAAGCAGCAAAAAGTATCCAATGTGTTTCACTGAATATATTACCAATGATAAACCATGAGTCACAGTTGATGAGTTTTACTCCTTCAATAGATAAGTTCTTTAATTTATCACAAAGTTCAATCCACAAAGTGAACCTTTATTCACATTATTAAGTTATTAACAAAAACAACCATTTGATCCAAATGATACAAAGAACAAAACCCATCAATGTAGACGTCCCCGAACGCATCCCGGGCGAGGAGTGCGAGTCCCCCCCCGTTACGGTTCGATATTGGGTCACTACAGTTCGAAGGACTCAAAATGTCACGGTTCTTAATCTTGAACCAAAGAGTCCAAATCCGGCAAATCGTTTGGAAAACAGATTTTTTTTGAAAGAAGTGCCAAACATGGACTGCTTTGCCAGATACAGAGTCGCCACCTAAATGTTTTTTTTTTAATGGGAAATTTAGGAAACCCTGACTCGGTGCCAAAGGCCACGTGTCCGTCATCACCAAAGTTGCCTCGGCTCGGGAACTTGGGTACGATTGGGGAAGGTCACTTCGTGAGCACCCCCACTCGCCCGATCAAAGATCGGCCTCTACTAACCATGATATCTTATTTTGAAAACATTGTGTGCTCTTATTCCGGTTATTAGCCTAGGTTACTATGTGATGCTCGCAGCAAACAAGTATAGACTGGGCCGCCTGAATTGGAACAAAACATTTCATGTTTGTTTGTTTGAAAATGGTTTGATGGTGCTACCCGCAGGTAGGCTAAGACGCGGATTTGCCACCCTCAGGTGGGCTTAGAAAACATGATTTTGCCACTGTCTAGTGGGTTTAAAACAAACAGTCAACGCATTGTCCCAATTCAAATAACCCAACCTTCACCCACAGGCATTCAGGCAGTTATATCACATAAGCATATAGCTTCATGGAAAGCATGCTATCCATGGCAACACTCACACGCATGCAAGGATGCTAAAGCATAAAACTCACCGAGTACTCCAAGCCAAAACAGAAAACCGATTAGAAATCATGCATGATCCTAGATACACAGAATTGCCTAATGCAACACATGCAATAATGCAACTATAGCAGGCTCGGCTATTCTAAACATGGTATGTGAAATGCTACAGCTAACATGTACTCAATTTGGAATTGAAATACAAATGCAGTTTGTATGATGCGCCGAGCCCGGTGCGTGCAAAACAGATGAATGATGCAAACATGCTGTCATACTGTATGCTAATCGAAATATGCCCTATATCTAACCATCGTAAGCGGGTAAATAAAAGGGAAGAAAGACGTGGGGTTGGAAGACATACATCACACTTACCCACACTTATTACAGTTTTGCCCTCGCACAGAGGGTCCGAATAAATAATACAGTCCGAATAAAAGAATAATACACAGTCCGAAATTACAGTCCGAATAATACAGATTTCTAATTAATTAACAAATTAACTAAGAAAGCTTTAAACTGGCATGCAAGCCAGGGGCTGCCTCGCTTCTGATGAATGATGTATGCTGGGCTGCCTTTGCGCAGAAATCCACTGGGATGCCCAATTTAGCCTCTGTTTGCAACGTTTCTCAAAATGCGCGCCAGACTCTGAAAAGTTACTGATTCCTCATTTTGCTGCAACAGAGAGCAGGAAAAGGGCATAGCAATGTATTTCACAGATATATGCATGCCTCGATTCTCGTGCCACCAATCACGCATATCGATGCATGATGGCCGAGGAATCGGATTGCACAACTCAATATAGGGTGCAATGCAGATGAATGCTACAACAAAACCTAACTCCATCATGGGTAATCCGGAGTGTCGGTGACTTGGGAATTGAGACCTGTTCCGTCACTCGGAGTACGAAACGTGCCTCGTTTCCCGTGCCCGGGCTAACTCCTATCCCGAACACGATGCGATATGCATGATATGCATGAATGCAACTAAAATACAATTCTAGCATGCACAATGCTATGAAAATGAGACGCCTCGAAGTGCGTGCCAGACGGGCACGCAAACCGAGAAAATGATCCTAAAGCATAAAATGACATACACGATGCAATTGGACTTACACTAACACGAGTGGACCTCAGCCACACTCACATAAGAGGCCGATGGATAAAAAAAGAAGTGCCTCGAAATGCGTGCCCACGGGTGCGCAAACCGAGGCGATGCATACGGAATGCAAAATGACATGGAAATGATATGTAATGAGGCTAAAATGAGATGTCTCGAAGTGCGTGCAAACCGAGAAAATGGCATACGGAATGCAATGATGCGAAAATGGCATACAGAATGCAAAATGGGCTTATACCAACATGAGAGGACCTCAGCCACTCTCATACGGGAGGCCGTCGGATAAAAATGAAGTGCCTCGAAATGCGTGCCCACGGGCGCGCAAACCGAGGCGATGCATTAAAGCATGAAATGACATACGAAATGCGAAATGGACTTATACTAACATGAGAGGGCCTCAGCCACACTCACATGAGAGGCCGTCGGATAAAAAAGAGGCGCCTCGAAATGCGTGCACACGGGCGCGCAAACCGAGGCGATGCATACGGAATGCAAAATGACATGGAAATGATATGCAAACATGCAAATGAAATTTCAGCACTTACAAATGATGCAAAACAGTCCCGAAAGGCGGGGAAATGATACCGAATGCCCGGAATGGTCCCGAAATGCGATAATAAGCACTCGGAATGGCCTACAGCCATACTAAACATGCATAATTGGTACATGACATGCAAAACAGTAGCAAGGCAGCCCCAAAATAGCATTATTCACAGTACAAAACATGGCGAAATAATGAGCATAGATAGGACAACAATAGCATGCAAGAATACGAGCCAAGAGAGGGGTATTGAAGCAAGTGGTGTATGCGATGCTCAAACTGAAAAGTACCCTTCTACAACACTGATGAGGGACTAAAAATATGCACATTTTCAGTATATGACATCCCCCAACTCAGTATGAAAACATGGTAAAAATGCTATGCAAGAATGAGGATATATAAGGCTATAACATGAGGTACCCCAAACATTCATCAAAACAGTGAAGACCCTCAATGAGATATGTCAATAAGATCAAAATATGAATATTTCTAGTTCTGATGATGGCCGAAAACAGAAGCTAGATAAGCTTAAAAAGGCATGCAAAATGGGGTCAAAGAGAGATATAAAGGCAAGTATAACATGGAGACCCCAAAAAAAGTTGATCCCTTCTAAAATATTGTAGAGGGACACAAAATAAGCTCACTCACAGTTCATGGAATGTTCCAAAACAGACTGCATGTAGGTCAAATAAATCATGCAAGTTTACGGTAATTTGAAGGAATTATGAAGCAAGTGCATGATAGAGAGGCCAAACATGGTTGAGCCCTTCTTCAATGTTTAAGAGGGGATCAAAATAAGCCCACTCACAGTTTACCTCATGCTCGAAAACAGACCACTCATAGGCCAAATATTTCATGCCAAAAACAAGGATAAAACATGGATTCAAAGCAACTTGCATATGGAGCATGAAAACAAGGTTGAGCCCTTCTTCAATGTTGAAGAGGGGCTCAAAATAAGCACAATATCAGTTCATGAGATGCTCCAATTCAGATCACACATAGGCCAAATATTCAATGCAAAATAATGGCATATAAGAGGATATTGAAAGAAGTGCAAGATGGAGGGCTCAAACAGAGTTGAGCCCTTAAACAAACCTCAAGAATAGCTCAAAATAAGACCACTTTCAGTATTGGTCGGAGCTCAAAACAGTGAGAAAGTAGGGTAGAAAAATGATACAAAAAAGTGCTAGAAAAGGAGAAATAGTGACTTACCCTTGAAGACTACACTTTGGTTGCTTCTTGGCTTGAGTTTGTTGCTTCTTAGCCACTGAAAAACCTTCCTTTGCTGCTGAAATGGAAGTGGTGAAGGTAGTGCTTGGTGTTTATGAACAAATGAGACCAAAACTTGAGAGTTTGAGAGAGATAGAGAGAGATATGCTTGAGCCAAATTTTTCTAACCCTAAGGACTGAATTGGGAGGCCGCTTATATGGACAAAAGGAGGGGTGTAAAAGTGGAGGAAAATGCACCCAAGCTTTTCCTCCCAAAATATCCCCCGGATGCCAAAGATATTTTGGAGAAACAGCTATACAGCTGTAAAGTATGCACTGAGGGGAGTGTGGCCGGCCGGCCACCCCCCATGGCCGGCCGGCTAGGGGGTAAAAATGAAGTGAAGAATTACTGGCCGGCCACCACACAATGGTGTCCTCCCAGGTGTGTACAACAAGGCCCTGTGGTTCAAATTTGACAACTCTGAAACAGGAGAGAGAATAGGCCACTTCAAAGAGGGGTTCAAAAGGTCCAATGAAAATTACTGGCCGGCCATATGTCTTTAGGGTCCTCCCATGTGTGTACATCACAAATATGTGGTTTTGGCTCGAAGAAAATGGCCCTAGGGTGGTCAACATTAGCCCGGAAGTGAGAAAAACGGGCGCCAGGGGGCGCCGGAAGAGCATAACAGGTTGCTTGGACAATTGCTAGGCTCCCACCCTCCAGTGATCTTCCTTATGATAAAACAGAGGTACCTGCCAAGAATGAACAAAAACTGATGCAAAACGAATGCTCGGGGGCCAAACCGCGAGGTTCGGGGCCCGAAAACCGGCCGTTAAGCACCGAAAGTGGTGTTTGGCCACGAAGTGGGTATCTAAGACCCCAGTGTCCCTTGTTATGATGAAACAGAGGTACCTGCCAAGAATGAACAAAAACCGATGCAAAACGAATGCTCGGGGACCAAAACACGCAGTTCGAGGTCCCGAAAACCGGCCGTTAAGCACCGAAAGTGGTGTTTGGCCACGAAGTGGGTATCTAAGACCCCAGTGTCCCTCGAAAGGGAGTAAATGAGATGCATGCCAAGAACCGGAGGAATCGGAGATGGTTGGATGGTCCCGAACCGAGGCACACGGCCTGACGGCTCCGAAAACCGGGAACCGGGCTCCGAAATGGGCAAAATGGCCTACGGCCACGAAAAGTAGCCCACGGCCACTGAGAGATGATCTGCGGGACCTCTCCCTCCCCTCAGGAAAGAAAACAGAGAAAACCGAGTCTAGTTCGCAAACCGAGACAAGGCACAGAAGAGAGTTCGGAAGTCCGGAGGCAGGGCGCACGGCCGCGACTCTGAGACTTCTGAACGAGCACAGTATGCAACATCACCGAGCGCTCAATCGGCGACGTCTGAGTCTTAAGGTCGGTCAAAAATGGGGTGTCTACAATCAATAGCAAATTACAATAAATCTCTTACGATATGTAATATTAGCCAACTTCCCATCATAGCCAACGCAGAGGGAAAGAAAGAAAAAAGTACATAACAAGGACACTTACATTTCTTCTTGTCAATCTGGAGCATGTCTACAATTCTTTGTAATGACACCATTATTATGTTCGATGACCAAAAAAATACCATTATTATGTCCAAATATCTGCACGCTTTTTGATGCCTTTCTCTAATAAATTTACTTGTCAAAAAACAAAGATGAATCATGGGAAGAGAAAAGCATAATCATGGGGAGAGAAAGTAAAATAGATAACAAAAAGTAAAAGTTTTCTAGAAAAATATAACCTTCTATTTTAACGAAACAAGATTTTAATTTTAAGTTTTATAGTTATATAAGCATTTTAATTTTTAATTTTGTTTTTGTCAACAGTATAAAATTAAAAAGAACGAAACTAAAGTAGATAATGCAAAAAACACTTCAACTAAACAAATTGTAGTTCTTCAACTGCCATGAAATTTTACTACTCCACTAGCTTCTATATAAATGAAAGGCATCTCTTTGTTGCCAAAGGCACCTGAAAAAATGTGGACTTCAAAAGTTGAAACATCTCCAGTAGTAGAAAGCAGATTGAATGATGAAAGGGGCAAAAAACCTACAATTGTCTATTCTACCAAATTCTTTCAAACTTTCCCTAAATAACTATTCAAATTAAAATTTCTAATAAACTTTATTATATGGTTAAAGTTTGTATAATACAGTGCTTTAGAACCTTTTAAGCATCTAACACCAACCTAATAAAATATCAATACTAACAGGCACAACAGTGTTCTATGAAACAATTTACATATTTCATAAAAGTAAAAATTACTTTAACTAGTATAGAATATGCAACAATGACATACATGACCTCGTGAGAGCATTTTTTTTATTATTCCCTTCATACTTACTGAAGCAAAAGCAACTAAGTAATAGAAGATGCAACAATGACATACAGATTCTAGAAGTTGATTGACGCTTAAGAGATCATTTTTTTGATGGCCTGCACTAAATTATGTTTGGCTTCAGTTTCAAATGACTCTGGAAGAGCTTCATCATCTATTGTAAAAATTGGACCAGCCTGCACATTAAAAATGAGAATAATCAAATTTCAACAGTCAATTTCAAATAGTAAAAGATCGAAAGTGATTACCTCATCCGTAGAATTTAGCCTGTTTGCAGAGGCCGGTGTCACGAACCAGAATCGCCTGTTGATCGGAGCTCGTCTCACACACCTTTGTCGTAAGAACCTGCTGATCACTCTCTAATGAATTTTAGTGCCACAGATTGTTCAGAATTCAGTAAACTACTACTATTCAATAGTCTGTTTGGTTAAATATTCTGTACCAAGTCTACTAATATCTCATCTGATAATTAAAAAAAAAAATTATGAATTTAAAATTAAAGAGAGCATACAATTAGGAGAAATTCTTTGCAATTCTAAATGGCTCTATGTAGTTAACTAATGACAGTGGTGTATGGTTATGCATCTAAAGTTTTAGCAGATGGGACTAGTTTACTGGGTAAGCCCAAAAAAATCTAATTTAAAACCTCCATATTCTTTCCTTCAATATAAATAAATAAGCAATCACAAAACAAAAATAAAGAACATGTTTAAAGATATGAAATGAAATACCTTCAACCAGAGAAATGCAGAGCAAACTTCTCTTGTTTATGCAATGGAGTGATCTGCACAAGAGAAGAGGATGTGAAATGAAGAACATGTTTAAAGATATATATATATATATCTAAAAAGCAGAACATGTTCACTTTTCGGCCTTTTTTGCAAGTTGTTTTCGCGAAATCCTTCAGATTTAAGCACTTTGAAGCGACTAAATTTTGATTTCGGAGCTTCTCTTCTCATTTTCACCACTTGAGGTAAGTTTGTCTCAATATTTGGAATATTTTCTCGGGAGTTGACTTTTGTTGACTTTTTATTTCCCGGGAGTTGACTTTTGTTGACTTTTTCCAATTCTGGCTCATTTTTGCTCATTTTTGCTCCTTTTTGCAGATTTCTCGAAATGACAGGTAATTTCCCTCACGGCGGAGGTCCTCCAGGTGCCGGAGATGATTTTGATATTATGGCACTCCCCCCGAGAGTCCGTCCTTTCATCCCCGAGAGATATGCCCCGGCAGTGCACATCCTTCCGCGAGCGGTTTTCCGTCATTTCACTGACTTCAACGACCGGGCACCTGGGGATTTGCTTTTGCGAGAGCCGGAGCAGCACCTTTCTTCCGAGGCACGAGAGGTATTTTACTTTATTTCCTGCGTTTTCCGTGCATTTTGTAGCTTTGCCATGCTTAAACACACAGTTGTAGCTTATGACATAGTACTTTGTTTGCACTCCGAACATGTGACTTAAACACTTGAATTGCTGAACACACGGCTCACTGACTGATTGATTGTGAACACACGGCACACACTGACTACGAGTAGAACACACAGTCCCAAATTCTGATTTTCTGAACACAGTCCAAGTTGATGGTGAACACACAGCCCACACCGATTACAAGTAGAACACACAGTCCCAAACTCTGATTTTCTGAACACGGTCCAAGTTGATGGTGAACACACAGCCCACACTGATTACGAGTAGAACACACAGTCCCAAACTCCGATTTTCTGAACACACAGCCCAGATAGAAATTAAAGTGAACACGCAGCCCACTGATAAATGATTTGAACACGCAGTCCAAAACACTGATTTACTGAACACGCAGCCCAGATATAAATAAAGTGAACACGCAGCCCACTGATTAGTGATTTGAACACGCAGCCCAAAACACTGATTTACTGAACACGCAGCCCAGATAGAAATTAAGTGAACACGCAGCCCACTGATTAGGATTTTGAACACGCAGCCCAAAACACTGATTTACTGAACACGCAGCCCAGGTAGAAATAAAGTGAACACGCAGCCCACTGATTAGGATTTTGAACACGCAGCCGAAAACACTGATTTACTGAACACGTAGCCCAGGTAGAAATAAAGTGAACACGCAGCCCAAAACACTGATTTACTGAACACACAGCCCAGGTAGAAATAAAGTGAACACGCAGCCCACTGATTAGGATTTTGAACACGCAGCCCAAAACACTGATTTACTGAACACGCAGCCCACGTAGAAATAAAGTGAACACGCAGCCCACTGATTAGGATTTTGAACACGCAGCCCAAAACACTGATTTACTGAACACGCAACCCAGGTAGAAATAAAGTGAACACGCAGCCCACTGATTAGGATTTTGAACACGCAGCCCAAAACACTGATTTACTGAACACGCAGCCCAGGTAGAAATAAAGTGAACACGCAGCCCACTGAATTGGAACAAAACATTTCATGTTTGTTTTTGAAAGATGGTTTGCTACTTGCAAGTAGGCTTAAAATGCAGATTTTGCCACCCTCGGGTGGGCTTAGAAAACATGGTTTTGCCACTATCTAGTGGCCTTAAAACTCACAGTCAATGCATTGTTCCAATCTAAATAACCCAACCTTCACCCACAGGCATTCAGGCAGTTATATCACATAAGCACATAGCCTCATGGTAAGCATGCTATCATGGCAGTCACTCACACGCATGCAAGGATGCTAAAGCATAAAAACTTGCCGAGTACTCCAAGCCAAAACAGAAACTGATTAGAAATCATGTATGATCCTAATTATACAGAAATGCCTAATACAACGCATGCAAAAATGCAACTATAGCAGGCTCGGCTATTCTAAATATGGCATATGGAATGCTACAACTAACATGTATTCAACTCGGAATTGAAATACAATGCAGTTAGTATGATGCGCCGAGCCCGGTGCATGCAAAACAGATGAATGAATGCAAACATGCTATCATACTGTATGCTAATTGAAACATGCCCTAATCTAACTATTATAAGCTGGTAAATAAAAGGGAAGAAAGACGTGGGGTTGGAAGACATACATCACAGTCATGCACACTTATTACAACATTTCCCTTACACAGAGGGTCCGAATAAATAATACAGTTCCAAATAAATAGTACAGTCCGAATAAATACAAAATCCTAATTAACGAACAAATTAATCTAGGAAAGCTGTAAACTAGCATGCAAGCTAGGGGACTGCCTCAACTTTGCTCCGGATGATGAATGATGCGTGTTTGAGTTGCTTGGCGCGGAAATCCATCACGATGCCCCGATTAGCCTCTGTTTACAATTGAGCTCGGAATATTGCGCGAAGTCCCAAGAGATTGCCGGTTTCTGATTTGCTGCAATAGAGAGCAGGAAAGGGGCATGGCAATGTATTTTCACATATGTATGCTTGACTACTCTTCAGGAGCGTAGTCCTCGATCCTCGTGCCACCAATCACGCGTCTCGATGCCTGATGTCCGAGGAGTCGAATTGCACGACTCAATATGAAATGAATGCACACATAAACACAAGGCCTAGACTCCATCATGGATAATTCGGAGTGTCGGCGACTGGGGAATTGAGACACATTCCGTCACTCGGAGTACGAAACGTACCTCGTTTCCTGTGCTCGGGCTAACTCCTATCCTAAACACAATGCAATATGCATGACATGCATGAATGCAACTAAGATACAACCTAACATGCACAATGCTATGAAATGGCATACACGATGCACGAGGTAACATGGCATACACAATGCGCTAACATACAACCTAGCATACGCAATGCTATGAAATGAAATGGCATACACAATGCGTAATGGACTTACACCAACATGAGTGGACCTTAGCCACACTCACATAGGAGGCCATGAGATGGAAATGAGACACTCGAGATGCGTGCACACATGCACGCAAACCGAAGACCGAACCTAAGGCACGAATGCCACTCAACCAAAGCATGGTAAGGCATGGAATATGGCATACAAACATGTGAATTTCAGCACTAAAATGTGATGCTAAACAGCCCCGAAACATGGCAATATGACACCCGATGCATGAGATGAGCCCCGAAACTCAAAACTAGGCACATGGAATGACTTATAGCTATACAAAGCATGCATTATTTGAACATGAAGAATGAAGAAAGAGTCAAGGCAATCCCAAAACATGAACTTTTCCAGTTTAGAGTGCGGCCAAAAAGTGCTAGCAAGATGGCTTAAATTAGCATGCAATTTTGACTGGCAAACATGGTTTACATGGCAAGTGTATGAAGCAGGTAAGAACTCATCAAACCAGAAAAAATCAGTGAATAAAACATGCAAAAATATGCCCAAATAACCATGGAAATGCAGCCAACACATGCACAAATGAGGGGTTCCTTTAGAGGGCATACAAAGGGATTCTTAAGCATATACAAGATAGACACGTGGCAGCCCCAAACCAACTTTTAAAATCAAATATGATAGTCTCAAAACTCACCAAATTGGCCCCAAAATCAGTCCACAAAGTATGCAAGATAGGGCCTCTTTGGAAGGCCAAAATGGCCACCAAACAAGTCAAGGTGAGAGGGGGGTCACCCCCCTCTAATTTGGAGGCTCAAAACAGCAGCCAAGCCACTGAAAATCCACTAGATTTCAGTGGCTAGAAGGACAAACAAAGCATGCAAGAAGAGCTAGGATGTAAGGCTCAAAATGGGAGGCAACCAAGCATACAAGATAGCATATGACCTAAAACAAAAATGGAACCTTAATAAAACATGAAGATGATGTCAAAACAAGCCTCTTTTCGGTTTATTACAAGTCTCAAAAATGAAGACAAATAGGGCTAATCTATCATGCAAAAATGGCCCTAAAAAAGAGAATAGGGACAAGGGGAAGCATCCGGCCCCAAATGGCAAAGGGCCCTTCAACAAAGTTGAAGAGGGGCTCAAAACAAGGCACTTCACAGTTTATAGCAAGCCACGAAAATGAACACAAGTAAGGCTAAACAATTATGCAAGAAAAAGGCCTAAAAGAGGGATAAAGAGACAAGTGGTAGCTTCTGGCCTCAAATAGAGGAGAGCCCTTCAACAAAGTTGAAGAGGGGCTCAAAAAAAGGTGATTCACAGTTTATGACCAAGCCCAAAACAGCTCACAAATAAGCCTAAAATACTATGCAAAAATAGGCCTAAAAGAGAGTTTAAACACAAAGGGTAAGAAGGAAGCCTCAAACTGGGAAAGGCCCTTAATCAAACATGAAAAGGAGGTCAAAATATGACTATTTACAGTTTGGGTCGGAGTCCAAAAATGTAAGCACAAAGAGCTAAGAAAGCATGGAAAAATATGCTTAAAAGAGGGATAAAGAGGCTCACCCTTGTAGCACAAAGCTCCAGCAGCTTTTGGTCCAAGGAATGGTGCTCCTAGCCTCTGGAAATAGCCTCCAAGTTGCTGGAATGGAGTGAGGAGGTGTGATGCTATGGGTTGGTGTAGAAATGGTCAAGAACCAAGGGTGTTTTGAGTGTTGGAATAGAGAGGGAGAGAGATTCAATGCAAGAGCTCCAAAACAATTTTTGTAACCTCCCTAAATGTAGCTGGAGCTGTTGGTTTTATAGAGGGAGAGAAGGGAAAAAGGGGGGGAAAAACAAATTCAAATTTCCCCTCCGAAAGGCCAAACCCTGGATATAGGACCTGGGGGAAAACAAATTGCACAGCTGGAACACACTTGGGAGGGCAAGAATGGCTGGCCAGCTCAAAAGGGCCAAAATGGTCATCCGACCAGCTAAGTGGCCGGCCTGCTACTTTTTAGGACAGAAAAAAGTCTACCGAAAAGACAGGTGGCCGACCAGTGATTGGGAAGTCCAATGGTGGCTGTTCAAGTGTCCAAATTGAAGCCCCGGAAGTTAGGTTTCCAATGGCGCAAACCTTGCATTAAAATTCCTCCTGTGCAACAAAGTTATGCCTGTTTTGGTGAAACTGCGCAGATTCGGTTCAACCGGAATGATGTCTTACTTCAATCAACCCTATCTCCCCCGTCCGGAATTGGCTTTAGGAGATTCTTGAGTGCAAAATGAAGCCCCGGAAGTCTTATTTCCAACGGTGGTGGCCTCATAGCTTGATTCCAAGTATGCAAATGAATAGGCCCGATTCGGCGAGGGCTGCTCGACTCTTTATTAACGGTTCATGCCCATTTTCTCCCCCAACTGGATTTCTTCCCTCTTCTCCTCTTTTCTTCAACTCCAAACCCCTAAGTAAGGTGTTTTGAAAGATTTTTCAAAGATTTCATCTCTCTTTCATTCATTTCCACTTTGTCCTTGCTCGGTTTACCGAAAAGCGCAATATTTGACAAAATGCGAGCCTCGGAACATCGTAAAAACTTTATTTCAAAAACATTTTGAAAGAGAGGGCTTTAAGACTAAAATCTTTTGGTCAAGATCGTTTTGGTCCAAAAAAAGGGGTATGAAGTTGAGATTTGACTCTCTCTCCTTGCCGAAGAAATTGAACCTTTGCACTGCACAACTTCTAGAACCATCAGTCGTGTCCAAGTCTTAAAGGTGGTCAAAAATGGGGTGTCTACAGTTGCCCCTCTTTGACAAAACTCGGAAATCATAACAATGACGGGAGTGAATGTCAAAGCCCAGAGACGACCCATTTTTGACAAGGCCGAAGACTTGGACAAACAAACAAAATATAGATAAATAAATGGTTGTGCCCGCAGGCTGCCTACGTATCCCTTTGCAAGGAATCAAACCAACGTAGTTCAGGGGCAGGATGTAAAATGATATGCGGGAAGATTTTGATAATTGGACTTACACGCTACGCGAAACTGATTTGAAAATTGGACTTATACGCTACGTGAAGCCGGTTTGAAAATTGAACTTATACGCTACGCGAAGCCGGTTTGATAATTGGACTTATACGCTACGCGAAGCCGGTTTGAAGATTGGACTTATACGCTACGCGAAGCCGGTTTGAAAATTGGACTTATACGCTACGCGAAGCCAGTTTGAAAATTGGACTTATACGATACGCGAAGCCGGTTCGAAAATTGGACTTATACGCTACGCGAAGCCGGTTTGAAAATTGGACTTATACGCTACGCGAAGCCGGATATCACTCATGACCATGCAAAGAGAGCTGTAATGAAGCAATTATGCAAAATAAATGCAACATTTTAAGCGAATGCTAGGCAAGCAAGTAAACTCGAACCAAACTATACCTTATGCAGAAAGGATGTAAGAAAATTATGGAATTTTCACGAACATGTGCGATAGATACTCAAAGGTGAACGAAGTGTGTGATTGATGCACGAAGCAAGCGTGTGTGATAGATACACAAAGCGAACGTGTGATAGATACACAAAGTGAAGCGAGTGTGATGGATACACTAGGTGAGTGTGTGATAGATACACAAAGCGAACGTGTGATAGATACACAAAGTGAAGCGAGTGTGATGGATACACTAATGGTGAACACAAAGTGTGATAGATGCACTTAGTGAACAAGTATGATTGATATACTGAAGGTAAACACGAAGTGTGATAGATGCACTTGGTGAACAAGTATGATAGATATACTGAAGGTGAACACGAAGTGTGATAGATGCACATAGTGAACAAGTATGATGGATATACTAAAGGTGAACACGAAATGTGATAGATGCACTAAGTGAACAGAGTGTGATTGATACACTAAAGGCGAACACAAAGTGTGATAGATGCACTAAGTGAACAAGTGTGATGGATACACTAAAAGTGAACACAAAGTGTGATAGATGCACTAAGTGAACAGAGTGTGATTGATACACTAAAAGTGAACACAAAGTGTGATAGATGCACTATGTGAACAGAGTATGATAGATATACTGAATGTGAACACGAAGTGTGATAGATGCACTTAGTGAACAAGTATGATTGATATACTAAAGGTGAACACGAAGTGTGATAGATGCACTAAGTGAACAAGTGTGATAGATGCACTAAGTGAACAAGTGTGATAGATGCACTATGTGAACAAGTGTGATGGATACACTAAAGATGAACACAAAGTGTGATAGATGCACTATGTGAACAGAGTGTGATTGATACACTAAAGGCGAACACAAAGTGTGATAGATGCACTATGTGAACAGAGTGTGATTGATACACTAAAGGCGAACACAAAGTGTGATAGATGCACTATGTGAACAGAGTGTGATTGATACACTAAAAGCGAACACAAAGTGTGATAGATGCACTAAGTGAACAAGTGTGATGGATACACTAAAAGTGAACACAAAGTGTGATAGATGCACTAAGTGAACAAAGTGTGATTGATACACTAAAAGTAAACACAAAGTGTGATAGATGCACTAAGTGAACAAGTGTGATGGATACACTAAAAGTGAACACAAAGTGTGATAGATGCACTAATTGAACAGAGTGTGATTGATACACTAAAAGTGAACACAAAGTGTGATAGATGCACTAAGTGAACAGAGTGTGATTGATACACTAAAAGTGAACACAAAGTGTGATAGATGCACTATGTGAACAGAGTATGATAGAT
Source organism: Camellia japonica (assembly GCA_030407325.1). NCBI lineage: Eukaryota > Viridiplantae > Streptophyta > Magnoliopsida > Ericales > Theaceae > Camellia > Camellia japonica. Next base: position 106,574,934 of record JAPPVO010000003.1, read on the forward strand.
ATACTGAATGTGAACACGAAGTGGGATAGATGCACTTAGTGAACAAGTATGATCGATATACTAAACGTGAACACGAAGTGTGATAGATGCACTTAGTGAACAAAGTGTGATTGATACACTAAAAGCGAACACAAAGTGTGGTAGATGCACTTAGTGAACAAGTGTGATGGATACACTAAAGGTGATGATGTGAATATGTGCGTGATAGATACATAAAATGAGGATGTGTGTGATAGCTACACAAAATGAGTGAAGTATGATTGATACACTAAAGTGAAGAGAGTGTGATTGATACACAAAATGAGAATGTGTGTGATTGATACACTAAAGCGAGCGTGTGTGATTGATACACAAAGTAGGCATAGTGTGATAGATACAAAGTGAGTGTGTGTGATTGATACACAATATGAACAAAGTGTGATTGATACACTAAATGAATGATCTTAAACGGAACTTCTTTGAATGAACCATACATACAATATCGTGCATGACTGAGAAAGAAACGTGATAGGTACAATGCATTACAATGCATGATGCTTACGGAAAGCAATAAATGGACAAAGCGGCGCTTTAGAAAGCACCTCATGAGGTGAGTGGCGGTGAACCGCTCTTCTCCGACGGGGATCTCCCCTTGTGCTCTTCGAACACTTTACCTTCAACTCACAGTACAAAGGCTCTGGAATGCTGGCAAGGGTTCTACACGTAGAACACTTTGGATGCTACCTTTCTTCATGATCATTTTCACAACTTTCCCTATTCTCTAACGGGGTGACAGACTAGGTTGGTTCAGTATCCAGAATTGAGGTGCATACACGCTGTCACAACCTATGGGGCTTCCATACAGATTTCAAGCCGGGGATACACCCCTGGGTATTTAAACCAGACTTTAGTCTCGGAAATCCCGAACCTTTGCGTTCTAGGCCACGGCCATTCGAACTCTAGTTTCCACCGTGGTAGTTGGTCTCCTAGGAACTCATTGCGAACACAGCCAAGATAATCCTGGCAAGGAACTGGTACTCAGAGAGAGCATTTCTAATTGCCATTCTGGCTTGAGGCAGACTTGATCTTGAGCTTGAGGTAGAGGCACACTCATACTTCGGAGCATTGACAAGGCCTGACAAGGTGCATACGTAATGCGATCTCGGAGCTTACTGAAGTTGGAACAAACTCAGATGCCCGACATTTTCCTCTTTTACTTTTGCTTTGCAGTCCGGAACCATTATAGCTTCAGATAGGTCCTGGTTCCACTGTTCTCACATGACCTGGGTTGAACCCTGCGGTTTTATGAAAGAACAAATTCTGTTTTGCACAAATGTGGAGAACGGCACGGCACTCGGAGCACAAAACGATTTTATTTTTGAAATTGAGAGATGAGTTTTCGACCAGGTATTAAGCCTACGACTGAACACAACAAAACGACTCAACAAGGAAATAAAAGGCACACAACCTAGACACATCGAGTAACACTCGAAACGACTCAAAACAAGAATCGAGATAAAACAAAAAGACACGACACTCAGACGTGCACAGGGAGCCTGTTTCACCGGGTAGTGTTTCCCACCCTTTCTCATTTGTGATTCTTACATCACTCTGGCACTCAATCTCTTGTTTTCTGAAAAAGCCCTTTTCTCACTTTTTCTCTCATCGCACATCTCTCTATTCTTCAATCTCTCATTTTTTATCCCTCCCCTGGGTGGTTGATGGATAAGCAGGAAGTTGTGGGCTCTCGCCTCTGGTATTCTACCAGATTCTCATTCTTGTTCACAACAGTGAGTTTTTTCCACAGAGGGGCTGTGCTACAGCTGGGTGTGTAGCAAACCTGCAGCTAACATCGGTTGACGATGCTGCTGGGGAGTTTGGACATGATCAGATTTGTCCAGATGAGGGAGTGGAATATCTTGACCCATTCCAGTTCGTATTTCGCACTTGGCTTGATACCTCGTTGCTCGGAGGGTGAAAGAACTTTCAGCCCTTTGTTTTTGCCTTTAGTTGTGCCTTTTCTGGCAGGTAGAGTGCCCTTCTTCGCAAGTATGGTGCCCTTTCTGGCAAGTATGTTGACAATGGGGAAGAGACAGAACACCTAACTCAACTATGCCCCTAGTTCATCATTTCGACCATTTTTGTTTTTGGCTTTCTACTAAAATAATTTTGACCAAAATGAGAATTAGATTAACATGCTTGTTCAGTTTTTTGATTTAAAATCATGCAAGTCAGGCTATGAGCACTGAAATTTTTCCTTTTTTGGGTCCAAGAAATGGTCCAGTTTTGAAAAATGGAATACTTTTCCGAGAAAATTAGTCAACCTCAGTAAAAATTTTCAAAAACTATTTCGCGAACGGCCACTGCTGAACGAGCACGGAACCTACTCTTGAGACGCACAACCTCAGATCCGAAGGAAAATTGCCCCTTTCCTGAAGGACACTGCATGGCAACGGAAAGTTGCCCCTTGTTTGAATGGCACCGCAGCGCATTGAATAGCAACGGAAAGTTGCCCCCTGTTTGAATGGCACCGCAGCGCATCTCAGAGTAACGAACACAACCAAATCCTCAGATACAGAGAAGACAAAGATGACCAGAACCATCGCATGGACACAGTCGAATTTGAATTGTTTTACGGCTGGACTTCAGAATGAAGTTGCCTACGTATCCCAAAGATGGGAATCAAGCCTTACGTAGTTTGGGGTTAAGGTACACTCGGGTATTAACCTCTCCTTTTTAGGCTCTAACTTTTGCCAAGGCGCCCGTCGCGGATTTTCGACCTTGCGAGCTTTGTTCTTCTTTCTTTCTTTTTTTTAATATTCTTTTCATTCCTTTTTCTTCTTCTTTTTTGCATTTTTCTTTTTCTTTTCTTTTTGCATTTTTTTTTGTATATATTTTTTTTGTCTCGCTCTAACTTTTGCCTGGGTCGCCCTTCTGGGTTTTCGACCCAGCGAGCCTCTCAAAGGGTAAAAGTGTAGGTTGGTCCATGCCAAATGGTTGTAGGGTTTTGAAGTCATCCGTATCCAGGAGAGTGGCTGTTGATTTGCAAGAGGACTCATCTTCGGCTCTTCGAGCACATCTGATATCTTTGCCCCTAGTTCGAAGGGTGCTTCCGTCCTAGCTTCACAAGCTGTTTTTGGTGACATCTGGTCTTCTTGATCTCATTTTCTTGCCGCTAATTCATGGGCTACTTTGAATCTGGCCACTCAGGCCTCACATTGTAGTTTACCGTTGAATGTTCTGAATTCAAGTTCAAGGTTCGAAAGTGAGGAGTTAAGTCTCGGGGCTGAGAGCAATCCTAAGCTGCACAATCTCAAGAGTGATTCCACACAGGTCTTCGCAAGATCGCGCAAAACAGTTTTTGAAATCTTTTAAGAAAGCGACAAATCGCTCGCGCTGAAGACAATGTAGAACCAATCTGGATCAAGTCAGGATCCTTCTCAGTACTCACACTAACAAGCATGTTTTCATTCATTAAGGGCTTAGCACGCCTCTCTTCCTCTCAGTTGATCAAATTTTTTGCAAATCCCGAGGAATTCCTTCCTCTTCGTTTTTCACCACAGTGTTCAAAAAGTTTTGAAAAACTCAGGTCATTACAATGACTTCAAGGCACAGAAAAGACAGAGTCCTTAGTCAAATACTGTCATCTCCTTCAGAACTTCTGGCATAACTGGCACAAGGCGGAAGCAAACGCGAGAGCGTAAAAATCACTGCTGTTTCATTCAAAAACTGCTGGCACAACTGGCTCCCTGGCAGAAACAGACTCAAAACAAAACGAAAAGACAAACGCAAAAGAAAATGGTGACGCCTGAGGTAATACCCCCGGAATCACCCGACTCCTATACAACAGGATTGACTCGATATAACAAGACAGACCCGAAACAAAAAGACTGACTCAAAACGGACTCAAAACAACAAGAATGACCCAATACCCAAGTCAGAAAGCACAAAAACCAACATTCACAAATGCTCAAAACAGTGCGTGCCATACGCCATATCTGGAGTAAATCGAGTGCCATCCGCAGGTGGTTCATCCCCCGATCACATAGTCACATTATCCCCCACAGGTTCACTGGTCGAGTGCCGATAAACTTTGCTAGACTGGCGCGGGGATGACCCTGTTGTCAAACAGATCTTGTACATCATGGCGCAGACGAAAGCAACTGTCAGTGTCATGACCGGTTTGTTGATGGTACGCACAGTACCTAGTATGGTCATGCTTTGGAGGGAGAGGATCAGGTAAAGGCCGTTGATCCAATGGTTTCAGATGTCCTTTCTGGATTAAGACCTCTAGAGCCTTTGACAAAGGCATATAAAGTGGGGTGAAAACCCTCTTGACTCAGGGTGGATATTTGGCCGTCTGTGAGCTACTTCCAAATGCACCGGTGAATGGGGTAGCCTTTTTTGATGTGGTGGTGCTGACCATGCCCACTTCAGAAGATCTTGCAGCTGCATCACCACTGGTGGTCGTATTCGAACTGCGGGAAAACGCCCGCCTAGGCTGCTCCTTCTCCTGGTCAATAAGGCCCTGCTTCATGGCATCCTCGATCTGTACTCCCATCTCATGCAAATCTGAAAAGGTAGGGAAGGGGAGCACGATCATTTTCTGCATTAGTTTGGGCTGGAGGTTGCGTACAACCATCCGTATTTGATCCTTATCCGTTGACCTAATGGTCATCATTGAGGGCTTGGCCCTCCAGCGGGCCACGAATTCTGAGAAGCTCTCCTTAGGCTCCTGCCTCGTCGTCTCAAGATCACGGGTCGTAATCTCGATTTAGGTATTGTATGAATATTGTGCGACGAAGGCCTCGGCCATCTCCTCCCAGCTTCATTTCACTGAATCCTCCAATTTGGCGTACCAGATGGCCGCAATACCCGACAGGGTCCTGCCAAAAAGGGAGAGCTTCTGTAATCTTGTCAAGCCCATGGGGCGTAGAACATCTGAAAACAAACTCAGGTGGACCATGGGATCTCCTGACCCGTCAAAACGGTCGATGTGAGGCATCTTGAACCTGTTCGGCAGTGTCACAGCTGAGTCAGTGTATCCGTCCTCGATGTTCGGGATGGACTTTACCCCCTGGGATTTTTTGAATAGCTTCTCAAGCTTACTCAATTTCAGTGCCGTAGGGTCTACTTCGAACTCGAAGGGAGAGTCCGGGTGGTTGATAGGTGTATGTGCCTTGGATAATTGAGGTAGAAGCGGGGGCGGAGCTAGCCCCGTTGGAATGTCTGTGTCCTCCTGAACGGCCTGGACATTCGGCAAAATGTTCTGGGCATTTGGCAGGACATTCTGGGTAGTTGGTGTCTGCTCGGGTAACGGGACCCCTGGTGGAGGAGGAACTGGATGTGAGGCCGATGCTCTGGCTTGCTGCTGGAGTCGGGTAATTAGCTCCGCCTCTTGGGCCATGATTGTGGCCTGCTGTTTAGAGAACTCTGCTTGGCGGACAGCGTCCTCCTGCATAAGCTTCATACTTTCCTGCATTTGACGCATCATTGCCTCCATCTCTGACGTGTTCTGCTGATCCATCTAACTGACTGGTATCTATCCCTGCAGTAGAAACTGAGACCTCAGCCTGACTGTTCATTGGTGGGGTGGATAAGGGCCACTGATCTAGTAATTGCTGAACTGGTGATTTGTGCTTGACTGGCCCTTTTACCCTGCCTCTGGCAAAGGAACACTGATTGCCCTTGAACTGAATCTCTGACCTGACAAAGTCTATCAGCACAAGTTCGATGAACCTCGGGGGATATCGGAGCCTTCTGAAGCTATGGTTCCAGGACTACCCCTAGCAAAAGAGAAAACAGACAGCACCTCAGCTCAACTTCACCAAAACAGATACGAGTGTAGCAGGATGACTGTGCCCTCTACTGAATTCTGTCCCCAAAATTCGGCCTGTAAACTATTACCCTCAGGTAAACTGAATCCCAAAATACTGAATTGGTGCCCGCAGGCCTGATGCCCAAACTTGTAAACTGATACATGCATTCCTGTAGAGACGCACTCTAAAGCACATAACAGATAAGTGAGAGCCAAAACACCCCTATGGAGGGGTAGGGTTTCCCTGTCCTATTTTGTCAGGAGCTAGGGTTTCACTACGCACGCAGTGGTTTCAAACAACCTATATCGGGTAAGCAACCTATCCTAGTTTGGAATGGTCACTACGGATTTCGATATGCACTAGGTCGAATGGTCAAAAGGGTGCCCCGGTAAAACCGGGGTTTGTGTTCCCATACTGGCAGAGCCCACAACCGGTCAGCCTTATGGTCATGCCTTGACAAGACAAGCCTCCGGCAAACCGTTCAGGAATAGCAGATGGCAAACACGGTGTCCTAGGCGCACCAATGCAAATGCAATGCAAAGAAACACACAAGTGTAGTCAAAACCAGATATCATGGGTTTGAGTCAAGTTCTCTAAATCCCCAGCAGAGTCGCCAGAAACTGTAGACGTCCCCGAACGCCCCGGGAGGGAATGAGTCCCCCGTTCCGTTCATCTTGGGCTCACTACAGTTCAGGACTCTAATTGTCACGGTTCTTAATCTGAACCAAAGAGTCCAAATCCGGCAAATCGTTTTGAGAAAATAGATTTTTGAAAGAAGTGCCAAACATGGACTGCTTTGCCAGATACAGAGTCGCCACCTAAATATTTTATTTTGGGAAATTTAGGAAACCCTGACTGATTGCCTAAGGCCACGTGTCCGTCATCACCAAAGTTGCCTCGGCTCGGGAACTTGGGTACGATTGGGGAAGGTCACTTCGTGAGCACCCCCGCTCGCCCGATCAAAGATCGGCCTCTACTAACCATGATATCGAGTTTTGAAAACCTTATGCATTCTTATTCCGGTTATTAGCCTAGATTTACTACGTGATGCGCACAGCATACAAGTATAGACCGGGTTGCCTGAATTGGAACAAAACATTTCATGTTTGTTTTTGAAAGATGGTTTGCTACTTGCAAGTAGGCTTAAAATGCAGATTTTGCCACCCTCGGGTGGGCTTAGAAAACATGGTTTTGCCACTATCTAGTGGGCTTAAAACTCACAGTCAATGCATTGTTCCAATCCAAATAACCCAACCTTCACCCACAGGCATTCAGGCAGTTATATCACATAAGCACATAGCCTCATGGTAAGCATGCTGTCATGGCAGTCACTCACACGCATGCAAGGATGCTAAAGCATAAAAACTTACCGAGTACTCCAAGCCAAAACAGAAACTGATTAGAAATAATGTATGATCCTAATTATACAGAAATGCCTAATGCAACGCATGCAAAAATGCAACTATAGCAGGCTCGGCTATTCTGAATATGGCATATGGAATGCTACAACTAACATGTATTCAACTCGGAATTGAAATACAATGCAATTAGTACGATGCGCCGAGCCCGGTGCATGCAAAACAGATGAATGAATGCAAACATGCTATCATACTGTATGCTAATTGAAACATGCCCTAATCTAACTATTATAAGCTGGTAAATAAAAGGGAAGAAAGACGTGGGGTTGGAAGACATACATCACACTCACGCACACTTATTACAACATTGCCCTTGCGCAGAGGGTCCGAATAAATAATACAGTCCCAAATAAATAGTACAGTCCGAATAAATACAAAATCCTAATTAACTAACAAATTAATCTAGGAAAGCTGTAAACTAGCATGCAAGCTAGGGGACTGCCTCAACTTTGCTCCGGATGATGAATGATGCGAGTTTGAGTTGCTTGGCGCGGAAATCCATCACGATGCCCCGATTAGCCTCTATTTACAATTGAGCTCGGAATATTGCGCGAAGTCCCAAGAGATTGCCGGTTTCTGATTTGCTGCAACAGAGAGCAGGAAAGGGGCATGGCAATGTATGTTCACATATGTATGCTTGACTACTCTTCAGGAGCGTAGTCCTCGATCCTCGTGCCACCAATCACGCGTCTCGATGCCTGATGGCCGAGGAGTCGAATTGCACGATTCAATATGAAATGAATGCACACATAAAGACAAGGCCTAGACTCCATCATGGATAATCCGGAGTGTCGGCGACTGGGGAATTGAGACACGTTCCGTCACTCGGAGCACGAAACGTACCTCGTTTCCCGTGCTTGGGCTAACTCCTATCCTAAACACAATGCAATATGCATGACATGCATGAATGCAACTAAGATACAACCTAATATGCACAATGCTATGAAATGGCATACACGATGCACGAGGTAACATGGCATACACAATGCGCTAACATACAACCTAGCATACACAATGCTATGAAATGAAATGGCAGACGCAATGCATAATGGACTTACACCAACATGAGTGGACCTCAACCACACTCACATAGGAGGCCGTGAGATGGAAATGAGACACTCGAGATGCGTGCACATATGCACGCAAACCGAGGACCAAACCTAAGGCACGAATGCCACTCTACCACAGCATGGTAAGGCATGGAATATGGCATACAAACATGCAAATTTCAGCACTAAAATGTGATGCTAAACAGCCCCGAAACATGGCAATATGGCACCCGATGCATGAGATGAGCCCCGAAACTCAAAACTGGGCACATGGAATGACTTATAGCTATACAAAGCATGCATTATTTGAACATGAAGAATGAAGACAGAGTCAAGGCAATCCCAAAACATGAACTTTTCCAGTTTAGAGTGTGGCCAAAAAGTGCTAGCAAGATGGCTTAAATTAGCATGCAATTTTGACTGGCAAACATGGTTTACATGGCAAGTGTATGAAGCAGGTAAGAACTCATCAAACCAGAAAAAATCAGTGAATAAAACATGCAAAAATATGCCCAAATAACCATGGAAATGCAGCCAACACATGCACAAATGAGGGTTCCTTTAGAGGGCATACAAAGGGATTCTTAAGCATATACAAGATAGACACGTGGCAGCCCCAAACCAACTTTTAAAATCAAATATGATAGTCTCAAAACTCACCAAATTGGCCCCAAAATTAGTCCACAAAGTATGCAAGATAGGGCCTCTTTGGAAGGCCAAAATGGCCACCAAACAAGTCAAGGTGAGAGGGGGGTCACCCCCCTCTAATTTGGAGGCTCAAAACAGCAGCCAAGCCACTGAAAATCCAATGGATTTCAGTGGCTAGAAGGCTAAACAAAGCATGCAAGAAGAGCTAGGATGTAAGGCTCAAAATGGAGGCAACCAAGCATACAAGATAGCATATGACCTAAAACAAAAATGGAACCTTAATAAAACATGAAGATGATGTCAAAAAAAGCCTCTTTTCAGTTTATTACAAGTCTCAAAAATGAAGACAAATAGGGCTAATCTATCATGCAAAAATGGCCCTAAAAAAGAGAATAGAGACAAGGGGCAGCATCCGGCCCCAAATGGCAAAGGGCCCTTCAACAAAGTTGAAGAGGGGCTCAAAACAAGGCACTTCACAGTTTATAGCAAGCCACGAAAATGAACACAAGTAAGGCTAAACTATTATGCAAGAAAAAGGCCTAAAAGAGGGATAAAGAGACAAGTGGTAGCTGCTGGCCTCAAACAGAGGAGAGCTCTTCAACAAAGTTGAAGAGGGGCTCAAAACAAGGTGATTCATAGTTTATGACCAAGGCCAAAACAGCTCAAAAATAAGCCTAAAATACTATGCAAAAATAGGCCTAAAAGAGAGTTTAAACACAAAGGGTAAGAAGGAAGCCTCAAACTGGGAAAGGCCCTTAATCAAACATGAAAAGGAGGTCAAAATATAACTATTTTCAGTTCAGGTCGGAGCCCAAAAATGTAAGCACAAAGAGCTAAGAAAGCATGGAAAAATAGGCTTAAAAGAGGGATAAAGAGGCTCACCCTTGTAGCACAAAGCTCCAGCAGCTTTTGGTCCAAGGAATGGTGCTCCTAGCCTCTGGAAATAGCCTCCAAGTTGCTGGAATGGAGTGAGGAGGTGTGGTGCTATGGGTTGGTGTAGAAATGGTCAAGAACCAAGGGTGTTTTGAGTGTTGGAATAGAGAGGGAGAGAGATTCAATGCAAGAGCTCCAAAACAATTTTTGTAACCTCCCTAAATGCAGCTGGAGCTACTGGTTTTATAGAGGGAGAGAAGGGAAAAATGGGGGAAAAAACAAATTCAAATTTCCCTCCCAAAAGGCCAAACCCCGGATATAGGACCCGGGGGAAAACAAATTGCACAGCTGGAACACACTTGGGAGGGCAAGAATGGCCGGCCAGCTCAAAAGCGCCAAAATGGTCATCCGACCAGCTAGGTGGCCGGCCTGCTACATTTTTTGGCCGGCCTGCTACTTTTTAGGACAAAAAAAAGTCTGCCGGAAAGACAGGTGGCCGGCCAGTGATTGGGAAGTCCAATGGTGGCCGTTCAAGTGTCCAAATTGAAGCCCCGGAAGTTAGCTTTCCAATGGCGTAAGCCTTGCATTAAAATTCCTCCTGTGCAACAAAGTTATGCCTGTTTTGGTGAAACCGCCCAGATTCGGTTCAACCGGAATGATGCCTTACTTCAATCAACCCTATCTCCCCCGTCCGGAATTGGCTTTAGGAGATTCTTGAGTGAAAAATGAAGCCCCGGAAGTCTTATTTCCAACGGTGGTGGCCTCATAGCTTGATTCCAAGTATGCAAATGAATAGGCCCGATTCGGCGAGGGCTGCTCAACTCTTTATTAACGGTTCATGCCCATTTTCTCCCCCAACTGGATTTCTTCCCTCTTCTCCTATTTTCTTCAACTCCAAACCCCTAAGTAAGGTGTTTTGAAATATTTTTCAAAGATTTCATCTCTCTTTCATTCATTTCCACTTTGTCCTTGCTCGGTTTACCGAAAAGCGCAATATTTGACAAAATGCGAGCCTCTGAACATCGTAAAAACTTTATTTTAAAAACGTTTTGAAAGAGAGGGTTTTAAGACTAAACTCTTTTGATCAAGATCGTTTTGGTCCAAAAAAAGGGGTATGAAGTTGAGATTTGACTCTCTCTCCTTGCCGAAGAAATTGAACCTTTGCACTGCACAACTTCCAGAACCATCAGTCGCGTCCAAGTCTTAAAGGTGGTCAAAAATGGGGTGTCTACACATATGGATATTAATAAATTAAGAAATACCTAAATTGCTTGAAATACTGAGTAGGACATGTGTAGTGTGTGTGATTCTCAACTCCTATAACAAAAATCAGCCAGATTTTGCTTTCGGAAGCCAAAATTTTTTCTTCCAAAACATGCCAACAAATGATGCCTAAATAAAGCAACTAATTTGTTTGCTAATGAAACTGATGAGAGGCATTAACTTCATTAAGTTTTGAATAAATGCACACATCACATAGATCAAACTCATTGTGCTCTTGATAGTCAAAATTATGTATCACTGTAAGTCACCAATCTTAGATCACACACAATAGTTCTACCAAGCTAGATTGGGAGGAGAGAGAGGGGTACTTGAATAGAGGTGTTCAATCTGATGCCATTGAAATCAAAGAGAGAATAAGGAATGAGAGAGAGAGAGAGAGAGAGAGAGAGAGAGAGAGAGAAGGTTGTTATTTTTCTTAGGTTCAATGCAACAAAAATGCTGGTTTTGATCAGAGGGAAGAGAGTAGTTTTTGTGGGTGATTCAATGAACGAAACTCAATGGGAATCGATGCTATGTTTGTTAATGGGTCATGACCAACATCCTCATAGATGGAGTATGGAAAAGATGCTTGGGGCTGGGTCGATTTGGGGCTAGGTCGATTATTAAACTCCAATCAATTCAGCAAGGTCTGTTCATCATCACCAAACGACAATGCTTCAAAAACTAGTGGTTTGATTGTTGGGTGTAGTGTGGTTTTGCAGTGAATTAGATGGATAATGCACAAGATCTTTGTGATGAAGAGGTCGATGGAGAAGGAAGGAACAATACTTGTTCCACTTCTTCAACATATGGCGCCTCACAGTTCCGAATGAAGGAAAACAGAGAGAGGAAGACACAGAGACAAATAGAGAGAGGGCGAAATAGAGGAGATACCTGGAAGTGACTGTGGTGCACGTATAACCCTTATGGTGGTGCTCGTGTAACAGACAGAGACAAATCAACAGAGAAGAGGGCAAAGGCGAAAGTGAGAGAGAGAGAGAGAAAGAGAGAGAGAGAGAGAGAGAGAGAGTCACAGAGGCGTGAAGCGAGAGTAAGAGAGACAGTGACATAGAGGCGTGAATGAGAGAGAGACAGATCGACCTTGGACTTAATTTCTTAGGTTTAGTTTTTTCCCGACCACTGTCTATTGGTCGCCAAAAAGAACTAAAACAGTTTTTCCCGACAAACTGAATGATTTAGTCGCTAATTGCTAATTGTTGTAGGAATCCCTCCAAAATTGGAAATCTTCCCTCCAAAACTTAATTACAATTGTCGACCAAATAGTTTAGTCGGTAGAAGTAAGATAAATAGTGACTAAATTATTCTTAGTAGGTAAACATTGTACATTTAGGGACCAAAATTTTTTTTTTTGTAGCCTAAAATCCTATTTTCAATGGCTAAACTTAAATTAGTCACCAAAAGTAACATCTTTGGCTACTAAATTATTCTTTGTAGCTAAAGATTGTACATTTAGGGACCAAGATTTTTTTTTTTTTGTAGCCCAAAATCCTATTTTCAACGACTAAACTTAAATTAGTCGCAAAAAGTAGCATCAATACTGACTAAATTATTCTTAGTAGCTGAAAATAGAACCTTTCCCGACCAAATTTCTTTTAGTAACTAAAGTGCCTATCTTTGGCGACTAAATTTATTTTGGTAGCTAAAGTGTATATCTTTGGCGACTAAATTTGTTTTAGTCAGCATTTTTAGTCGCTGAATGTGTAAATTCCTGTAGTGTTGGTATATAATTTTGATTTATTCGTGAATCTATTTATTTAATTTCACAATTTGGACACTTTACATAGTCTAGAGAGACAACGTCATTAGAGAGTAGTTGTCGTATGGAATTATGTCTACGACGGATATGTCTAGACTTTCCATTATACATATGACTTTGTACCCGTCCAATGGCCGATTGGCTATCACAATGAATATAGATAGCAGGCACAGGTCTCGGCCAACGTGGGATATCCTCAACGAACTGGTGAAGCCATTCAGTTTCTTCAGTTGCTTTATCCAAAGAAATAAACTCAGATTCCATCGTTGATCTCGATATACACGTTTGCTTAGTGGATTTCCAAGACACGGCTACCCTTCTGAGGGTAAACTCATAACCACTAGTAGATTTGGAGTCCTTTATATCAGATATCCAATTAGCATCACTATACCCTTCAGTACCACTAGGTATCTGGTATAATGCAGCCCATAATCCCGGGTGTAGTGTAGATAACCTAACACCCGCATAATGCCCCTCCAATAAGTGGCATTCGGATTACTTATGTATCTACTAAGCCTGCTGACAGAGTAGGCTATATCCGACCTTGTACAACTCATCAGATATATCAAACTTCTAATGACCCGAGAATATTCTAGCTAAGAGACACTCTCACCATTATTCTTGGTCAAATGTAGATTCATGTCTACCGGTGTCCTTGACACACTTGAATCTAATTTTCCAAATTTGTCAAGTATCTTCTCAACATAGTGAGACTGAGAAAGTACAATATCCCTAGATGTTCTGGTAATTTTAATACCAGAATGACATCTGCAAGACCCATAGCTTTCATGTCAAACTTAAAGTTTAACAATCTCTTGGTAGTTCGAATCATTTTATTGTTTCTACCAACAATGAGTATGTCATCAACGTATAGACACAAAATGACATACCCTCTGTCAGTGTCTTTAACATATACGCACTTGTCACACTCATGGATTCTAAATCTGTTTGACAACATAGCGTTGTCAAACTACTCATGCCTTTGCTTAGGAGCTTGCTTCAAACCATACAATGATTTGACAAGCTTACAGACTTTCTTATTTTGTCCTGGAGCTGAAAACCCCTCGGGCTATTCCATGTAGATTTCTTCATTCAAATCTCCATTTAATAAAGCTGTCTTTACATCCATCTGATGTATCTCTAGGCTACGTAAAGTTGCTATTGCAATCACCATACGAATGGATGCAATCCTTGTCATAGGTGAATATGTATCAAAGTAATCCAAACCTTCTCGCTGCCTGTATCCTTTGATAACTAGCCTAGATTTATGCTTATGAATTGATCCATCTGCTTTCATCTTTCTTCTAAAGATCTACTTGCTCCCCAAGGCATTTACTTCCTGGGGGTAGATCAACTAACTCCCAAGTATGGTTATGTAAGATGGAGTCAATCTCACTCTTAATTGCTTCTTTCCACAAAGGACTTTCAGATGAAGTCACAGCTTCATGGAAAGTTTGAGGTTCTCCCTCTAACATATAAGTCAAGAAGTCCGGACCAAAAGACTTTGCGGTCTTAGCCCTTTTACTCCTTCTTGGCTTATCTATTTCCTCAAATTGATTATCGACTTGATCATCTATGTGATCATTTGTTTGATTAGCTATGTGATTGCGATAGCAGCTTTACGTAGTCTAGAGATACATCAGATGGATGTAAAGACAGCTTTCTTAAATGCATATTTGAATGAAGAAATCTATATGGAACAACCCATGGGGTTTTCAACTCCATGACAAAATAAGAAAGTCTGTAAGCTTGTCAAATCATTGTATGGTTTGAAGCAAGCTCCTAAGCAATGGCATAAGAAGTTTGACAATGCTATGTTGTCAAGCAAATTTAGAATGAATGAGTGTGACAAGTGCATATATGTTAAAGACACTGACAGAGGTTATGTCATTTTGTGTCTATACGTTGATGACATACTCATTGTTGGAAGTAATGATGAAATGATTCGAACTACCAAGAGATTGTTAAACTCTAAGTTTGACATGAAAGATATAGGTCTTGCAGATGTCATTCTGGTATTAAAATTACCAGAACATCTAAGGATATTGTACTTTTTCAGTCTCACTATGTTGAGAAGATACTTGAGAAATTTAGGAAATCAGATACAAGTGTGTCGAGGACACCGGTAGACATGAGTCTATATTTGACCAAGAATAATGGTGAGAGTGTCTCTCAGCTAGAATATTCCCGGGTCATTGGAAGTTTGATGTATCTGATGAGTTGTACAAGGCTGGATATAGCCTACTCTATTAGTAGGATTAGTAGATACATGAGTAATCCGAATGCCACTCATTGGAGGGGATTATGCGGGTGTTAGGTTATCTACGCTACACTCGGGACTATGGGCTGCATTATACTAGATACCTAGTGGTACTAGAAGGGTATAGTGACGCTAATTGGATATCTAATATAAAGGACTCTAAATCCACTAGTGGTTATGTGTTTACCCTCAGAGGGGTAGCCGTGTCTTGGAAATCTTCTAAGCAAATGTGTATATCGAGATTAACGATGGAATCTGAGTTTATTGCTTTGGATAAAGCAACTGAAGAAGTTGAATGGCTTCGCCAGTTCGTTGAGGATTTCCCACGTTGGCCGAGACTTGTGCCTACTATCTGTATTCATTATAGTTGCCAAACGGCGATTGGACGGGCATAGAGTCATATGTATAATGTTAAGTTTAGACATATCCGTCGTAGACATAATTCCATACGACAACTACTCTCTAATAGAGTTGTCTCTCTAGACTATGTAAAGTCTAAAGAGAACATTGCAGATCCGCTAACCAAAGGGTTAACTCGAGAGTTAGTAGAAACGTCGTCACGAGAAATGGGGTTAAGGCCTTTAGTATTGTTACTGGAACAGAAAGCCCAACCTAGTTGATTGGAGATCCCAAGATCTACGTTCAAAAGGACAACCTAATTTCGTATAATGGGTGAGTCAATGAAGAGGTAAATCCTCTTGCCCATTCCTTTGTATAGTGATACCTTGTAGGGGTGGAAGGTTAGGTAATGCTTTTAATGACCTAAGTGATATAAATAATCAACTATGGTATAACGAGATACCTTATATAGGCCACTTATGTGATTGTGAAGTGGGGTCGCTTCTTTAAGAATTGGTAAGGCCAAATTCTTTAAAACCACTCACTGAACCATGCTAGTGTTCCAGGGCCATATCGAACACAATAGTGAGAACAAGAACAATGGTTGGACTAACTCCTGTGTGAGGTCTATTGACTCGGTTTACACAAACAGTAGAACAGTTCAAGACATCACATTCACTGGTCAGCCAGTAAATCCGATAGGCTTTCACTACAAAAGGTTCAAGGCCAATAGCTACCTTTTCTGATGCAGGGTTAGTTTGTATGCTCTCTCTCCGAGTCTTTGTTATAAACGTTGTTCGTTTTTTTTATTCGGTCAATTTTTATTCATGTAGGGGATTGTTGGAAAAAAATGGTTTTTGGTGACTTTAATGTGAAATTAAAGTAGGTCCTAACCATGAGGTGGGATTAAATGGGTTTAGATTCTTTGTAACAAGATCTTTACACGACAAAAAGAATGACAAAAAACTATTAAAATTTGAATGAGAAATTGACTCATTAAGTTGGCCTCATGATAGAGGTGTGGGGAAAGGTGGCTGCAGAATTATACACAATATACATGTGTATAAAACCTGGTAACTCCTTTGTATTCATGATGGATTAAAGCCACCAATTTTGAAATTTATGTCTTAGGAGTTTTGCAAAATTAAAATCTACATTTGTTGCAGGAGCCTTTCTCTCTCTCTCTCTCTCTCTCTCTCTCTCTCTCCATGTGTATAAAAGGAGACCATCTGCTTCATTCTTCTACACCAAAAAGTTTGCCCTCCCTTTGTGTTCAAAGTTTTCTCTAGAAATTTTTATTCTTCATCTGTGAGAAAGTGCTGCCATTGTCTGTTCGCCAAAGCTAACAGAAGGTGCTTCTGCGTTAACCGGTCTAAATCGTCGTATCTTGTGAGACAGAAGTCGACGTACCTCCAGCACCCATGGTGAGGCGGCTAATTTGTTTCAAGGAGACTATGGTACCAGACAGGTTTCAGTTTGCTTTCTTTACCATTCTATCGTATTGTGTATTTCTGTGAAATATGGTTGTAATATTCAGCATGTTTTTCTTATTCTTTAACGTAATTGATGCATCACGAATCTGTTTATCTTGTTTAATGTACCCAATTTGTACAACAAATCTTGCCCTGAATATATATCTCAAGTGGAAGTTGGGTAGGGAAGTCCACAGATCTGAATTACATATTTCAACTCCATGGATGAGAGGATTTTGTGAATAGAGTATTATTTCTCATTGACGTAGTGTGTTTCTAGAAATTTGCAATTTGGAAAACTATTTGATTCTTAAGTTGTGAAAGCCTTTGTTTGGTTGTAATGAAATGAGCCACAAAGCGGTGGAAGTGAAAGCTTTGATTGAAGGCCTTAATGCCGCTATCAGTTTGGGTATTTGTTGAGTTTGTTGGTTGTGAATTATTATTTGTAAAGTTTCCTTCAGGTATGTTTAATTATTGGTGTTTTGTTGTTGATTTGAATTGTTGTTTGTTTATTATTGTTGATTTGTTTGTGAATTTGTAATGAAAGAACTTGTAAAGCTTCCTTCAGTTCATATTGTATTTTTTTTGTTACTAGTTCCCTATTCAAGAAGACAAGAAAGTGTTACTTTGGTAGTCAGTAACATTTTGTTGTGAATTAGAGTAACATTTTATTGTTAAACAAAGTAAAATATTACTTTTATGTCAATTTCAACGTAAGTTTTTTAAAAAGAATTTTATGGTCAACTTGGAAAGTATTTGATAAAACTTAATAAGAGAATTCTAAAAATACTAATTTTATTAAAAACTGACATCTAAATCAAAAGTTATATCATTTTAAAATTTAAAATATTAATTTAGTCACTAAGGATATTTTGGTAATAGTAGTGCGTGTTGGACTTTTTAAAGAATTTTTTTTATACTTGTCCTTAATGTATTAAAATTTTATTATGGGAGTTTTGACCAAATTCCCCTACTTTTTGTAAATTTAATAATCCACTACCCTATAAATTTTGAAACAATGTAAGTTTGGAATAACTTTTTTAATAATTTTTTTTGTTGACTTTTTTTTTTTAAAAAAAAAATAGGTTTTAGAATCAACTCTACTTGACAAACCACAAAAGTAAAAATATATATATATATTTTTTTTTTTGTGGTAAAAAGACCACTAAAAAAATAAAGGAAAAAACAATTGATTATTTTGACCTTTTCATTGTCTTTAGTGAATTATTATTATTTTTTATTTTTTTAAGATTCTTGTACCCTAGATGGATCAAAAAAGTAAATTTTTTTTAATACAAATTAAAAAAAATTACTAAAAATAAAACAAAATAATAATAAAAAAAACTATTTTAACTACCAAACGATCCTAACCTAACTCTCTAAGGCCCCGTTTGTTTTGGGGTATAGAGGGAGGGATGAAATTTGGATAGAGGTGGGACCTATTTAATGTTGTGTTTGTTTGCAGATTTGGGGAAGGAATTGAGATGGAAGAGGGGATTAGGTTGGGCCTTAGAAGGGGGATTAAGATGGAAGAGGTGGATGTGGTATTAGAAAAATAGTCCGCTGGATTATTTTTTTAATTTTTTACATGTTGGGCATTTTTTTTGAACATTAATGTTTAATTTTTTGTATTTTTTGTTAAGTAAAAATCATTGTTTTATTTGTTTTATTTTTATTTTTTAAATTTTTATATGTTCGAAAAGACACTCCATTTTTGACTGCCCTTAAGACTTGGGCGTCTCAGGCTGATCACCCGATGATGAAATATTACGCTGTACATACGCTCAATTTTCTTAGTATGAAGTCTCGGTTCTTGAGTTTCAGAGTCTAGAACCTTGCACTACCTTTGAACCAAAACCTTTTTTTTTCCAAGCGTGACCACCCAGAGGCTTGTAGGCTAACAGGTGGCTAGCTGGCCAGAAACTGGTGGCCGGCCGTTCCCCACCTGGCTGGCCTGCCTACCAGGTTTCTCGACTGGCAGATATTTTGCTGCTAGCTGTTCCCCCATGTGCATGCACTATACCAGTTGGCTCAATATAGATATTTCCGACTGAGGCACCAGTTTTTCTATATATAGAGGACCATACCTTATGTTTTTAGGTTAGAAAAAATTCCAATAGCTCAAATTCTTGAATATCTCTTTCTCCCCCCCTCTCTCTCTCTCTCTCTCTCTCTCTCTCTCTATATATATATATATATATCTTGCAACACACATACACTGTACCTATACGTCCTAAACCAATATTTTAGCTCTCCTTGCTGAGATTCTTGAGTCTAAATTTCAGCTCTTGAGGGTTCTTACTTGTGAGTTTGTGAATCACAGAGTTACTCCTCTTCAAAAGGTATAACCTTGACCTTCCTTACACTACTTCTTCCTTATCTCTCCTTGCTGTTTTTGTATTGGTTTTACACTATTTTTATGGGCTGAACCTTTTGGCTTAAAGCTATCAAAGGTGGAGGGATTAACCACCCTTCTTTGAACCTTGTTTTCTAAGCTTTTGCCTTTGTGTTTCCCACTTGTTTCTCAACTTTTTCCCTAATTTTTACCACTGTTTTTCAGAGGCTAAAAATGTGGTTTTGAAGTTCCAAAAATGGAGGGGTTAGCTACTCCTTCTTAGGCTTGCTTACTAGCTTCATTTCTCCATTATTTTAGTTCACTTGTTCCAACTTTTTCATGTTAATTCCCGCACTTTTTTTTGTCAGTTTTAGGACTGTTTTATTGTGTTTACCTCATTCATGCTTTGTATAGTATGCTTATAGTGTTGTAGTCCTTATAGGTTTGGTGGTTTAGGTCTTAAACACCAACTTGATAGCTTTTATTTTATGCTTTTCATATATGTGCTCGCACTTGCAATAATCATCTCTGCACCCTCCCTCATTTCTTGGTTTTCTTTGTTTGAGAGTCGTTTCAAACGAGTGTTGTTTAAGGCATGCGAAAGAGACCCTTCCATGCTTAATGGTTTAATCTCTTCGGAGGTTCATTACCAAAGAATTACATCTCTCTCATGCCAAGAACAACTTCTTGTTTGACACTTCTCTTCATTAGTGGACATAATTCTCATTTTCGGACTAAATGATTAAAGCATGGAAAGGTAATTAAAAGAGGCTAATAAAATTGGACCAAAAGAAGCAAGAGAATAAAATCAAGTCGGGTTCAATCCGACGTTAATTGAACCCATTGAGTCTTGAGTCATTTCATATTCTCTAGTGATGATAATGGCTCAAGAATCAATGTCTACCACCACTCTTGAGGTAACTCCATGATAGGGAGGAGGTTTTGTTGGTCTTTACTTTCCATTTATTGACTTTCTTCCATCGATTCATAGATCATCATGCAACGAGTTTGCGACAATTCATGGTTTACGAATTGAGTCTACTTCTCCTTTAATCTGTTTCATGATAGGGAGAGGTAGAAAGGACAAACATCTCCTGAAAATACTCTGTTTGTGCTCTATTTCTTTTCTGTTGCAGCAGGGCAGACCCCCAAAATAGTGGCCGGCCGGCCACCTAACCATGCGGCCGACCACTTTTTCTAGCTGGCTGGCCATTTCATTTTACACAGGCAGTGCCATTTTAATGGCAAAACAGAGCAGAGGCTGAGGTTAAAACAGTGTAATTTTTTGACTACAAAACAGAACAGTTCTGGCAGCAAAACAGAGGTGTTTTTTTGGCGAAAATTTATGATCATGCATGCGCACTTCTTTACTCCCCCGTGGCTCATAAAATTAGTGATTTAATAGTAGTGTGTTGTAATTACTTACTTAGATTCCTTTAAACTTGTAATAATTAGTTAATCTAGCTTATTCATTCATTTGGATTTGTAATAAGTAGTTAATTCCGATACTTGGACATTCGGACCCTCCTGCGCGAGGGTAAATATGTAATATCGTATATGTCCTCCAATCTCCATTTCTTTCTCCCTTTTATTTACATGCTTATGATGGATTGCATGTAGCATCATATTTTCCTTAACATTAACATGACTTGTATCCACTTTTGCATGCATAAGGGTTCGGCTCATCATACTAATCAATATCAATATCAAATTCAAATGCCTTAATTGAATACGTGCTTTTATCGCATGCCTTGAATTGACTCACATACCACACTAGTAGTTGAGCCTATTAATTGCATGTTTGTATGAGTTGCATTAGTTATGTTGCATTACTTAGGATCATTCATTTTCCTACTTATTTTTGTTTTCTTTGGCTTGCCTTGGAGTACTAGGTGAGCTATTTTTGCTTTAGCATATTGCATGAATGTTAATGTTGCCATATCAAGCATGTTTATCATGAGGCTAAGTGCTTATTTGATATACCTGTTTGAATGCCTGTGGATGAAGGCTTTTTTTTTTCGCTTAAGTTGGGATGATTTGATGAATGTACATATGAGATCACTTTTTCAAGTGGCACATATTCAAAACAATTTTCAATACAAACATGAAATCAAAACGTTCTAATTTTTGTGAATTAGTCTATACTTGTTTGTCCTCACATAGTAAAGATAGCCTAATAATCGGAACAAGAGCATATAATGTACATAAAAATTACATCGTGATTAGTAGATGCCGATCTTTGATCAGGTGAGTGGGGTGCTCAATTCATGACCTTCCCCTCTCATACCTAAGTTCCTGTGCCGAGACACTTTAGTGATGATAGACTAATAGCCTTTGGCATGAGTCACGAGTTTCCTAAATTTTTCAAAAAAATTTGGGTAGCAACTCCGAAATCTGACAATGCAATCCATGTTTTGGCATCTTTTATTCAAACTCGATTTTCTAAAATGATTTCTTGAATTTGGACTCTTTTGTGTTTATCCATTTCACATTGCACCTGTGAAACCAGATTCAGAACCATGGGAGTTCGAACTGTAGGGCTATCGTATTTGAGGAGACTAAACCCCTTCAAGGAGCACGAAAAGCAAAGCTACAGTGAGGCATTTTTTTTTGAACACTGATGTTTAATGTTTTTGTATTTTTGTATTTGTTTTATTATTTTATATAAAAATAATTTAACAATTCTTACACAAACAACTATCATCAAAACAAACACAATTTTACTTAATCCGCTCACTGTCAATCCCCTCACTATTAATGCCCTTCATTCTACCTCTGAAAATAAATGGGGCCAGTGCCCTTAAAAATAATAATAATAATAATAATAATAATAATAATAATAATAATAATTCTCTGGAACAAAAAGTATAGGGGGACATATTTTTTATTGAATTTCCAAAGAAGTATACAAAAAATGATGATTTCAAATTGAATACATTGAATTGTATTCTGTGCAATTTTTTTAATATTTTTTTTTTATTTTAGTTATTACGTCATTCTATATATATATGTATGGGTCCAACTTGTCTCATGCTTGAGATCAAGACTGGACCGTCCAGTCCGGCCCATGGGCCCATTTTGGGCCTCCTTTTGGGCCCCGTTTCGATAATCCAAACCGTTCAATGTGTAGAACTCTTCGAGTACTATATCCCTGTAAAACATCACATTGATCGGATATCAATAGCTATTTGATCGAATCAAATTTGTATTTAAAAAAAATAGATGGTGAAAAAATAAACGGTTGATAGAAATCTGATTCGATCAATTAGATATCGATATTCGATCAATGTGAATTTTTTAAAGGAATATAGTACTTGACGAGTTCTACACATTGACGGTTCAGATTATTGCAACGGGGCCCAAAAATGAGCCCATGGGCCAGACTGGACTGTCTAGTCTTGATCTCAAACATAAGACAAGCTGGACCCTATATATATATATAGAGAGAGAGAGAGATATTTGTAACATTACTGCTAGTGGAATATGGCACAATTTATGCCCAGGACTTGAGTAACAAGGAAATTAACAAGTACAATGTATGCATGGATCTAGTACAGTCTTACATTAAGTACATAGTTTTATGCATTAAGTTGTTGATAGCAAACGCGTCAACATGCAAAGATAAATATATATTATAGTAGTTATATCTTTTTGATGCTTGCATTGCACTTCTCTTTTGATCAAGTAATCTTTGCTTTTTACTATAATATTTCATTGGAGTCTTAATTAAGTGTGAAAACATATATATTTGACCCTGATCACTTGATATTGCATTAAGAAATTATCAATCAACTTTAGGATTTAGCTTGAAGGTGGGAAGTCAAAGCTAATCTTTCTGTGAAGTCCGATAGTTGGAAAATTCTATAATACATACCTTAAAAAACGAGTGTATATTGGTTATGACGGCCATGTGTTAGTTATGACTTAATCATGACATATTGTGGTTGTAATTTTGATTATGATCGATATATTTGGTTATGTCTCAAGTGGTGTTTGGTTATAACCCATTTTTGTATTAGTTATGACTTAGTTATGGTGTTGGCTATGACCTATTGTGATTATTATTTTGGTTATGACCAAAAATATCTTTGATTATACCTAAAATAGTGTTTGGTTATGATCCACTGTGTTTTTTTTTTTTTAGTTATAACTACAAAAATTTAATTATGACTCTTAGTGTGTATATATACTTATATATTGTATTATGTATATAGATATATATTAGTTGATATCTATCCTATTTAGTGTATATCTTCTCCTCTTATATATATAGAAGTCATTGTACTTGGTTAAAGAATAAGAAAGAATAGAGCTTATTCTCTCTTTACAATTTCAATATGGTATTAGAGCTATAATTTTTTTTCTCTCTCTTCTTTCTCTTGTTCATCACCAGAATACATCATCTTGTTTGTGGGTTTTACTTTTAGGTACTGAGAGAATACCATCATTCATTCTTTTACTCCAAAAATACCATCATCTTGCTCGGAATTTCTTCCAGATTCCAACGCCACCAAAATCATCATTAATGGACTACTTACACGCCCTCACGTGCCTCATTCGTCGTTGTTATATCACTGTCTTCCGTCGCCACTTGCCAACACGCATCCACGCTCGTCTCTGTGTAACGCTGTCATTAGCATCTTAGTGTTGACATCAGCCCTTAGCCACTTCTATCAGCCGCTTCCGTCAGCCGTTGATCCACACCAGCCGCCTGACCAAGCCGCTGATGTTTGCCTGACATCAGCCCTTCTACTACACCGTGTCATCTTCGCTATCGTACACCACGCCTCTAATCCCTACAGTGTGCCACACCTTGCTGATGCCAATCCCTACTACTAATGTCAGCCCGTCTCTGCTGCTGACGTCAACCCTAGTTTGGGCCCCTATTTTGGGCCTTTTCATTTTTGGCCTGTATTTTGGTTGTTTTGGCTGGGTTCCTGCCTCTTTTCAGCCTTCCCAACTCACTGGTATGCTCTGTTTTTTTTTTTTTTTTTTTTCCTATCATGCCGTTTTCTATTTTTGGTTTGATTCCAAACCATCATGGATCGCTCTGAATTTGCTCATCTTATTTCTGTCATTCTTGACGGCTCTAATTATGTTCTCTGGACCCAAGCCATGTTTGGATTTCTCAAAGGCAAGAAATTATGGCATATTATTATTGGGGTTGTGCCTAAACCAACAAAGGGGGCTGAGGAAACTACAACCAAATTTGCCGATCGTTTGGAAGACTGGGACAATAAAAATTATCAGATCATCACTTGGTTCTGAAATACCTCTGTTACATCTATCAACCTTCAGTTTCGACAACTTGACTCAGTTTCTACCCCTGCTAAAGATATTTGGGACTTTCTCAAAGAACGATATCAAACTACTGGTCTTGCGCATCAGTATCAGCGTCAGAGTCACCTCCATCACATGCGATAGGAACCTAGTCAGTCTATTAATTTTTTTTGTCTCAAATATATTCTATCTGGGATTAGCTTGCTCTTTCTAAGCCTAGCTGGCCTCATCACGAAGATGCTGCTCTATTTCTTGAGTATCGCAATCAGCAGCGGTTGGTTTAGTTTCTCATAGCTCTCACATTTCATTTTGAGTCGGTACGTGCATCTCTCCTGTATCGCACTCCTTTGCCTTCTCTTAAGCAAGCTATATCCGACCTTCTTTCTGAGGAGACTCATATTGGTCCCTTCTCCACTTCTCATATAGACTCAGTTTTGGCCACTTCTCAGTTACGGAGTTCCTCTTTTCTCCCACAGACTTCTCAGTGCATTTATTGTCAGAATCGTGGGCTCTCTTTTGCTCATCTTTTGGTTCATTGTTCAGTCAGGTCTTGCCACTACTATAACAAAACTGCCCCAGGTCATCTCCAGCAAGATTATTTTCACAACCCATCATGCCCATGTTCTACTGGATCATCCTCTCGTGCATTTCACTCTCGGGGACGATCTCACCATTCCGGGAATCAGTCTCGGTCTATGCCTACTCGTCGCACTGCTGCTGCTGCTTCTGAGGACTTTTCCTCTTCTGACCCTTTGGATCCTTCCACCTTGATCTTCTCCCACACGGATGTTGAAACCCTGATTAAACAGTTTCTCTCCACCTCTGGTACTCCTCCTTTTACTGTTTTGTCTGTCACCTCAGGTACTTCTTCCTAGTATTTTAACTCTGCTTGTTGTAACCATATGACGTCTGACTCTACTATTTTTTCTTCCACATCTTCTTCTCTTCATATTCCTTCCATACATACTACTAATGGTTCTCTCATATCTGTGAGTCATATTGGTTCTATCTCTACATCTCATTTTTCCTTATCACATGTTTATCTTATTCCTACTTTTACTTTAAACCTTATTTCTATTAGTTAGTTATGTGAACATGGTCTAATTGTCACCTTTTCTACTAATGGTTGTTTAGTACAGGACCCTCGGACGGGACGGACCCTTGGAATCGGCCGTAATCGTGAACGTTTCTATAAGCTCATTCATATTCATGTCCCAGTCTCCACTCCATTGGCTGCCCCTACCTCTGTCTCATCCTTATTGCCTCTATCTTATCACGGTTTCGTCTTTGGCATTGTCAGTTAGGTTATATTTCAGTTAGTCGGTTGCAATCTTTAATTTCTAGTGGTCAGTTAGGTCTTGTCTCTTCAGACACTTTAGATTGTTTATCTTGTCCACTTGCCAAACAGCCGTCTTTATTTTTTTAATAAAAGTAATTCTGTTACTTGTGCTCTTTTTGATCTTATACATTCTGATATTTGGGGCCCATCTCCTACACTTACCATGGTGGGATCTCGCTATTTTGTTATTTTTGTTGATGATTTTTCTCGTTATACTTGGATATTTCTTATGCAAAATTGTTCTGAACTTAAACAACTTTATTACAATTTTGCCAAAATGGTTTAAACACAGTTTTTCAAAACTATAAAAATCTTTTGTTCTGATAATGCTATGGAATACAGGGATTCTAATTTTTTATCCTTTCTTTAGAGTCATGGTACTCTGCCTCATCGTTCGTGTGCCGGCACGTCTCAAAAAAATGGACATGCCGAATGCAAACATAGGAATATTCTTGATACTACTGGAGCTCTTCTCATTTCTTCATCTTGTCCTGAAATTTTTTTGGGAGAAGCTGCTCTTACTGCTATTTACACTATTAATTATGTCCCTACCTCGGTCCTTCGTAATCGAACACCCTATGAATGATTTTATGACACTTCTCCTTCTTACACCGCTCTTCAGGTTTTTGGGTTTGCATGTTTTGTTTTTCTCCAACCTCATGAACACACCAAACTAGAACCTCATTCTCGTCTGTGTTGTTTTCTTGGATATGGAATTGAACATAAAGGTTATTGGTGTTGGGATCCCATTTCTAGGCATCTTCGTATCTCTCGCCATGTAGTCTTTTGGGAACATCAAATGTTTGCTTCCCTTTCTCCCTTTCACTTATCTTCTCCAGCTTCTACTCTTCACTTTACTGATCCCTTTATAGATCTTTTTCCTGATGATTTTGATGTAAGTCTTCCTTCTCTAGAAACGCCATTGCCTACGCCTGATCCCGCCGTGATTGTTCTCCCTGATGGTCTTCATGGTGTTTCTTTGGTTCCATCACCTCTTAATGAGTCTTCACCATCTTGCTCATCTCCTTTCCAGCCTCCTTCTTCTGGTTGTCCTCAAAGGGTAACACAACCTAATGTTTGTCTTCGTGATTATATTGTTGGTTCTAGTGCATTTTCTACTTATGAGCCTACCTCCTATCGTGAGGCTTGTTCTAACCCTCTTTGGTGGCAAGCTATGACTAATGAATTGCAGGCATTAGACAAAACTCATACTTGGAATGTTGTTGACCTTTCCCCTGGTAAGATTGTAATCGGTTGTAAATGGGTTTATAAAATCAAGACTCAGTTTGATGGATCTGCTGAGTGATACAAAGCTTGTTTGGTTGCTCGGGGCTTCACTCAAGAATATGGTATTGATTATGAGAAAACTTTT
This sequence comes from Camellia japonica, assembly GCA_030407325.1. Lineage (NCBI taxonomy): Eukaryota > Viridiplantae > Streptophyta > Magnoliopsida > Ericales > Theaceae > Camellia > Camellia japonica. The sequence goes on from JAPPVO010000003.1 coordinate 106,602,157, forward strand.
GCCCATGTTGCTCGCCTTTTGTTCGTAGCTTGATTGCTATTGTTGTTGCTCGTCACTAGGGGACTTTTTCAGATGGATGTGAAAAATGCCTTCCTCAATGGTCCTCTTCTTGAGGAAGTCTATATACAACCCCCTCCTGGGTCTACTATTCCGGCACATAAAGTCTGCAAACTACAGTACGCTTTATATGGGCTCATGCAACCTCCACGTGCTTGGTTTGGTAAGTTCAGTGCTACTATTCATGACTTTGGCTTCACCTCCAGCTCCTATGACTCGGCTTTATTTATTCACACCACTGCTCAGGGCATCACTCTTCTTCTTCTTTCTATGGATGATATGATTGTCACAGGTAATGATGAGGCTGGTATTCTTAGCCTAATGCAGTTTCTTAGCTGTCAATTTGAGATGAAGGATCTTGGTACTCTTAAATAAGATGGAATGCAGACAAGTCTAGTAAGTTTACTGTTGCCTTTGCCTACAAGTGCAGTGAACTACCATATGAAGTTAATGCAAAATTAGGGGAATTCATTTGGAAAAATGTGGCTCCACCAAAGGTACAATTTTTTGGGTGGTTAGCATGGAAAGAGAGGATCAAGACAATCTGTTATCTTTAAAGAATTGGAGTCCTCAGTGATGCCTCAAATGTACACTGTATTTTCTATAGGAATGAAATGGAAACTGTAAATCATGTGCTGTTGTGTTGCCTTTTTTATTTGGAGGATTTGGTCCAACATTATTAACTGGTGGGGAGTATCTTGGGTAATGCCGGGGTCAGTGACTAGTCTCTTACAGTGATGGGCTAGTTATAGACTAAAAAAAATGGGAGAAGGTCATCTGGAAGGTCATACCATCGGCAGTGCTTTGGTCCATTTGGAGGCAGAGGAATGAAAGTCTCTTTAATGGCTCACAAGTCGATTTTGAAGGGTTGTGTGATCTTATCAAGATCATGATTGCATTGTGGGTCAGAGCTTCTAGCCCTTCTTTTAATTACTCAGTAAATGACATTGTGTATAATCTGCAACAGGTTAAAGTCTGCATTATGAACTGATTTTGGTTGCTGCTGTGGTTGATTCTGGGCTGAGGTCTGCCTGATGTTGTGGTTTCTTTTGCTGTGGTCTACATGTTACTGTGATCTGCTGTGGTTGTTTCTGGTGTCTGCTCTGTTTGGTGTGTGATCTGTCTATTGTGTGTTTTGTGGTTGATTGGGACTGGGTTATTGGGTTTGACTGTGTCTGCTGTGATTTGTTTGATTATGATCTGTCTATTGTGTGTGTGTGTGTGTGTGTGTGTGTGTGTTCTGTCAGGCATTTTGGGTTTAGTGTTATTTGTTGGTTTTTTCCTCCTGCGGGGTTTGGTCTCTTACCAAATCTTGTGGTTGAGCTTGTAGATGATTGAGCTCTCTTTTCGGTGCCAACCTTATTGGGATTAGGATAGTTTGCTATAATACTTTCTGCTTTCCCCCCCCCTTATTTGATATATGGTTTTATCATCAATAAAGGTTATTTTTTTGTTGATAAAAAAAAAATATATATATATATATATATATTATTTCTTGGGTCTTGAAATCTCTCATGACTCAATAGGCTATTTTCTCTCTCAGACTAAATATGCATCCGATCTTCTTGCTCGAGCTGCACTTACTGATTGCAAAACTGCTTCTACTCTAATTGAACCTCAGACTCGTCTTACTCCTCTCGATGGCACTCTTCTCCCTGATGTTACACTCTATCGACAGCTGGTAGGCAGCCTTATCTACCTTACCGTTACTCGTCCTGATATTTCATATGCTATCCACATTGTCAGTCAGTATATATTGGCTCCTTGCACGCTTGTTTCATGGTCTTCACTATTATTCTTTATCCTCTCATATACTTCATGCTTATTTTGATGCTTATTGGGCTAAGGATCCCACTGATCGTCATTCCACTATTGGTTTCTGCTTCTTCCTAGGGGAGTCTCTTATTTCTTGGTGCAACAAGAAACAGACTCTCACTGCTCGCTCTAGTACTGAGGCTAAATATCGAGCTCTTGCAGATATTACCCAGGAACTTCTGCGGCTCCGATGCCTCATTGTTGACATGGGTGTAGCTTCTATTGACGCTACTTCTCTCTATTGTGACAATCAAAGTGCCATTCAAATTACCCATAATGATGTCTTTCACGATAGCACTAAACATATTGAGATCGACTACCACTTTATCTGACAGCATATTGCTTGTGGCATGATCCATCTCCATTTTATTGCTTCTGCAAATCAGCCTGCTGATATCTTCATCAAGGCTCATCTCCCTAGTTGTTTCAGTGACATAGTTTTCAAACTCATGTTGGTTGATGTCTATCCACCTTGAGTTTGCAGGGGATTGTTAGTGTGAATATATATATTCTTATATATTGTAGTATGTATATAGATATATATTAGTTGATATCTATCCTATTTAGTGTATATCTTCTCCTCCTATATATATTGGAGTCATTGTACTTGGTTAAAGAATAAAAAGAATATAGAGCTTATTCTCTCTCTTTACAATTTCAACAATGACATTTGTCGTATTAATACCGCAAATTGTTATAACCAGATACATACTCCAAAAATGAGTGTGCATTGTAGAAAGATCTCCTATAATTTTCTTTGTAAATTAAATTGTATTTATTTCGCCAAATTTTATATTAATTCATATGTGGCAGCTTTGATTTGAAAAGGAAAATTCATATGCTCAAATGGGAAGAAGTTACAAAATGTGTTGATCAAGGGGGTTTGGGTATTTGAAGTTTTTGTGACTTTAATGACTGCTTGCTTGCTTTCAAAGTGGTGGTGCAGATTTGGGGTTGAAGATCATGCGATGTGCAAGAATATTATTTGTAGCAAGTAGGCTCATTAGGAGGTGGTTGGTTTCCGTTTTTGGAGGTCATTAGCAGTGTTTCTCGAATCGGAAGGGACATACTAAATGTTGCCAATCTTAACCATCCATTTTTTTTTTCATTGGCTAAGGAATTTTTATGTGAATAGTGCAGTGATTATGGTTGGTAACATACAGAGTTAAGTTGGCTGATTTGCTGGTTTGTTTTGATCTGGTGCACTTTGCCGTTGATCTATGCTCAGCTAGTAGCAGCATTGGTATGGTGTCTAGCAGCAGCTGTGCTGTTGTTGCTGTGGTGTTTTGGTCTATTTCTTTTGTTGGTTCCTCACCAACTTGTGGGTGCTAGCAAATGATAGGATGAGATTTTTGGTGCCAATCTAGTTGGGATGATTTAGCTCATTGTGATGCTCTTGCACTCATCTTTTCTTTATTGGTGTACTTTGTTTTGTACCTTTTACTTGATTCTTACATCAATAAAGTCTCTTTTTTGCTGATTAAAAAAAAAAAAAACCCATACAGAGTTAAGTTCTGGGAATATTGGTGGGCTGGCAATTTTACTTTAAAGAAAAAATTTCCGCGACTGTTTAGCTTGTCTGTTGAGAAGGAGGCTTTGCTAAGTTTGTTTTTGGATAGAAAAAGCAGCTTTGATTCTTGGTGTCTACTTTTTCGAAGAAGGTTGTTTGCTTAGAAGGAAGAGGTTCTGAGACTCACTATTTCTTTACTCACAATGGCTTCTACAGTAAGAGCAGTGCTGATTGTCTAAGGTGGAAAGCATCATCATCAGGTAAGTTTTGTGTTTCATCAGTTTATTCTAGGAATGATACATGTTCTGGTGTGGCAATTCCCGCTCTATTGTGGGATAATTTTTATCCTCTAAATGTTGGATTCTCTGGTTGGTTGGCTGGTTGGCATGGAAGGAGAGAATAAAAACCTTGGTTTTTTTAGCAAAATATTGGTGCCTTAGGTGTAAATGTTGATACCTTATGTGCAGGGGCGGCTCCAAGGCTTGGTCAAGGGTGTCACCCGAACCCCCTGGCTGAATTTATTTATTATATAAATATTAGATTTTAGGAAAAAAATTAGTAATTGAACCCACTAAAATACAATTTTGAACCCATAGTTTTAAGTCCTACTCTTTTGAACCCACCAATGAAAAATGTTTACTTTTTAACTTTTACCTATTTTTTGTTTAAAATATTTTATTTTTTAGGTGATATAATGATTAATGTGAATTTTCTGTAAGATATATGGTATTTAAGTTTTTGATTGACACCACTGACAAAAATTCCTAGAGTCGCCACTGCTTATGTGTGTTTTATAGATTGGATTTGGAAGAGTAATGTTAGGGATAAAAAAAAAAAAAAAAAATATGAAGATGATCATGAAAGATTATCTACCTTTGGATTACACAAACAATAAAATACTACACACTAATCAAAGGATGGAAAATCTTCATAATGCATTTCATGATATTTTTTTCATGATCCCTAATATTATTCGACTTGGAAATAGTGGACTATGTGTTAATGTTTTGTCCTTGTGTTTGGAAGGTGTGGTCTGATTTGATGAAATGGTGGGGACTACAATGGGTTATGCCGAAAATGGAGTACGGGGATTACTAAATCACTGCGTTGGTTCCGGATATAGGAAATTGGATAGAAATATTTGGAAGGTTATTCCATTGGCAGTTATGTGGTCCATTTGAAAACACAGAAATGATTGTGTTTTAGATGAAGTTCAACCTAATTTGGAGACTCTCAGTGATCTTATTATTTGGATTGCTTTGCGGATTCAATTATGTTGGTCTCACATACTCGATGCATGATCTTGTCTATAATTCGCATCAAGTAGGTACTTTGCTGCAGGTAGTAAGTGAGCTCATTTTGTTACTGTTTGGTGGGATCATCAGGGTACGCCCTTTTGTTCCTATTTCACTTTGTCATTATCAGTAGGGTTTGTTACAGTGGATGTTTTGAGTGCTCTTTGTTCGCTGGTAATTGAAGGATATTGGCCCCGTTTGGTAGAGCTGTGAAAAAGTAATTATAGATTATAACTTAACAGATTATGACTTATAGCTGTGGACATAACCTATTAAACTGTTTGGTGCAGCTATGAGATTATAGATTTAAGCAACTGAGTAGTGTTTGGTTAATAAGCTGTAAAATAACTTTTTATTGTATAATTGACCTTTTTGCCCTTATATGACATAAAAATGATTATTTTGTCATTTTTTTAGTTTTAATTTTAAAAAATTATTTCATTAATAAAAGTTAATATAATTAGTATTACAAAAATTATCATTTCATTAATAGTATCAATTAGTATAAAATTATTTCATTTTTTTCATTATAAATTAATTAGTGTCAATTAATGGCTTAATTAGCTCAATTAATACTAAAATTATTAATAGTATCAATTAGTATAAATTTTATTCATTTTTTTATTATAAATTAATTAGTGTCAATTAATGGCTTAATATGCATCAATTAATACTAAAATTATTAATAGTATCAATTAGTATAATTTTTTTTTCATTATAAATTAATTAGTGTCAATTAATGGCTTAATTAGCATCGATTAATACTAAAATTATTAATAGTAACAATTAGGATAATTTTTTTTTCATTTTTTCATTATAAATTAATTAGTGCCAATTAATGGCTTAATAAGCTTTAATTAATACTAAAATTATTAATAGTACCAATTAGTATAATTTTTTTTCATTATAAATTAATTAGTGTCAATTAATGGCTTAATTAGCATCAATTAATACTAAAATTATTAATAGTATCAATTAGTATAATTTTTTTTTTCATTTTTCCATTATAAATTAATTACTGTCAATTAATGGCTTAATTAGCATCAATTATTATTTTTTATTCATTAATTATTATTATTATTATTTTATTAAAAAAACACTGAAAACCTCCACACACACAAAAAAAAAAAAAAAAATGAAAATCCTAGCTCTGGCGGCACAGCAGTAACGAATCGGCGCTAGGGTTTGAGATTGATCCATAGAGAGAGAGAGAGAGCCGTTGAGAGAGTAGAGAGTAGAGAGAGAGAGAGAGCTAGGGCTTTGTCATGTTGACAGCCCCTTCTTCTCTTCCTCCTCCTTCTTATCTCACCGCCAGCGTTGATCATGAAGAGAACTAGAGAGCTAGGGTTTGTCACGCTATCGATTGCGAAGAGCGAGAGCGAGTGAGAGAGAGAGAGAGAGAGAGAGAGAGAGAGAGAGCTAGGGTTTTGTCATGCGATCGTCACCGTCAAGGTCTCTGGCTTAGATCGCTATGGAGAGATCGTGATGGTTCAAATCGCGATAGAGAGTGATCGGAGAACACCGGAGAGAGAGAGAGAGAGAGAGAGAGAAGAGACAGAGCTTTGGTTTGCCAGAAATTGCCCTAGTTTGCTAGAAATCGCCTCTCTCGTTTATGTGAGAGAGAAAGAATGAGTGTTATTGGTTTATATACATGGCACACTTGTAATAACTGGAAATTGTGAAGGGCATTTAAGTCATTTCACGCCCCCCATTTCAGCTTGCCACATAAGCTCAAATCAAGAAGCACCCCCAGAGCTGCTTACAAATTTAAGCTGAAATGGCTTAATCAAAGCTATAATCTATCCCTTTAAGTTTTACCAAACACACAAAAATAACTTAATTTAAGTTGAAAGTTGATTCAAGCTGCTTTTAAGTGCTATTAAGGAGGCCTATTATCTTACTTAGCTACTAGATGGGTTTGGATGTAGATTTGATTATCTCTGTTAAGGATTGTTTGGTATTGGTGTTGTGTGTATTTGCGCTACTATTGGTGGTTTTCGGTTGGTGTATTTTGGTTGGTTCCTCACTAACTTTTAGTGTTGTGCTAACATATGATTGGAGTTTTCTATTCGATACCAACCTAGTTGGGATAATTTAGTTTTACTATGATACTTTTTGTACTTACCGTTTTTAATTGACGTGTCATCTTATCATTTCATGTTTTGTACTTTGATTGTCAATTAATAAAATTCTTTTATTTGATGATCATTTTTTTTATAATTTTTTTTACACTAATCAAGAGTTTTAGCTTCAAAAATACAATTAGAAACAAATGAAATTTGAAAATTTCAAAAAAAATCAATTTTTTTGTACTAAGTTTGAAATTATCGCATTGCCCAGTTAATTAACTAGTATAAAAGAGCAGCTTTAGTTATAAAAAATATTAGAAACTCACAATTTAAATTTCCCAGTTTACTTATACTCATATGGCAAAGAGGTTAAGTGTTTGGAGCAATATCTGTGAAGTTACGAAGTGCTGAGGAGAAATTACATGAATTTGATTTGTTAACTAAAACTAGAAAGCTATCTAATGGGGAGAAATTGAGTAGAAGGGAAATTAGAGATGAGGTGTGGAAATTAAGTAAGATGCAAGAATGGATTTGGCTTCAAAAATCAAGGTTAAATTGGGCGCTCAAAGGGGATAAAAATACCAGATATTTCCATGTCATGGCAAGCTGCAGACAGAATAGAAATGCAATTGGCTCTCTGAGATTTCATGGAATTGTTTATGATGAGCCAGTCCACATGAAGTGTTTCAATTTTTCAAAGCTCATTTCATGGAAGTGTGGAGTTCAAGGCCAAAACTGGTGGGAAGTTTTAAATCTATTGGTAGCATAGCAGCAGTGGAATACATTGAGGCAGAATTTTCTGAGGCAGAAATTTGGGCAGCAGTGAGAAGTTGTGATGGTAATAAAGCTTCGGGGCCAGATGGATTTAATATGTTGTTTTTTCAGAAATGTTGGAAGGTTGTGAAGAAAGAGGTAATCCAGTTTATGCAAGACTTTCATCGGTATGGTAAATTGGTGGGTGGGATTAACAATTCTTTCAGTACTCTAGTGCCTAAGAAGGACAATCCTCTTAGTCTTGGGGATTACCGACTGTAACAAGCCCGCGGGGGACCTCGCTACAGTTCGGACTCGATTTGTGTCACGATTCTTAATCTGAACCAAAGAGTCCAAATCCGGCAAATCGTTTTGAGAAAACAGATTTTTTGAAAGAAGTGCCAAACATGGACTGCTTTGCCAGATACAGAGTCGCCACCTAAATATTTTATTTTTGGGAAATTTAGGAAACCCTGACTCGTTGCCTAAGGCCACGTGTCCGTCATCACCAAAGTTGCCTCGGCTCGGGAACTTGGGTACGATTGGGGAAGGTCACTTCGTGAGCACCCCCGCTCGCCCGATCAAAGATCGGCCTCTACTAACCATGATATCAAGTTTTGAAAACACTATGTGTTCTTATTCCGGTTATTAGCCTAGATTTACTATGTGATGCGCACAACATACAAGTATAGACCGGGTCGCCTGAATTGGAACGAAACATTTCATGTTTGTTTTTGAAAGATGGTTTGCTACTCGCAAGTAGGCTTAAAATGCAGATTTTGCCACCCTCGGGTGGGCTTAGAAAAGATGGTTTTGCCACTATCTAGTGGGCTTAAAACTCACAGTCGATGATTTGTCCCAATCCAAATAACCCAACCTTCACCCACAGGCATTCAAGCAGATATATCACATAAGCAAATAGCCTCATGGTAAGCATGCTATCATCGCAGTCACTCACACACATGCAAGGATGCTAAAGCATAAAACTTACCGAGTACTCCAAGCCAAAACAGAAGCTAATTATGATCCTAATTATACAGAAATGCCTAATGCAACACATGCAAAAATGCAACTATAGTAGGCTCGGCTATTCTAAACATGGCATATGGAATGCTACAACTAACATGTATTCAACTTGGAATTGAAATACAAATGCAGTTAGTATGATGCGCCGAGCCCGGTGCATGCAAAACAGATGAATGAATGCAAACATGCTATCATACTGTATGCTAATTGAAACACGCCCTAATCTAACCATCATAAGCTGGTAAATAAAATGGAGAGAAAGACGTGGGGTTAGAAGACATACATCACACGCACGCACACTTATTACAGTTGTGCCCTCGCGCAGAGGGTCCGAATAAATAATATACAGTCCCAAATGAATAAATAATATAGTCCCGAATAAATAATTACAAAACCCTAATTAATTAACAAATTTAACTAGGAAAGCAATGAATTGGCATGCAAGCCAGGGACTGCCTCAGCTCTACTCCGGATGATGAATGATGCATGCTTGAGTTGCCTTGTGCGGAAATCCACTGCGATGCCCTGGTTTGCCTCTGTTTGCAATTGTTCTTGGGATGCGTGCTAAACTCCGGAAGGCTGCTGATTCTTGATTTGCTGCAACAGAGAGCAAGAAAGGGGCATGGCAAAGTATTTTCACATATGTATGCATGACTACTCTTCAGGGAGTGTAGTCCTCGATCCTCGTGCCACCAGTTACGCATCTCGATGCATGATGGCCGAGGAGTCGAATTGCACGACTCAATATGAAATGAATGCACATGAAAACACAACAAGGCCTAGACTCCATCATGGGTAATCCGGAGTGTCGGTGACCGAGGAATTGACGCACGTTCCGTCACTTGGAATACGAAACGCCCCTCGTTTCCCGTGCTTGGGCTAACACCTATCCCAAACACAATACAATATGCATGACATGCATGAATGCAATTCTAACATGCAACTAGCATACACAATGCTATGAAATGAAATGGCATACACAATGCACGATGGACTTACACCAACATGAGTGGACCTCAGCCACACTCACATAAGTAGCCATAAGATGAAAAATGAGACACTCGAGATGCGTGCATGCATGCACGCAAATCGAGGACCGAACCTAGGGCATAAATGCCACTCTAACAAGGCATGGCAAGGCATGGGATATGGCATACAAACATGAAAATTTCAGCGCTAAAATATGATGCTAAACAGCCCCGAAACATGGCAATATGGCACCCGATGCGTGAGATGGACCCCGAAACACAAAATTAGACACATGGAATGACTAATAGCTATACAAAGAATGCATTATTTGAACATGAAGCATGAAGACAGAGTCAAGGCAGTCCCAAAACATGAACTTTTCTAGTTCAAAGCATGGCAAAAAGATGCTAGCAAGATGGCCTAAAATAGCATGTGATTTTGACTATCAAACATGGATTACATGGCACGTGTATGAAGCGGGTAAGAACTCATCAAACCACCAAAAAAAGTAAATAAAACATGCCAAAATATGCTCAAATAACTATGGAAATACAGCCAACACATGCACAAATGAGGGGTTCCTTTAGAGGGCATACAAAGGGATTCTTAGGCACATATAAGATAGACATGAAGCATGACCAAAACAACTATGAAAATCAAATATAATAGTCCCAAAACTCACCAAATTGACCCTAGAAAGCGACTTCAAAGCATGCAAGATAGGGTCTCTTTGGAAGGCCAAAATGACCATCAAACAAGAGAAGGAGAGAGAGGGTCACCCCCCTCTGATTTGGAGGCTCAAAACAGAGGCCAAGCCACTGAAAATCTACTGGATTTCAGTGGCTAGAAGGCCAACCAAAGTATGCAACAAGGGCTAGGATGTAAGGCTCAAAATGGGAGGCAACCAAGCATACAAGATAGCATATGACCTCAACCAAAAATGAAACCTTAATAAAACATGAAAATGATGTCAAAAGAAGCCTTTTTTCAGTTTACAACAAGTCTCAAAAATGAACACAAATAAGGCTAAACTATCATGCAAAAATGGCCCTAAAAGAGAGAATAGAGGCAAGGGATAGAAGCCGGCTCCAAATGGCAAAGAGCCCTTCAACAAAGCTGAAGAGGGGCTCAAAAAATGGCACTTTAAAGTTTACAACAAGCCACAAAAATAAACACAAGTAGGCCTAAAATATCATGCAAGAAAAGGGCCTAAAAGAGGGATAAAGGAGCAAGTGGCATCTGCTGGCCTCAAACAGAGGAGGGCCTTTCAACAAATTTGAAGAGGGGCTCAAAAAAATCCACTTTACAGTTTATAACCAAGTCTAAAACAGCTCACAAATAAGCCTAAAATACTATGCAAAAATAGGCCTAAAATAGGGTTTAAACACAAAGGGTAAGAAGGAAGCCTTAAACAGGGAAAGACCCTTAATCAAACATGAAAAAGAGCTCAAAATAAGACTATTTCCAGTTAGGGTCGGAGCCCAAAAATGCTAGCAAGTATGGCTTAGATATAGAGCAAAGGAAGGCAAGAAAAGAGGAGAAGAAGACTTACCCTTGTAGACCAATGAACTAGCAGCTTTTGAACCAAGGAGAGGAGCTCCTAGCCTTTGGAAAACAGCCTCAAAGTGTTGGAAAGGAGGATGGAGTGGTGGTGCTATGTGGTGGTGTAGAAATGGTCCAAGAACAAAAGGGTTTTGATGCTTGGAATAGAGAGGGAGAGGGATTGAATGGAAGAGGCTTAGAACCAATTTTGTAACCCTTAAAACTGAAGGGGAGGGGTTGGTTTTATAGGCAAAGGTGTGGAGAAAATGGGGGGAGATTCAAATTTAAATTTCCCCCCCAAAAGTTCCCCCCTCGGATACAGAATCTGGGGGGGAAAGGAGGGCATAGCTAGAAGGAACAGGGCATGGGGAGCATGGCCGGCCAGTTTTTGAGAGCTCAGGTGGCCGGCCGGCCACCTCCCTTGGCCGGCCAGCCAGGGTCAAAAGGGTCAAAGTGGTCGGCCACCCCCTACGATGACGCCCCAGAAGTTATCTTTCCAATGCCGCAAACCTTGCATTAAAATTCCTCCTATGGAAAAAGTTATGCCAGTTTTGGTGAAGCCGCGCCGATTCGATCCAACCAGACTTCAAACAACCATATCTCCCCCACCCGAACTTTTCCATAGGAGATTCTTGAGTGAAAAATGAAGCCCCGGAAGTAAGTTTTCCAATGGTGGTGGCCTCATACCTTAATTCCCCCTGTGCAAAGAGTTATACCCATTTCGGTGAAGCCGCGCAGTGTTTTCTCTCATTCCCAAATTCATGCTGAATTACTTTTGACCAAAAAAAGCTGGTCGGCTAGAAATATTTCTGGCCTCCCATGTAGCCACATTGAAGCCCTTGAAGTTAGCTTTCCAATGGCGCCAACCTTGCATCAAAATTCCTCCTGTGCAAAGAGTTATGCCCGTTTCGGTGAAGCCGCGCAGATTTGGTCCTACTCGGATTCATGCCGAACTTCTCCCAAACTAGTCTTCTTCTCTCTTCTCCTCTTTTCTTCAACTCTAAACCCCCGAACAAGGTGTTTTGAAAGATTTTTCAAAGATTTCATCTCTCTTTCATTCATTTCCACTTTGTCCTTGCTCGGTTTACCGAAAAGCGCAACATTTGACAAAATACGAGCCTCGGAACATCGTAAAAACTTTATTTCAAAAACGTTTTGAAAGAGAGGGTTTTAAGGTCTAAAAATCTTTTGATCAAGATTGTTTTGGTCCAAAAAGGGGTATGAAGTTGAGATTTGACTCTCTCATTGCCGAAGAAACTGAACCTTTTCCCTGCACACCTTTCTCCACCATGTAAACCATCAGTCGCGTCCAAGTCTTAAAGGCAGTCAAAAATAGGGTGACTACAGTTGCCCCTCTTTGACAGAACTCGGAAGTCAAGAAGTGACGGGAGTGAATGTCAAAGCCCAGAGACGACCCATTTTTGACAAGGCCGAAGACTTGGACAAACAAACAAAGTACAGACAAATAAATGGTTGCGTCCGCACGCTGCCTACGTATCCCTTTGCAAGGAATCAAACCAGCGTAGTTCAGGGGCAGGATAAAATGATATGCGGGAAGATTTTGATGATTGGACTTATACGCTACGCGAAGCCGGTTTGAAGATTGGACTTATACGCTACGCGAATCCAGTTTGAAGATTGGACTTATACGCTACGCGAATCCAGTTTGAAGATTGGACTTATACGCTACGCGAAGCCGGTTTGAAAATTGGACTTATACGCTACGCGAAGCCGGTTTGATAATTGGACTTATACGCTACGCGAAGCCGGTTTGAAAATTGGACTTATACGCTACGCGAAGCCTGTTTGAAAATTGGACTTATACGCTACGCGAAGCCGGTTTGAAAATTGGACTTATACGCTACGCGAAGCCGGATATCACTCATGACCATGCAAAGAGAGCTGTAATGAAGCAATTATGCAAAATAAATGCAAAATTTTAAGTGAATGCTAGGAAAGCAAGTAAACTCGAACCAAACTATACCTCATGCAGAAAGGATGTAAGAAAATTATGGAATCTTCACGAACATGTGCGATAGATACACAAAGGTGAACGAAGTGTGTGATTGATGCACGAAGCGAGCGTGTGTGATAGATACACAAAGCGAACGTGTGATAGATACACAAAGTGAAGTGAGTGTGATGGATACACTATATGAAGCAAAGTGTGATGGATACACTAGGTGAGTGTGTGATAGATACACAAAGCGAGCGTGTGATAGATACACAAAGTGAAGCGAGTGTGATGGATACACTAAAGGTGAACACAAAGTGTGATAGATGTACTTAGTGAACAAATATGATTGATACACTGAAGGTGAACACAAAGTGTGATAGATGCACTTGGTGAACAAGTATGATAGATATACTGAAGGTGAACACGAAGTGTGATAGATGCACTTAGTGAACAAGTATGATGGATATATTAAAGGTGAACACGAAATGTGATAGATGCACTAAGTGAACAGAGTGTGATTGATACACGAAAGGCGAACACAAAGTGTGATAGATACACTATGTGAACAGAGTATGATAGATATACTGAATGTGAACACGAAGTGTGATGGATGCACTAAGTGAACAAGTATGATTGATACACTAAAAGTGAACACGAAGTGTGATAGATGCACTAAGTGAACAGAGTGTGATTGATACACTAAAGGTGAACACAAAGTGTGATAGATGCACTATGTGAACAGAGTGTGATTGATACACTAAAAGCGAACACAAAGTGTGATAGATGCACTAAGTGAACAGAGTGTGATTGATACACTAAAAGTGAACACAAAGTGTGATAGATGCACTATGTGAACAGAGTATGATAGATATACTGAATGTGAACACGAAGTGTGATAGATGCACTTAGTGAACAAGTATGATGGATATACTAAACGGTGAACACGAAGTGTGATAGATGCATTTAGTGAACAAAGTGTGATTGATACACTAAAAGCGAACACAAAGTGTGATAGATGCACTATGTGAATAGAGTATGATAGATATACTAAATGTGAACACGAAGTGTGATAGATGCACTTAGTGAACAAGTATGATTGATATACCAAAGGTGAACACGAAGTGTGATAGATGCACTTAGTGAACAAAGTATGATTGATATACTAAAGGTGAACACAAAGTGTGATAGATGCACTTAGTGAACAAGTGTGATGGATACACTAAAGGTGAACACAAAGTGTGATAGATGCACTAAGTGAACAGAGTGTGATTGATACACTAAAAGTGAACACAAAGTGTGATAGATGCACTATGTGAACAGAGTATGATAGATATACTGAATGTGAACACGAAGTGTGATAGATGCACTTAGTGAACAAGTATGATTGATATACTAAATGGTGAACACGAAGTGTGATAGATGCACTTAGTGAACAAAGTGTGATTGATACACTAAAAGCGAACACAAAGTGTGATAGATGCACTATGCGAACAGAGTATGATAGATATACTGAATGTGAACACGAAGTGTGATAGATGCACTTAGTGAACAAGTATGATTGATATACTAAAGGTGAACACGAAGTGTGATAGATGCACTTAGTGAACAAAGTATGATTGATATACTAAAGGTGAACACGAAGTGTGATAGATGCACTTAGTGAACAAGTGTGATGGATACACTAAAAGTGATGATGTGAATATGTGCATGATAGATACACAAAACGAGGATATGTATGATAGCTACACAAAATGAGTGAAGTGTGATTGATACACTAAAGTGAAGAGAGTGTGATTGATACACAAAATGAGAATGTGTGTGATTGATACACTAAAGCGAGCGTGTGTGATTGATACACAAAGTAGGCATAGTGTGATAGATACAAAGCGAGTGTGTGTGATTGATACACAATATGAACAAAGTGTGTTTGATACACTAAATGAATGATCTTAAACGGAACTTCTTTGAATGAACCGTACATACAATATCGTGCATGACTGAGAAAGAAACTTGATAGGTACAATGCATTACAATGCATGATGCTTACGGAAAGCAATAAATGGACAAAGCGGCGCTTTAGAAAGCAGCTCATGAGGTGAGTGGCGGTGAACCGCTCTTCTCCGACGGGGATCTCCCCTTGTGCTCTTCGAACACTTTACCTTCAACTCACAGTACAAAGGCTCTGGAATGATGGCAAGGGTTCTACACGTAGAACACTTTGGATGCTACCTTTCTTCATGATCATTTTCACAACTTTCCCTATTCTCCAACGGGGTGACAGACTAGGTTGGTTCAGTATCCAGAATTGAGGTGCATACACGCTGTCGCAACCTATGGGGCTTCCATACAGATTTCAAGCCGGGGATACACCCCTGGGTATTTAAACCAGACTTTAGTCTCGGAAATCCCAAACCTTTGCGTTCTAGGCCACGGCCATTCGAACTCTAGTTTCCACCGTCGCAGTTGGTCTCTTAGGAACTCATTGTGAACACAGCCAAGATGACCCTGGCAAGGAACTGGTACTCAGAGAGAGCATTTCTGATTGCCATTCTGGCTTGAGGCAGACTTGATCTTGAGCATGAGGTAGAGGCACACTCATACTTCGGAGCATTGACAAGGCCTGACAAGGTGCATACGGAATGCGATCTCGGAGCTTACTGAAGTTGGAACAAACTCAGATGCCCGACATTTTCCTCTTTTGCTTTTGCTTTGCAGTCCGGAACCATTATAGCTTCAGATAGGTCCTGGTTCCACTATTCTCACATGACTTGGGTTGAACCCTGCGGTTTTATGAAAGAACAAATTCTGTTTTGCACAAATGTGGAGAACGGCACGGCACTCGGAGCACAAAACGATTTTATTTTTGAAATTGAGAGATGAGTTTTCGACCAGGTATTGAGCCTACGACTGAACACAGCAAAACGACTCAACACGGAAATAAAAGGCGCACAACCTAGACACATCGAGTAACACTCGAAACGACTTAAAACATGAATTGAGATAAAACAAAAAAGACACGACACTCAGATGTGAACAGGGAGCCTGTTTCACCGGGTAGTGTTTCCCACCCTTTCTCATTTGTGATTCTCACATCACTCTGGCACTCAATCTCTTGTTTTCTGAAAAAGCCTTTTTCTCACTTTTTCTCTCATCGCACATCTCTCTATTCTTCAATCTCTCATTTTTCGATCCCTTCCCTGGGTGGTTGATGGATAAACAGGAAGTTGCGGGCTCTTGCCCCTAGCATGCTACTAGATTCTCTTTCTTTCGTTCACAGCTAGTGAATTCCTCCCATAGAAGGGTTGCGCTACAACTGGGTGTGTAGCAAATCTGCAGCTAACATCGGTTGATGATGCTTTGCTGGGGAGTTTGGACGTGATAAGATCTGTCCAGATGATGGAGTGGAATATCTTGCCCCATTCCAGTTCGTGCTTCGCACTTGGCTTGATTCCTCATTGCTTGGAGGGTGAGAGAGCTTTCAGCCCTTTGTTGTGCCCTTTTCTGGCGAATACGGTGCCCTTTCCGGCAAGTAGAGTGCCTTTTCTAGCAAGTATTTTGACAAAGCGGAAAAGACGGAACACCTGACTCAACTGTGCCCCTAGTTCATTATTATGACCATTTTTTGTTTTGATTTTTCTATTAAAACAATTTTGACCAATATGAGAGTTAGATTAACACGCTTGTTCAATTTTTGATTTGAAATCATGCAAGTCAGGCCATGAGCACTGAAAATTTTCCTTTTTTGGGTCCAAGAAAATGGTCCAGTTTCGGAAAATAATTTTCGAGAAAATTAGTCAACCTCAGCAAAAATTCTCAAAAACTATTTTTACAAATGGCCACTTGCTCAACGAGCATGAAACCTACTCCTGAGATGCACAACCTTAGATCTGAAGGAAAATTGCCCCTTGCTTGAAGAGAGCTGCATGGCAACGGAAAGTTGCCCCTTGTTTGAATGGCACTGCAGCGCATTGTAGTCAGTCCTTGGAGCGATGATTACAACCGAACTCTCAGATACAGAGAAGGCAAAGATGATCAAAAACCATTACATGGACACAATTGAATTTGAAGTGTTTTACGGCTGGACTTCAGAATGAAGTTGCCTACGTATCCCAAAGATGGGAATCAAGCCATACGTAGTTCGGGGTTAAGGTACACTCGGGTATTAACCTCTCTTTTTTAGGCTCTAACTTTTGCCAAGGCGCCCGTCGCGGGTTTTCGACCTTGCAAGCTTTGTTCTTCTTTCTTTCTCTTTTTTTTTTTGCATTTTTTTTTCTTTTTCTTTTCTTTTTGCATTTTTTTTTTTTTTGTATATTTTTTGTCTCGCTCTAACTTTTGCCTGGGTCGCCCTTCTGAGTTTTCGACCCAGCGAGCCTCTCAAAGGGTAAAAGTGTAGCTTGGTCCATGCCAAATGGTTGTAGGGTTTTGAAGTCATCCGTATCCAGGAGAGTGGCTGTTGATTTGCAAGAGGACTCATCTTCGGCTCTTCGAGCACATCTGACATCTTTGCCCCTAGTTCGAAGGGTGCTTCCGTCCTAGCTTCGGAAGCTGTTTTTGGTGACATCTGGTCTTCTTGATCTCATTTTCTTGCCGCTAATTCATGGGCTGCTTCGAATCTGGCCACTCAGGCCTCACATTGTAGTTGACCGTTGAATATTCTGAATTCAAGTTCAAGGTTCGAAAGTGAGGAGTTAAGTCTCGGGGCTGAGAGCGATCCTAAGCTGCACAATCTCAAGAGTGATTCCACACAGGTCTTCGCAAGATCGCGCAAAACAGTTTTTGAAATCTTTTAAGAAAGCGACAAATCGCTCGCGCTGAAGACAATGTAGAACCAATCTGGATCAAGTCAGGATCCTTCTCAGTACTCACACTAACAAGCATGTTTTCATTCATTAAGGGCTTAGCACGCCTCTCTTCCTCTCAGTTGATCAAATTTTTTGCAAATCCCGAGGAATTCCTTCCTCTTCGTTTTCACCACACTGTTCAAAAAGTTTTGAAAAACTCAGGTCATTACAATGACTTCAAGGCACAGAAAAGACAGTGTCCTTAGTCAAATACTGTCATCTCCTTCAGAACTTCCGGCATAACTGGCACAAGGCAGAAGCAAACGCGAAAGCGTAAAAATCACTGCTGTTTCATTCAAAAACTGCTGGCACAACTGGCTCCCTGGCAGAAACAGACTCAAAATAAAACGAAAAGACAAACACAAAACAAAATGGTGACGCCCAAGGTAATACCCCTGGAATCACCCGACTCCTATACAACAGGACTGACTCGATATAACAAGACAGACTCGAAACAAAAAGACTGACTCAAAACGGACTCAAAACAACAAGACTAACCCAATACCCAAGTCAGAAAGCACAAAAACCAGCATTCACAAATGCTCAAAACAGTGCGTGCCATACGCCATATCTGGAGTAAATCGAGTGCCATCCGCAGGTGGTTCATCCCCCGATCACATAGTCACATTATCCCCCACAAGTTCACTGGTCGAGTGCTGATAGACTTTGCTGGACTGGCGCGGGGATGACCCTGTTGTCAAACAGATCTTGTACATCATGGCGCAGACGAAAGCAATTGTTAGTGTCATGACCGGTTTGTTGATGGTACGCACAGTACCTAGTATGGTCATGCTTTGAAGGGAGAGGATCAGGTAAAGGCCGTTGATCCAATGGTTTCAGATGTCCTTTCCGGATTAAGACCTCTAGAGCCTTTGACAAAGGTGTATAAAGTGGGGTGAAAACCCTCTTGACTCGGGGTGGATATTTGGCCGTCTGTGAGCTACTTCTGGATGCACCGGTGAATGGGGTAGCCTTTCTTGATGCGGTGGTGGTGACCATGCCCACTTCAGAAGATCTTGCAGCTGCATCACCACTGGTGGACGCATTCGAACTGCGGGAAAACGCCTGCCTAGGCTGCTCATTCTCCTGGTCAATAAGGCCCTGCTTCATGGCATCCTCGATCTGTACTCCCATCTCATGCAAATCTGAAAAGGTAGGGAAGGGGAGCACGATCATTTTCTACATTAGTTTGGGCTGGAGGTTGCACACAACCATCCGTATTTGATCCTTATCCGTTGGCCTAATGGTCATCATTGAGGCCTTGGCCCTCTAGCGGGCCACAAAGTCAGAGAAGCCCTCTTTCGGCTCTTGCCTGGTCGTCTCAAGATCACGGGTTGTGATCTCGATCTGGGTATTGTATGAATATTGTGCGACGAAGGCCTCGGTCATCTCCTCCCAGCTTCGTTTCACTGAATCCTCCAATTTGGCGTACCAGATGGCTGCGATACCCGACAAGGTCCTGCCAAAAAGGGAGAGCTTCTATAATCTTGTCAAGCCCATCGGGCACAGAACATCTGAAAACAAACTCAGGTGGACCATGGGATCTCCTGACCCGTCAAAACGGTCGATGTGAGGCATCTTGAACCTGTCCGGTAGTGTCACAGCTGCGTCGATGTACCCATCCTCAATGTCCGGGATGGATTTTACCCCCTAGGATTTCTTGAACAACTTCTCAAGCTTGCTCAATTTCAACGCTGTAGGGTCAACCTCGGACTCGAAGGGTGAGTCCAGTAGATTGGTAGGTGTTTTGGACAGCTGGGGTAAGATCGGGGGCGGAGCTGCCCCTGTAGGAATGTCTGTACCTTCCTGGGTATTCTGAACGTTCGCTGTCTCCTCGGGAATTGGAACTCTTGGTGGGGGAGGAGCTTGATGCGAAGCAGATGCTCCATTTTGCAACCTAGTAATGAGCTCAGCCTGCTGGGCCATGATTGCAGCCTGCTGCTTGGAAAATTCCGCTTGGCGGACAGCGTCTTGCTGCATGAGTTTCATACTCTCTTGAAGCTGGCGCATCATTGCCTCCATCCCTGATGTATTCTGCTGATCCATTTGACTGACCGGTATATCTACCTCTGTGATAAAAACTAAGGCCTCAGCCTGACTGTTCACTGGTGGGGTGGATAAGGGCCACTGAACTGGGAACTGCTGAACTGGTGATCCGTGCCTGCCTGTCCCTTTTACCCTGCCTCTGACAAAGGAACACTGATTGCCTTTGAACTGAATCTCTGACCTGACAAAGTCTATCAGCACAAGTTCGATGAACCTCGGGGGATATCGGAGCCTTCTGAAGCTATGGTTCCCAGACTACCTAGCAAAAGAGAAAACATGCAGCATCTCAGCCCAATTTCACGATAACCCATATGAGCAGAGCTGAATGACTGTGCCTCCTACAGAATTCTGCCCAAAATTCTGCCCGTAAACTGATACCCTTAGGTGAACTGAATCCCAAAGTACTGAACTGGTGCCCGCAGGCCTGATGCCCAAACTTGTAGAATGATACATGCATTCCTATAGAGACGCACTCTAAAAGCACATAGCAGACAAGTGAGAGCCAAAACACCCCTATGTTGGGGTAGGATTTCCCTGTCATATTTTGTCAGGAGCTAGGGTTTCACTACGCACGCAGCAGTTTCAAACAACCTATATCGGGTAAGCAACCTGTCCTAGTTTGGAATGGTCACTACGGATTTCGATATGCACTAGGTCGAATGGTCAAAAGGGTGCCCCGGTAAAACCGGGGTTTGTGTTCCCATACTGGCAGAGCCCACAACTGGTCAGCCTTATGGTCATGTCTTGACAAGACAAGCCTCCGGCAAACCGTTCAGGAATAGCAGATGGCAAACATGGTGTCCTAGGCGCACCAATGCAAAGAAACACACAAGTGTAGTCAAAACCAGATATCATGAGTTCGAGTCAAGTTCTCTAAATCCCCAACAGAGTCGCCAGAAACTGTAACAAGCCCGCGGGGGACCTCGCTACAGTTCGGACTCGATTTGTGTCACGGTTCTTAATCTGAACCAAAGAGTCCAAATCCGGCAAATCGTTTTGAGAAAACAGATTTTTTGAAAGAAGTGCCAAACATGGACTGCTTTGCCAGATACAGAGTCGCCACCTAAATATTTTATTTTTGGGAAATTTAGGAAACCCTGACTAGTTGCCTAAGGCCACGTGTCCGTCATCACCAAAGTTGCCTCGGCTCGGGAACTTGGGTACGATTGGGGAAGGTCACTTCGTGAGCACCCTCGCTCGCCCGATCAAAGATCGGCCTCTACTAACCATGATATCAAGTTTTGAAAACACTATGTGTTCTTATTCCGGTTATTAGCCTAGATTTACTATGTGATGCGCACAGCATACAAGTATAGACCGGGTCGCCTGAATTGGAACGAAACATTTCATGTTTGTTTTTGAAAGATGGTTTGCTACTCGCAAGTAGGCTTAAAATGCAGATTTTGCCACCCTCAGGTGGGCTTAGAAAAGATGGTTTTGCCACTATCTAGTGGGCTTAAAACTCACAGTCGATGATTTGTCCCAATCCAAATAACCCAACCTTCACCCATAGGCATTCAAGCAGATATATCACATAAGCAAATAGCCTCATGGTAAGCATGCTATCATGGCAGTCACTCACACACATGCAAGGATGCTAAAGCATAAAACTTACCGAGTACGCCAAGCCAAAACAGAAGCTAATTAGAAATCCATGCATGATCCTAATTATACAGAAATGCCTAATGCAACACATGCAAAAATGCAACTATAGTAGGCTCGGCTATTCTAAACATGGCATATGGAATGCTACAGCTAACATGTATTCAACTTGGAATTGAAATACAAATGCAATTAGTATGATGCGCCGAGCCCGGTGCATGCAAAACAGATGAATGAATGCAAACATGCTATCATACTGTATGCTAATTGAAACACGCCCTAATCTAACCATCATAAGCTGGTAAATAAAAGGGATAGAAAGACGTGGGGTTGGAAGACATACATCACACGCACGCACACTTATTACAGTTGTGCCCTCGCGCAGAGGGTCCGAATAAATAATATACAGTCCCAAATGAATAAATAATACAGTCTTGAATAAATAATTACAAAACCCTAATTAATTAACAAATTTAACTAGGAAAGCAATGAATTGGCATGCAAGCCAGGGACTGCCTCAGCTCTGCTCCGGATGATGAATGATGCATGCTTGAGTTGCCTTGTGCGGAAATCCACTGCGATGCCCTGGTTTGCCTCTGTTTGCAATTGTTCTTGGGATGCGTGCTAAACTCCGGAAGGCTGTTGATTCTTGATTTGCTGCAACAGAGAGCAAGAAAGGGGCATGGCAAAGTATTTTCACATATGTATGCATGACTACTCTTCAGGGAGTGTAGTCCTCGATCCTCATGCCACCAATCACGCATCTCGATGCATGATGGCCGAGGAGTCGAATTGCACGACTCAATATGAAATGAATGCACATGAAAACACAACAAGGCCTAGACTCCATCATGGATAATCCGGAGTGTCGGTGACCGAGGAATTGACGCACGTTCCGTCACTTGGAATACGAAACGCCCCTCGTTTCCCGTGCTTGGGCTAACACCTATCCCAAACACAATACAATATGCATGACATGCATGAATGCAATTCTAACATGCAACCTAGCATACACAATGCTATGAAATGAAATGGCATACACAATGCACGATGGACTTACACAAACATGAGTGGACCTCAGCCACACTCACATAAGTAGCCATAAGATGAAAAATGAGACACTCGAGATGCGTGCACGCATGCACGCAAATCGAGGACCGAACCTAGGGCATAAATGCCACTCTAACAAGGCATGGGATATGGCATACAAACATGCAAATTTCAGCGCTAAAATATGATGCTAAACAGCCCCGAAACATGGCAATATGGCACCCGATGCGTGAGATGGACCCCGAAACACAAAATTAGACACATGGAATGACTTATAGCTATACAAAGCATGCATTATTTGAACATGAAGCATGAAGACAGAGTCAAGGCAGTCCCAAAACATGAACTTTTCTAGTTCAAAGCATGGCCAAAAGATGCTAGCAAGATGGCCTAAAATAGCATGTGATTTAGACTATCAAACATGGATTACATGGCACGTGTATGAAGTGGGTAAGAACTCATCAAACCACCAAAAAAAAGTAAATAAAACATGCCAAAATATGCCCAAATAACCATGGAAATGCAGCCAACACATGCACAAATGAGGGGTTCCTTTAGAGGGCATATAAAGGGATTCTTAGGCACATATAAGATAGACATGAAGCTTGACCAAAACAACTATGAAAATCAAATATGATAGTCCCAAAACTCACCAAATTGACCCTAGAAAGCGACTTCAAAGCATGCAAGATAGGGTCTCTTTGGAAGGCCAAAATGACCATCAAACAAGAGAATGAGAGAGAGGGTCACCCCCCTCTGATTTGGAGGCTCAAAATAGTGGCTGAGCCACTGAAAATCCACTGGATTTCAGTGGCTAGAAGGCCAACCAAAGTATGTGTAGGCACCCCATTTTTGACCGACCTTAAGACTCAGACGTCACCGATTGAGCGCTTGGTGATGTTGCATGTTGTGCTCGTTCTGAGGTTGCGGAGTCCTAGCTGCGAGCCTTGCCTCCGGACTTCCGGACTCTTTTGTGATTTGCCTCGGTTTGCGAACCAGGCTCCGTTTTCTCTGTTTTCTCTTCCCAAAGGGAGAGAGAGGTCTCGTAGATCATCTCTCAGTGGCCGTAGGCTACGTTTCGTGGTCGTAGGCCATTTTTCTCATTTGGAGCCCGGTTTTCGGTTTTTCAAAGCCGACGGCCGTGTGCCTCGGTTCGGGACCGCTTAACCACCTCCGTTTGCTCCGGTTTTTGGCACATACCTTATTTCCTCCCTTTTGAGGGACATTATGGTCCGAGAGACTGACTTCGTGGTCGAACACCACTCCCGGTGCCTAACAGTCAGTTTTCGGGGACCCGAGCTGCGCGTTTTGGCCCCCGAGCCTTGCTTTCAAGCATTGTTGGGCTCCGACCCAAATTGTAAATAGTCATATTTTGAGCTCCTTTTCAGTTAGGCCTATTTTTGCATGGTATTTTAGGCTTACTTGTGAGCTGTTTTGGACTTTGTCATAAACTACAAAATGTCTTGTTTTGAGCCCCTCTTCAACTTTGTTGAAGGGATCTCTTCGGTTTGAGGCCAGCAGCTACCACTTGCCTCTTTATCTCACTTTTTGGCCTTTTTGGGGGGAATTTTGAATTTCAATTTCCCCCCCTTTTTCCCCACTCTTTTGCCTATATAAACACCCCCCCATCTCTGGTTTTAGGGGTTAGAAAATTTTGGTTTGAAACTCTCACATTAAATCTCTCTCCCTCTCTACTCTAAGCCTTAAAAACCCCCTTGGTTCTTCACCAACCCATAGCCCCACCCTTCCATCCTCCATTCCAGCAGCTTGAGGTTGTTCTTCAAAGCCTAGGAGTGCTGCATTTTGGTCCAAAAGGCTGTCAAAGATTAGTCTTCAAGGATAAGTCCTCTTCTCCCCTTTTTGACCCTTTTCTTGGTTCATATTCTAGCTCCTTGTGCTTACTTTTTTAAGCTCCGACCCTAACTAAAAATAGCATTTTTTTGAGCTCTATTTCATGTTTTTTTAAGGGCCTCTCACTTTTTGAGGCTTCCTTGTGGCACTTGCTTCTTTACCTTTCTTTTATGCCATTTCCTTGCATAGTATTTTAGGCCTATGTATAAACTGTTTTGAGGCATGTTGTAAACTGTAAAGTGGATTATTTTGAGCCCTTCTTCAACATTGTTGAAGGGATCCTCACTGTTTGAGGCTTTCATTTGCCACTTGCCTTTGTATCCCTCTTTTGGCCTTATTTTTGCATGATTTGTTAGCCCCTTGTGCTTCTATTTATGGGCTCTGGTCCAAACTATAAATAGCCTTATTTTGACCCCCTCTTCATGTTTCATTAAGGGTCTTTTTCTGTTTGAGTCATCCTTTGTATACTTTGTGTTGAAGCCCTCTTTTTGGCCTTATCTTGCATAGTATTTTAGGCTTGCTTGTGCACTGTTTTAGGTTTGGTCACTAACTGTAAAATGCCATGTTTTGAGCCCCTCTTCAACTTCGTTGAAGGGCTCTTAGCCATTTGGGGCAAGAAGCTGCTACTTGCTTCATTATCTCAATTTTAGGGCCATTTTTGTATGCTAGCTTAGCCCCATTTGTGTTCACTGTTTGGCCTTGCTTAAAACTGTAAATATGCATTTTTTGGGACTTACTTGCTTCTGTCTTCATGCTTCATGATCAAATAATGCATGCTTTGTATAGCTATAAGTCATTCCATGTACCTAATTTCATGTTTCGGGATTTATTTCATGCATCGGGTGCCATTTTGCCATGCTTCGGGGCTGTTTTGCATCACTTTTTGCTACTGAAATTTGCATGCTAGTATGTCATATTCCATGCCTTGCCATGCTTTGTTAGAGTGGCATTTGGTGCCTTAGGGTCGGTCCTCGGTTTGCGTGCACGTGTGCACGCATCTCGAGTGTCTCATTTTCATCTAATGGCCTCTTGTGTGAGTGTGGCTGAGGTCCACTCATGTTGGTGTAAGTCCATTATGCATTGTGTATGCCATTTCATTCCATAGCATTGTGTGTGCTAGGCTGTATGTTAGCGCATTGCGTATGCCATGTTACCTCGTGCATCGTGTATGCCATTTCATAGCATGTTGCGTGTTAGGTTGTATCTTAGCTGCATTTCATGCATGTCATGCATACTGCATTGTGTTCGGGATAGGAGTTAGCCCGAGCACGGGAAACGAGGTACGTTTCGTACTCCGAGTGACGGAACGTGTCTCAATTTCCCAGTCACCGACACTCCGGATCATCCATGATGGAGTTAGGTCTTGTTGTGTTCATATGTGCATTCATTTCATATTGAGTTGTGCAATTCGACTCCTCGGCCATCACGCATCGAGATGCGTGATTGGTGGCACGAGGATCGAGGTATGCATACATATGTGAAAATACATTGCCATGCCCCTTTCTTGCTCTCTGTTGCAGCAAATCAAGAATCAGCAGAGGCTGATTGGGGCATCGCAGTGGATTTCTGCACAAGGCAACCCGGACATGCATCATTCATCATCTGGAGAAGAGTCAAGACAGTCCCTGGCTTGCATGCTAGTTTATTATTTTTCTTAGTTAATTTGTAAATTAATTAGGGATTTGTACATATTTGGACTGTATTATTTGGACTGTACTATTTATTCGGGCCCTCTGCGCGAGGGCGATGTTGTAATAAGCATGCGTGAGTGTGATGTATGTCTTCCAACCCCACGTCTTTCTTCCCTTTTATTTACCAGCTTATAATGGTTAGATTAGGGCATGTTTCAATTAGCATACAGTATGATAGCATGTTTGCATTCATTCATCTGTCTTGCATGCACCGGGCTCGGCGCATCATACTAACTGCATTTGTCTTTCAATTCTAAGTTGAATACATGTTAGCTGTAGCATTCCATACGCCATGTTTAGAATAGCCGAGCCTGCTATAGTTGCATTTTTGCATGTGTTGCATTAGGCATTTCTGTATATTTAGGATCATGCATGGATTTCTAATCGGTTTCTGTTTTGGCTTGGAGTACTCGGTAAGTTTTATGCTTTAGCATCCTTGCATGCGTGTGAGTGACTGCCATGAATAGCATGTTTACCATGAGGCTATTTGCTTATGTGATATAACTGTTTGAATGCCTGTGGGTGAAGGTTGGGTTAGTTGGATTGGAACAAATCATTGACTGTGTGTTTTAAGCCCACTAGATAGTGGCAAAACCATGTTTTCTAAGCCCACCTGAGGGTGGCAAAATCTGCATTTTAAGCCTACTTGAAGGTAGCAAACCATCTTTCAAAAACAAACATGAAATGTTTTGTTCCAATTCAGGCGACCCGGTCTATACTTGTATGCTGTGCGCATCACATAGTAAATCTAGGCTAATAACCGGAATAAGAGCACACAATGTTTTCAAAACTAAATATCATGGTTAGTACAGGCCGATCTTTGATCGGGCGAGCGGGGGTGCTCACGAAGTGACCTTCCCCAATCGTACCCAAGTTCCCGAGCCGAGGCAACTTTGGTGATGACGGACACGTGGCCTTAGGCAAACAAGTCAGGGTTTCCTAAATTTCCCGAAAATAAAATATTTAGGTGGCGACTCTGTATCTGGCAAAGCAGTCCATGTTTGGCACTTCTTTTCTAAAAATTTGTTTTCTCAAAACGATTTGCCGGATTTGGACTCTTTGGTTCAGATTAAGAACCATGACACAAATCGAGTCCGAGCTGTAGCGAGGCCCCCCGCGGGCTTGTTACAGTTTCTGGCGACTCTGCTGGGGATTTAGAGAACTTGACTCGAACTCATGATATCTGGTTTTGACTGCACTTGTGTGTTTCTTTGCATTGCATTTGCATTGGTGCGCCTAGGACACCGTGTTTGCCATCTGCTATTCCTGAACGGTTTGCCGGAGGCTTGTCTTGTCAAGGCATGACCATAAGGCTGACCGGTTGTGGGCTCTGCCAGTATGGGAACACAAACCCCGGTTTTACCGGGGCACCCTTTTGACCATTCGACCTAGTGCATATTCGGATCCGTAGTGACCATTCCAAACTAGGACAGGTTGCTTACCCGATATAGGTTGTTTGAAACCGCTGCGTGCGTAGTGAAACCCTAGCTCCTGACAAAATAGGACAGGGAAACCCTACCCCAACATAGGGGTGTTTTGGCTCTCACTTGCTTGTTATGTGCTTTTAGAGTGCGTCTCTATAGGAATGCATGTATCAGTTTACAGGTTTGGGCATCAGGTCTGCGGGCACCAGTTCAGTACTTTGGGATTCAGTTCACTTGAGGGTATCAGTTTACCGGCAGAATTTTGGGCAGAATTCAGTAGAGAGCACACTCATTCAACTATGCTCATATCTGTTCGGGTGAAATCAGGCTGAGATGCTGTCTATTTTCTCTTTTGCTAGGGGTAGTCTTGGAACCATAGCTTCAGAAGGCTCCAACATCCCTCGGGTACACCGAACTTGTGTTGATAGACTTTGTCAGGTCAGAGATTCAGTTCAAGGGCAAATCAGTGTTCCTTCGTCAGAAACAGGGTAAAAAGGGCCAGTCAGGCACAGATCACCAGTTCAGCAGTTACCAGATCAGTGGTCTTTAATAGTCGAACTGAGGTCTCAATTGTTGCCATAGAGATAGATCTACCGGTCAGTCAGATAGATCAGCAGAATACATCAGGGATGGAGGCAATCATGCGTCAAATGCAGGAAACTATGAAACTCATGCAGCAAGACGCTGTCCGCCAAGCGGAATTTTCCAAACAGCAGACTGCAATCATGGCTCAGCAGGCTGAGCTCATCACCAGGCTGCAATAGCAAAGCGGCGCGTCTGCTTCACAACAAGTTCCTCCCCCAGTAGGAGCTCCAGCACCTGGGGAGATGCCAAATGTCCAGGAAGGTACGGACATTCCAGTAGGGCCTGCTCCACCCCCAATTTTACCCCAGCTATCCAAAGCACCTACCAATCTGCCAGACTCTCCCTTTGAGTTCGAGGTCGACCCTACAACGTTGAAATTGAGCAAACTTGAGAAGATGTTTAAGAAGTCTCAGGGAGTCAACTCCATCTCAGACATTAGAGATGGATATACTGATTCGGTGGTGACATTGCCGGACAGGTTCAAGATGCCTCACATCGACCGTTTTGACGGGTCAGGAGATCCCATGGTCCACCTGAGTTTGTTTTCAGATGTTCTGCGCCCGATGGGCTTGACAAGATTATAGAAGCTCTCCCTTTTTGGCAGGACCCTGTCGGGTATTGCAGCCATCTGGTATGCCAAATTGGAGGATTCAGTAAAACGAAGCTGGGAGGAGATGGCCGAGGCCTTCGTCGCACAATATTCATACAATACCCAGATTGAGATCACAACCTGTGATCTCGAGACGACCAGGCAAGAGCCGAAAGAGGGCTTCTCTGACTTTGTAACCCGCTAGAGGGCCAAGGCCTCAATGATGACCACTACGCCCACTGACAAAGATCAGATTCGGATGGTTGTGCGCAATCTCCAGCCCAAGCTTATGCAGAAGATGATTGTTCTTCCCTTCCCTACCTTTTCAGATCTGCATGAGATGGGGGTTCAAATCGAGGATGCCGTCAGATAAGGGATCTTTGCAGAAGATAATGAGCCTTTGAAGAGGAATGTTGCTCGCAGTTCCAATGCTACTACTGATGGTAGCACAACTGCGAAATGCTCAGAAGTAGATACTATCACCACTTCCCTCAATGGCCAAAAACCAACCACCTCAACTCGGCCCCAAGCCCGAAAATTCCATCCTCTTTACATGAGTCTCTCTCAAGCTTTGAAAAAGCTGCGAGAAGAAGGGCATCTAGAACTTCTAGAACCCCAACCCCTTCCAAACCCTCTTCCACCAAGATATGACCCAGCTAAATACTGTGCCTACCATCAACAACACGGTCATGATACGAACCGTTGCATCCGCCTCCGTCATAAGATTCAGGATCTTATTGACGAAGAGACCCTAGCTCCACCAAAAGGACCTCAGGTTAGTACTGACCTGTCACCTCTACATCTCAACCTCATCCATATACTGCCATCCACCTACGACCCCAGCATATACATCACCCCAGCCCATCTACCCAAGCCTGAGGTGTTCATTCCAGAAAGCATGGACTTATGCATGATGGATGCATTTGGACCCCAATCATCTCAAACCCGTGAGCCCACTACTTCTGAGCTAAAGAGAATGATCGAAGATCTTCAAAGAACTGTGACAGATCTAGCCTCTGGGACATTGGCTCCATCATCGACCACAGCACATGCTAGGAGTTTCACGACAAAAAGCTCCCCAATCTTGGAACGGGCTGTATTTGAGGAATGCCAATCCCTTGGCAAAGTGGAGGCGAGTGGAAAGAACAAGATAAGGGCGGACATGGATCCCCATGAACATCTTCTGTTGGCTGTTGAGGCTTTGAAAGCCGAGGGACTGAACAAAGAGCGAGTGCTCACAGTTGTTGCAAAAACTGTGGACGACATTTTCGCCACTCAAGTTGGGGGCAGTTTGAATCAAGGGGCAAGCCGGGAGAAGGGTCGTTGTATCAGAAATGTTCCTTTCAACTATAATCCTGCACTCGGAAGAGATCAACAAACCAGGCCAGCACCTGCCAATCCCTTTACTAGTGCGTCCAGCAAAAATCCACAAACCTTGAAGTACCAACCCCGAGGTCAGAGGGTCTTCCATGCCCTCCACATGCCTTTGTCCAAAGCTTTCCAAATCCTTGCTGGACAAGGCCATCTCAAACCCCTTGAGCCTCGGCCTCTCCCAAATCCTCTTCCGGCTACGCATGATGCCGCCCAGTACTATGCCTTCCATCAGCAAACTGGCCATAGTACCGACAACTGCTTCCGTCTTCGCCATGAAGTACATGATCTATTTGACAACGGGGTCATTGCCGCACCAAGCTCTGCAAAGTCTATCGACACTTGATCAGTGAACTTGTGGGGGATAATGTGATGTGATCGGGGGATGAACCACCTGCGGGCGACACTCAATTAACTCCAGATATGGTGGATGGCATGCACTATTTTGAGCACATTCGCGAATGTTGTTAATTTGTACATTCTGACTTGGGTATTGAGTCAGTCTTGTTGTTTTGTTTTGAGTCTGTCCTTTTGTTTTGAGTCAGTCTTTTCATACTGAGTCAGTAGGGTCTATCTTGTTGTATCAAGTCAGTCCTGTTGTACAAAGGTCGGGTGATTCCGGGGGTGTTACCTCGGGCGTCACCATTTTGTTTCGTGTTTGTCTTTTCGTTTTGTTTTGAGTCTGTTCCTGCCAGGGAGCCAGTCGTGCCAATAGATTTGAATGAACAGCAGTGATTTTCACACTCTCGTGTTTGCTTCTGCCTTGTGCCAGTTGTGCCAGAAGTTTTGAATGAAATGGCAGTGCATTCCACCTGCTCTCTTGTGCCTTGAAACTATTGCATTGACCTAAGTTTTTCAAAGCTTTTTGAACACTGCGGTGAAAACGACGAGGAAGGAATTCCTCGGGATTTGCAAAAATTTGATCAATTAAGAGAAAAAGAGGCATGCTACGCCCTTAATGAATGAAATCATGCTTGTTAGTGTGAGTACTGGGAAGGATCCTGGCTTGATCCAGATTGGTTCTACACTGTCTTCAGCGCGAGCAACTGGTCGCTTCCTTAAAAGATTTCAAAAAAAATGTTTTGCGCGGTCCTGCGAAGACTTGTGTAGAATTGCTCTTGAGATTGTGCAGCCTAGGATCGCTCTCAGCCTCGAGACTCGACCCCTTGCTTTCAAACCTTCAACTCGGATTCAGAATGTTCAATGGTCAACCACAATGTGAGGTTTGTGTGGCCAGATTCGAAGCAGCCCTCGAACTAGGGGTAGGAAAGTCAGATCAAGAAGGTCAAATGTCATCAAAAGAAGCTTGCAAAGCCAAATCAGAAATACCCCTCGAACTGGGGGCACAAAAATGTCAGATGCGCTCGAAAAGTAAAAAATGAGTCACCGAGTTCCTATCCACAACACTAGGGGCAAATTCAGCCCCCATGGGATGGACTCCTGGATTCAGATGACTTCAGGATCTCAAAACCATTTGGCATAGACAAAGCTACACTTTTACCCTTGAGAGGCTCGCTGGGCCGAAAACCTGAAAGGGCGGCCCAGGCAAAAGTTAGAGCAAGAAAAGAAAAAAAAAAGAAGAAGAAGAAAAGAAGAACAAAAAAAAAAAAAACAGAAAAGAACAAAAGAACAAAAAAGAAAAATGTAAAGAAAAGAACAAAAAAAAAAAGAAAATCAATAAAAGAAATGAAAAGAATTGAAAAGAAGAAAAACAAAGCTCGCAAGGTTGAAAACCTGCAACAGGCGCCTTGGCAAAAGTTAGAGCATAAAAAGGAGAGGTTAAATACCCGAGTGTACATTAACCCCGAACTACGTAAGGCTTGATTCCCATCTTTGGGATACGTAGGCAACTTCATTCTGAAGTCCAGCCGTAAAACAATTCAAATTTGATTGTGTCCATGCGATGGTTCTGGTCATCTTTGTCTTCTCTGTATCTGAGGATTTGGTTGTGTTCATCACTCTGAGGACTGACTACAATGCGCTGCGGTGCCATTCAAACAAGGGGCAACTTTCCGTTGCCATTCAATGCGCCGCGGCGTCGTTCAAATAAGGGGAAACTTTCCGTTGCCATGCAGCTCTCTTCAAGCAAGGGGCAATTTTTCTTCGGATTTGAGGTTGTGCATCTCGAGAGTGGGTTCTATGCTCGTTGAGCAGTGGCCGATTGCAAAAACAGTTTTTGAGAATTTTTACTGAGGTTAACTAATCTTCTCTCGAAAACTATTCCATTTTTTTTCAAAACCGGACCTTTTTCTTGGACCCAGAAAAGGAAAATTTTCAGTGCTCATAACCTAACTTGCATGATTTTGAATCAGAAAATCGAATAAGCATATTAATCTAACTCTCATTTTGGTCAAAATTGTCTTAGTAGAAAGCCAAAAACAAAAAATGGTCGAAACGATGAACTAGGGGCACAGTTGAGTCAGCTGTTCTGTCTTTTCCCCATTGCCACAATACTTGCCAAGAAGGGCACTCTACCTGCCAGAAAAAGGCACAACTGAAGCTAACAGGAAAAAGGCTGAAAGCTCTCTCACCCTCCGAGCAGCGAGGTATCAAGCCAAGTGCGAAGCACGAACTGGAATGGATCAAGATATTGCACTCCCTCATCTGGACAGATTTGATCACGTCCAAACTCCCTAGCAGAGCATCGTCAACCGATGTCAGCTGCAGATTTGCTACACACCCAGTTGTAGCACAGCCCCTCTGTGGGAGACACTCACTAGCTGCGTGCAGAAGAAGAAGAATCTAGTGGAATGCTAGGGGCAAGAGCCTGCAACTTCCTGTTTATCCATCAACCACCCTGGGGAGGGATGAAAAATGAGAGATTAAAGAATAGAGAGATGTGCGCTGAGAGGAAAAGCGAGGAAAGGTTTTTGAGAGAAAAATAGAGCCTGAGGCCGAGTGATGTGAGAATCACAAATAGAAAGGGTGGGAAATAATACCCAGAGAAACAGGCTCCCTGTGCATGTCTGCGTGTCGTGTCTTTTTGTTTTATCTCGATTCTTGTTTTGAGTCGTTTCGAGTGTTACTCGATGTGTTTAGGTTGTTTACCTTTTGTTTTCCGTTGTTGAGTCGTAGTGCGCTGTGTTCAGTCGTAGGCTCAATACCCCGATCAAGAACTCATCTCTCAATTTCAAAAATAAAATCATTTTGCGCTCAGAGTGCCGTGCCATTCCCTACATTTGCGTAGAACAAGATTCGTTCTTTTGTAAAACCGCAAGGTTCAACCCAGGCCACGTGAGAATAGTAAAGCAAGGACCTATCTGAAGCTATATAGGTTCCAGACTGCAAAGCAAAAGAAAAGAGCGAAAATCGAAGCATCTGTGTGTGCTTCAACTTCAAAAAACTCCGTGATTGTATTCCGGATGTACCTTTTCAAGCCTTGTCAGTGCTCCGAAGTATGAGTGTGCCTCTACTTCAAGCGCAAGATCAAGCCTGCTTCAAAGTTATGCACCCATCCACCCGCATTGTTATGCACCTTTCCACTCGTATTGTCATGCACACCTTACTTGCATTTATTTGCATCGTGTGTTATCTTCTACCATTTATCCTTTTACGTTGAGCAACGTTTGGGATCGTTGTCCTCCGGGACTTTCTTAGGTTGCGTTGTGCGCGCACTTGAGCGGTTGTTTTTGGACCTCTTCTCACGATTTCAGCGTGGTTAGAGTGTTCTTTTCCTCACACGATTTTAGCGTGTTTGGAATTTATCCCAGTTTGCGTTGAAGAAGCGCTGGGCGGGTTGTTTTAGGACCTCTCCTCATGATTTCAACGTGGTTTGAGTGTCCCGTTCCGCACACGATTTCAGCGTGTTTGGATCTTATCTCAGGTTGCGTTGTGCACGCACTTGAGCGGCTGTTTTGGGACCTCTTCTCACGATTTCAGCGTGGTTAGAGTGTTCTTTTCCTCACACGATTTCAGCGTGTTTGGAATTTATCTCAGGTTGCGTTGTCTGCGCACTTGAGCAGTTGTTTTTGGACCTCTTCTCACGATTTCAGCGTGGTTTCAGTGTTCTTTTCCTCACACGATTTTAGCGTGTTTGGAATTTATCCCAGGTTGCGTTGTAGACGCGCTGGGCGGATTGTTTTGACATCTTTTCACGTTTTCAGCGTGGTTTGAGTGTCCCATTCCTCACACGATTTCAGCGTGTTTGGATCTTATCTCAGGTTGCGTTGTGCGCGCACTTGAGCGGTTGTTTTGACCTCTTCTCACGATTTCGGCGTGATTTGAGTGTCCCGTTCCTCACACGATTTCAGCGTGTTTGGATCTTATCTCAGGTTGCGTTGTGCACGCACTTGAGCGGTTGTTTTGACCTCTTTTCACGATTTCAGCGTGGTTTGAGTGTCCCGTTCCTCACACGATTTCAGCGTTTTTGGATATTATCTCAGGTTGCGTTGTGCGCGCACTTGAGCGGTTGTTTTGACATCTTCTCACGATTTCGGCGTGATTTGAGTGTCCCGTTCCTCACACGATTTCAGCGTGTTTGGATCTTATCTCAGGTTGCGTTGTGCACGCACTTGAGCGGTTGTTTTCAGACCCCTTTTCACGATTTTAGCGTGATTTGAGTGTTCTTTTCCTCACACGATTTCAGCGTGTTTGGAATTTATCCCAGGTTGCGTTGTAGACGCGCTGGGCGGATTGTTTTGACATCTTCTCACAATTTCAGCGTGGTTTGAGTGTCCTGTTCCTCACATGATTTCAGCGTGTTTGGATCTTATCTCAGGTTGCGTTGTGCGCGCACTTGAGCGGTTGTTTTCAGACCTCTTCTCACGATTTCAGCGTCGTTAGAGTGTTCTTTTCCTCACACGATTTCAGCGTGTTTGGAATTTATCTCAGGTTGCGTTGTAGACGCGCTGGGCGGGCTTGTTTTGACCTCTTCTCACGATTTCAGCGTGGTTAGAGTGTTCTTTTTCTAACACGATTTTAGCGTGTTTGGAATTTATCCCAGGTTGCATTGTAGACGCGCTGGGCGGGTTGTTTTTGTTTACCTCTTCTCACGATTTCAGCGTGATTGGAGCCTCCCCTTCCGCACACGATTTCAGCGTGTTTGGAATTTATCTTAGGTTGCGTGGAATGCGCTTCTGATTGATTTTCTTTGTTCTTCCTCCACTCACGAGTCCAGCGTGGTTGGCGTATGTCACCATTTTGTATCTATTGTACTCTCTGTTGCATCGCATCTATTATCTATTGCATCACATCTATTACATCCATTGCATCATATCTGTTTTATTGTCCGGTCTAGGAGAACTTAAATCCTCTAAAGGTGCAATTCCTTTGGTGTTTGTCATGCTCGAACGACTTCCGGTGGTCTGGTATAGCCACCTGCCTGTGTTAGCGGTGAGTTCCTAGGAGACCAACTGAGACGGTGGAAACTAGAGTTCGAATGGCTCATGCCTAGAACGCAAAGGTTCGGGATTTCCGAGACTAAAGTTTGGTCTAAATACCCAGGGGTATATCCTCGGCTTGAAATCTGTATGGCAGCCCCATAGATTGAGATAGCATATGTGTGCGCCTAAATTCTGGATACTGAATCAACCTAGTCTGTCACCCTGTTGGAGAATAGGGAAAGCTGCAACCATAGTCAGGAAGAAAAGTAGCACCTGTGGTTCGACCAAGAAGAAGCGAGAGATCCCCAGCACCATGAGGCACGATATTGTATGTACGGTTCATTTGAGGCTGGTGCGACCAGACGAACCGCGCAGGTATTGTATCTTCTCCGTGTGAGACGTGGCGAGAATTGAATAAATTCTCTGCATTCTTAACTGCATGAAATGTAGTTGTTGCTTTGCATTCTTGCTTAAAACTGTTGCATCTATTGTGAATATGTGCTTCATTACAGCTTGCTGCATTTGCATGATCATTGAGGCACCTTCGGCGTCTTGCATTGCCAGTTGCATTTTGCCCCCCCTGCCTGCGGGCGCGCCTGCGGGCACATCTCTGTTTATCTCACCTGTTTGTCTGAGTCTTCGGCCTTGTCAAAAATGGGTCGTCTCTGGGCTTTGACATTTACTCCCGTCATTCTTATGACTTTCGAGTTCTGTCAAAGAGGGGCAACTGTAGACACCCCATTTTTGACCGACCTTAAGACTCAGACGTCACCGATTGAGCGCTTGGTGATGTTGTATGTTGTGCTCGTTCTGAGGTTGCGGAGTCCTAGCTGCGAGCCTTGCCTCCAGACTTCCGGACTCTTTTGTGCTTTGCCTCGGTTTGCGAACCAGGCTCCGTTTTCTCTTCCCGAAGAGAGGGAGAGGTCTCGTAGATCATCTCTCAGTGGCCGTAGGCTACGTTTCGTGGTCGTAGGCCATTTTTCCCGTTTGGAGCCCGGTTTCTGGTTTTTCAGAGCCGACGGCCGTGTGCTTCGGTTCGTGACCGCTTAACCACCTCCGTTTGCTCCGGTTTTTGGCACATACCTTATTTCCTCCCTTTTGAGGGACATTGTGGTCCGAGAGACTGACTTCGTGGTCGAACACCACTCCCGGTGCCTGACAGTCAGTTTTTGGGGACCCGGGCTGCGCGTTTTGGCCCCCGAGCCTTGCTTGCAAGCATTGTTGGGCTCCGACCCAAACTGTAAATAGTCATATTTTGAGCTCCTTTTCATGTTTGATTAAGGACCTTTTGCTGTTTGAGGTCTCCTATTATCACTTGCCTCTTTAACTCTCTTTTAGGCCTATTTTTGCATGGTATTTTAGGCTTACTTGTGAGCTGTTTTGGACTTTGTCATAAACTACAAAATGTCTTGTTTTGAGCCATTCTTCAACTTTGTTGAAGGGATCTCTTCGGTTTGAGGCCAGCAGCTACCACTTGCCTCTTTATCTCACTTTTTGGCCTTTTTGGGGGAAATTTTGAATTTCAATTTCCCCCCCTTTTTCCCCACTCTTTTGCCTATATAAACACCCCCCCAGCTCTGGTTTTAGGGGTTATAAAATTTTGGTTTGAAACTCTCACATTAAATCTCTCTCCCTCTCTACTCTAAGCCTTAAAAACCCCCTTGGTTCTTCACCAACCCATAGCCCCACCCTTCCATCCTCCATTCCAGCAGCTTGAGGTTGTTCTTCAGAGCCTAGGAGTGCTGCATTTCGGTCCAAAAGGCTGTCAAAGATTAGTCTTCAAGGGTAAGTCCTCTTCTCCCCTTTTTGACCCTTTTCTTGGTTCATATTCTAGCTCCTTGTGCTTACTTTTTTGAGCTCCGACCCTAACTGAAAATAGCATTTTTTTGAGCTCTATTTCATGTTTGTTTAAGGGCCTCTCACTGTTTGAGGCTTCCTTGTGGCACTTGCTTCTTTACCTTTCTTTTATGCCATTTCCTTGCATAGTATTTTAGGCCTATGTATAAACTGTTTTGAGGCATGTTGTAAACTGTAAAGTGGCTTATTTTGAGCACTTCTTCAACATTGTTGAAGGTATCCTCACTGTTTGAGGCTTCCATTTTCCACTTGCCTTTGTATCCCTCTTTTGGCCTTATTTTTGTATGATTTGTTAGCCCCTTGTGCTTCTGTTTATGGGCTCTGGTCCGAACTATAAATAGCCTTATTTTGACCCCCTCTTCATGTTTCATTAAGGGTCTTTTTCTGTTTGAGGCATCGTTTGTATACTTTGTGTTGAAGCCCTCTTTTTGGCCTTATCTTGCATAGTATTTTAGGCTTGCTTGTGCACTGTTTTCGATTTGGTCACTAACTGTAAAATGCCATGTTTTGAGCCCCTATTCAACTTCGTTGAAGGGCTCTCGGCCATTTGGGGCAAGAAGCTGCTACTTGCTTCATTATCTCAATTTTAGGGCCATTTTTGTATGCTAGCTTAGCCCCATTTTTGTTCACTGTTTGGCCTTGCTTAAAACTGTAAATATGCATTTTTTGGGACTTCCTTTCTTCTGTCTTCATGCTTCATGATCAAATAATGCATGCTTTGTATAGCTATAAGTCATTCCATGTACCTAATTTCATGTTTCGGGATTCATTTCATTCATCGGGTGCCATTTTGCCATGCTTCGGGGCTGTTTTGCATCACTTTTTGCTACTGAAATTTGCATGCTAGTATGTCATATTCCATGCCTTGCCATGCTTTGTTAGAGTGGCATTTGGTGCCTTAGGGTCGGTCCTCGGTTTGTGTGCACGTGTGCACGCATCTCGAGTGTCTCATTTTCATCTAATGGCCTCCTGTGTGAGTGTGGCTGAGGTCCACTCATGTTGGTGCAAGTCCATTATGCATTTTGTATGCCATTTCATTCCATAGCATTGTGTATGCTAGGCTGTATGTTAGCGCATTGCGTATGCCATGTTACCTCGTGCATCGTGTATGTCATTTCATAGCATGTTGCATGTTAGGTTGTATCTTAGCTGCATTTCATGCATGTCATGCATACTGCATTGTGTTCGGGATAGGAGTTAGCCTGAGTACGGGAAACGAGGTACGTTTCGTACTCCGAGTGACGGAACGTGTCTCAATTTTCCAGTCACCGACACTCCGGATCATCCATGATGGAGTTAGGTCTTGTTGTGTTCATATGTGCATTCATTTCATATTGAGTTGTGCAATTTGACTCCTCGGCCATCATGCATCGACATGCGTGATTGGTGGCACGAGGATCGAGGTATGCATACATATGTGAAAATACATTGCCATGCCCCTTTCTTGCTCTCTGTTGCAGCAAATCAAGAATCAGCAGCCTTCCGGAGCTTGGCACGCATTCCAAAAACAATTGCAAACAGAGGCTAATTAGGGCATCGCAGTGGATTTCTGCACAAGGCAACCCGGACATGCATCATTCATCATCTGGAGAAGAGTCAAGACAGTCCCTGGCTTGCATGCCAGTTTATTATTTTTCTTAGTTAATTTGTAAATTAATTAGGGATTTGTACATATTTGGATTGTATTATTTGGACTGTACTATTTATTCGGACCCTCTGCGCGAGGGCGATGTTGTAATAAGCGTGCGTGAGTGTGATGTATGTCTTCCAACCCCACGTCTTTCTTCCCTTTTATTTACCAGCTTATAATGGTTAGATTAGGGCATGTTTCAATTAGCATACAGTATGATAGCATGTTTGCATTCATTCATCTGTCTTGCATGCACCGGGCTCGGCGCATCATACTAACTGCATTTGTATTTCAATTCTAAGTTGAATACATGTTAGCTGTAGCATTCCATACGCCATGTTTAGAATAGCCGAGCCTGCTATAGTTGCATTTTTGCATGTGTTGCATTAGGCATTTCTGTATATTTAGGATCATGCATGGATTTCTAATCGGTTTCTGTTTTGGCTTGGAGTACTCAGTAAGTTTTATGCTTTAGCATCCTTGCATGCGTGTGAGTGACTGCCATGAATAGCATGTTTACCATGAGGCTATTTGCTTATGTGATATAACTGTTTGAATGCTTGTGGGTGAAGGTTGGGTTAGTTGGATTGGAACAAATCATTGACTGTGTGTTTTAAGCCCACTAGATAGTGGCAAAACCATGTTTTCTAAGCCCACCTGAGGGTGGCAAAATCTGCATTTTAAGCCTACTTGCGGGTAGCAAACCATCTTTCAAAAATAAACATGAAATGTTTTGTTCCAATTCAGGCGACCCGGTCTATACTTGTATATTGTGCGCATCACATAGTAAATCTAGGCTAATAACCGGAATAAGAGCACACAATGTTTTCAAAACTAAATATCATGGTTAGTAGAGGCCGATCTTTGATCGGGCGAGCGGGGGTGCTCACGAAGTGACCTTCCCCAATCGTACCCAAGTTCCCGAGCCGAGGCAACTTTGGTGATGACGGACACGTGGCTTTAGGCAAACGAGTCAGGGTTTCCTAAATTTCCCGAAAATAAAATATTTAGGTGGCGACTCTGTATCTGGCAAAGCAGTCCATATTTGGCACTTCTTTTCTAAAAATCTGTTTTCTCAAAACGATTTGCTAGATTTGGACTCTTTGGTTCAGATTAAGAACCGTGACACAAATCGAGTCCAAGCTGTAGCGAGGCCCCCCGCGTGCTTGTTACAGTATGCAACAAGGGCTAGGATGTAAGGCTCAAAATGGGTGGCAACCAAGCATACAAGATAGCATATGACCTCAACCAAAAATGGAACCTTAATAAAACATGAAGATGATGTCAAAATAAGCCTTTTTTTTAGTTTGCAATAAGTCTCAAAAATGAACACAAATAAGGCTAAACTATCATGCAAAAATGGCCCTAAAAGAGAGAATAGAGGCAAGGGACAGCAGCCGGCCCCAAATGGCAAAGAGCCCTTCAACAAAGTTGAAGAGGGGCTCAAAACATGGCACTTTACAGTTTACAACAAGCCACGAAAATAAACACAAGTAGGCCTAAAATATCATGCAATAAAAGGGCCTAAAATAGGGATAAAGAAGCAAGTGGCGGCTGCTGGCCTCAAACAGAGGAGGGCCTTTCAACAAAGTTGAAGAGGGGCTCAAAAAAAGCCACTTTACAGTTTATAACCAAGTCTAAAACAGCTCACAAATAAGCCTAAAATACTATGCAAAAATAGGACTAAAAGAGGGTTTAAACACAAAGGGTAAGAAGGAAGCCTTAAACAAGGAAAGGCCCTTAATCAAACATGAAAAAGAGCTCAAAATAAGATTGTTTCCAGTTAGGGTCGGAGCCCAAAAATACTAGCAAGTATGGCTTAGATATAGAGCAAAGGAAGGCAAGAAAAGAGGAGAAGAAGACTTACCCTTGTAGACCAATGAACTAGCAGCTTTTGAACCAAGGAGAGGAGCTCCTAGCCTCTGGAAAATAGCCTCAAAGTGTTGGAAAGGAGGATGGAGAGGTGGTGCTATGTGGTGGTGTAGAAGTGGTCCAAGAACAAAAGGGTTTTGATGCTTGGAATAGAGAGGGAGAGGGATTGAATGCAAGAGGCTTAGAACCAATTTTGTAACCCTTAAACTGAAGGGGAGGGGTTGGTTTTATAGGCAAAGGTGTGGAGAAAAGGGGGGGAGATTCAAATTTAAATTTCCCAACCAAAAGTTCCCCCCTCGGATACAGAATCTGGGGTGGAAAGGAGGGCATAGCTGGAAGGAACAGGGCATGGGGAGCATGGCCGGCCAGTTTTTGAGAGCTCAGGTGGCCGGCCGGCCACCTCCCTTGGCCGGCCGGCCAGGGTCAAAAGGGTCAAAGTGGCCGGCCACTTCCTACGATGAAGCCCCAGAAGTTAGCTTTCCAATGCCGCAAACCTTGCATTAAAATTCCTCCTGTGGAAAAAGTTATGCCAGTTTTGGTGAAGCCGCGCAGATTCGGTCCAACCGGACTTCAAACAACCATATCTCCCCCACCTGGACTTGTCCTTAGGATATTCTTGAGTGAAAAATGAAGCCCCGGAAGTAAGTTTTCCAATGGTGGTGGCCTCATACCTTAATTCCCCCTGTACAAAGAGTTATACCCATTTCGGTGAAGCCGCGCAGTGTTTTCTCTCCTTCCCAGATTCATGCTGAATCACTTTTGACCGACAAAAGCTGGTCAGCCAGAAATATTGCTGGCCTCCCATGCGGCCACATTGAAGCTCTTGAAGTTAGCTTTCCAATGGCGCCAACCTCGCATCAAAATTCCTCCTGTGCAAAGAGTTATGCCCGTTTCGGTGAAGCCGCGCAGATTTGGTCCTACTCGGATTCATGCCGAACTTCTCCCAAACTAGTCTTCTTCTCTCTTCTCCTCTTTTCTTCAACTCTAAACCCCCGAACAAGGTGTTTTGAAAGATTTTTCAAAGATTTCATCTCTCTTTCATTCATTTCCACTTTGTCCTTGCTCGGTTTACCGAAAAGCGCAACATTTGACAAAATACGAGCCTCGGAACATCGTAAAAACTTTATTTCAAAAACGTTTTGAAAGAGAGGGTTTTAAGGTCTAAAAATCTTTTGATCAAGATTGTTTTGGTCCAAAAAGGGGTATGAAGTTGAGATTTGACTCTCTCATTGCCGAAGAAACTGAACCTTTTCCCTGCACACCTTTCTCCACCATGTAAACCATCAGTCACGTCCAAGTCTTAAAGGCAGTAAAAAATGGGGTGTCTACACCGACCAATAAGTTTAATCGGGTCTGTATACAAGATTCTCTCTAAGGTCTTGGCTAACCGGTTAAAGTCGGTGATGCCTAGAATTATTAGTGAAGAGCAGTCAACGTTTGTAGGTGGTAGAAGTATCATAGATAGGATTTTAATTGCCAATGAAATTGTTGACTGGTGGAAGAAGACTAAAAAGCATGGTATTATACTGAAACTTGATTTCGAAAAGGCTTATGACTCAGTTAATTGGTCCTTTCTGCTATCTATGATGAAGAATTTTGGCTTTGGAGAAAAGTGACTGACTTGGGTGCAAAAGTGTATCTCGAATACTCGAGTCTTAGTTCTTGTGAATGGTTCCCCCACATCGGAGTTTAGCCCATCTCGAGGCCTTAGGCAAGGGGATCCTCTCTCCCATTTCCTTTTTAATATGGTAGCTGAGGGCCTTAACATCTTTTTGACTAGGGCTACGGAGTTAAATCTATTCAAGGGTGTTGTTCTTGGGGCTAACGAAGTTTCAGTGTCCCATCTTCAATTTGCGGATGATTCAATTATATTTTGTGAGGCAGAATGGGAGGAAGTGGTGAATATTAAGAGGATTCTTAGATGCTTTGAATTGATGTCTGGGCTCCGGATCAATTATCACAAGAGTGTGATTTCTGGCATTAGAGTTCAAGATGCCTGGTTGGAGGAAATCGCTGGTAGGCTTAATTGTAAGTGTCAAAAGCTTCCATTTAAGTATCTTGGGATGCCTCTTGGGGCTAATCCAGGAAGGTTGAAGACTTGGAAGCCTGTTGTGGATCGAGTCAAAGTCAAGTTGGCCAGTTGGAAAAGAAGGTTCTTATCCCTTGCAGGAAGACTAACTCTTATCAAAGCAGTTTTATCTAGCCTCCCGGCATACTATCTCTCCTTATTTAAGATGCCTAAAGGAGTTGCTAAAGTTCTAGACAAAATTCAAGTTGCTTTTCTATGGGGTGGATCCGTGATTAAGAGCAAGATTCACATGGTTAAATGGTCTGCAGTTACTAAAAGTATTATTAAAGGAGGGTTATGCATCAAGAGTCTTAGGGATGTGAACGCCTGCTTGCTACTTAAGTGGTGGTGGAGGTTTGGCGGTCATGAAAAGTTGTTGTGGAATAGAGTTTTATGTGGGAAATATAACATTCAGGGCAGCAAGTAGTATCCAACTACGGAAGCCACCCAGATGCATTCCCGGGTATGGAAGGATATTCTCTCGGTGGCAACTTATACCCCTGCCTTGCACAGTTTCTTTATCAGCAATACTTCCATCTTGGTGGGCAATGGAGATAGAACTCTGTTTTGGGAGGATAAGTGGGCTGCTGTTGGATGTTTAAAGGACGAGTTTCCTCGATTATATCGTATCTCTCCTGATAAGTTGAAAACAATTAAGCAGGTGGTTGAATTAAAAAGGAGCCTACATGACTGGGAGGTATGCTTCAATAGAATGCTCCG
Source organism: Camellia japonica (assembly GCA_030407325.1). Taxonomy (NCBI): domain Eukaryota; kingdom Viridiplantae; phylum Streptophyta; class Magnoliopsida; order Ericales; family Theaceae; genus Camellia; species Camellia japonica. Next base: position 106,645,668 of record JAPPVO010000003.1, read on the forward strand.
AGATTGCGAGAAGGAAGAGGTGGTACACTTGGTCAATTTGGTAAATAACATTCCGGAGTTAAGAGCTGATAAGGTTGATGCGTTATGTTGGGGGGGCTGAAAAATCGGGGTGTTTCAGTGTATCATCTGTCTATAGGTGGTGTGAAAACAGCCTACAACCTACGGATTTTGGCACAATCTCCAAGATGATTTGGCAGAGTGTCTCTACTCCTAGAGCAAAAGCTTTTGTGTGGTTAGCTTGGCGGCAAAGTTTAAAAACATCCTCTTACCTACAGCGGATTGGTGTCATTCCGGCTGCTGCTAATACTCAATGTGTGTTTTGTAAAGCTGAAGCGGAGTCGGTTAATCATGTTTTGTTGTGGTGTCCCTTTGTTTGGCGGGTGTGGGCTGATATATTTTTCTGGTGGGGATCTCAGTGGGTTCTGCCAGCAACAGTGGATGGAGTTTTACAGTTTTGGGCTGGTTTTTTGGGTAATAGATTTGAGAGAAAAGTTTGGAATGTTTTACCTATTGCTACCTTTTGGTCTATTTGGAAACACAGGAATGAGGTGTTGTTTTCTGAGGTGCAACCTGATCTGTTTGGTCTGTGTGATATAATCAAAACCAGGATTGCTTTGTGGGTAAGAGCTGCTGATGTGAAGCTACCCTTTTCAGTCAATGATTTTTTGTATAACTTTCAACAAATTAAGTTTTGTCGAAGAGGGGTTGGCTGAAGCTGTGCCTGGAGTTTCTTGTTGTTTCTTTTCTCCTCTGTTAGGTGCTTTTCCTGGAGTATATTTTGGTGCTATTTTCTTTTCTTCTTTCCGGTTTCTGCTGCTGCTTGTCTGCTGTGCCTCTTCTGTGTTTTCTTTCGGACTATGTTGTGCCTCTGCTGGGGTTATTCTGCTGTGCCTGACTTCTTTTACTAAGGTGTATGCTTCTTTTACTAAGGTATATGCCGTTATCCTCCTCTGTTTCTTGTTAGTTTTCCTCTTGTTGGTTTCTCACCAACGATTGTATTACTAGCGGATGTTCGGGCTAGCTCATTGGTGCCAAGTTTGTTTGGTGTCAATTGCTATGCTTCTGATGTTTGGTGTTCGTTTTTATATATATTCTCTTTTGTTTGCTGATCAAAAAAAAAAAAAATGGCAAAGAGGTTAAGATTTACATGATTGAATTTGTAAAAAATCAAACACATAACCTATTATGTCGTTGTGGATAAAATTGTGATTATTAAATTGAGAATTTTAATTTATTCTGTGTAGTTACTCCTTAACAACATAAATAAATATATTAAGATTTTAAGATATATATATATATATATATGCATATAAATATAAGGGACGATTTAACTTGCTACAACTTTTCTCATTTTTTATTGGCTCATTAAAAAGAAATAATATTTTATTAATAAAAATAAATAAAACATTTCAAAAGGAGGAAGAAAGAATGAAAAATCACCTCAAAGAACAAAAATATTGATTATAACGGGTGACACTAGCCTAAATAGTATTATTGACGAGCAAAAGTATAGGTGGTTTAATCATTAAGCTACTTAACCCATTATCTAAGGCCTCAAAAACAAAAGTGGCTTAATAAAGGATAATTGCAACATAATTGTGGATTGCCATGTGACGGAGTAAAAAATGTGTCACTTGAAAGGACAAGTATTAAAGAGGTGTCATTCCTTCAAACGGTTCAAAGAATGTGAGAAGTCTAACTAGTTACTCAGATATGATGTATCGCAAAATATTCCTACAATGATTCAAAAGAAAAAAAAAAATCATAATTGCTTAGATAAGTTTGGCCAGGAATGTCCAATCAAATCAATGGGCATAAGTAACTCTTGAACTTCCCCCTTGGCAGGCAAGTAGCAGTTGAGGGAAGTTGTGAAAGGTAATTTGGCGAAGCCATGTTGCTTGGTCGTCATGGGTGAGCGGTGACTCAGTAGGACAAATGGCTAATTTGAACAGTGCGTCTGATCAAGTACTTGATCAAAAATGAAGATTAGACAACTAAGCGTAAGAAATGGATGGACCAAAGTCAAAGGTGAGTCCACAAAGTGTAGGATTATGCTCATGGCTTCCAAGAAATAGCTAGATAGGGGACATGATCCCATTTTAGGTCGAGCAAGATGTCCATGTAGGTGCAAAATTCTATTAATGGTTGATTAGGTATCATAAGAGGAACGCTAAGCCAAAGTGCAAAAATACACAATCTTTGCGTTTGGTCAAAAATGGATCTCATGGATTCTGGAGAATGTGTCTCTACTGCAAGAATTTCAATACTTGTCAATGGTTCACCAGCCAAGGAGTTCAACCCTCAAAAAGGTCTCAAACAAGGCGACCCCGTCTCACCATTCCTATTTAATTTGGTTGTTGAGGCACTAAATATACTCCTTCAAAGAGCTATGGAGTTGAGTTTGTTAAAAGGGGTATCTATTGGGACCAATCATGTATAGCTCTCTCATCTACAATTTGCAGATGATTCTCTACTGTTTTGTGAAGCTGAGCTGTCACAAGTTCTTAACTTGAAAAGAATCCTCAAGTGTTTTGAAGTGGCATCAGGTCTTAAAATCAACTATCATAAAAGTGTGGTTTGTGGGATTGGTATCTCTAACTCTGTTCTTGCTAAGTTTGCATCCCTGTTGAACTGTAGGACCCAAACACTTCCAATTAAATATCTAGGATTGCCTTTGGGTGCTAATCCCAGGAGAAAGAAAACATGGCAACCTGTTATTGATAAGTTTAAATTGAGACTTGTTGGTTGGAAAAGGAGGCCTCTTTCTTTTGCAGGTCGATTAACTTTGGTGAAAGCAATGTTGTCAAGCTTACCTATGTATTACTTGTTTCTGTACAGGTTGCCTGAAGGAATTGCTAAGGAGATAGATAAAATCCAACCCTCACTCTTATGGGGAGGATCAGATTTAAGGCGGAAAATCCATTTAGTGAAATGGTTAGAGGTAACTAAGAGTATAAAGTAGGGTGGGCTGGGCATCAGAAGAGTTAGGGATGTGAATGTATGCTTACTCCTAAAGTGGTGGTGGAGATTTGCTTCTGATCATGATTCATTATGGAAGAGGGTCATTTGTAGCAAATACAGATTTCTTGAAGGGAAATGGTTCCCAAATCTTAGCCCAGGCATCAACTCTTCTAACATATGGAGTGGCATTGTGGCAACAGTGGAGCAGAAAGAGTCCCTTTTACAATACTATGTTAGTAACTTACAGTTAAGGATGGGTAATGGCTATCAAATAAGGTGTTGGTATGATACTTGGTGTGGAGCTCTTTGTCTAAAAGATGAGTTCCCTCGGCTTTTCAGATTGTCATTAGATAAGGAAGGATCACTTAAGGACTTTGTGGATATCTCTGGGCCTTCTGAGAACTGGTTGTTCACCTTTAGGAGGCCTCTCTTTAATTGGAAAAAGAATGAGCTTCTTAGACTCAATGGCATCTTATATTCAGCCCCTTCATTGAACTTGGAGGCCCAAGACAGTGCAGTTTGGAAAGTAACTAAACCAGGGCAGACTCTTGTATCAGATCTTTACAACCATGCTAACATTGTCTATGGAGGTATTGATAGATCTAGTCGAATGGTGTGGATCAAGTATATCCCATCCAAAGTGCAATTCTTTGGTTGGCTTGCATGGAAGCACAAGATTAAAACTTCTGTATTCTTACAACGAATTGGTGTTTTGGATAGGTTTGCATCTACCTTGTGCATTTTTTGCAAAGCTCAGCAGGAAACAATTGAACATGTGCTAATCTTTTGCCCTCTAGTGTGGAGAGTCTAGACTGGGCTATTACAGTGGTAGGGGGTTACTTGTGTAGTTCCAAACTTTGTTCAAGGTCTGCTGCAATGGTGGTCAGGTTACTACTGTAGGAAATCTGAACGGCGAATTTGGTGTGCCATACCTCTGGTGACTCTCTGGTCGATCTGGAAACACATAAATGAATGTTTCTTTCAAGCTTACCCACTAAAACTGCAGGAGCTTCAAGAGCTCATTATCACCAGGCTTGCCATCTGGCTGAAGGCTACTTCCAAGGAGCTTCATTTTTCGATGAATGATTTCCTATATAATATCTCAGGTTTTAGGCATTGTATTCCAGGCTAGCTTTGTAGTAGATTACTTATATTTGCTTTGCTGTTATTGCCGCCCTACTATTGTTGGGCTGGTCATTTGTCTTATGGTTGTATTCTCATCAACCTTGATATGTACTTGCAAATGATTGGACATACCTTGCGGTGCCAACCTAGTTGGGATCGTTTGGTGATGCTTTGATGCTCTGCACTTCCTCATCCTTTCTGTGGGGAAGGTAGTTCGGAAATACTCTTTGGATCCAATGGGACGCTCGAGATCCTCAGCTAGTAGCCTGAAAAAGAATGAATACTCCGGTCGGGGGTGCCAAAATTATCACTCCGACGGATAAGTCAGTGTATGCTCTCTAGATTGCGTGTGTCTTAAGTTAAGTGTACTAATTCTCACATATCTCTTCTTGTTCGTCGTTCTTCTATTTATATACGTTCCTGGTCTTCTAGGCAGGGCCCGCTCTTGATCTGTCATGTACTTATGCACTCGGCCCCCTCATTATGTCGTATTCCAACTTTTAATCGGCCCCCTGCTCAACTTATTCGGCATCTGAAACGTCAGGGGCGGGGCCGAATGCATACTTTACACCGATTGGGAAAATATACACTGCCTATCTACGTCTGCTTTTATTCGGCTACGACACTTTCTTTGATGTTTCATATGTATGTATGGTATCAACATCAATAAAGGGCCTTTTGTTGTTCCAAAAAAAAAAAAAAAAAGTATTTCGTCCAAGCCATTAAATTAAGCATCATAGCGGGGCCAACTATTTCGATCTTGAAAAGTCAAAAATTCGGTGGTTAACCTCATTCCAAAGCGTGTCAGAACGCACACGTTTTCTAGTCATCATTACAAGTTCCTGCCTCTTCGTACGCTTCCTCCATTTAATGTGGTTTAAAACTTTGTCTCTTCGAATGTGTACTTTGAATACTCAAGATTTTTTGGTTCGCCTTCTAGTACAATCCTCCACCCCGCAACCTCTACAACTCTCTTCTGTCTCTCATTATCCCTTCTGCTCCCTGTAAGTTCTCTTCTCTTTCACTCCAAATACCATTTTCTTGTTTACTATTAGTTTTGCATAATCCTTAGGCCGGCTACGATGGCAAAAAATTTGAAAGCACTCCTTTTTGTGGATCGAATTTCCAGCTTCCGACGCCATTGTTCCATCCCCAATGACGTTCATCTGTCACTCATGGAAGACAGCACCACCGATATGCAAAGGACCGACGAGAGCACAATCATCTTTCCTCTCCTATCGATTGTTGAAGGCGGCGTCCATTTTCCCCTTCATCCATTTTTGAGAGCCGTCTTTCGACATTGGGGCCTAATCCCTTCCCAGCCTAAAGTGAATTTTTTTCGCATCATAATGGGGATCATAGAGTTAAACCGTCGTCTTAGGATTAACCTAGGCATTCCTATGATTTGGCATTGCTATGTCTTAGCCAAGTCCACTGGCCGTCTAGGACGCTATTTTCTTAGGGCCAAGGACACCGATCATCATTTAGTGACCATGCTTGCCAGCTCTGGTAAGCGTGTTGACGACGTGATGGTCGTTGTTCAAGGCAATTGGGAATTTGGTGAGGTTGAAGATCGCCTAGATCCCGTGCCAAGGCGAAAAGGCGATCCAGGTGGCCGTATAGCTCATTCTAGTTGCTTATATTTTCGCATGTTTATTCGGCTCTCCTTTCATGTACTTACCGTTTTGTTTGCGCAGGCAACGAGTTGAAGAAAGTGTTGGTTTCGGCCGACGACGCTGTACTTGCAAATATAAAAATCGCTCTGCAATTCGTTGGCCGTCCAAATCTTGAAAAGCGAGGAAGGGCTGCTCACATTCTCTTGCGCTACGCGCCATCCTACGCAACGTTTTCTGCAGCAGATCATATTCCAGTTCCAAGAGGCGAAGATCATTTTACCGCCCTCATCTTCCTCAACTTTAAAAGTCTGAAGGAGATCGGTTTAGAAGCCTCCGATTCGGAACACGCAGAAGAACAAGTAGCCGATCAGATCGCCGAGGACCCGGACCAATTGGGAACCGAGGTAGACGAAGCCCTCAATTCGGCGTTTGAGGAGGCTGGACTGAATTTGTCCGACCCTCCATCCACGTCCGGCTGAGGGGGCATCTTTGAAGACATTTTTACAAACATAGGAGATCTTCCCGGCGCTTATCCAGAGGATATGGCTGGGGAATCACTTTCGCAACTTGCGCGGAAGAAGAACGCCGAGAGGATGGCCGCCAGGCGGAGGGCCGAGGCCGTCCGATCGGAAACTCCACCTGCCGCAGTCGCTGAGTCTACACCGGCCATGGTCGCTGAGTCTACTCCTCCGGTTATTGCCGAAGAGACGGCTCACCATGAAACGGCCGAGATGGGACAGGTGGGGCAGGCCAACGAAGGTGAACAAAGGGGCAAAAAGCATCCCGCCAATCGAGAGGTCGAGTGCAAAGAGAACCAAAGCGATAAACGGCCCCGAGTTGAGGAGTCGGATTTGGTTCTTCCATCCACGATTCAACCAAAGGTCAGAAATATACCGATTTCTTCAGACTTCTCGGCTTTGAGGGACCCGACTGTGGCCTTGAGCATGGCCTCCTCGATATCTCTGCCGGTCGATAGAGCCATATTTCGAGCGGAGCCAGATCTGATGCTAATTGCTTTGGTCGCTCAGTCGGCCCTATCGGTACGCTACTTGTTTTATCTGCAATCTTCTGTCTTCACACATGCACGTTTGTAAATATTTTTCTAATTATTTGTTTGCTGTATCTTTGTTTTGTAGGCGGTGGGCAGGATAGCCGAGATCAGTCGCCGTCAACACGACGCCATAGAATAGATCGGCCTATTGAAAGCCAAAATTGAAAATGAATAGAAAAAGGTTGTGGCGGTCTCTCAAAGGGCCGATTATGAGGCAGCACAAGCGGCAGTGGAACGCGTCAGAGCTGACTCGGAGGCCAAGCGAGCTAGAAATTTCGATCAGTTAAGGCTTGCTGTCGAGGAAAAGGCAAAGGCCAGCGAGGAAGCGCTTAAGTTAGCCCAGGAGGCAATCGCTAAGCTGGAAGCCGACTTGGAGGAATCGAAGAAGGTAAGGGAAAAGGCCGACTCTGAGACTTCCAAAGCGTTCCAAGCTGGGCAAGAGGCCGCCTTGGAAAGCTACGCAGATGAAGTGCTGAAGTTTGAGAATTGGGGCTTCAAACACGGCTGGGTCAAAGCCCTCACTGTTGCGAATGTGACATTGGCACAGCCGATTCCATATGAGCAGGTGGACGTTGACCCGCTGGTGTTTGACCCTGAGGAATGATCAAGGCGTAATTTCGTTTTTGGTAGGCATCTTAGATGCACAGTTTTTTGTTAGTAGATTCTCATCTTTTTTGGATGTCAACCGATTTTCATGTGTAAAATGTCCGCTGTTAGCGCCCAATTTATAAATGAAAATTTTCTATGCTCTCAAGTTATTGCTTATACTGTTTGTTATATGAGTTCATAATTAAAAGAATCAGCAGTTAGAACAAAATGTCAAGACTACATGAGACGGCAAACTTATTAGCCTATTACATTAATGAATTTGATTGATGAATCTGAATAAAATGAATTCATGAGGTGCTGATAGATCAGTTTATGGGGCGGTTGGGGTACATAAGCTGATTAGATTGATGAATTTGCCCTTGCCCCAGCTGGTTCATGAACTGGAAAGCTGAATAAAATGAACTCATGAATATTGTACTGATAAATCGATTCATGGAGCCACTGGGGCACTTAAGCCGACTAGATTGATGAATCTGCCCTTACCCCAGCCGGTTCATGAACTAGAACGCCGAATAACAGAGGTTCATGGGGCGGCTGGGGCAAATACGCCGATTAGTTTGACGAATCTGTCCTTGCCCATCTGGTTCATGAACTGGAAAGCCGAATAAAATGAACTCATGAATGTTGTACTGATAAATCGATTCAAGGAGCAGTTGGGGCACTTAAGCCGACTAGATTGATGAATCTGCCATTGCCCCAGCTAGTTCATGAACTAGAACACCGAATAAAATGAACTTATGAATGTTGTACTGATAAATCGATTCATAGAGCGGTTGGGGCACTTAAGCCGACTAGATTGATGAATCTGCCCTTGCCCCAGCTGGTTCATGAACTAGAACGCCGAATAAAATGAATTTATGAATGTTGTACTGATAAATTGATTCATGGAGCGGCTGGGACACTTAAGCCGACTAGATTGATGAATTTGCCCTTGCCCCAGCTGGTTTATGAACTAGAACACCGAATAACGGAGGTTCAAGGGATGGTTGTGGCATATGACTCAATCGGCGCCAAGCAATTGAGGTTTTGGTATTAATGAGATCACCTCGGAGGTGCTGCCCCCATAGGGAATAAATGGGGTGTGTACTTCGTGCATGAAGGTCATATTTATATGCTCATAGTCAGTAATTCAGTCCAGTTCGTTGAGGAAGGTTAAACAAGTGCGAATGTCAAATAGACTGTTCTTCAACAGCAGAGGAGAGACGAGAACATTAGCTGAGCTAGAAGGAGATATGAATCGAAGTGGCAAACCTATGCGCACGAGAAGTAGGACTTCGAGGGACTAGGAGAGACGCCAATCTCTTCGTCGTCGAAGTAGGTCACCCAAGAGGGACAAGCAGCCACGGGGCAGATCTCCTCAACCCCGTTTTGGAAGGGGATCTGATGCGACACCACGCCCATTGAGTTTTGCGGTCCTCGTGGAGAATAGACCAATGACAGAGGCAGATTCAATCGTTCGTGATCCAAATGTGGCAGTCGAGTTCGCTCAACAGATTTTTCCACCCGAAGTCCAGCAGTCGATGGTAGGTTGGCAGGATTTCGAAGTGTTTCGTGAAGGCGTTCATGGGGCGGTGCAGGGACTGTACATCGCTTATGAAATCGGCGTGCGTCTTCGCGCTGCTCGGCGGGATATAGAACAGAGAGATGAACGCATTTGGAACTTAGAAGCTCAGGCGGAGAAGGCTAAATGTGAACTAAGGAAAATCAAGTCTGCCGAGTCTCAATCGGCCAGCCATCCTAACCTGGTTGTGGAAGAGAGGGTGACCCAGAGGCTAATAAGTCTTGCCACTGCCGATCGGGACACGGCTAGCGTGTTTGCGGTTGAGGCTGCGAAGTCTAGGGCCTATGAAAAAGGCATGACGGTCGAAAGGTCAGAATAGAGAAGACCAAGGAGAAACTCGCCGAGGAAGTTTTCCGATGTGAAAATCGTGGATTTAAGTACGGTTGGATCAAGGCACTTCAGGAAGCTGAGGCTCTCTAGGCAGCAGGTGTGAATTCGGCTTCGCTGCTGTACCATCGAGATGATTTCCCCTTTTCCGCTTTCGAAGTTGAGAAGAGTAATGATGAGGGAGCCGCCGAATAAAAGCAGATCTTGTAATGATCATATGTAGATTGAGTGCAAATTATGTATTTATTTTCTAAATTAATAAGACGCTTTGTTTCAATATGTTAGCGTATTTCAACTTGTATTAATACACTTTGTGCGAATCAATCGATTTAAGAACTCACTTCGTTTTGAATGCTTGCATGTGTCAACTTATGTTTATACGGCTTATGCCAGTTGATCAATTTAGTGAAACATTTCTGAATGCTTGAAATCAATTTAATGAAACATTTCTGAATGCTTGAATGTTTCAATGGTCACCGCGTGTTGTAATAGCTTGCGAGGCGCTCCGAATCCGGAGTTTTTATTTGGCCCAAACGAGACCACGGACGGGGCTTCGTATTCGGAGGCTTGTCTTGGCCAATCAGGATATCCACGAAGGGTGCTCTGAATCCGAAGTCTTATTCGGCCCAAACGTGACATGCACGGATGGGGCTCCGAATTCAGAGGCTTTTTGTCTTTGCCAATTGCGATATGCACGAAGGGCGCTCCGAATCCGGAGTCTTATTCGGCCCAAATGAGACCTGCACGGATGGGGCTCTGAATTCGGAGGCTTTTTGTCTTGGCCAATCGTGACATGCACGAAGGGCGCTTCGAACCCGAAGATAGGGCTTTGAATTTGGAGGCTTTTTGTCTTGGCCAATCGCGACATGCACGAAAGGCGCCCCGAATCCGGAGTTTTATTCGGCACAAACGTGACCTGCACGGATGGGGCTCCGAATTCGGAGGCTTTTTGTCTTGGCCAATCGTGACATGCACGAAGGGCACTCCGAATCCGGAGTCTTATTCGGCCAAAACGTGACCTGCACGGATGGGGCTCCGAATTCGTAGGCATTTTGCCTTGGCCAATCATGACATGCATGAAGGGCACTCCGACTCCGGAGTCTTACTTGGCCTAAACATGACCTGCACGGATGGGGCTCCGAATTCGGAGGCTTTTTGTCTTGGCCAATCGCGACATGCACGAAGGGCGCTCCGAATCCGGAGTCTTATTCGGCCAAAACGTGACCTGCACGGATGGGGCTATGAATTTGGAGGCTTTTTGTCTTGGCCAATCGTGACATGCACGAAGGGCGCTCCGAATCGGAGTCTTATTCGGCCCAAACGTGACCTGTACGGATGGGGCTCCGAATTCGGAGGCTTTTTGTCTTGTTCAATTGTGATATGCACGAACGGCGCTCTGAATCCGGAGTCTTATTGGCCCAAACGTGACCTGCACGGATGGGGCTCCGAATCGGAGTCTTTTGTCTTGGCCAATCGTGACATGCACGAAGGGCACTCCGAATCCGGAGTCTTATTCGGCCAAAACGTGACCTGCACGGATGGGGCTCCGAATTCGTAGGCATTTTGCCTTGGCCAATCATGACATGCATGAAGGGCACTCCGACTCCGGAGTCTTACTTGGCCTAAACATGACCTGCACGGATGGGGCTCCGAATTCGGAGGCTTTTTGTCTTGGCCAATCGCGACATGCACGAAGGGCGCTCCGAATCCGGAGTCTTATTCGGCCTAAACGTGACCTGCACGGATGGGGCTATGAATTTGGAGACTTTTTGTCTTGGCCAATCGTGACATGCACGAAGGGCGCTCCGAATTCGGAGTCTTATTCGGCCCAAACGTGACCTGTACGGATGGGACTCTGAATTCGGAGGCTTTTTGTCTTGTTCAATTGTGATATGCACGAACGGCGCTCTGAATCCGGAGTCTTACTTGGCCCAAACGTGACCTGCACGGATGGGGCTCCAAATCCGGAGTCTTTTGGTCTTGGCCAATCGTGACATGCACGAAGGGTGCTCCGAATCCGGAGTCTTACTCGGCCCAAACGTGACCTGCACGGATGGGGCTCCGAATTCGGAGGCTTTTTGTCTTGGCCAATTGCAACACACACAAAGGGCGCTCCGAATCCGAAGTCTTATTCGGCCCAAATGTGACCTGCACGGATGGGGCTCCGAATTCGGAGGCTTTAATCGAAGGACTTGAACTAAGTTACACAATGAGAGAGAACAAAACTTTGCATTGCAAAAGTGAAATCTGTACATGGCGGATCATTCAAAATAAATATCATGCCCCACAGGTTGGGTCTAATGATAGAATTTACGGAAATGCGAAGAGTTCCAAGGGCGTGGTAGACTCTTGCCAAACATGTCTTTGAGCCGATAAGCCCCCGTTCCCGCGACTGAGTTGATCTGGTAGGGGCCGTCCCAGTTAGGACCTAACTTTCCGTCAGCCGGCTTCCTGGCAGCTGGAAGCACTTTTTTTAGGACCAATTCGCCTGGTACATAGCGGCATAGCTGAACGCGTTGGTTATACGACTTAGCAAGCTGTTACTGGTACCGTGCCATGGCGGCAAGGGCACGGTCTCTTCGTTCTTCAATCAGAGTCAAATCCAAAGCAGCATCATATCGTTTCAGCCCATATCAAAAACTTTTGATTTGAAGGTTGGGAGGCCGATCTCCAAGGGGATAATTGACTGTGTTCTGAAGCACAAAGCGAACGGCATTTCCCCGGTGGACCGTCTCGGTGTTGTGCGATGAGCCCATAATATACTTGGCAATTTTTCAACCCATCGGCCTTTCGCCTTCTCCAGCCTCTTTTTGATGCCGTCTAAAATGGTTTTATTAGAGGCTTCAGCTTGGCCATTACTCTGTGGATAAGCCGGGGTGAAGAAGTAGGGCTGAATGCCATACTTGCTGCAAAGCTCCCGGTAGACTCCGCAATCAAACTGCGTGCCGTTGTCTGATATAAGTGCTCTGGGAATGCGGAACCGCGTTATGATATTTCTCCATACAAAACACTTTACGTCGGTATCTTGGATGTGCATTAGTGCCTCCGCTTCTACCCATTTCGTGAAATAATTAGTTGCGACAATCAGAAATCGCTTGTTACCCGGGGCACGAGGCAGCAGTCCGACGATGTCAAGTCCCCATTGAGCGAACGACCAAGGGCTGGTTATGGAGCTTAACTCTTCAGCGGACAGGTGAATCAGATGAGAGAACTTCTGGCACTGTTAGCACTTTTTCACGTAACACTCAACATCGGCTCTCATTGTCGGCCAGTAATACCCTTGTGTCACAGCTTGATGAGCCAAAGAGAGCCCGCCAGAATGTGCGCCCCAACTACCTTAATGTATTTCAATCAGAAGCTCTTCGACTTTGTTCGGATGCACGCATTCCAGGTATGGACCAGAAAGGGATTTTTTATAAAGTTTTCCTTGCAGATCCAAGTAGTATCGCAGGGCTTTGTTTCGTAGCTTGTGCGCTTCTTTCTTGTCTGCTGGGAGCTGTTCGGAAGATAGGAATGCAGCAATGGGGTCCATCCAACTCGGTCCTGACTCTATGACATTGACCTGGACTTCCTCCGAAGGGCCAATGCTCGGCTCCAGGATGAAACCTACTTCGATGGTCCGTTTAATCTTTGAATTAATGGCGGAGGCTAGGCAAGCCAGGGTATCTGCATGTGTGTTCTGATCACGTGTTATTTGATTCAATTCATGATGGTCAAATTTTGCTAGCAAGGAGTTAACTGTTTTCATGTAAGCTGCCATACGGTCATTTTTGGCCGCGTACTCCCCCTTTAGCTGATTGATCACCAGTTTTGAATCGCAAAATACAAGAAAACGCCGAGCACCCAGAAGATATGCATTCCTTAAACCGGTTAGAAGGGTTTCGTATTCGGCCTCGTTATTTGATGCTTCGAAGTCGAGTTTGGCGGTCTGCTCAATTATTGCGCCGTCAGGAGCCATGATTACTACTCCGGCTCCACTGCCCCGTTGATTGGATGACCCGTCACAATACAGCTGCCAAATGTCCCCCACATAAATTCTCCAATTCGGCTTGGGTTGAGTTTGGTCGGACTTGAAGTCGACAACACCCCCCGTGAATTCGGCTACAAAATCAGCAAGCACTTGCCCCTTGATTGAGGTTCTAGGCAGAAATTGAACATCGTACTGGCCGAGTTCGAGGGCCCATTTCGAAACGCGCCCTAATGCTTCTGCACTACGTAGTATTGATCGGAGAAGGTAATCTGTTTGTACCCCGATGCTATGCCCCTGGAAGTAATGCATCAGTTTTCTTGCCGCCATAACTAGGGCTAGGATGAGTTTTTCCAGTGGAAGGTAACGGGTTTCGGCGTCAACCATTGCCTTGCTCACATAATACACTGGTCGCTGCTCTCCAAGCTCTTCCTTTAACAATACGGCGCTGATAGCTCGGTTAGAGATGGCCAGATATAAAATGAACGGGTCGCCTGCCGATGGTGTTGTCAAAAGTGGAATAGATCGGAGATAAGCCTTCAGACCGTTAAAAGCGGCTTCGTACTCGGAGGTCCATTCAAAAGCTTTACCCTGTCGTAGTGTCTAAAAGGATTGTCCGTAGCGGTCTGCGGAACGACTGATGAACCTGTTGAGTGCGGTGGCATCCCCATTAACTTCTGAACCTCCTTGACCGATCGAGGGGAGCCAAGTTCTAGGATTGCGGTGATTTGCCTCGGATTGGCTTCGATTCCTCGGTGGTTGACAATGTAACCCAAGAATTTTCCAGAGCCGATCCCAAACGCATATTTGGAAGCGTTCAGCTTCATCTTGTATTTGCGTAGAATGCCAAATGTCTCTTCCAAATCGGCTAGATGAGTTTGCTCTTCTTTGGACATGACCACCATATCGTCAATGTAAACTTCCATAGTGTGGCCGAGTTGCTCCTTGAACATGGTAGTGACTAGCCTTTGATAAGTTGCCCCTGCATTCTTCAGCTCAAAAGGCATAACCTTATAGTAATAGGTTCCTCTTGGGGTAAGGAATGCAGTTTTGTCTTGGTCCTCTGGATGCATGGCAATTTGATGGTAGCCTCTGTAGGCATCAAGGAAACTCATACGCTGGTGACGTGTCGTAGCATCTACAAGTTGGTCAATTCTAGGTAGGGGAAAACAATCCTTGGGGCAAGCTTTGTTTAGGTCGATGAAATCAATGCAGACACGCCAAGTCCCATTTTTCTTCTTCACAACCACAGTGTTTGAGAGCCATGTAGGGTAGGTCACTTCCCTGATAGCTCCGGCGTCAAGCAACCGGTCAACCTCTTCAACAACGGCGACAGTGTGCTCTGCGGCTGACCGCCGGCTTTTCTGTATAATCGGCTTACATTTGCGGTCGACATTCAAACGATACTGAGAGACAGATGGATCTACCCCCAGCATCTCATACAGCGACTAGGCAAATACGTTAAGGTTGCCGAGTAAGAAGGTAATTAGCTGCTGTCTGTCGACTTCGTTCAGGGAGGCACCGACCATGAAGAACCTGTCAGGATTCCCGACAATTTCAACTCGATCCAGGGTTTCCGTGGCCTTTTCGCTTGGAAGCCGTCTAACATCGTCAAGGCTCTCTCGATCCGACACCTCAATAGAATTCACTTCTAACTCTTTTCGTGTCTTCGCGGCAAGGAGATAACATGCTTGTGCCGATTTCTGTGAACCACGGATTTGTTCAATGCCTCATTCAGTAGGGAAACAGAGCAATTGATGATAGGTGCTTGGCACGGCCTGCATAGTGTGCAGCAAAGTTCGGCCCATGATGAGGTTATACGGCGAGGGCAGCTTGACGACCAAGAATTCCACATCCACTGTTCGCGAGCTTGCTCGAACTGGTAGCGTGACTTTGCCTAACGGGTACTTTGGATTGGCGTTGAAGCCGAATAATGGATAAGGAGTTGGAGAAAGATCTGATTTGGTGAAGCCGAGTTTGGTGAATGTCTTGTAATACATAACTTCTGATGTGCTCCCAGGATCAATGAGTTCGCGCTCAAGGGTGAATCGGTTTACGCGTAACTTGATTACCAAAGGATCGATGTGAGGAAGTGTCACTCCGGCCAAATCTAAATCGCCGAAGGCAATGCTCGCAGCTTCATGGGGCCGTTTAGCCGAGGTGAGTTGATTTTGAGGGTCGGGATGCGACTAAATCGTATGCACCGCGGATGCCGTTGGTAGGCTGTATATCATGTGGATCAGCCGAGTGGAGGTGAATCCTGCCTTAAGGCTATTGCTTTGGTTGAGTTACCTTTTCGGACATACTGTTCTAGCCGACCATCTTGTACTAATTCCTCTAAGTGATCCTTCAATGCATAACAACTCTCAGTATCATGGCTGTGGTCTTTGTGATACTCGCACCGCTTATCTCGTCGTCTCATGTCGGGAGGTCCTACCATTTTGGATGGCCATTTGAAGAATGAAATGTGATGGACTTTAGTCATAACCATGCTGATCGGCTCCAACAACTCCGTATACTTCTTGTCCACGCGCCTTGTACGCCTGCTATCTACTTGAAGTTGTTCGCTAGCTCGGTGGGAACATTGGTCGTTTGATCGGTGTGAATCCCGTCTCTTTTCTCGTTTAGCCCGATGCCATGGTTCGGGACTCCGAGGTGAAAAAGAGTTTACCGGCTGAACAATTTCAGGATGGGCCGTCTTGTCGGCCTTGTTCTCGGTTTTAACCCGCAAGGCGTCGTCTTCCACTTTGCAGTATTCCTCAACTTTCTTCATCAACGACCAGACTGTTTTGGAGGGCTTTCTAGTCAAGGAACTGCGGAGAGCACTGTCAGGATACAAACCCATTTTAAAGGCGGTGATGACTATGGAGTCATTGCAGGCGTCATCAACAAGATTAAAGCATTCCCAATAGTGCGCCGAATACGCTCTTAGTGTTTCTCTAGGCTAGATCTGCATTGCCCAGAGAGAGTCGGCTTGTTTCGGCTGGACCTCGTTGGTGATGAATCTTGCCCTGAAGGATTTTTGTAATTGATGGAAACTCTTAATCGACGCCGGCTCCAACTTATAATACCATCTGACTGCCAACGGTCTCAAACTACTCGGAAATATTCTGCACATGAGAGCTTCGTCGTCTGCATGCAACGTCATGATTTACTTATAGTGACGGATATGATCCGTGGGATCTGATTTCCCGTCGTACAAGGTGAACGGCGGGGCTTTGAACTTCTTGGGTAGTACTGCCTTTGCGATCCGTCGCACAAAGGGATTGCGCTAGTCCTCTTCGTCTGAACCATTTTGTCTTCGCTTATGCCTTATACATGGGCTCTCTTCAAAGGAACTGGTAGTTTCGGATCGTCTCTTCTTTTTGGGCTCCGGGGATAATGAGTCAGAGTCGCTGTCAGTGCCTTGTTGTCGGGCTCGAGGTCGTCGAACACCTGTCCTCAGAGGTCGTTCCGGATCTTGGCGTGCAATTTGTTTGGACTTCGCCACTTCTAAGGCCAAATCCTGACGGAGACGTTCGTTCTCAGCGATCATGTTTTCCAACCTCTGTTCGTTTTGCTTTGCTTGTTCCATGATCGCTTGCATTGTCTCATGCGTTGAAGTTAAGGATGAGTCGAAGTTCAAGGCATGTCTTGCGGCGATAGTCTCTGGTCCCAACATGTTTGTTGGGGCGAGATCATCTCTCGGTGTAGTTTCGTTAGCAATTATCGGAGGATTTTCCGTTGCGCCCGCCATGGATGTAGTTGAGTATTCCCATAGACGGCGCCAATTGTGGGGAAGGTAGTTCGGAAATACTCTTTGGATCCAATGGGACGCTCGAGATCCTCAGCTGGTAGCCTGAAAAAGAATGAACACTCCGGTCGGGGGTGCCGGAATTAGCACTCCGACGGATAAGTCAATGTATGCTCTCTAGATTGCGTGTGTCTTAAGTTAAGCATACTAATTCTCACATACCTCTTCTTGTTCGTCGTTCTTCTATTTATATACGTTCCTGATCTTCTAGGCATGGCCCGCTCTTGATCTGTCATGTACTTATGCACTCGGCCCCCTCATTGTGCCGTATTCCAACTTTTAATCGGCCCCCTACTCAACTTATTCGGCATCTGAAACGTCAGGGGCGGGGCTGAATGCATACTTTATACCGATTGAGAAAATATACACTGCCTATCTGCGTCTACTTTTATTCAGCTACCACACTTTATTTGATGTTTCATATGTATGTATGGTATCAACATCAATAAAGGGCCTTTTGCTGTTCCAAAAAAAAAAAAAAAATGTTTCGTCCAAGCCATTGAATTAAGCATCATAGCGGGGCCAACTATTTGCCCCAACCTACGAAGATTCACTAGTTGTGGTTGTGAAAAGCAAATAGAATAGAATTGCACAATATTATTAACATGGGGAAATTATAAAAAAAAAAAAAAAGAAAAAAAAAAAAAGGTTTTGACATTGATAACAAATCTAACTTTAACTTTTAATTGTTTTAATTTAAATATTTAATTTTTAAAATGATATCTATTCTAACAATCATTTTATATAACTAACAGAGAAGGGACAATTTGAACAATTTAATCACTTTTTTTTTTTTTTCTCTTTATTACTATTGACAACTACCTCCCATCTTTGCCGTTGTCCATTACCACACATTGTCTTCCTAATTCACTATCATTGCTTCATCCATTTTTCCCATTCCCATTACTTCGACCCTTACTGTCACCCTTCTCATTCTTTTTCTAGTCCATAGCCACCACTACGTTCTAGCACCACCGACCAAAAAAAAAAAAAAAAAAAATTTGATTATATTGTTTAAATTGGCCCTGTTCCATTAGTTATAACAAATAAATGGTTAGAATTGATAACCTTCTAAACATAGAATAAGAAAAGAAAATGAGAAAATTATCAAAATGAAATGCTTATTCTCCTATATAATTTATTTTTCAAGCATGGAGAAATCGTAAAATTCCAACAACTTGGTTTAAACATTCGAACTTTTGTCACAATTTTAACAACGTTTTAACAAATCCATTGAAGCATAACTCCATCGTGTTGATTCAGTGTAAAATTAATCAAATAGTTAACAACTTTCTCATAACCTTATTGACATATTATTTGACAACTATCTTGTTGTATAAATTCTTCAACAATCAAATGATTCTTCAGAAAATATTTGGGGCTTACTTTAATCTACAATTGAATTTGGAGTAGTTATTAATGTGAATGACCACCATTTGTGGGCTCTGCTCTAGATGGTATGGATTCAACATATGCTTTCAAGAATAATTAACAGCAATTAATACTTGCATGAATATGTCTATCATATTCTTAATTCTTTGAAATTGATTATAAAATCGTACAACTCGTGCAACTTCATTATGGTCATACACATCTTCAACAATGGCAGTTCGACTACAAAAGTGTCATATGGGTTCCATGGACAAATAGTAAAAATAAAATCTGTACAACAAAATTACCTCAACTCTTTTATAGTTATGTTGATTACTTTTTATTTTATTTTTATTTTTATTTATTTATTTATTTTTCAATCATTGTTTCTTAATAGCAAAAGTAAAAATTTATTGATGCAAGTAAATTTATTGATTCCATTCTTCTATTTATCAACATGATATATGTTGAATACTAAATAATACGAAAATTGGTTATGAAAATATCGGTGAATTTTATTTTTTATTTTATTTTTATTTTTTTTCATAATTTTACAAAAATAAGCGTTTTTAAATAAAACTTTAGTTTCCTTTTATTTTGGTTTAAAAGCACATAGATTATTGGTGTCATGTGGTAGTTATGGATGTTTGTCATCTTTAGTTTTAAGACTAGGGTAATACAATCGAAATGTGAAACAAGCAGTCGAATGAACACTTAAAACTTTATACTCAATTCCACATAAATTGTGTTATTGCTGTGGAGATGTATTTTTAGTGTCGGGCCACGTGGTCGAGATGTGGTTGAGGTGTTGGCTGAGGTGATTACGGTATTGCCGAGTTATGATGCCGTAATACCGAAATGCGAGATAGTTAGATAGAGGACAAGAGTCTTAGATAAGTGATGCACTTAGTTTGGATAAGGATGAGATTATTGAGTAGTTCATCCATATCTAACTGAGAGTCCGAGATGAGTATTGTGCTTGAGCCGTGTGAAGTGAGACTTATAGGGGATGAGAGCACTGCTGGCCATAAAAGTAAGGCACCCCCATAAGTTTAAGGTATGCTTTTACTTGTGCACTGAATACTTGTTTGATATTTTTGAGAGATAAGTTATAGACTTGATCATCGGAGTACCCCGGGCGAACGAGCCACCGTGGTGTTTTCTGTTTTCTTGTGCGCATGTATTGGCTTAATCTATTCTGCCGCGTGCTCTCTAACTAAGTTCCCTAGATCTCTGCAGAGGGATCTGTCTAGTTGTGAGGTCAGAAATCAACACCTACAATTTGGCGCCGTCTGTGGGAACTTAGAAAGAATAGATGGCCAACGCTGGACAAGAGGTGAGAGTCAGGGACAACATGCACATTGAGGAAGAGGAGTATGCGGATCCAAATGCTGGAGGAGGAAACAATGACGAAGAAGTGCAAGAAGTAAATCTTGAAACAAACAATGCTGTAAAGGGTCGTAATGGCCCGAAAAGAGCCAACTGAAAAGAATATTACAACGAGAACGACTTTCAGGTATGGAAAGAAAGGTGCCTAAGAAGAGACGACGAGCTGAAGGACTTGGTAAACAAGTTGACAGACCTGCAGATTGTGGTGAACTTCATGATGCAGAGTAGGGTGATGCAACTAGTGTTGCTTTTACCGAAAATGCCAACTCTAGCAGAAAATGCCTACACCTAAAAGGAAGGACTAACTGGATTGCCAACTGTCCCACAACATCAGAAGAGGCCTAGGAATTCGCATCGGTAATCACAAAATGTTAGGCAAACAAAATCACTGTGGAAAGAGTCCCAGAGAACTCTGAAGACCAAGGAAACCTAAATAAGGGGATCTCGGTGGGTCAACGAGTAGGGCATCTGCTTTGACGACGTAATAGACATGGAGAAGTCAAAAAGGACTCATCCTAACATAGGTAGTAGCGCGCCGAAAAGGCTGAAATCGACTGATAGCCGAGTTTCTAGACGGATGAAGGAGGATTTGAGAGACTACTTCCAGAGGAAGAGGGAGGACGCCGAGATCACATCCATCACCCAGTTGAGGACACCATTCTCGGTGGAGTTGGATGTGTTCGAGGCGCCGAGGAGATTCAGCATATTGAGATTCCATAGCTATGATGGTAAGTCAGACCCAAACTTCCATGTTGGTTTGTATTTGAATGCAATGGCTTTATGGAGTGGGAATGAACAATTATTATGCAAGATGTTCCAATCAACATTTAGGGAAAGAATGTCGGATTGGTTCTACAAATTGCTGAAAGGATGTGTGAAGAGTTGGGCAAGCCTAGCCGAGATGTTTGTGGTCAGGTTTGTTACAAATAGATTGCAGCCATCGAGGGTAGATTCCCTGTTGGCTTTGAAGATTAGCGATGGCAAAAGCCTCAGGACTTATGCCAAGAGATACTACGAGGTTTACAACTAGATCTCGACTTGTAACCAGAAACTTACAACTGTGCCTTTCAAGAATGGCTTAGAGGATGACTGCTCGCTTCGGCAATCCCTCGAAAATACCTTCCCAAAGAACATAGAGGACCTCATGGAAAGGATTGAGAAGTACGCAAGGGTAGAGGAACACGTGAAAGCAAAGAAGACGAGTACAATGAAGTAGGAGAAGAGAAATGACTCACCAAAGCGCAGTTAAGAAAATACCAATGTCGACAAATTGAAACCAGGATTGAAGACTATGTAAGCCGTAATTACGGTTTTCAAGATCACTATTTATAGGGTCTTGGAAGGGATCAGAAATCAACCATACTTCAGAGCATCGCAGAAGATCTCGGGGAAGTACATGGACAGGAACCCCGGGAAGAATTGTGTCTACTATGATGAGAACAGGCACATGACTTAAAGGTATCGAGCTTTGAAACAACACTTGGAGGATTTGGTAAGGCAGGGACACTTGAGAGACTTGATAGATGAAGAAAAGACACGACAGGAACATGCGAGGTTGGCCCAAGCACCGGCAGCAGCACCACTACCCGCGCCATGCGAGGCAGATGGACCACGGGCTATCAATATGATTCGAACGAAGGTTAATGCAAACGAGATCCGAGGAGAGACATAGAGGATAAGACATCTGTAGCATGTCTACCAGGCCCAACAGAAGAAGCCTCGGATGGAGGGACATTAAGGGCAGATGATCTTGTTCACAGAAGAAGACCTAGATATGGTATAGCATCTGCATAACAATGCTCTAGTAGTGACACTAAAGATCAGAGACTGCCAAGCAAGCTGTATATTGATCGATTAAGGCAACTTCTATGACATCATTTATGTCAGATGTTACAAGGAGCTCGGCCTTCACAAGGACGATCTGGAGCAATCTGACAGCCTCATTGTAGGATTTAATGGGACCCTGATGTGGCCATTGAGAACCACGAACCTGAAAATTCAGGCAGTAACCAAGATGGTAACCATAGAGTTCACCGTGATAGGCACCCGTTTCCTATACAACATCATCTTGGGAAGACCTTGGCTGCACGCTATGAGGGTTGTTCCCTTAACTCTGCACCAATTGCTGCGATTCCCAACTGAGTTCACGATTGAGGAGGTGGGAGGATACCAAGTGCACGCGAAAAATTGCTCCATGGTAGCAATGAAGTACACCTGCAATGTCAAAGAAGCATAGATGACAGATATAGAAGACGAAGACTGGGAGGTCTTAGATGATGTCGACAAAGAACCTGTCGATAAGAGCCAAGAGCCTTTGAAAAAGGTTCTAGTACGGAAAGGGGACGATGATATATTATTCCTTCTTGGCTCGGGCTTAGCCAAGGAAGGAGAAAGAAAATTGGAGACTTTCTTGAGAGAAAACATAGAGGTGTTCACTTGGACACCGTACGAGATGCCAGAGATCAGCCCCAAAGTCACTTGCCACAAACTTAATGTGGATAGGTCGCCAAACCTGTGATCCAGAGAGCTAGGAGACCAACCTTGGTCCATGTACAAATAGTTGAAGAGGAAGTAGAGAAGTTGTTAGAGGTTTTAGCAATCCAAGAAGTAAACTATTCGACTTGGCTGTCCAACAGAGTGGTAGTAAAGAAGAAGAATGTTAAGTGGAGGGTTTGAGTGGACTTTACAAGCTTGAATAAGGCTTTCCTGAAGGACTGTTTCCCTTTGCCAAAGATAAACCAGCTTGTGAATGCCACATCTGGACATGGAATGATGAGTTTTCTTGATGCATACAGGGGCTATCACTAGATAGCCATGTATGCACCAGATGAGGAGAAGACGACGTTCATTATCCCAAAAGGACTTTACTGTTACAGAGTGATGCCCGTTGGATTGAAGAATGCAGGGACAACATACAAGAGGCTAGTGACAAAGATGTTCAAACATTTGATTGGAAAGACCGTGGAAGTCTACATAGACGACATGGTTGTGAAGAGTAAAGAACTTATAGATCATCTAGCCGATCTGAAGAAGATTTTTTATATCATGAAGGCATATCGGCTTTGTTTGAATGCCTCCAAGTGCGCTTTTGGAGTAGGATCTAGTAAGTTCCTGAGATATTTGATGACCAGGAAAGGAATTGAAGTAAGCCCTGATTAGATCAAGGCCACCCTTGATCTGAAGAGCTCAATGACAGCAAAAAAGGTCCAAGTTTTGACCGGCAAAGTAGCTGCACTGAATAGATTCATCAGTCGAAGTTCAGACAAGTGCGGACCATTCTTCCAGTTGTTGAAGAAGGCCACAGATTTTTTATGGACGGATATATGTGAAGTCACACTGGCTGACTTGAAGAGGTATCTAACAACTTCACCAGTATTGTCAAATCTAGTTCTAGAAGAGGAACTAGTTTTATATTTGGTAGTCTCGAACCATGCTATCAGCCCCATGGTTGTCCAAGAAGAAAAAGGAGAGCAAAAAGCTGTGTATTATGTGAGCAAAACCTTGGTAAGCACAGAGACGAGGTATCTATCTCTGGAAAAATTGACACTTGCATTGGTAGTGGCATCAAAGAAACTGAACCATTACTTCCAAGCTCACAAGATTGTGGTACTCATGGAGCACCCACTAAAGTCTTTATTGGAACATGTAAACTTGATGGGCAGAATAACACGATGGTTTGTAGTTCTAGGACAATACGACATAAAATACAGACCACAGACATCAATCAAAGGTCAGGTTTTTGCTGACTTTGTTACTGAGTTCACACCGAGCGCACGCTCGAAGCCAAGACCTATGAACCTCGGCCTAGGGTGAACAGAATTAGAGGAAACGCAGTAGAACGCCAAGCCAATAGGACAGAAGAAAGATCTAGAGAAACCGATGCCTTGTGACATCTACATCGACGAGTCCTTCCGCCTATTTGTTGATGGCAGTTCAAACCGACAAGGAGTGGGGGCAAGAGTGGTGCTTGTCTCACCAGGTGGACAAATAACATAGCAATCGATCCAACTGGGGTTCAAGGCCTCAAATAATGAAGCAGAGTATGAGGCACTAACTGCTGGATTAAAACTAGCAGCAACAGTCGAAGTTGAGGAGGTGGTAATCTACTGTGACTCCCAACTCATTGTGAATCAAGTGACCGGAGAATATGAAGCTCGAGATGAGAGGATGGTGGCCTATGTTAGGGAGGCCATCAAGTTGTTAGCACAGTTCCAGAATTGTTAGCTACAGTAGGTCTACCAAGAAGACAACAGCCATGCAGATGCCTTGGCTAACCTTGCCAGTGCCATAAAGTCAAACACGCTAAGAATGATTATGGTAGACTATCTATCAAGCCCAAGCGTGGAACCCCTAATAACAAAATACGAGGCAATGTGCATAGAGTTAGGCCCAAGCTAGATGGATGTCTTGGTCAAGTTTATCAGGGATGACCAGCAGCTAGAAGACAAAAATGAGGCACACAAGATCAGACTCAAGTCGGCCAAATTCTACTTATCGGCAGAAGACCATCTATATAGAAGGTCCTTCATTGGACCCTTACTACGATGTGGACATCCTTCCTAGGTGGAAGACTTCTTATATGAGATCCACGAAGGGGTTTGTGGAAGCCATGTAGGGGGTAGATCTCTCACCCATAGAGCTATATTACAAGGGTATTAGTGGCCTTACATGCAAAAGGATGCCGAAACCTATGTCAATAAATACAAAAAGTGTCAGCGGTTTGCACTCTTGATACATTAGCCAGCTGGAGACCTGAACCTAGTATCTAGTCGTTGGCCACTTGGCCAGTGGGCCATGGATTTGATTGGGCAATTGCCCAAGGTAATTGGATAGAGAAAATTCTTACTAGTAGCCATGAGTTACTTCACGAAGTGGGTGGAGGCTGAACCTCTGGCCAAAATCCGAGATGTGGATGTGAGAAATTTTATTTGGAAGAACATCATTACTAAATTCGGGATCCCAAGAGCCATTGTGGCAGACAATGGCACCTAGTTTAACAATAAGTTGATCAAGAACTTATGTTTGAAGTACAAGACCAAGAGCTACTATTCAACCCCAGCTTTCCTCAAAGCAATGGCCAAGCCGAGGCCTCCAATAAGACCATCTTGGATGGAATAAAGAAGAGATTGGAAGCTACCACGGGCAAGTGGGTGGAGGAGTTGCTTAATGTTCTATGGGCATATCGCACTACGCCGAGAAGATTTACTAGAGAATCACCCTTTGCCATGGCTTATGGCACCAAGGCTGTTATACCACTTGAGATTGGCATTTGTAGAGTCAAAACTTAGGGAGTAGAGAATTGGACGAATGAGGCATTCGCTCGAGATCTTGACTTGATTGAAGAAAGGAGAGTAGAGCAGTAATTCGGCTGGAGGCATACCAGTAGAGACTTGCCAAGGCATATAACAAGAAGGTGAACCCTAAGGAGTTCCAAATAGGAGACCTTGTCCTACGGAAGGTTGTCGGCAACAAAAAATATCCCAAGGAGGGTAAGCTTGGCCCAAACTGGGAAGGACCGTACAGAATCATCTCGGTTGCTGGCAACGGCGCATACCAGCTAGAAAAAAGTGATGGCAAGGAATTGCCAAGACCATGGAATACCTGTAATCTGAAATTCTTTTATCATTAATTTTTTAAAGGTTTTCTATGTCATCAAGATGATTTTTAGCCGAAGTATTAATAAAATGCTAGTCCGATTTTGTTCTTTACAAAATGTTATTGAAATTCATAACTGTTAGATATGATTCAAAAGTCTTAAGCCAATATTTCAAGGATGAACAAGACGTTTAACTTAGACTTGCCATGATGACAAAGTTAAGCTAAGTTAAAGAGATTTTCACTAAGAAACAAGGCAAAACCAACCACGATTTAGCTAGTTTGTATGAAAAGTCGAGGTAGATAGTACTCTCGATGCACTAAGGTTAAGCCTTAAGTGTTTTGTTTAGGTGAGCTAAACACGATGACCTCGGTCATAGATGTCTACGTCAGACTTAGGCAAGATTCAGATGAAGCATCCTTAATGTGAACCTAAGTGACACCTAGATTCCATTAGGGTGCAGAAAGCATGAAACTTAGATTCCATTAGCGGGCAGAGAGTATGAATAAGACAAGTGAATGTGACACTTGTAAAAAAAAATTCAGAAAATTGGTTATGAGTTGAAGTTGTTCGAGGTGTTTGATAACAGTTATATCCGAGATGTTTTAATCCGAGATGATTATCCAAGATATTGGAAGATTCTTGAAAAGAGGCAGCGCATAAAGAAAACAAGTATATACAAAGCAGTATGAAAGACAGCAAGCATTCAATACTTAGTCAAAAACAGATATGCATTTAAAGAAAGAACTTCAGTTCATCAGAAGGCACTTCGGCCCAGTAATGGAAAGAAATGCGTTCAAAGCACAGACAAAAGAAAGAAAAATAACTAAAAAAAGAAAAGAAATCCTAATTACTGGATGTTAGAGCAGTGTTCTCGGTTTGTTCCACCTCGGCTATTGGCGGTGCATCAGCCTTGGTGGACAGTATGGAAACCACCTCAGTCTCTATGTCGACTGTTATCTCCTCGTCTCTCTCCTTCAGAGTCTCATTTAGGCTCTTGCTTGTGGCAGCGATCTCGGCCTCAAAAGTGTCAGCCTTCTTTGAAGAGGTGCTCTTGGAGACTTTGTCCTCATCTTCTTCAGTTAGGTTCAGGACCTGATCATTTAGTGTTAGAGACTTGGTCGCAGTAGCATCCACATTGTTGCCGTCTTCTTTCTCTTCCTCTTCCTCTTCCTCTTTCCCGTTGTCTTCCTCTTTGTCAAATTGGACATGAGAGGAGGAGAATGGCACATTAAGTTGATTGAGATCCCGAAGGGGTGAGTCCTTGGGGACAGAAAGTTTCTTCAAGGCTACAACCCAGCCGAGCTAGTAGCCTTGATTGCAGGCCTAACTGACTTGTTTTTTGTATTGCTTTCTGACTTCTTCTTGGCCTTCAGCATAGGCCTTCTCATCAGTAGCCTTGTTCTTGGCATCCTTGGAAGCCAAGGCCTCGGCTAGTTTTTTTTCCAGCTTTAGCAGCCTTCTCTCCAGAACCCTTGGCTGCGGCCTCGGCAAGTTCTTTGTCTTTCGTCGCCAAGTTGAGTTTGTCCAGCAGTCTTATCCTTACCACCTCAGCCTGGTTAAGTTGGTAAAGGAGGCTGGCAGCCTCATGTGTTTTCTTTATGAGGCCCCTCTTCATTAACTCGACTTTGTTGGCAAAAGAATGAGCGTGCCGGATAGTCTATAAAAGAGAGAAGATGTATTAGTATAAGAGTAAAAATAATCCAAAGTGTAAAATGTTGGACTGAAAGAAAAACCAAAAACTTACCACTATGGTGTTTAGCATTATGAATGTGAAGTGCTTATATTCGTTGTAGTCACTGATGGCTTACATGTTGATGGAGAAGAGCACGATGGCCGATAAGGCTGCAATTATCTTAAGCTGGCGGGAGGCACTCTTTCTCAGTCTGTTCAGGTGATCATTAATCGAGATGTCGAGTATGAAAGTGTCTGAGGTGTCTTTGGCCGTAGAGGAGATGGGGAGTCAATAGTGGCTTGCCTCTTCTCGGCCTTTACCAACTTGGAAATGGGGATTGCGTCCTCAGGATCTTTCTCCTTTGAGGAGGGGGTGATGGTGGCCTTGGCCTTTTTCACCCTTTTTGGCTTCTTCACTATTTGCGGAGAGAGAGAAGGCTGGATGGTGTTGACATTTGGCAGACCGGCAAGAAGGTTGTTGGCGATAGCTAGTTTGCGACCCATCTCTTCGGAGGTGGTGGCGATGGTCACTCTGATGCCAAGTTTGAATGCCGAAAAAGCAAGATGTGAATTAGCAGTATCATATACCGGTATGCTGTTTCCTCAGTGTTTCCTGCTTCTGGTTGTGCCTGCAAGAACGTTTGGGGGGCGTTGGTGGCCATGGTGTTAAAAAGGCAGAATATGCTGTGAAGGAGCCGTCGTTGATGGTTGGTCAGTTGGATATGAGGAAGATTCTTGATCTGCCCTTGAGGAGATAGTTGGTGTTGATGTAAACGGTGGAGTCCTGCTCCTGTATGGGACGTCGGGAAATGGGGACTTATATGTTGCGGTATAATCCAAGAGAAAGGGGTATTGCGTAGGTTGATGGGCAAGTCCAGAAACCTTTGTAAGTTGGCTTTAGGAATATAGTACTTTCTGAAGTTTTTGTCAGGCTGAAGAAGACCTAAACAGAAAACAAGTTACATGGTCAGTAACATGCTGAAGTAAGGTGCTTAAACGGATAATGGACGACGAGCGTGTGTTCTAAGGGTGACTTACTTTTGTGGTCTCCTAGGATGCTTCTGGGGAGTGGAAAGAGGTGGAGGTCATCGTCTGGAGCAAACTCCAAGTTGCCCAAGATAATAAGATAATCATCTCCTGACCCTTGTTGGAATCAGGGAGGTCGGCGATCATCTAGAAGGTCGTGGATCTCGGTTTCAGGTAATAGGTTATGCTATTTTTGGATTGAATGATGCACATCGTGTAGCAATGCTAGACATCCTGAAGGTTTAATTGGGCTAGATGTGGGTGATTGAGCTCGGCTATGCCATTGATTATGCGAAAGGTGTTGATAGCCAGTTGTATGGGATTTAGTTTGTAAAGTGAAGCATTTCCCTAAACAGGATATTAAGGGGAAATCTAATTCCACCCTCTAGAATTGATACTACGGGAAAAGGCATGTAATCATTCCTCGATATTATGGAATCATTCTCGCCAACGAGTTTGATATGGACATCGGCTGGGATATTATACTCTAGGCGGAAGTTCTCTATCATGGTGGGGCTGTCTACCCTTCACTTGTGCATACCCATGACCTCGGCTAAGTGGGTTTTGTGTTTTTTTCAATTGAAAAGTGTTCAGTGTGGATCTATGAACCTCGGCGTGACCCTAGGGAGTAGTGGTGTGAAGATTCTGGAAATCTAGGGGGGTTTTGAGGCACAATTTGTTTCAATTTCTTTAGTGAATAGTGTTCTAGCAAATCCCAATCCTAAATCTAAAGGTCATGAACAAGAATTGGATAAAACAATCTGGAAACAATGAATGACATAAAGGCAGATTTAGAAAATAATCAAGAATGTGAGGACATCTTCAAATACAACAAATGTGTGAGTTTGAACTGCCCAAGAATGCTATTTTGGCAGATTTCAGGAATGGAGATAGATCGAACAAAAAGTGATAAGAAATTCGAGCATAAGTGCAATGTGTGCAGTGTTACTGATTAAAGCAAGAATTTCACGTGGCAAGTATTAAAGAACACGCAGAACACTAGAGATGAACATTATAGGTGAAGAGTTTTAGAACTTACAAATCTGGAATGTCGAAACAGACGCCAGAATCTTTCTTGCTGGAGTAAGACTCTTTAGACGATCGAAATAAAATGAGTGATTGCTTGCCGAAGATGGTGGATCAGTGGAGTTACAGACAACACAGAAAGGCAACAATGGCAGTTTGAGAAGATTTTAGAGAGAGAAAATATAAGAGAGGGTTATAGTTGCAAAATGAAGAGACGGAGAGAGAGGGAAAGTATTTTGTGGGAATTCAAAAGGGCGGCAAAGGGAAATGATTCAATAGCCTACAGAAACGTACCTATGTTGACGTCAAGCAGCGTGGGACAGAGTTGATATGACATAATGAGGACGTAATTGGTACGCTCCAATTTAATGATGACATGTGGAGGTAGTACGGTTGAGATAGTTATGACAAGACAGCTCACGTGCAGTAAGAGGCTCTTGAAGTTCTTGAACTAGTGGTGCCATGATCTCGGCTTGTAGTGCGATCTCGGGTGAGATTTTAGATTTTGATAAGACAGAACATGTTTGTTCTTGGTTTTGATGAGTGGACATTTGAGTCTCTATTTCTTGATGCCGACAAGTCATGATCTCAGTCAGAGGAACATCCTTTATATGTGGTTTACCCGACATGTTGGGAGAGTAGATGATATAGGTTCCATCACCTCAGGTTGTCGAGGTAATAGAACTTAGGGGTAGTTATAGCGATGTATTTTTAGGGTTGTGGCACATGGCTGGGATGTGGTCGAGGTATCGTGTGGGCGAGCCAGATTGCCGAGGTGGTTATGATATTACCGAGATATGGTGCAGTAATACCAGAATTCAAGATATTTGGATAGAGGACAAGAATCCTAGATAAGTGATTGACTTAGTTCGGATAAGAATGAGGTTCTTGAGTAGTTCATCCATATCTAACTAAGAGTCTGAGATGAGCATTGTGGTTGAGTCCTGTGAAGTGAGACTTCTAGGGGACGAGGGCACTACTGGCTATAAAAGTAAGACACTCCCATGGGTCTAAGGTATGCTTTTACTTGTGCACTAAATACCTGTTTGATATATTTGAGAGATAAGTTATTGACTTGATCGTCGAAGTACCCCCGGGTGGACGAGGTACCATGGTGTTTTCCGTCTTCTTGTGCACAAGTGTTGGCTCAATCTATTTTGTCGTGTGTTCTCCAGCTAAGTTCCCTAGATCTCTGTAGAGGGATCTGTTTGGTTGTGAGGTCAGAAATCAACACCCACAATTGTTATCCATGGATATTAAAATAAACCCAAAAAACTGGGATAGAGACCAATCTTCTAACGATAACACAATTCGAAGATGAGAAGATTTCGATCAAGTCATTGACCAATCAAGGTTAAAGTCTAAAATTGATAAAAGGATTTTGTAGGATAGCTCTAAATACAACCCAAAACTTTGGTTGGACACCTCAAAACTTTCTGCACCTCATTCTAAAATTTATAATTTACTTTATTATTTGGTACACCCCAAATAATACATATTCTATCCTTAAAAACCTTTTATATATTCTTAAGACACCTTACACAATAGATAGTTCTCAATCTACCCCTAGACAACAACAAAATCATAAGAAAGCTTCACGACACCCCCATTGTCGTTCAAACTCTTAAAGAAGAGAATCCAAGCAGATGTAGTAGTACTATTAGACATCATCGTCACACTATCGGGTACCATCGTTGTTAGAAAATTAAAATGTATGGAAACACAGAGCTGCACATATACATTTTGTTTTGATATGAAATATTGAACAACATCAAATAATTTGGAAATGCATTGCCAAACAAGTCAAATTTGTTTGGAAACAAGTTTCCGAATAAATTTAATTTGTTCGGTATTGAATTTTTGAATAAAGTTCATAAACTTGACGCCCAAAAATGAAGAAGTTAAACAAAAAACGTACATTCTCTATTAGAAATAACTTCAAACATCTTTTTCATTACCCATTGTTGACTTCAATATAAAAT
This sequence comes from Camellia japonica, assembly GCA_030407325.1. Lineage (NCBI taxonomy): Eukaryota > Viridiplantae > Streptophyta > Magnoliopsida > Ericales > Theaceae > Camellia > Camellia japonica. The sequence continues at coordinate 106,676,742 of JAPPVO010000003.1, forward strand.
AAAATGAAGAATGATGGATTCAAGAGAAATAGGGTTGAGTATAAAGATATAAAGTGAATAAAACAAATATGTAAGAGAATAGAGAAGAGAGAGGAAAAGATTGGTACTGATTATGAGATGGGGTGTCCAAAGATATTATGATTTGTACTTTTTGATCATTTTAAATTGGGACATAATAATAATAATAATAATAATAATAATAAATTCATTACATTAGGGTATTCAACCAAAATTTTGGGATGCATTTAGAGTCTCCCTTTGAAAAATATGTTCAATTTTGTTGAATGACCAAAATGACCTTAAAAGTGCGCCAAATTAGCTCTTAGGTGACCCAAGATCTTATGAAAATGTTTATATGATATATATTCATGAAAAAAAAAAATTCTAGGTGGGCAAAATAGTCCCTAAGGCCTCAAAACAAATTTGCATTTTCCTCCGGACAAATTTGGCAAAATTTCACACTAATAGTTGAGAACAGTGAAATTTCTCACTTTAGTTAGAGACAATGAAATTTCATACTCCCAAGTAAACTATGGGAAATTTCACGTTTCTTCAACAACCATAGTTTTGAGGGGTAAATTCATAAATTCCAAACTCATAAGAAAACATAACAAAGTGTTACGGCTATTTTTTATTACCCAAAATCCCTTTATCTTATTTCAAATTGGCAAGGCCCAAGTAGTTCTCTCACTTCCAACATATCACATTGCCTTGGCAAATATCATAAATCACAAAACCCTAGCATGCATTGAAACATCATTAGTGTCAATACATAACCAAATTCACATCAAGTTAAATTATAACAAACCCTAAATATAATGGTTACATATAATTTTACCAAGTGGACCATAAAGGCAACAAAATAAGTGTATATCATGTAAGCTTTACAAAACATAGTAGGGTGAATACTCCAAGCTCGATATAACCCTAGTAAGTGGATATAATAACAAAGTAGAGCGTGAGCACGGCGACCTCTCAACAACAAGTAAACAACTAATACACGAACATGTTTAGGGATGCAATGCGATGTGTATTGCGAGTATACAATTTTCTTACTTAGTAAATTAATTTACTTGTTTCCTCTTTCTTGAAACTTAATCACCTAATGAAGTAGCAAAAATCAAATCTAAAACTCAAGAATATCAAAACTGATGGACTAAATCTGACTTCATCGAGTCTAAAACAAATGGCCAAGTTGTGCACCGAAACCAATGACTAGTTGAGTCATATATCATTTTTTTTTATCAACCAAAAAATAACTCCATTGATGAAAAAATGTACAAGCATAAGGATTACATCAACAGATGTGAGGAAGTGCAAAGAGCATCACAATAGACCTTGGCCACCCTAACTATGTTGGCACCATGAGGCCTAACCAATCATATGCTAGCGCAGTCCCAAGTTGGTGAGAGACCAACCAGCAAACAGAACAACCAGTTATATGTCATAATCCTTTCTTTGGGGGTTGCTAGACCTATATAACTAAGGTACCACCCTACAAGCTTACATTGAAGGAAAAAGCTCATTGTTCTAGATAAAGACTAGTTACACAACTCACACAAAGTGGCCCAACAACCCATAATTAAGGGCACATAGGTTTAAGTTATAAAAGCCTTTTCAATTCATGAAATTAACACTTTAATTTTAGTAAGGTTCATTCTCAAAACAAAAAATTAAAATATTATTAAGAAAGATGACTGCTACCATGATAGACTCTTCCAACAATGTTATTTCATTCCTTTTCATTGGTTGAATAATTTAAGTATAAAGGTATAATCTTCTTAAATATGTACTTGTACAAGCAAATATTCTCTTCGGAAAATGTGTGTATAGCCATGTCAAACAGAATTACTATTATTAGTGATAAAATTTATTAAAAATACGTGGTAGCTATTCAAACAGTTAAAAACTGAACAATCAAAAGCAACTGCAATGTTTTTCTTTTATGTATTTGTTGAATAATAAGCATAAAAAGTTAAAATATTTCCAATCACGGATTATACAAGTAAATATTAATATTGAAATTTTTTTCTAGCTTTATCAAAAATACAATTATGAGTTTTTTTTTTTTTTTTTGCAAATTAATACACTAATTACCCTAATAATGCAAACATTTATAGTTCGACTTTACAAAGACTTGAATGAACATTAAGCAATGAAAATATCTAATTCACATGTCATTTGGCACATTGCTATTGATAAGTAATATGATTCACAATAATTATATAAAAAAATAAATTGAACTATTTATTGCACGGTGGTAACTCATGTATTTATAAAATTGAGAATTGAAGATCACTAGTAACAATATTGCAGTAGTACAACAACTACATGTGATGTTATATTAGGTTAACCAATAACCTCATCCTTCTCACAAGCCCTATATTTTACCTTTATTGTTTTCTTTGTATCGAAACGTGTAAGATCGCAACATTCTCGTCTGTTTTCCTGTACAAGAGAAGGGAGGGAAAGGTTAATAAAAGCACTCGCAAAAGATTGGTTTTGTAAACACCACTCAATGCAATCCATTTTACCTTTCTACAGCATGATTTACTTAGAGACACAATATGTAGAGTAAGAATAAAGTGAGAAAGAGACTAGTGCTTGGTTCCTAACTCACTTGGCATTGATCAAAGCCATTAGACGACTTCTTCAGTTAGAATTATGGAGTAAGGTGAATCATTGCATTAAGAATGATTCTCTAGCTATTACAAGAGCAACATATTTATAGGTTTTCATAGAGTACTAATGAAACCTACAATGTTGAATAAAATCTTATAAATAAAAAAAATCAATATTTAGAGGAATATACATTAATTGGGCTAACAAAACACAAATGAGAATTACAAAATTATGGCTATCTTTATTTTTGCAATTCGGGGTGGTTTGGGAATGAAAGAACTTAAACAACGTCCATATAAACTAGATTTTTGTGGAAATGGTTATGAAATTTTTGTTTTGTAATGCCATTTATGTCGAGGATAAACACATTTCGAAGGTTAGGTATTTGTTGAATTCTTATTTGATAGAGTTCTTCGATCATAACTAACTTGACATTGATTAAAGTTTTAGAGGTGATTTATTGGGAAAAAGAAACACGAATGAGATTCTTAAAATTTGTGGTTCTCTATTTTTTGCGATTTGGCTTGGTGTTAAAGAAGAAGAAGAAGAAAAAGAGAGGATCATATTAAACTAGGTCTTTTGGACTTTTTCATTGTGTGAAGTAACTCTTGAACAACAACAACAACAACATTATCTTCCGCTTGCCTGCTAGGAATAAAACTCTTACGTAGGGGGCTCACTAGCTTAGGTAGAAGAGGGCAAAGACGAGCTACCAAAATTTTGGATATAATTTTCATGGTGACATTGCTAAGTGAAATTGGTCAGAAGTGGTTCATACTTGTCAGGTGATCGATCTTGGTATTTAAGATAATCAACGTCTTATTCAACTCCAACGGGACATGTCCAGATTGAAAGATGTCCTGAATGACAAAAAGTTAAAGCAGACCCAACAATGCCCCAGCATCATTGGTAGAAAAAGGGTTATACCACAAGAGCCTTATAAGCCCCTGCTACGAGGACTGCACTTTTCACCTCCTCAGTGGTTCTAGGTTAGTCCAAGGTGCTAACTTTAGCACTTGAAAGGCAAGGTAGAGAAGAGGTTAAGGAGGACGTGTTATCACCAACTTTTGATTGGAAAAGGGTTTTGAAGTGCTACAACACCTTATCTTGAAGCTTAGATTGACCAGTGCACGAAAATCCATCAACATTCTTGAGAGCCATGATTTTATTTCTACACCGACGAATAACAATATAAGAATGGAAAAAATGGGTGTTTGAGTGTAACAACCCTGATTCGTAATTAGCCCATAATCCATGATTAAGAATGCTAATTTAGTTTTAAGAATGAGATTATGTGTTAAATGTGCATTTTGTATGTCTTTTGCATTCCTATCTGTTAGCCGTAGGAATATCGGTTCAGAATTCTACTTAGTTCTGTTAATTGAAGGCCTTATCGACATTTGAATATGAAATTGCTTAAGTAAATGTGTTGTTTGGGAATTTTAGAATTTTTTGGGACGTTTAATTGGAATTCGATTGGAAATCAAATAATTAGCATAAATGGATTAGAATTAATTAAGTTTAACCAAGCTTAATTAGGCCACCTTAATCAAGACCATATAAGTCAGTTAAGCCTCATCCTACAACATTCTACATATTTCTTCATCATCTTTGACATCAAGAACATGTAGGAGGGAGGGAGGGAGGGAGGGAGGGAGGAGGGAGGGAGGGAGAGAGAGAGAGAGAGAGAGAGAGAGAGAGAGGAAAAAATTGAAATCAAGAGAGGAAAAGAAGAATTTGGAAGAAAGTTGGGAGTATTGGCTTGCTAGCTCAAGAATTAACAACTTAGAGTCCAATTGAATAGTCTAGGTAAGAATTCAACTCTCATTTTGAGATAGGAAGCTAACTTACATGAGAATTTAGAGATCTACACTTGAATTGAACTAAGAGTGATGGAATTTGAGTCAATTAATGCATGCATGCATAATTCGCCAAGTTTTGAGTTTGAATTTCAACAAATACTCACATGCATGGTGTTCTTTAGGCTCAAGTTTGAGAAGTCAACATGTTTTTACACTTTTCACTTCATGAATTCATGTTTTGGAAGTTTTGAATTCATATCATTACATGCATATGATTATATATATAGTTTCAACTTGGTTTTGAAGAATTGTCAAGCTTCTGGGCCTTGATTTTGTGAATTGATCTTCATTTCATGTTTTACTTCAAGTTTCCAAGTAGTTTCTAACGTTTTTGGCCCAAATGAACAACATTGAAGCTTTGGAATTGAGTTTTGAACCTTGTAGAGCAATCTAGAAATTCCAGAATTTGGTCGCATCGCGTGAGCGACCAAACCATCGCTTGAGCGTACATTTCGAGCACTCAAAAGTTTTGCAGAGATTGATGATTGGCTCAAGAGACTGAAACACTACTCGAGCGACCACCTTTTATTTTCAGTTTTGGCTCCAGTGACCAAGAAGTTGGCTTGAGCGTGAAATTCGAGCACCCAGTACTTTTGCAGACTTTACAGACTGCTCGAGCAAACAAAGGTGCACTCGAGCGAACTACCCTGTTTTTTAAAATTTTGCTACGTGTTTCAAAGTGCAAAATTGCATCCTCATTCCATCTTAGGCATTCCTAAGCCATGGTTTAAGCTATAATAATGAGAATGAGGGTTAGAAACACACGTAGAAAGAAATGAAATAAGACAAATGTTTCTATAGCATGTGTTTCAATGTGTATCTATCATGTGCTTGTGTAGGTCACGCGCCAATATCCGTCTAATCTGTTTGATTCGTCTATTTTACTTCTGGAGCGATCTGTAAGTTACAACCTTGTAAAGTTATGTTCAATTATCAGTATCTTCTAATGGATATGATAAGCTCTGTTTTCTGAAATGATATTTTCTGTATAGATGAATGATTGTCTAATTTCTGAAATGTATCGTGGCATTCTTAGCATCATGTGAATCTGTCATTTATTACCTGGTAGTAGGGATCTCTGTGCGTTTCATTCATGGAACTATCTGTGAAACCTAAATGGTTATCTGTTACGATTGTGCACAATCATCTGTTTGATATGAATAAGGCTCTTAATGACCATCTGCTCTGTATATGGATCTTTATAACCAAATGATCTCTTAGCACTAATGAATATACCACATATGACTGTATGCAACTCTGAATAAGTATATGAATCTACTTCGGATCTAAATTCTAATTTTTGAATCTGTTATGGATATCATTCATAAAACCTTTACTTTGTTGTTATTCACTAGGCTCTAGCTCATTATATCATGTATGTAGGTGATCAGGCTTGAGACTTCCAATCTGGATCTGTTTCTGTCAAGCCAACCAATGTACCTCACGAGAAGGTTCCCGGAAGTCTTTGTGTTCAATGTTATGTCAAGTGAACAATTTTTATTTTCTTACGTCTTTTGGACAAGTTTTTAGTTATCTATATTAGGGCATAAGCCCTTTTGTTTTATCTGTATTTGGATGACGTAAGAATGATGTGTGAATATATATACATGTAAAGTTTGAAATTTTCTGTCCCATATAAGTCTGCACAGTTCTATGGACATTGTATATTTGTTATTTGTTATTTGTTTACACTAGCCCCTTATAGTATGAATTTGTTTCAGAGGCCTTTAGTCATCATAGGATTATTGGTCGATTATGATGCTTAACCTATAGGAGTGGGTTTTGGTCGTGACATTAAGTCACCAAATAGAAGCCAATTTGAGCGAGATTTTTGAAACCACAAGATTTCTTCTTAGAGGAGCAACTTCTTGTAATCTTGAACCAATTGGCTTTCAAGAGTTTCAAAAAAGGATTTGGGTGCAAATCCAAGGCTCTTTGAATACCAGCCAACTTACACAAGCACTTTTTTCTTATTCTATAAGATATTCTAAAAAATTTCATGATTTCAATTTTTGGCCGCTTCAACAAATCTAGCAATTATAAGAGGGAGATTATTTTCTTGAAAGTTCTACGTAGTTGTTGCAAATGAACTGAATTAGGGGTGACTCAAACCAAGTAGCTTCTAATTAGAAAGGTCGTTAAGAGGGATGAGGGATAACCCTCTTAAGTGAAATCAAAAGGGGGTAATGATCTAAATTAGTGTGAGGAAGGTGTTGGACCCAAGGATCAGGGAAAGGAGAATGCCAAGAATCAGTACAGCGGGCTCAGTCCAGTCTTTCCCTAATATTAGCTTGTCCTTTACGACCATTTCTCTAAGTATATTTAGGCTTTGAAAAATCTAAATAAATAAGTTGGCATCGATCAAGACACTTAACAAAGTGGTCTAATCTTCTTTGAGTAGTTGGATTCCCACTTTGCTTTTTAGAGCTAGTGGTTATGTCGTTAAGGTCTCCCGCCACTAGCCAAGGTAGTGGAAGGCCATGAGCTATCCCATCTAAGTAATCCCACAGCTTAGTTTTGGAATTTTGGTTAGGGCTTATATAGAGACTTGTAAATAACGTCGAATAGTTTCACTAAGGGCTTGGGTATGGGGTGGAAGAACTTCAACATCCACTAAATCATCCTGCCAAAATATCCATATACTACCTACAAATCCAGTAGCTTCAATGGTGGCCATGGTAAAAAGCCGTATGTGTCTAAGAATTTTATTTCATTTGACACTATGGACTTTAGTTTCTAGCAAAACCAACAACACAAGATTATGAGATCTTACCAATTTGCAGATGGTTCTCAAAGTTCCATCTCCTCCAGTTCCCATGTAGTTCCATGCAAGAATCTTCATCTGGTCAATAAAAATTTGAGGACCAAAGGCCAGATCATATATCCATCTTGGTTGACCCTCGCCAAACAACCTTGTTTGTAGGAACTGGCACAATTGACCTGCTATCGTTAGATGGAGTGAAATTGTCTTCTCGAACTCACGTGTCCTTTCCACTATAACCTCTGGGGTTGCCCTTATTCTGAGGTGAATCACATCGATTTGGTCATGGGATATAACCACATATGGAAGAATGGTTGGGCAGCCTACAAGAAAACTCACTAGCAATTGGTTCAGGAAGAAAACCTAAGGAAACAAGATGGGGATAATTGGAGGAAGTGGAAGATAAGATATAGGGTTTAGGTGCCAAGGGTGGTCAATTCCTTTTGGTTTTCCTAGATCCTCCTATTAAGAAAAAGTGAAATGGAGGAGATTCTTCAAGAGAGCTGGAGAAGGGATTAAAGGGAGCTATAACAAAGTTGGGAGGTAAAAGGGAGTGGTGAAGAGAAATGCTAGTAGAAGACTTGAATTTAGGTTGGTTGGGGCATCTAGGGCTTTTTTTTTGTTGTTGTATTGACATCTAGAAACGGATGTTCTAGAAGATGGGTCCTTTAAAGGGGGTCTATTGGGAGTACTAATAGCTTCAGGCCTAGCACTTGGGCCTAAGGAGGAGAAACCCTTAGTACATGGGCTGATAGTGGGCCAGCTGGTGATGGATCAATGCCAGTCTTACCTTGTGATAATATTGAGAATCGGGTGCCCATATTGCCTTATGACATCACTGCCTTTCCATTTATACTAATTGGATGGTACATTCGTATTATAATGCGCATTACTTGACACTGGCCTTGGGTCAGCTGATTTAACGGGGTCTGAGCCACCTTAGGTACGATATGCTCCCATGGACCAAGTTTGGGCAATCATCCAAGGACCAAATTGGTTATCCAAATCAAACACGGTTTGCATATGTTCCATTGTACCCTCATAATGAACTCCACTGGTGTTGGGTTCAGAGGTCACCATAATTTGCTATAGTATGGGATAATCATCTTGTTTATGCCCATATCGACCGCATTCAAAGTAGATTAAATATAAGCCTTTATATTCAACCGCAAAACATCATTATTGATGCCTACCTTTGAGACTAGGATGTCCTTAAGGTTGAGTTCCACACAAACCCTCACAAATCTACTTTTTGCTGCTTCAGTTGTTGTCTTATCGGTTTTAATGGCTTTTTCGACTAAATTACCTAGTCTTAACAATAGGTCTTCATTGAAATATTCAATAGGTATGCTAGCAAAACCTTATCCACACAAGTGTGGCCTATAATTCATTTGAAGTAGGGCGGAAGTCTAGTTTCCACTTGCTTATCATGATGTAGTGGCCAAGTATAATCTAGGGACCATCTAAGAGGACATGGAGATAGTATTCTTTGCAAGCACATCTGACCAAATAATACTCTTCACCCACATCCACAACCTCAAAATATTGGCTTAGATGCCATAATTGCTTTATTCTTTGAGTTAAGAGATTGTATCCAACTGTTCGACCAAGGACCTTGACGATAAAGGCCTTGTGCCATGGTGCTATGAGCTTCACAAGCTCCTCTGGTGGAACACAAACCCTTGGCCAAGCAGAGGGTGAATTAGTGCTTCCCATACTAGAAATGATAGGAGGTGGGTCATTATCTTCATCGTTGCCACCATGTACCAAAGTTTTAGGTTATCTCCATTCAACATTTCCCTTAAAGAAGACCCATAGGGCCTAGAGATATGAAAGGGTACATTTAGATTGTCTTTGAGCTCCATTCTTGAAACTCTATTGCTGTCATCTTTAACCTCTTTAAAGGATCCATCATCTCGTCATCGTTTGATTTTCTTTTTACTTCGACAAAGTAGATCAGTTTCTTTCGTAGAGATGTTGTTCTTCTCCATTGCTTTGCATTGCTTTGTTTGCTTTTTTATTGTTTAATTAAGGTGCCATGGCTATAAAAATTGACTTTGAAAAGGCATACGATCAAATCGAATGGGGTTTTATAGAAAAGGTCTTGACTGAGGTAGGCTTCTCCAACAAATGGGGTTTCTCTAATCATGAGTTGTGCCTGTACTACCCAATTGGCTATGCTTTAGAATAGGGTATCTACCCCCTATTTCCAACTCTCTAGAGGTCTACGGTAGAGTGATCCCCTCTTCCCTTATCTCTTCTTGTTTTGTATTGAGAAGTTGAGCAAATGCATCTAACAAACTGCTGATGATAAGCAATGGAGACCTCTGAAAGTTTCTCATAAAGGCCCTATGTTTTTTCACTTAGTCTTCATAGACGACATGTTCTTATTTGGTGAAGCCATTAGCAAACAAGTTGCAATCCAAAGACATTATGCAGCATTTTTGTGCAGTCTCGGGCCAAAGAATAAATTTTCAAAATTCTACACTTTTTGTTCCAGCTTCTATTTCTCAAGGTTGGGGGAAAAATCTGAGCTTGGAGAATGCTATTGCACTTACTTTTGATTTGGGAAAATACCGTGGTGTTCCATTATTGCATGGCCGAGTTTCCAATTCTATTTACAATTATATTGTGGATCGCATTCGGGGCTAGTTAGTGGGATGGAAAGCTAGACAACTATCCTTGGTAGGTTGAACCACTCTTATCCAATCAATCACTTCATCCATCCCTGCGTTTTCTATGCAAACAACTTTGCTTCTTAGCAAAATCTGCTCATCCATCGATAAATGTCATAAGGGTTTTATCTGGGGTGGTGTCCAACAACATCAACATATAGCCCTTGTGGTCTGCGACAACATTTGTAAGCCCAAGTCTGATGGAGGCTTATGCTTGAGAAATATGAGAGATACAAATTTGGTCCTTCTATACAAGCTTGGATGTTGTATAACTCAAGAAACATCCTATTGGACAAATGCAATCCACAACAAATACTTGTTAAAGAGCAGATAGTTATGGGACCTATGCTTATCCAATTCATCTTATACATGGTGCACCATTAACAAAGGGGCTCAGGTAATCAAATCTGGTCTTGAATGGCGTTTGGGTAATGAGAGAAACATCAGATTCTAGGTTGATAAGTGGTTGGAAGATTCCACCCTTCAACATTGCTTCATCCTCCTCCATTCAATTAAAGAACTAAGCAAGCTTGTGTGTGATTATTGGACTGATGACGTTGGTTGGAATTGGTCACAACTTTTTCAATGGTTTCCTCCTAATTATAAGGCCCTTTTATTCTTTGTGGTGGTTCGAGTGCATGATTCAAACGTAGAACAATTAATTTGGAAACACTCTACAAAAGGGAACTTTTCAACCAAATTTGCTTACACTTGTCTCTAGCAACAACCGCAATCTATGGAGCCTGATGATGGATGGAATTTGATATGGAAATTAGTAGGTCCCCATAGATGGAAGCATTTTATACCTTTAATTAGACATGATTGTCTGCTAATCAATGCCATGAAGGAAAGAAGACAACTAAATCCTGATGCCATCTGCTTCTTATATGCCCATCATTGTGAGACAACTCTTTATGCACTTAGGGATTGTCAAAGGGTGAAGAAAATTTGGCAAGAATTCATCCCTCCCTCTCATTGGTTATACTTCTTTTCACTTATTCTCATTTAATGGGAGGATTTCAATTTGGGTGTTCTGCCATGGTCAACCTTAATTTAGGAGAACTGGCCCTTGTTCATGGCTACTCTTTCTTCTATATGGTGTTTGGCATAATAGTCAGTTACATAATGATGACTTCAAGGAACCATATTGTCCCATTGAGTACTTGAAGGGGAGAGTGCGTGAATATCAAGCTTATAGGGCCTGCGACCATGGGAGTAAAACCTCTTCTCTTATCCCAGTTGCTTGGTCCCCTCTAGTTGTTGGATTGTTGAAGATAAACGTAGATGGTGCTGTTTCAAATCATGATGGCCAAGCCTCTTGTGGGGGGCATAATTCATTCAGAGATGGCTGACTTGATTATTGGCTTCAAGCAAGTTGTGGGCCATAAATCTATCCTAGTTGCCAAGTTATGGGGTATTTAGCATGGGTTAAAGATGGCTTGGACAATTGGACACCGTTGAGTCATTATTGAATCAGATTCTTCAAAGCAGTGCAAGCAATCAAAGTGTTGAGCCCTCTCCATCCATATTTTAATCTATGTCAGAAGATATGGGAAGTTCTGAATAGATAATGTCAATAGGATCTTCAAGTGATTTGGCGAGAAGCAAACTTTTGTGCAGATAGGCTTGCAAAAGAAGCTCCTCATATGGTCTCCTTAGGAGAAACTTTGTTAGATGTGCCACCTTTTTTTTTTCGTTGTTTTGTTAGATGTTGACAAGCATGGTATAGGATGTTCCTATTAAAGAGAATGAATATATTTTTGTATTCAATGAATTACAGCAGTAACAGAGTAAAGATATTTATACACTTCAGTGATTTAACCATAACTACCTAACCTTGATTCTAACTACTAAACTATAGTTAACTCTGGACGGTTAATTTCTAACAGACTTAACAACCTATACTATACAGCTGGATATTACACACGTGTGGCTTAATGCTATAGAACTGCTGCTGTGATGCTCTGCTGCTGTGATGCTAAGGAACTGCTGCTATGTTGCAGCATGCTCATGCTTTGTATCTGTTAATGACTGTGCTGGCTGTGTCTGTGGCTTATCATACCCCTGCAAGCTCAAGGGACTATTGGGAAGGACATTGAGCTTGAGCTGAAGATATTGAAACCGAGCAACAGACAGTGGTTTAGTAAAGATATCAGCAACTTGATCTGAAGTAGGGATATGACAGATATGAAGTTTCTTGGAGGCAACCCGTTCGCGAACAAAGTGATAATCAACCTCGATGTGTTTAGTACGGGCATGAAATATAGGGTTGTTACTCATAGCTATGGCAGATAAGTTGTCACACCAGAGAGTAGGCACCGGAACAGAAATATGAAGATCAGCAAGCAACATTCCAATCCAACTAAGATCAGCTGAGGTTTGTGCTAAAGCTCTATATTCAGCCTCAGAAGATGAGCGAGACACAGTAGGTTGCTTCTTTGCAGACCAAGAGATAAGATTAGGACCAAGATATACACAGTAACCAGTAGTGGACCGGCGATCAAGAACATTTCCTGCCCAATCTGAATCTGAATATGCATTGAGAAGAAGAGGGCCCGAAGTGAAATGGAGACCATACGATAAGGTACCTTTAAGATACCTTAGTAATCGTTTGACTGAGGTAAAATGGCTAGTCATAGGAGAGTGCATGAATTGACAAAGATGATTAACCACAAAGGGTAAATCAGGTCGAGTAAGGGTAAGATACTGAAGAGCACCAACCAAACTGCGGTACAAAGCTGGTTGAGAAAAAAGAGAATCACCTGATGCAGTAAGAGCATGAGAAGAGGACTTAGTAGCCATGGGAGAAGAGTAAGGTTTGTAGTCACTCATACCAGCCTTGGCCAATAAATCTGAGGCATATTTTTGCTGAGAAAGCACATAACCAGAGGCATCTTTGATGACAGATATACCCAAGAAATAATTAACAAAGCCAAGCTCCTTCATGGAAAAGGTTGTATGCATATGTGTAATGAGAGAGGTAATGTAAAGTGGATCACTTCCGGTGAGAAGAATGTCATCTACATAGATGAGGAGAATGGTAATAGCAGTAGAAGTCTTCTTAATAAAAAGAGAAGAGTCACAATGGCTTTGAACAAATTGATGAGTGAGAAAAAAAGTGGAGAAGGTAGAGAACCAAGCTCGAGGAGCTTGCTTTAAACCATAAAGAGCCTTGTGTAACTTGCAAACAAGCTGAGAGTGATTTGGTTGAACAAAGCCTTGAGGTTGGACCATATAAACTTCTTCTTCAAGAACACCATGAAGAAAGGCATTAGATATGTCAAGCTGCTTGATGGGCCAATCAAAATGTAGAGCCAGGCATAACAAAATGCGGATAGTAGGTTGTTTAGCCACAGGACTAAAAGTCTCATGATAGTCCACCCCTTCAGTTTGAAGAAAGCCCTTGGCAACTAATCGTGCCTTGTATCTGGCTATAGAACCATCTGAATTTTTCTTGATTCTATAAACCCATTTGCAGCCTATTGCTTGTTTGCCAGATGGAAGATCAACTAAAGACCAAGTACCTTGTGTTTGTAAGGCTTGAAATTCTTCAAGCATAGCAGTTTGCCAAACAGAAGAAGATTTTGCTTGCTGAAAAGTTTGTGGTTCAGACTGAGGAGAGAAAGAAGAAAGACAAGCAGTATGAGAAGAGGTGGATTTGGATCTGGTAATCATGGGATGAGTATTGGAAGAAATAGAGGGAAGAGCAATAGAGATTTTGGAAATTGCAATCTGATCAGAAGGGACAACAGATAGAAAAGGAACAGAATTGGAAGATACAGGTATTAGTTGATCTCCTGAGTGAGCTCCTGAGTGAGTAACAACAGGAGAAGAGGAAATAGTGTTAGCTGCTGGAATTGTTTGAGCTTCTGGAACTGCTGAAATTGTGTGAGCTGCTGAAGTAGTGGCAGTTGCTGGAATTGCTGTAAATGAATGAGCTGCGAGAGTAGTGGCAGCTGCTGGAACTGCTGTAAATGAATGAGCTACTGGAGAAGTGGCAGCTGCTGGAACTGCTGGAAATGAATGAGCTGCTGGAGTAGTTTTAGCAGCTGAAAATGTGTGAGCTGCTGGAGTAGGTGCAGAGGAAGAGGAAGAGAAAGGTGAAGACCAGAAGAACTGCTGGAGAGATGCAGTAGTGACAGAGGAAGACAGTGGGGAAGAAGTCTGAAAGGGAAAGTAAGACTCATCAAAAACCACATGTCTGGAAGTATAGACTTTACCTGTGATGGGATCAAGACACCTATAACCTTTGATGGAAGGTTGATAACCAAGAAAGACACAGGACAGAGATCGAGGTTGAAGTTTATTAGTGGTGTATGGTTTGAGCCAAGGATAGCATCTACATCCAAAGGATCTCAAGAGTGTATAATCAGGTTTATGTTTGAATAAGACCTCATAGGGAGTAAGATTTTGAAGTTTGAGAGTAGGATGTCTATTGATCAAATAGACAGTTGTTGCAAGAGCATCAAACCAGTAAATCAAAGGGAGAGAAGAATGATGCATGAGGGTAATAGTAGTTTCAATGAGGTGCCTATGCTTCCTTTCAGCGACACCATTTTGTGAAGGTGTATGGGGACAAGTTAATTGATGATCAATGCCTTTACTTTTAAGAAAATTTTGAAATGGTGTACTAAGATATTCCCCTCCATTATCACTGCGAAGAATCTGAAGTTTAGTGTGAAATTGAGTTTCCACAAAAGATTTAAAGTCAAGAAATTTAGTGAAAACTTCACTCTTATAATGCAGAGGAAAAAGCCAAGTGAATTTGCTAAAATCATCAATGAAGAGCACATAGTACTTAAAACCTGAAACAGAGGAAGCAAAAGGGCCCCAAACATCTGTATGGATGAGGGCTAAAGGTTTATTTACAGTGGAATTAGACAAATGAAAAGGCAACCTATGGCTCTTTGAAACACAACAATGTTCACACAAACTAGAGCCTTTATTAGACAAAAGCTTAGAATCTAGATTATGATGAGAAAGAATATGATGAAGCTTCTTTGATGAAGGATGACCGAGTCTGAAATGCCAATTAGTTGTAACTGCAGGTGATAAAGAGGAAGAAAAACAAGCTTGAGAAGCTTGAGGAGAGACAGATGTAGCAGGAGAGGATGCAGCAGAAGGAGAGACTTTGAATGGATAAAGGCCATTTGTGTAGCTTCCTTTATACAAGATTTTCTGAGTAATCTTGTCCTGAATAACAAAAGAGCTTTCATCAAAAGTGATAGTGCAGTGATTATCTATGGCTAACTGGTGAACAGAGAGCAAATTAGATGAAAGTGTAGGAATATGAAGAAGCTTTGTAAGATGAAAAGGAAAAGAAGGAGTTGGAAGAAGACCTGTTCCAGTATGAGCAATGGTATGTGTAGAACCATCACCAACTGCAACTTGATCTTGACCATAGTATGGCTGAGGGAAAGAATCAAAAGTGATAGTGCAGTGATTATCTATGGCTAACTGGTGAACAGAGAGCAAATTGGATGAAAGTGTAGGCACATGAAGAAGGTTTGTAAGATGAAAAGGAAAAGAAGGAGTTGGAAGAAGACCTGTTCCAGTATGAGCAATGGTATGTGTAGAACCATCACCAACTGCAACTTGATCTTGACCATAGTATGGCTGAGGGAAAGAGAGTTGACTTAGATCAGGTGTCATGTGACTGGTGGCTCCGGAGTTAAGGAACCAGTTGTCAGATTGTGGCTGATTTGAGAATGAGGCAGCATAGGCTTTGGTTTGAGGCTGTGTAGAAGCAGGCTGTGGAAAATACCAGCAGTCTAGAGCAGTGTGATTTGGCTTGCCACAGATTTGACAGATCAGAGTCACAGAATTAGTATTGGCAGCAGCTGGAGAATTGTAAGAACTGGATCTGCCAGCTGTTTGAGTGTGAGGATTATAGGTATAATTGAATCTGCCTCGTGAAGATTGTGAGCCTCTTTGATAGTGACTCATCTGACCTCTAGACCTTCCTCCATCTCTGCCTCTGTAAGAGCCTCTGCCTCTATAATAACCTCTAGAATTTCCTCGATTAGAATAATTTCCTCTGTGTGCAGTATAGGCAATGGAGCTTGGAAGATCTGAGGCATGTGCATGTTTAAGAGAGGACTCCACATGAATAGATTCTGAACAGAGTAAAGAACATAGCTCATCTAGAGAAATAGGATATGATCTGGTGCGGATAGCAGCTTTTGTAGCATTATATTCTTCAGGCAATCCAGTTAAAATCAGCAGAACTAAATCTTCATCATCAATGGGAGATGATGCAAGAGCAAGCTGATCAGATAGTACCTTGAATTGAGTCAGGTATTCTTCCATTGTTGTGCCTTTCTTAACAATTTTACTCAACTTGATCTTCAACTGATGGATGTGAGATCTGGAAAGTGAAGTAAATCGTTTGGCAAGAACAGTCCAAACTTCATGACTGGTTTGACATGGAATGACAGTAGCACAAATGGATGGAGACAGAGTTGCAATAATGCAACTTAACAGATGCTCATCAATAGTAGTCCATAGTACATGATTTGGATTAGGAATTTCAAGATTATTAGAATCTAGAATCACTGCAGGAGGACATACCTCTGATCCATCTACATAGCCAAGAAGTTTTGTGGCTTTCAAGATTTTCTGCAATTGATTCTTCCAAATGATGTAATTGGATGAATCAAGCTTGGTAGAAACAAAAGAACTCAGATTAGAAATCAACAATGTGAGGTTTGAAGGTAAGGCTGTGGCAGGAGTTGCAGGTATTGCAGGTGTGATGTTGGGAGCTGCCATGGCTGAAGCTGTGAAGCTTTCTTGCTCGTAAGAGCCTAAGGCTCTGATACCATAAAGAGAATGAATATATTTTTGTATTCAATGAATTACAGCAGTAACAGAGTAAAGATATTTATACACTTCAGTGATTTAACCATAACTACCTAACCTTGATTCTAACTACTAAACTATAGTTAACTCTGGACAGTTAATTTCTAACAGACTTAACAACCTATACTATACAGCTGGATATTACACACGTGTGGCTTAATGCTATAGAACTGCTGCTGTGATGCTCTGCTGCTGTGATGCTAAGGAACTGCTGCTATGTTGCAGCATGCTCATGCTTTGTATCTGTTAATGACTGTGCTGGCTGTGTCTGTGGCTTATCACCTATCATGTTAATTCTTAGTTTCTGGGATTTGACCCCATTTAATACCAAAAAAATAAATAAAATAATTAATTAAACTTGGTATTTGAAAGATGGTTATTAGCATTTTTTTTTTCTTTGTAATACCATTTATACGGAGGATCAAGCACATTATTTGGGTAACTAGGTTTGTTATAGTAAAAGGGAAGAAACAACGCATAGCCACAATTAAAAATGTCAAAAGTGATTCATGTTAAAGTCACTAATCATTCTGCAAAGTTTAAGTTACTAATAAATGAGCTCAATAATGTATATTAAGCTAACACTCTCCATCACATGCCACCTTATCTTGCATGTAGATAGACAAATAGACCAAGAAACAAGGTGTATAAAGATAGATAGAACAAAATCCACGATAACAACAATAATGGAGGTAAGAATACATAATCCCAAGATCACCCTAGAACAAGAGTTTTGCTATAATATTAAGTTACCAATTGTCTTAAAAACTTAAGCTACAATTTACGTGTCTTTTTATAGTAAAATGAACATTAGTCTGAATTGTTTTGTGCTTGATGTCATATTTGAGACTAGACCAATTAGTAGCATTTTAGTAGTGTTGAATTCTTGCTTCAGTTGGTTGGCTGGGGATGATTAGAGTCTTTTAATCTTTTATGGCTTCTTTTACTTGTACATAAATCAATAACAAAATAAAATATAATTTTCTTAAATAGGTGTAGAACTAAAAAAAGGATAATATAGTTTATATAACATGTGTCCAATTTTATGATTAATTTCTACATTCTTAAAATTTTTCCTTCTACAGTAAAGGAACTAATGCAATCAGCAAACTAACTACAACATGGCAACCATTTCTAGTTCTACAAACTATTTTATTTGATTTGACCAATTCCTCCAAAACAATGCTATTTGAGACAATGATTTATTGTTTTATTGGCTTACCAAATTACTACTCCTATTATATATGGATTTAATGATATTAATTTCTAGGGTAAATTATTAATAAATTCTATTTTTCGGACTTATTATCCATTAAGTCCTATTAATAAATTTATCAAGTGATAAATTTATCAGTCTCTCTTATTTTTATGAATAAATTTACAGTGATAAATTTATCAGTCAGAACTTGTAGGTAAGTAAGTCTAGTTAATAAGACTGATTGGTAAGTGCTCATAATGTCATATTGAAAAGTGTCCTCAAGAAACCCTAACTCCTCTCTCTTTTTCTATTCTTTCATTGAAACCCCTAATCTAAGGGGAAGAATAGGCACTTCTAGCCTTCCTCTCCTATCTGTTACTTCTCTAACCATTTTTTTCTTGTTCATCACCATACCATCTGTTACCATTCTTTCCATTTCTATCATTAGTATGCCACCAAGGAACCTTTCAAATCTAGACTAAAACTTGACTCATGACCAAGATCGGATGCTATTAGACAAGTTTTTACATGCTAAGCGACCACCTCAGATCAACAGTGATTTATTTGGTAATGTAGAGGTGGGGATTATGGCACAAGTGTCAATTGCGATGATTGACAGATTGTGAACGTGTGGTTTGGTGGTGATTATTTTGTTTTGTTTTTTGTTTTGTTTTGTTTTTGTTTTTGTTTTTCGTTTGTTGTTTTCTGTTTTTTGTTTTGTTTTGTTTTTGTTGTTGTTGTTGTTGTTTTTTCTTTTTTTTTGTTTGTTGTACTAATACCTCTCAGATAGTGGTTTTCTTTACTTGTGAAGGCTTTCTTCTCTTTGCATGGATAACCTTTTTTTTTCTCTCTATGTGAAGACTATTATCCTCCTTGTGTGGAAGCTCTCTTTATCATTTGTTGATTCATCTTGTAATCCGATATATCTTACGACTTATTATCGGATCTACAATGCATTAAGGTTGATACTTTTCAGTATAAATAAAATAAAAACTTACAATACTCTTTAACAAAGTTTGAGACTTTTTGATATATATGAATAAATTTATTTTTACTAACTAAAAAGGGTACAAGTTTTTTTTTTGTCAATGGAGAGAGAGAGAGAGAGAGAAGGGTGTGCATTATATCAGACAGTAAAAATGGAGCGAGGAGGTTAGAACCCAGTGATACGGAGGAGAAAAGTGGGTAGCCAGCTTGGATATCTCAAGGAGGTAATGTTGGTCACCATATTCGTAGATAACATCCCAGACTTAATGGATCCTCAAGGCTTGTTCTATCTTTTTCGTAAGTTTGGTCTGGTTAAGGATGTGTTCATCCCAGGAAAGAGAAGGAAAGCTTCAAAATCCAGATTTGGGTTTGTAAGATATGATTGTGAGGTGGCTGCATAGGTGGCGATACAGAAGGCAGATGGTTTGTGGTGTGATAACAAGGCGTTGAGGGTTAAAAGAGCAGAGTTTGAAAAACCTCAGAG
The DNA here is from genome assembly GCA_030407325.1 of Camellia japonica. Classification (NCBI taxonomy): domain Eukaryota; kingdom Viridiplantae; phylum Streptophyta; class Magnoliopsida; order Ericales; family Theaceae; genus Camellia; species Camellia japonica. Next base: position 106,696,189 of record JAPPVO010000003.1, read on the forward strand.
AGTTGGTCAACTAGATCCCAGAGGGCTGAGTAGAGGAGATGAAGGCCGAATGGAGAATCAGTGGTTTCATTCGAAGTAGTAGAAGGGTAATGGAGTCCAGAAATCCTATGCAGAGGCATTACTAAGTGGCGATGCTAGAGCCAATGAGAAGGTGGTGATAAAAGCTTATGAAAAAGGTAATGGTTGGAGGTATGAAAGTTTAGTAGTACGGTTGAATAGTTTCTTAACTTTCAAGGACTTTAGAGAGGAAATGTGTAAAAGAGGAATGAGGGATGTGGTTGCAAGAGAGGGGGGTGGCAGACTAGTCCTACTAACTTTCCCCTCAGCACAACACATGTAGGAAGGAAAGAGACAATTGCAAGGGTGGGGGAAGTAGTGGTGTGATTCTATCAATGAATGGGGGAAAGGTCAGTTTGTAGAGCAAGAGAGGTGCGTCTAGTTGAATTGTTTTGGCATTCCCATTAATCTCTGGAGTATTACGACAATCCGCATTACTGGTAGTTATTGGGGGGTGGTAGTTCAATTTGAAGAGGACATCAACAACCCAATGACTTTCCAACAAGCTAAAGTTAGAGTGATTACGAGTTGTTAGGAGATGATTAGCACACCAATCTTTCTGGAGCACAAAGGTAGTTACATTCCAGTTAGAGTCTGCGAAGAGCTTCCTAGTTGTTTATTCCCAAGTCCTACAGAGAGCAGAGGTAAGGATCATGGTTAATTGCACTCCAATGGCAAAGAAGAGGTGGACCAGGTGTCTGGCAATGGTGGTTGCAGCAAGATTGTAAGGCAAGCTTCTTCAGGAAGAAAGGGATTGGTGAGTGGAGGATTTGATGTGGCTAGTAAGATATTGGAGACTGTGATGGGTAGATCAGATGTGCAGGGTAGGAAAAATGATGGTAAGCATGCAAATGTAGTGGTTGACATAGAGGGGAGCGTATGGACGAGCTATGCAGGTGCATGTTCCAAGGCGAAGGGATTGGAGCAGGAAGTCAACTCTTATCAGGCAATCATGAGTAGAGTTCAAAAAGTGAACGAGGCTATGTGCAACACAAGGCTTCTAAGGGAGTTGAGTGGGTCAGTGAATGCAAGGCCCAATATAAATTTGGAAGTCCTACTTAAAGGTATGCAGATGGGGCCTGAGCCCAGTGGACCTTATAAGGGGTTAGGGTCTAATCTGAGTGAGAGTGTGGCCCAGACTCAACGTAGGCCAACTCTGGCCCAAACAACTCATAGAAATATGGTTAAACCGACTGTGAAAGGGATCAAATTCAAGGAAGTAGCAGTGTAGAGAGGGTGTAAGTCCTAGAAAAAGGGTATTGAGCGAAGGAGAGGCATGGTCGGCAAACTTGGTTTTCAAATGGGAACCATCCTCAGAGCTTCAGCAGAAGCAGCAACTTCTTTCATGGCTATTACCCAAAGTCAGGCTGTGAACAGAAAGAGACAATTACTGGAGGAGGCTATGTCAACAGTGAGGGTGCATACTTTATTGAGAATGGACTGCCAAGGCAAAGAGGAAGAGGTAGTGAGGAAAATTGTTGAGTTGGAAGAGAATGATTTGAGCAGAATTGCAGGTGATGTAGGGGCAACCAGAGCCTAACTAGTTGTCAGCAGGGGATTGGGTGAAAAACGAGAGTTTATCATGAAGATTTTATTGTGGAATGTTAGAGGGCTGAGAAGGCCAGAAAAAATGGGAAAAATTAAGAGTTTGGTAAGGGACATATGTGTTGATATGCTCTTACTATAAGAGACTAAAAGAAGCTCAATGGATGAATATTTTGTGAAAACTATATGGCCTTATGAAGGGATGGAATTTATGCTGGTAGATTCAGATGGGAGTGCAGGTGGTCTTTTGTGTATATGGCAACCACGTGTCTTTGAGCTTAAGGAATGTTGCAACAGCAAAAACTTCATCATTTTATTAGGTACCTCATGTAATTTTTTTCAGTGTGCAATTGTGAATATCTATGCTCCAAATGAGGTTCTCAAGAGGAGACAATTATGGGGCTCTCTGGTGAATATCCATCTACATTTTCCAAACCCTTGGTATGTGGGAGGGAACTTCAATGAGATTAGATACATGGGTGAGAGGAAAGGATGCTCATCTAGAGAGAGGGAGATGAAGGACTATAATGAGTTTGTAGAAAAGTTGGAACTAACTGATATGCCTATGCTAGGAAGACAGTATACTTGGTGTAATGCACTGGATGGGGACAAGTGGAGTAGGATAGATAGATTTTTGCTAGATTTGAAGTGGATGGAAAAGTTTTCTTTTAAGCAATGGGGTTTACCTAGGACAATCTTAGATCACTACCCTATTTTGCTAAAGGAGAATGATAGGGATTGGGGACCAAAGCCCTTCAAATTTATTAATGTCTGGTTATCACATATCTCCTTCATGTCTGAAGTTAAAAAGAGGTGGGAGGAAGCACAAGTTCAAGAGTGGGCAGGGTACAGAGTCATGAGAAAATTGAACATGCTAAGGAGTCATTTAAGGGTGTGGAATAAGGAAGTGTTTGGTAACATTGACACTCTTCTAAAGTCAGCAGAGGAGGAGTTACATGATTGGGATCAGAAGGCAGAGTCTAGGTCCCTTGATGAACAGGAATTAAAGAGAAGAAGAGAAGTTCGAAGCCAGGTGTGGTAGCTCAGTAGGAGTAAGGAAAGGTTATGGCATCAAAAATCTAGACAGCTGTGGACTCATACTAGTGATAAAAATACTAGGTACTTTCATATTATGGCTAGTGGAAGGCAGAGAAAGAATATGCTAGACTCAGTTCTAGTAGAGGGAGTGAGCATAGAGGATCTAGCTCAGGTGAAGCAAGAAGTGGTTAGGCATTTCAATCAGCTATTCTCTGAGAACTGGAACTACATGCCAAAAATCTTAGGCCCTTTTGCTGTTATTAGCTTTGTGGCTGCAGGTAATCTGGAAGCTGTGTTCTCTGAAGCTGAGATTTGGGAAGCACAGTAGGATTGTGATGGGAACAAAGCCCCAGGCCCAGATGGCTTTAACCTCACTTGTATTCAAAGGTGTTGGCCTATATTGAAAAGGGAGATAATACAATTGTTGCATGAATTTCATTCAAATGGTAAGCTGTCCAAAGGGGTTAACAGTTCTTTCATCGTACTTATTCCTAAGAAGGATAATCCTATAGGTTTGGGGGACTACAGACCTATCAGCTTGATAAGCTCTGTCTATAAGATCTTAGCAAAGGTGCTCTCCAAAAGACTTAAGAGAGTCCTCGCATCTGTGATCAGTGAGGTGCAATCAGCTTTTGTGAGTGGTAGGTACATTTTAGATGGTGTGCTAATAGCAAATGAAGTTGTAGATGAATGGAAAAGATCAAGGAAGAAAGGTATCATACTTAAATTGGATTTTGAAAAAGCTTATAATTCCATTAATTGGGAATTTTTGTTGTCGATGTTGAACAACTTTGGATTTGGTGAGAAATGGATAGGTTAGATAAGGACTTGCATTTCTACAGCTATGGTATCTGTCTTGGTTAATGGTGCACCCACAGAGGAATTTCAACCAGAGAAGGGGCTAAGGTAGGGAGATCCTCTTTCACCATTTCTGTTCATTATTGCAGCTGAAGCTCTCAACCTATTATTAGCAAGGGCAAAAGAGAAGGGCTTGGTTAGAGGTGCCATAGTTGGATCTAATGAATTGTGTATCTTACATCTCTAATTTGCAGATGACACAATAGTATTTTGTGAAGGTGATATGGAGGAAGTTCTGAATATTAAAAGGGTGTTGAGGTGCTTTGAAGTGATGTCTGGTTTAAAGATAAATTATCACAAGAGTGTAGTTTGTGGAGTGGGTTTCCATGAGGATCAAACTAAGGGATTTGCTCAAAGCTTGAACTGCCTGTCCAAAAAATTACCATTTAATTTTTTAGGATTGCCATTAGGAGCCAATCATAGAAGGATGTGCACATGGAGTCCAGTAATGGATAAGGTGAGAAAGAAGCTGTCTTCTTAGAAGAGAAAGTTACTGTCTTTTGCTGGGTGACTGACCTTGATTAAATCTGTCCTCTCTAATTTGCCTATCTATTTTCTTTCAATTTCAGAATGCCCAAGGGGGTTGTTAAGGCTTTTGTTAAACTTCAATCCACTTTTCTATGGAGTGGATCTGATGTAAAGAGAAAAGTGCACCTGGTCAATTGGGGAGAGGTTACCAAAAGTAAAAATCAAGAAGGTTTGGGAGTGAGAGATTTGGGTAAGGTGAATGACTGTATGTTGTTAAAGTGGTGGTGGAGATATGGTGCTGATGATAAAGCCCTATGAAAATCTGTGGTATGCTCAAGATATGGTCGAATTGGAGGGGGTTGGGTGCCATCTCTGAATATCTCAGAAGAGGTGTCCTCAGTGTGGAAGGAAATTGTGCAACTCACTTCAATCAACCAGCCTTTGGTTGAGTTCTATGGTGAACATTTCAAGATAATAGTGGGTAATGTGAGGAGGATTCAATTTTGGCCTGATGCTTGGTTCACTAACAGAGGTCTGAAGGATTTTCGCAGATTGTATAGTTTTTCTACTGAGAAATATGAGTCCTTATAGCAAATTAGTGCCAAGAAGAGCAGTCTAGGGGTGTGGCAGCTCCAATTCAGAAGAAATCTCTTGGCTTGAGAGAAAGAGGAATTGCAGAGGTTGTCTGAGTTATTGGTATCATCCCCTGCAATTAGGGTGGATCTTGAAGATTCTTGCTCTTGGCTTGCATCTAGTTCAGGGCAGTTCTCTATATCCTCTGTGTGGAGTTAGTGGGTTGCATCTAAAGGGCCTGGTTTGAAGGTGCCTGTTGGGGTGTGGGTTAGTTTGGCTCCACCAAAAATTCAGTTCTTTTGTTGGCTGGCTTGGAGAGGTATAATCAAGACCTCTTCCTTCCTTCATTGGATTAGGGTTTTAGCTACTAATGCAGAGATTCAGTGTGTGTTCTGCCACACTGAGGTGGAGTCTCTGGAGCATGTGCTTTTGTTTTGCTCTCTGGTTTGGAAGTGCTGGTCACACATGGTCAACTGGTGGGATCAGTCCTGGGTTATTCCTGGCTTTATTGAGAGTCTGCTACTGTGGTGCTCAAGTGGTAATTTGAAGCCCTGGGTCTTCAGAATTTGGCAGGTTGTTCCTTTTGTTGTGCTTTGGTCTGTCTGGAAATTAAGAAATAACTGTTTGTTCAAGGGGCTACTCCAGATTTTGCAGAATTATGCGAGATGATGAAAGTGCAGATTGCATTGTGGGTCAAACGGTTCCTGAAGGTTGATTATTCAGTCCATGATCTTATGTCCAACCTCTACCAGATCAGGTTGCATGTATAATGTCTCTTTCAGCTCTGGTTTTGGCAGCAGAGAGTTTAGGTTGCAATTTTAGGTGTTTCCTCAGAGTTGTTTTGTTGTTTGATCTGATGGCCTTTGATCTTCTTCTGCTGTTTTGCTCAGATTTTGGTGTGAGCTTGCTGCAATTCGGTTGCTACTCAGTTGTTCTGCTGTTTTGCTCAGATATTGGTGTTATTTTGCTTCAACCTGAGGTGTTTTGTTGGTCAGCTTCACACTGTGTGGTTTTGCTGTTTTTTTTTTTCTTCTTTATTTTGCTTTGTGTGTTGGTTTCTCACCAACTAGGAGGTTGGAGCTTCTTCTAGCTCCAAGCTCCTCTTTATTGATGTATTTCGATTGTTTTTCATCAATAAAGTTTTCTTTGCCGATCAAAAAAAAAAAAAAATGAGGGGGGGGTACAATTTTTAAAAATAATTTGTCATAACCTTTAAGTTCTTTCCCAAATTTTAGTACTTTATTTCAATATTTGTGAAACTAGACCAGACAAATCAATTCAACTAGATGAACCGTCAACCGATCCAGGTTTCGGGTTGGATGAACCATAAGAACAAAATTGTATCAAGAACCGGTGTTTTTTAGATAAACTGCTTGAACCATTGGTTAATCCAGTCATCCATGAGAACCGATCACGGTTTATGTGCCTGTTTGTAGCTAAGCTGCTGCGATTCTTTGCATCAAGCGTCAAAACACTATTGTTAAGGGGACTTGAACCTGCACTCCTTATAGGAAAGGCAAATACCAAACCACCTATCACACTTACCAAATATATGGAGATATATATTATTTATTATTGTTTTAACTTTAACAACAAGGGCATTCGGTCCGTAAAATTTTGAATTTTCTTTGTGTAGAGGTCCATACTCTAAAATATTTTGTCTATAAGGACAAGTTCCTGTAAAATGACTAAACTATTCATATATATATATATATATATTATTTCTTAAATCAAACTCTAAACAACTCATCTCTTTCTTCTCTCTCTCTCTCTCTCTCTCTATTTTCTTCGACTTAGGGTTTCCTTCTTCTTTTTCACCTCTACTGCAACCACCGCCAGTGGCGACGATTGCCGCCGCTCCTCCATCTGCATGATCCAGATTCGTCACTTCTTCAATGTCTTACTAAAGCCATTGTCTCGTCTCTTTCAGATCTAACTTCCAACGACAACGACCTCGCCAAGCCCAATAGCTGCTCCTCCATTGTCGTTCACAACGACGACAATCCCGGAACCATCTTCATCATCACCAGAGTATCTAGTCATCGATTGAAATCTTCTCTTCATGAAGACTGTTGCCAACTTCAATATCTTCAATTATCTCTGCCTTTCTACTATCATTGGCATTTTTGTCACTGTTGGCTACCTTTCTGGTGAGTCATGTCAACTGTGGACCATCTCATGAGCTCCCATCATCCAACAACACCCTTGTGAACAAGGACTAGTGAACAAACCTTCTACTACAATCTCATGAGCCATTAGATTAAATAATACCCAGATAAAGATCTTGATGACAAAAGCGAGCGCAGAAGTTTCTAGAACTAGGCTTTCCAAGTAAAAAATTTAAACCAAAATCTCCAAATTTGCAACAAAAAGGCGATGTATTTTCTATACAATTGGAAACTAATATAAGCAACCATGTTAACCCCCATTGTTGTGTGTTTATATATATGTGTGCGTGTGTGTGTGTATGTTAATTTTCAATAACTCTCTCTTTCCTCCTCTCTCTCTCTCTATATATATATCACGTTTATAATTTTGGAATTTGCAGATGATTGTTCGGATCCATCCCCGATCTCAGATCTTCACGGTAGATCTGAGATTCGAATACAACGACAGATGATGATCTTCTCACCTCATTATCTTTCTCTTTCTCTACCTCTCTGTACATATATATATATATATTTTAAGTTGTGTGTGATTATCTGTTTAGATTTGCTGTTAGTTTGAATATATATATATATATATTTTGGATCTGGTTTCTTTTTGTTGTTGATGATGATTTGAATACTTTTTTTTTCTTTGTTGTTGTTGTTGTTGTTGTCGACAGATAGATTTAATTTGGTCTTGTGTTCTTCAATCAATGAATAGATTAAAGAATTTGAGATTGAACAGATAGAAATGAACTCTTTTTTCTGTGTGTACGTGTGGATCTGGAACTCTTAATGGCAACCTAAATGAGCAGATATATGATAATTTAAAATTGAACAAATAAAAAAAATTAACAAATTGTACCTTCAACAGATAAAAAAATGATTTCAATGGATAGGAATTTCAAACAAATAATTTTACAAACATCTACAGATAGATTTAAAAGAATAACGCAAAAAATTAAACAGATAATAAAATTTAGACAGATATTTGAATAGATAAGGGGAAAAAATTAAACTTATAGATATAAATTTGAACAGATAGATGTAATTTGAACAGATAGTCAAAAAGTCAACAGATAAATTAAGGGGTAAAATTGAAAACCAAATGTCTTTCAAAATAAATAAAAAGACTTCTCACCAAATTATTTCACAAAGGGTAAACTTTTCACCAACAAAAAATATTCATTAGATCTAATGTCTTGTACCTTCCTTAAGTTGAATTTCTTAACAATTTCCTCTATTAACAATTATTACAATGACTTTCTACACACACACATACACACACACATACACATATATATATTTTATATTGAAATAAAAAAAATTGATAATACTAGTATATATTTTTATAATTTTATAATCTTCATAGCTATCTTTTATTTATATATAATTATGACATTATAGTTTAATTCTGGGTGACCCAATGATTGAACCATTAACCTGCAACCCAATTACTTTTTTGGTTCACTCAACTGTTAGGTTTTAGAACATTGCTTTATTTATCATTAGGATTTGCTTAGCCTCATTTTTGGAAAGCTTCAAATTTAACTTTTTTTATTCAAAGTCTAAAAATATATTCTTTAATTTTTTTATTTTTTTAATTTTTTTATTTTTTGCTGGGATATATTCAATATTTTGAATAATTCCTTTATGAAAAAAATTATATTAATCCAATAAATATATCTACATGTTTTTATGATATTTGTCTGCAAAAAATAGACGATAAAGATAATTAAAAAAATAAATTGCCTTTTGTTTTTTTCTTTTCTGTTTTTGTTTTTGTTTTGTTTTTTTTTGTTTTTTTTTGGTTTTTTTTTGTTTTGTTTTTTTTTTTTTTTGTGTAAACAAATTTTATAAAATCATGATGTACAGTTCTAGGATCAATATGATTTTTTTTTTTTTTTATAGATGGCCTACACATAAAATCGAATAAACTCAACAATTTAAATTGGGGTTTTTTTTACTAGCTAGCCCCAATAATTGAATCTATTACTCATTAGGTCTTAAGTTTCTATTACATGTACTAGGTAGTCCTGTTGTATTTTTTGATCTCGATTTTACCCCTATTATGATGAATTATGTGGTTTTATTTCTCTCTCTCTCTCTCTCTCTCTCTCCCCTTTCCCCGAAGGATCTGGGTTTTGAAAAATATTTCATGTACTGTTGTGTTGCAAGAGCCATTGATTGTGCCACTGTAATATTGGGCAAAGATGAAGGGGGTCACGTCGTCAACGGCGGTAAGGAAGTTTGTGACGAAGACTCGGCAATCGAACAGTTGTTCGTTGGTGCTGGTGAGCATGAGAGCTGACTCTATGGTCCTTGGATTTGAGAGAGATGGTGTTAGATCTGAGAGAGATAAAGAAAATCGACATGAACGGAGATTGGTATGTCGATATTGACAAGCTCAGAGCTCTATACTAGTTAATAATGGACGAGTGAGATGAAAAAGAAGGCATGAGAGAGGTGTTCAAGGTGTTAGATTAGAACGGTGATGAGTTTATCTAGGTATTTTCAATGCCGATTGAAGCTCCTATCTTGTTTAAACCAGTGATAAATTTATCAGTAAATTTGTTGAATATGTTTGTTTTTGTATAAAACTTGATAAATCAAACAGCGATAAATTTATCATTTGCAATGGTAATTTTCCTTTTATAATTTTTTTTTTTACAAACAGTCGGTGATAAATTTATCATTGAATCTGACATCGTCATTGTCACCATCTTCCTCAATAAATTTATCATTTGTAATGGTGATGATTAAATTTTCCTTCTACAAATTTTTTTTTTTTTTTTGCAAACAGTCAGTGATAAATTTATTACTGAATGTATCTCTGATTCTAGTGTTGGTTTGTAATGGTGATTGCTTGATTTTCCTTCTGTAATTTTTTTTTTACAAACAAACAGTGATAAATTTATCACTGAATCTGATTTTTGATGTTTTGTTTTGATCTGTGAATGTGAAAAATAATGAGAAATATTTTCTAATAATGGCTTCTCGCCTGTCTCCTTCATTTTATTCATCATTTTTCTTGAGAAGTCAAACGTATGGATTATCAAGGATAAAATGGGAAGGTAGGCTAAATTATTTTGAAATAGAATCTCATGCGTATTAAGTCCGGTCCAACGGACCGGCCGGTAACTCCCCCTTTAAATTATCAAAGTGAGAACTATGATAAACCAGATGAGGCCCAACAATACCTATTGTCTACAAGTGGACCAGAGAAAATCTTATTCCTCTATTAAAAGTCCTTGAAGTTTGGACCGACGTTATTCATTATAAATAGAGTAATTACGCATGTTTGAAAAAAAATATAGTAAATTTCATAAATTTGACATAATTATATTAGGTTTTCTTAAGGTTTTAATTTACATAAAATTTAGCCTCATTTTTATCAATAATTCATTAGTCATATAGATGAAAGATAATATTTTTTTTATATATTTATACTAAAATGTATATTTTATTTTATTTATTTTACGCTATTTGCATTAGTTCTGGTCACTTCAAACTTATTAAAATGAAAATCAATGTAATTATACAGAAACTATTAAATTTATTATATTTTTTTCTTCAAATTTTAATAGAGATTAGTGTGATTTACCCTTATAAATAAGTCGTATAATGCAGATATGATACTTATTATATCGGGTTAGTTTCCACTTTCCAGCACTGAAAATTTGGGGGCAAATAAAGAGTAAATCAAATTGAGTTAATTACATTTTCAGTCCTCAAAAAAAGTGATTCGTCTTATTTTACTCTTTAAAGTTTAAAGTATTTAGCCCCCTAACATATAAAAAATATTTTAATTTATTCTCTCAATCTAACTCTGTTAACGAATGCTGTTGAAGTCAAGAATTCATGTAAAAATCTACTTAAAAAATTATGTTTTTTAATCTCTAAAAAATGTACTTTGTTATTAATATATAAAAAAATTATATATTTCTAATCCCTAAAATATTTTGTCTCCAAAATTGCACATGTAATCATGAATTTAACCACGTGTATTGATGGTGTTAAGTGGAGGGACTAAATTAAAATAATTTTTATTACACTAACCGCTATAAAGGTTTGAAGAAAAAATACAAGTAGTCTCACAATTTTAGCATAGTTACGTTGGTCACTCTTTTAATAAGGTTAAAGCGGCTATAACTAAGCACCACTCCTCTCTCTAAAAATTCTCTTTCTAAAAGCTCTCTAAAAACCTCCACCTCGGGGCCTCACTGCTGGCCAGCTGGCCGCCGCCTTTGGCCATGGCGGTTGGCTGGCCTATCTTTTCATCTTGTGTTCTCGATTTTTTCCTCCTAATAACTTGAGCCCCCATTCGTTTTCCACTATCTCCTTTTTAGATCTAATCTCTAGATTTGCTTAGGTTCTGTTTTGGTTCTTTCGATTTGGTGTAGGTTGATCGTTAGGTTCTGTTTTGGTTCTTTCGATTTGGTGTAGGTTGATCGTTTTCTCAGGCGTTCTTCGGGGTATTTTTGCCAGGTTTTCGTTGGGTGATAGGTTCGGTGGAAGTGGTGGTTTAGCCATGGTGTTCAGCTTCAGCCATGGGTCTCGGTTTAGGTTGGGTGCGTTGAACTTGGGTGGGTTGGTTTAGGAACTTCATTCGGGCACTTCTTCGCGAGCGGGAGTTTGAGGGGTGGAGGATTCAGTGTTGTTTAGGATCTCCATTCGGGCGCTCCTGTGCAAGTGGGAGTTTGAGGAGTGATTTCCGTTCAATCCTTTGGTGGTCAGTGTTTGTGTTCGGTTATGAGGAGATTGGCGCTGGGTCGACAAAGAGGGGACTGCTCAGCGTTGTTTGGTGAGGATCACTCGAGGGAGTTGTTTGGGCGAGGAAAACCGTGGGAGAAGTGTAAGCAGGAAAACTGGGTTTGCAGGTTTCAAGCGTGGTGACAGCAGCCCCAGCAGCAGCAGGTTTGCTGGTTTGCAGGTTTTAATATAGGAGACTCCAGCAGCAGTCTCGGTGGAGGTTGAAGTCGAGAGCAAGGAAGTTGTTGAGTTAACGAGGAGAAACCAGCTGAAGAAGTTGTTTCAGAGGTTGAGTGTCCGTCAATGGTGGTTCTTGACGGGTGGTTCTCGATGGCAATGGAGCCTGAGTGTCCGATAATTATGGAGGTTGAGTGTCCGTCATTGGTGCAGGGTTTGAGTCAGTGTTTGAGTCAGGCGTGGGGCTCAAGAGTGTAGCCGTGTGTATTTTAAAATTTGAAATGGTGCAAGGTTGGAGTCAGTCGTGGGGTGTTTGTCTGTGTTTTAGGTGGGCGCTCAAGAGAGTGTGGTTTTTTTACTTTATTTTATCTTCTTGTTTTATTTTAAAATTTAAAATCGTGAGGCTAAGAGGTTGGTTGTAAAAACGTGAGTAGCAGTAGTAGGAGAGTGTGCATTTACTCTTCGAATCTCTCTCAATGCGTTTTTATCTCCTTGTACCTTTAAATTTCATATTTTTAATGGAATTTTTCTTTGCCGATCAAAAAAAAAAAAAAAAAAAAAAAAACGGCTACAACTAATACAAATAGTATGAAGATATAAAGAATTAAAGAAAATTATACATTTTGGTGTAAAAAATATGACAATATCATTTTCATATCCATATAATTAACGAATTATTGATGAAATGTTAAGTGTTATATAAATTAAAATTTAATGGAACCAAATATAATAATGTTAAAACTGTAGACTTATTGTATTTTTTTGAAAGCACAAGAGATACAAGTGTAATTTACCCTTTTTGTAAATTAACAATTAAATTGTTATAATTTAAACATTAAAGACAAAAACGACACAAAAATCATATTTTAGTGACTAAAAGATGCAAGGAAACTCCTTCAATACACACGTCCATTATGTTTTAAAAATGAAGTTACGTTAGAAAAATGTGTAATTTTATTTTTGAATTACAAATTGACTTAACTCTATTAAAAATGGATAAATTATCAATAAGTCATAATAGTTGGATTTAATTTTTATCAAATCTTTTTGAAAATAAATATTAGTAAAATCGTTCCTAAAAATAATTTTTTGTGACGATTTTTTACATATGTCGTTAAAAATTGACAATTAGTGATTTTTTTGTCACAGTTTTTATAAATTGTGGCTAAAATTTACAATTAATAACTTTTTTTTGATGAATTTTTCAAACTGTTGTGAAAGTTAAAAATTAGGGACTTTTTTTGATGATTTTTTTAAACTGTCACTAAAATTTATAATTACTGACATTTTTTGTGACGATTTTGAAATTGTCGATGAAAATTAACAATTTTTGATATTTTTAAATAGTTTTTGATGAAAATCGCTATTAATTATCATAAAACCTATGAAACAATAAGTCCATCTATACATAAATCCCCCTTAAAATATTATGTAATATTTATCATAACAATACCTAACATGAATCATAAAAATGCATAATATGATGCATATAGCTAAGGGATTTCCAAAATGAAAAAGGGAAAAGTTAGGGATCATGAAATTTTTTTCATGAGAATGATCATGAAAAATTTATAATTTTTGGATTACTTTGATTAGTGTGTGGTACTTTATTCTAAATATAATCTAAGTGTCACAAAACTTTCATGATTATTTTCATGAAAGATTTTTCATGATACCTAGCATTGCTGAATGAAAAAATAACCCATTCATTCAAATTTAACATGGAAGATGGAAAGAAGGAAGCAAGACAGTTGATGATGACTGACCTCATTGAGCTTTGTTGCAAAAGAGATGACTTGAATTTTGAAGATGTGATCAGCAGAGTGATTACCAGTGATCGGACAAGGCGGTAACCCACGGGGAGCCACTCGAGCATAGTTGGTCAGAATCCGATTCGCAGAAGCATTCTTGATGGATTTAAAGAGGAAAATATGAGGAGCTTCGCAGGGTTCTCTAATGGGAAGCCGAGTGTTGAATATGAAAAATGGTGGCATTACATCCCTAACCCAGGGTTGGAATGTCTCCAGAGGTTTCTGAAGAATGCTTTTAGGGAAAATATTCTCATAAATATGGACAGAATATCCCCATGAAACAGAGAGGGACCAGTTGCTTTCCCTGTGGTAGCATATGGTTTGCTGTAATAATCGAGACTGGTCGACTTTCGCCGCCTTCATCAGGTGGTCTACAGATTGGTGGCGATCCATGGAGGGGAAGTAAGGATCTACTTTCTCTGGGTGGTGGAGAGAGAGCAGAGGAGCTTCTGGGTGGGATGACAGTAGTCCTGATAAATCTCCAACTAGATCAATCTGCATCCAATTACAGTGCACACTTTGTCTTAGTTTGTTATACACTAAAGATTTGACTTCTTAGTTCTACAATCCCAGACAAACAAACCTAGAAATTGCCCAGAATCTGTACTCAAAATTTAAGATTGAATGTAAACCATTGATATAAAAATCTGACTGAATTTCAAGTTGGGTGAATTATATCAGTAGTCTTTGTAATTTAAGTAAAGTGTCACTTTAATCCATACGGTATTAATTTAAACAATTTATATCATACATTTTTAATTTTGTTACAATGTGTTCCTTTTGTTGTGCATCGTTAAAACTTTAAACGCAAAACTTTAAACGCAAAAAATAGCATATAGTTTCCCTTAAATTTCACATTGGTTCCTCTTATTTTGTACATGATATATTTTTATTGGAAATTCTAATGATAAGTGATAGAAGAACCACATTGTAACAATACTGAAAATGTAAAATTCAAATTATTCAAACTAAAATTTGCCAAAATGAAAGTGAAATTTTGCTTAAACTAAAGGAGCCAATAGTATAATTTACCCTTTCTGTTTTTTTTTATTTTTTTGTTTTGGTGTCCAGACTTTCGCTTAACTTATATATTGTGAGCCCACGTGTAAAATAAATTTCAGCTACCACGCAATAACTTTTTTGGAAGACTTTTGTGCTTGAGTTTTGTGTACCTACACATTGTGGTGTTCTAGTAAGATTGTAAAAAATTAGTTTTTTGATTTTTTAATGTAAAAGTATAAGGATGTTTTGTGGTCAAAAAAGTTAAAATACTAAAAAAAAAAAAAAAAAAAAAAAAGGTAGAAAACCAATCTTCTTAAATTGCTCCATTGTTTCTTGGTTTGTCATGGCAACAGTCCATTATTCGGTTTGACTTAAAGGTTCTCTCCTGTCAATTGTTTGGATTGAAGGATGTTGCTGGCCTATTGTGAGCACACTATAAATTTATTTTAATTATTCAAACTCTTTATATTATGGAGTTTATTAAGAACATTATTTATACAAATAATTATATTGATTAGACATCAATATCCGCATGATCGGATCATAAAATAATACAAAAAACGTGAATGACAATGTCTTGTTTTTGTTTGAAAGTTTTTATGATCCAATGAGATAATTACCACTGTTTGATAAACTTAATTTTTTACATAGTTGATCTTTTTAATTGATTTTTATAAGATAAACGGTTCAAATTATCGTGCCAACCCATAACAAACAAATTGCAATGTCTAATGCAAATAAATAGACACAAGAGAAGTTAAATTGTTTTGTGATCTTTAAAAGATGAACCGTAAAAGTTAGATTTGCACTTTAGGACAAAATCATAAGACCGATTCTTCGTCTATATATGCGTAAGTTATGGCTAAAATTTTAAAAACTAGTTTGATAAAAAAAATAAAAAATAAAAACTCATAATTTTTATACGATTTTCTCGTGGGAAAACAATTTTTAAAATTTTGAAATTATTATTATTATTATTTTTGTGTTTATTTCATCAAATTAATTTCTATTTAAAAAAAATAAGATAAAGAGTTTCTATTTTTTTTTTTTTGGGGGGGGGGGGACATCAAAATCCAAACATAATAAATAATATTAAATACTCGAAATTGTATATAGAAATATAAATGTGATTTAGATTTAATCTATATACTGCCCACAAGATAAGATCTTAACAAACAAATTCTGAAACTTTCAAAAGAGTAAGGTTAGGAATATCAATATTTTGGTATAAAAATAGGCACCATGCACGGTTTGTTCATTAAATCTTTACGCTTTTTAGGGTTATATTTTTAAATAAATAAAAAGAGGTACTAGCCAAAATCGGCACTATGCTCGGTTTTGAAAAAACTAATCCAAAAACTTTATTTTAAAAATTACCCAAAACTATTTTAAAATTACCCTTAAATAAATAAATAAATAATTTCCAAAGCAAATATCAACTTGTTAAAGAACTTGCTTTGGCAATAATCATGCTTTAGATAATTATGAATTATATAATTTATCAATATATATACATATACATAAAAAAATAATAAATTTGTTTGACCAGTTGTTCTCAAACTATTTGCGAATATAGTACTTTTTTAAAAGAATATTAAGTATTTTAAAATTTTTCAAAAAACATTCAGAAACACAAAAAACAAAAATACAACCAAAGAGACTCAATCAAAAGTGAATTATGTAGAGGAATAATTACAAATTAGAAAATAAAAAATGAATTACCTGATGAATTCCCTTTTGAGCATTGAGGTAAACACCAAGATCAGCAAGGCATGACTGCCACATTTGATCAGCAGCAAATATAAATGGATATCTCTTTATGCAATCATCCAACTTTGGTACCAATGCTGCAACTAATGGATAACTAAATACAACCCCAGCTCCCCCAAAACCCATCTCATAAGAATGAATAAAATTTGGCAATGCACTCTCAGAATGTCCTCCAATGTACACATACTTGGTATGATCATACTTACCCAATACTTCAACAATATTGTCAATGAAAAAAATGGAGTCGTCGTCCCCCATCATGTACCATCTCACCCCTTTGTCTCCCTCTCTAAATGTCTCCAAAATCCCGCGCGCAATCCTAACCATCGTTGCATCATGTTTTGTGATTTCTAATATTTTTGTGTTGTCTTCTGAAATGCGATATGGTGGAGAAGATGAAGGCCATGGAAGGAGATCTGCTGGGGGAGGCACATCAAGATAGAGGTATCCGCGTGTGATATTTGGTTTCCACCATGATTCGATGTAATTCTTTCTGTCTCTCCATCCTCCCATAGAGCCAACAAGTCCGAACACAATGTGGTTAATAGTGGTAGGAGAGGGGGGAGAGACAGTAGTGATGTTTGGCTGTGGAGGAGACACCCATAGGTGCTGGAAGTGAGAGGAAATCAATTCAGATTGGCAACCGGGATGGCTGAAAAGGAAGACGGAGAAGAGGCAAAAGGCCATTCCTATAATACCTAGGGTTTTGCATGGAATTGGATCAGATGAAAATCCAAGTCTTTTTAGGTTTGAACCAGACCTGCAAACAGATAGAGAAGGCATTGTGAAGAAGGAATAAGAACGAATCTAGAAATTAGAACACTCAAAAATTAGATATGGTGATGTGAAACATTGTCAGGTGAAATTTAAATTATGTCGTAGGTTTGGAAAGACTTTTCCTAGCATTGCATGGTTTTTATTTTTTTAGTTTGCTTCTTTCTAGTTTCTAAGGTAATATGTTATTGCCATTATTTATAAGAAGTGTTAAGGAAACCAAAAAAGAAAAAAACAAACAAACAATAAGCCAAAAAAAAAAAAAAAAGATTAATTAAATAAATAGTCCCCTAAATATGTGTCTAATTGCACTTTAATCCCAAAAAGGGAAACGTTGTCTGATGAAATTTACTTTTGGAAAGACTCCTAGTACTGCATGGTTTTATTTTTTAGGTTGTTTCTTTCCGTTTTCTGATTCACTTGACATGTGATTGCCTTCATAACTTGCCAAATGTTAAGAAGTCAAAAAAATAAATAAAATAATTAATTATGCGAATAGTCCCCAAAGTATGTCTAATTGCACTTTTAATCCCCAAAATTGAAAACATTGTCAAGTGAATTGTAAATCAGGTCCTAAGGTTTGGAAGGACTCCTTCTAGTATTGCATGGCTTTATTATTTAGTTTGCTTCATTCTTTTTTCTGATTCAGGCGACATGTGATTGCCTTTATTTTACGAAATGTTAAAAAAAAATGAAAAACCAATAAATAAAAAAATAAACAAAAAAAGATTAACTACACAAATAGTTCCCAAAGTATATATGCGTTTAATTACAATTTAGTCTCCAATCTGTTAATAGTTTCACTTTGTTCTTGTAGACACCCCACTTTTGACTGCTTGCGAGACTCGGACGCTCGATTCGATGCACTCAATGATAAAAGTTGAATTGTGAATTCGCAGTGATTCGGAATCAATCAGGCTCCCGAAATAACCTCAAATCTTCAACATTTGCCTTGTTTGAACCTGTGAGCTTTATTTTTGGACCTTTCCCCTCAATGAGCTGAGTTTGAGCCAAAAAAATAGGGGAGGCCATCAAAGCCCAGCTATGCATTGGTGATGCCCGGCCGTGGCTATGAATGGCCGGTCAGCCTTCAATGGCGATAAACACTGTTCTGGGCGGGAGGCCGCCGACTGTCTATTTTTGAAGATATTTGTCACATTTTCAACTCGAATTCAATAAAATCGAGACTCTGGGATTGTTTTGAGGGTTGAACAAATATTTAGAAGAGAGATATACACCCTTGAGAGCCTCTCCTCCTCATTCTTCCATTGCAAGGCACCCTTTGAGCTAACCTAGTTTCCTTACACCACTACTACACACCATACACAACCTTGTTTGATCATCCTAAGGCCTTGGTTGATCTTGAGGAAGGGTAATTCAAGCTTGAGAGTGCATTGAATTTGAGTTTAAAACTCTAAAAGTAAGCTAGTTTTGTGAAAGGTATAAGCTTGCTTTCTCTTTCCTAGCTTTCATTTTTGTTCTTCACTCCATCATTCTTGCTGTTTTAGTTGTTTTTGAGCTCATTTGAGGTGTTGGAGTTGAGTTGGAAGGGTTACCAAAAGGGTAGAAAGAGCTTGCTCTTTCTATACCTTTATTTTATAACCTAAACTCTTCTCCTTTTCACCCCCTTTCCTTGGTATTCGTACTGATTTTTAGAGTTTTGAAAGGTAAAAATATGTGGTGTTGAGGTCCAAAAAGTGGAGGGATGGGCTTGCTTACTAGCTTCAATTGTCTCATATTTTGTTTGCCTTTTTTGGCTTTTGTAGTGTACTTTCAGCACTATTTTTAGCATTTTAGGGGCTGTCTTAGGGTTGTCTTGGCCTTTAAAATTGTTCCATGCTTTGGTTAGTTCATATGTTGTCTCATAAATTGCATGCATGGCTTATATTGTATTGTTGTAAGCTTTACTTTGCTTTATTTCCATGTTGAGAGTCACTCTAAATCATCAATCAACTATCTATCATTTGTATTTGAGAATGATTTCAACCGATCGAGGTTGCTCGAAACATGTAAAAATGGCCTACACTTAATGGCTTAATCTCTTAGGAGATTCATTGTCAACGGTGTAGCCTTTCTCTCATGTTTTAGAGAAACCTCTCGTTTGACATTATTTCTTGATTGGAGGACTTAACATCACACTTGGACAAATGGACTAATGAATGGCAAGGCTTAATAAAATTGGTTTAAAATTTGGTTCAACACACTTAAAGAAAATGGCTTGAAAAGCTTGAACTTGGTCGGACGTTATGCCAAGTTCCTTGTGTCAAAGGTCATCAAGCATCAATTCATGGTGTTTTTGATGTCCTTGAAGCGTCTCAACTTCCTTTCTTTGAGTTCATTCCATGACAAGAAAGGAGGGGTGGTCCATTTGCATTTCATTTATTAATTTTGTCCAAAATTATCTTCTAAAGCATCAAGTAATCAATTGCTCATTGATGTCTTTAGAAATGATTCCACCATTCTCTTGAGGCTTTCCCATGATAGAGAAGAAAGGAAGGACAAACAGAGCTTGAAAATGCTCTATCTGTACTGATTTCACCTCAAAGCACAAAAACAGAGTTTGCACCAAATCAATGCACGGCCGGCCCTCTGTGGGCTCGGCCAGCCATCAGTAATGCACGGCCGACCCTTGGTGTTTGGCCAGCAGTGTAGTTTTGCAGAAACAGAGGCAGTGGCTGAAGGTGAAATAGAGGCAGTGGCTGAAGGTGAAATAGAGGCAGTCTGGGACAGACAGAGGAGCTTTCGGGCGATGCGCATACAACCTCTATCCATCTTCCTTGGTGCTCACATCAGATGCGTTGTCATTTAATTGATTCATTAGTATAATGAATTATGTTGTAATTTGTTTAGTTAATTAGTGGTAACTAATTCATGCAAACGTTGTAATTATTTAAGTAGAATAGTTAGTTAATTACTTTATGTTGTAATTAATTAGCTTAATTGCCTTGCAATTAAATTAGTTAAGTATTTAGCTAATTAGATTGATTTATAATAATTAATTAGCTTAGACTAGTTAGTTAATTTATTTCAAGTGCTATAATAATTAGCTTAATTAGATTAGCGTAGCTAGTTGCTTAGCTAGTTTCATTCAGACCCTCCTTCGCGAGGGCACAATGTTGTAATAGGTGTGCGTGCATGTGTGTATGTCTTCCAACCCCACGTCTTTCTCCCATTTATTTAATCTCTTTTGATTGTTAGATTAGGGTTATATTTCAATTAGCATATCGCATGTTTGCATCCATTCATTTGTCTTGCATGCACCGAGGCTCAGCGCATCATTCAAACTGCATTGAACTTTCAATATCTTATTTGAATACGTGTTAATCACATGTTATTCAAATCAATCCATATGCCATATTAGTAGCCGAGCCTATTAATTACATTCTTTGCATGTGTTGCATTAGACATCTTGTATAGTTAGGATCATGCATTTTTCTAACTAGTTTTTGTTTTGGCTTTGAGTACTTGGTAAGCTTTTACGCTTTAGCGTACTTGCATGTGTGTGAGTGTCGCCATGATTAGCATGCTTGCCATGAGGCTATGTGCTTAAATCCTTAAACTGCTTACATGCCTGTGGACGAAGGCTTGTTGTTTGAATTGGAACGATTCAACGAATGTAAGTTTTAAGCCTACCTTATTTGGTAGCAAATCTGTATTTTTAAGCCCACTTGAGGGTAGCAACTTCAAACCATTTTCGCAAAAACAAACATGAGTTGAATTTATTCCAAGTCTTGCAATATGGTCTATACTTGCTTGCGCGCATCACATGGTAATTGTGGAAGCCGAATATTGTGGGGGCAATAATGCCGAATAATGATATGAGAACGGTCAAGGACGGAATTTGTATTCAGTTTTATTTTATACGATCACAGGGCTGAATAGGTTAATCGGCATTCTAGCTAGCCGAATGAAAGTCGAATAAATAAACATGCAATGGATTAAGGGTGGGCCCGACCCTAAGGCCCAGAAGAAAATATATATATAAATAGAGGAGCATCAGGCAGAGAAAGGTATGTGAGAACAAGTTCAACTTGAGATATAAGCAACCAAGAGAGTATACACTGACTTATCCGTCGGAGTGCTAATTCCGGCACCCCCGACCGAAGTGTTCATTCCTTTTCAGGTGACTAGAAGAGGATCACGAGCATCCTACAAGATCCAAAGAGTATTTCCAAACCACTTCTCCACAATTGGCGCCGTCTGTGGGAATACTCCAGCATATCCATGGCGGGCGTAACGGAAGATCCTCCGATAGTCACTGATGACCTTACGCGACGAGATGATACCACTCCGAGCAACATGCTTGGGCCTGAGACCATTGCCACATGAAGGACCATGAACTTCGACTCAGTTGCCTAGACCTTACCCTCGTCATCAGCACATGAGACAATGCAATCGATTATGGATCAGGCGAAACAAAACGAATAGAGGTTGGAAAACATGATCGCTGAGAACGGGCGCCTTCGACAGGATTTGGCCTTGGAGGTGGTAAAATCCCAACAAGCCGCACGCCAAGATTCGGAACGACCTCTGAGAAAGGATGGTCGACGACCTCGAGTTCGGAGACAAGATAGTGACAGTGATTCTGACTCATCATCCCTAGAATCTAAAAAGAAGGGATGAGTCGAAACCTATAGTTCCTCCGAAAGGAGTCCTCGTGCACGGAATAAGCAAAGAAGAAATGGTTCAGACGAAGAGGATCAACATGACCCCTTTGTGCGACGGATCGCAAGGGCAGTGCTACCCAAAAAGTTTAAAGCTCCATTGTTCACCCTATACGATGAAAAATCAGACCCCACTGATCACATCCGTCATTATAAGCAAGCCATGACGTTACATGCAGACGATGAGGCCCTCATGTGTCGAATATTTTCGAGCAGTTTGGGACCTTTGGCCGTCAGATGGTACTATAAGTTGGAGCCGACATCGATTAAGTGCTTCCATCAACTTCAAAAATCCTTCAGGGCAAGGTTTATCACCAATGAGGTCCAGCCGAAGTAGGCCGATTCTCTTTAGGCAATGCAAATCCAACCAGGGGAAACCCTACGAGCGTATTCGGCGCGCTATTGGGAATGTTTTAATCTTGTAGATGATGCCTGCAATGACTCCATGGCCATCACCGCCTTTAAAATGGGGTTACATCCTGAAAGTGCTCTCCGCAGCCCCTTGACCAGAAGGCCCCCCAAAACAGTCTGGTCGTTAATGAAGAAAGTCAAAGAATACTGCAAAGTGGAAGATGACGCCCTGCGGGTTAAAGTCGGGCACAAGGCCAACAAGACGGCCCTATCTGAAATCATTCAACCGATAAATTTTGTACCATCATGGAGCCCTGAACCACGAAATCGGGCTAAACGAGACAAAAGACGAGATTCGCGCCGATCAAATGACCAATGTTCCCACCGAGCTAATAAACAACTTCAAGTGGATAGCAGGCGCACAAGGCGCGCGGACAAGAAATATACAGAGTTGTCAGATCCGATCAGCACGGTTATGTCTAAAGTTCAACACCTTTCATTCTTCAAATGGCCACCCAAAATGGTGGGACCTCCCGACACGATGAGGCGGGATAGGCAGTGTGAATATCACAAGGACCACGGTCATGATATCGACAGTTGTTATGCGTTGAAGGATCACCGTGAGGAGTTGGTATAAGACGGTCGGCTTAAGCAACACGTTTAAAAGAACAACTTAACCAAAACAGTTGCTTTATGGCAATATTCACCTCCACTCGGCGTAATCCATATGATATACAGCTTGCCGACGGCATCCACAGTACATACAATTCAATCGCATCCTAACCCCAAAAGAAAATCACACATGCGAAACGGCCCCATGAAGCTGCGAGTATTTCTTACGATGATTTTGATTTGGTCGGCGTAACGCTCCCCCACATTGATCCCTTGGTCATCGAACTACGTGTAAACTGATTCACTGTTGAACGTGTTCTCATTGACCAGGGGAGTACTTCAGAAGTTATGTACTACAAGACCTCCATCAAACTTGGCTTCACTGAGTCGGACCTGTCTCCAGCTCATTACCCGTTATTTGGCTTCAACGCTAATTTGGAATATCCGTTGGGCAAAATCACGCTACCAGTTCGAGCGGCCTCCAGATCAGTGGATGTGGAACTTTTGGTTGTCAAGCTTCCTTCGCCGTATAATCTCATTATGGGATGAACTTGGCTGCATACCATGCAGGCCGTGCCAAGCACCTATCATCAACTACTTCGCTTCCCGACTGAACGCGACATTGAACAAATTCGTGGTTCCCAGAAACCGGCACAAGTGTGTTATCTTCTCGCCGCAAAGACACCAAGAGAGCTGGAAGTGAATTCTATTGAGGTGCCGGATCGAGAGAGCCTCGACGATGTTGGGCGGCTCCCAAGTGAAAAGGCAACCGAAGCCCTGGATCGAGTTGAAATTGACAAAAATCTTAACAGGTTCTTCATGGTCGGTGTTTCCCTGAACAAAGTCGACAGACAGCAGCTAATTTCCTTCTTACTCGGCAACCTTGATGTATTTGCATGGTCACCATATGAGATACCGGGGGTAGATCCATCTGTTTTTCAGCATCGTTTAAACGTTAACCCCAAATGTAAACTTTGACCCCAAATGTAAACTGATCATTCAGAAAAGCCCGGGGTCAGCCGCAGAACACACTGCTGTCGTTGTTGAAGAAGTTAACCGGTTGCTTGATGCTGGGGCAATCCGGGAAGTGACCTATCCTACACGGCTGTCGAATATTGAGGTTGTAAAGAAGAAAAATGGGACTTGGCGTGTTTGTGTGGATTTTACGGACTTAAACAAAGCTTGTCCCAAGGATTGCTTTCCCTTCCCCAGAATAGACCAACTCGTAGATGCCACAGCACATCATCAACGTATGAGCTTCCTGGATGCCTACAGAGGCTACCATCAAATTGCCATGCATCCCGAGGACCAAGACAAAACTGCATTCCTCACCCCAAGAGGAACCTATTGCTATAAGGTTATGACTTTCGGGCTGAAGAATGCGGGGGCAACTTACCAAAGACTAGTCACTGTTATGTTCAATGAGCAACTCGGCCGCACTATGGAAGTGTACATTGACGATATGGTGGTCAAGTCCAAAGAAGAGCAAACTCATCTAGCCGATCTGGAAGAGACATTTGGTATTCTACGCAAGTACAAAATGAAGCTGAACGCTTTTAAATGTGCATTTGGGATCGGATTCGACAAATTCCTTGGCTACATTGTTAACCACTGCGGAATCGAAGCCAACCCGAGGCAAATCACAGCAATCCTAGAACTCGGCTCTCCTTGGTCGGTCAAGGAGGTTCAAAAGCTGATGGGGATGGCCGCCACACTTAACAAGTTAATTAATCATTCCACAGATCGTTGCCAACAATTCTTTCATACCCTTCGGTTGGGTAAAGCTTTTGAATGGACCTCCGAGTGTGAAGCCACTTTGAACGGTTTGAAGACTTACCTCCGATCAGTTCCACTCTTGGCAACACCTTCAGCAAGTGATCCGCTCATTTTATATATGGTAGTCTCCGACCGGGCCGTCAGCGCTGTATTGTTAAAGGAAGAACTTGGGGAGCAGCGGCCAATTTATTATGTGAGCAAAGCAATGGTTGACGCTGAAACACGCTACCTTCCGTTGGAAAAACTCGTCCTGGCTTTCGTCATGGCAGCAAGAAAACTGATGCATTACTTTCAAGGGCATACCGTTGGGGTACTAACGGACTACCCCCTTTGATCAGTACTTCGTAGTGCGGAAGCATCAGGGCGCGTTTCAAAGTGGGCTCTTGAACTCAGCCAGTAAGATATTCAATTTCTACCTAGAACCTCAATCAAGGGGCAAGTGCTCGCCGGCTTTGTGGTCAAATTCACCGGAGGCCTCGCCGACTTTAAGTTTGATCAAATTCAACCTAAGCCGAACTGCAGAATTTATGTTGGGGACATTTGGCAGTTGTATTGTGACAGATCGTCCAACCAACGTGGCAGTGGGGCAGGCGTGGTGATCATGGCTCCTGACGGGGCAATAATCGAGCAGGCTGTCAAACTAGGTTTCAAAGCATCGAACAATGAGGCTGAATACGAAGCATTGTTAACCAACTTACGGAATGCACTTCTCCTCGGTGCTCGGTGATTGCCTATCTTCTGAGACTCAAAGCTAGTCGTCAACCAATTGAAAGGAAAATACACAGCCAAAAATGACCATATGGCAGCTTACATGAAAACGACGAGTTCTTTGCTGGCAAAATTCGACCATCATGAACTAAATCAAATAACCCGGGATCAGAACACACACGCCGACGCCCTGGCTTGCCTAGCCTCCGCCATCAACTCAGAAATTAAATGGGCAATTGAAGTAGGATTCATCCCTGAGCCGAGCATTGTCCCCTCAGATTCAAGTCAGATCAATATCATAGAATCAGGTCCAAGTTGGATGGACCCTATCACTGCATTTTTATCTGCCGAACAGCTCCCGATGGACAAGAAAGAAATGCACAAACTGCGAAACAAAGCCCTGCGATATTACCTAGATCCACAGGGAAAGCTCTACAAAAAATCCTTTTCTGGTCCATACCTAGAATTCGTTCATCCGGATAAAGTCGAAGAACTCTTGACTGAAATACACAAAGGTAGTTGCGGTACTCATTCTAGTGGGCGTTCTTTGGTCATCGAGCTATAACACAGGGGTACTACTGGCCGACCATGAGAGCTGATGCCGAGTGTTATGTCAAGAAATGTGAATAGTGGCAGAAGTTTTCCCCTTTAACCCATTTGTCTGCTGAAGAGTTTAGCTCAATCGCCAGCCCTTGGCCGTTTGCTCAATAGGGGCTTGATATCGTCGGGCCATTGCCACGAGCCCCAGGGAGCAAGCGATTCTTGATAGTCGTGACATATTACTTCACAAACTGGGTCAAAGTGGAGGCACTAACACACATCTGAGATACTGATGTTAGGCATTTTGTATGGAAGAATATCATAACGCGATTCGACATTCCAAGAGCACTTATTTCAGACAACGACACCCAGTTTGATTGTGGAGTCTACCGAGAATTATGCAGCACGTATGGCATTCAGCCCTATTTCTCAACCTTGGTTTATCCACAGAACAATGGTCAAGCTGAAGCCTCCAACAAAGCCATCTTGGACGGCATCAAGAAGAGGTTAGAGAAAACTAAAGGCAGATGGGTCGAAGCATTGCTGAGTGTATTGTGGGCTCATCGCACTACTCTGAGGCGATCCACTGGGGAAACATCGTTTGCTTTATGCTTTGGAACCCAGGCAATCATCCCCCTGGAGATCGGCCTCCCAACCTTGAAATCGAAAGTTTTTGATATGGGCCGAAATGACATGATTTTGGCTTTGGATTTAACTCTGATTGAAGAACGACAAGACCGTGCCCTTCCATCCATGGCACGGTACCAGGAACAGCTTGCTAAGTCGTATAATCAATGTGTTCATCTATGCCGTTATACACCAGGAGAATTGGTCCTCAAGAAAGTACTCACAGCTGCTAGGAATCCGGCTGACGAAAAATTGGGTCCTAATTGGGACGGCCCCTATCAGATCGATTCAATCGCGGGAACAAGGGTATATCGGCTCAAAGACATGTCCAGAAGGAGTCTGTCGCGTCCTTAGAATTCCACGCATTTGCGTAAATTCTATCATTAACCTGACTTGTGGGGCATGATAACTTGTTTTGAATGTTCGCCGTGTACAAACTTTCACTTTTATAATGCAAGATTACTTATCTCACTATATGAAATTTTAGTTTGAAAATGAAAGCCTCCGAATTCGGAGCCCCATCAGTGAATGACGCTTTTGGCCTGAGTAAGCCTCTGGATTCGGAGCACCCTTCGTGGAAATCACGATTGGCCAAGTTAAAAGCCTCCGAATTCGGAGCCCCATCAGTGAGTGACATTTTTGGGCCGAGTGAGCCTTCGTATTCAGAGCGCCCTTCGTGGAAATCACGATTGGCCAAGTTAAAAGCCTCCAAATTCAGAGCCCCATCAGTGAGTGACACTTTTGGGCCGAGTGAGCCTCTGAATTCGGAGTGCTCTTCGTGGAAATCACGATTGGCCAAGTTAAAAGCCTCCGAATTTGGAACCCCATTAGTGAGTGACACTTTTGGGCCGAGTGAGCCTCCGGATTCGGAGCGCCCTTCGTGGAAATCACGATTGGCCAAGTTAAAAGCCTCCAAATACGAAGCCCCATCTGTGCAAGACACGTTTGGGCCGAGTAAGCCTCCAAATTCGGAGTGCCTTTCGTGGAAATCACAATTGGCCAAGTTAAAAGCCTCCGAATACGGAGCCCCATCCGTGTAAGACACGTTTGGGCCGAGTAAGCCTCCGGATTTGGAGCTCCTTCCGTGGCGCCTTTCACCAAAAACCACGTTTGGCCGAGGCAAAACGCCTCCGAATTCGGCACGCTTTAGATGAATATTATGATTAACAAGCATAAACGCAGTTGATGAAAAATGGAAGATGATCAACAATATGTTCAAACATAAATTGAAACAGCATGCAAACATTTAAAATAATATGTTTTATTGAATTAATTGATAATACATAATTCGCTCCCAATCTTCGTTAGAGCGGTACAATATCTTCAGTTTCATTCGGCATCCCCCTCGTCATCGCTCTTCTCGACTTCGAAAGTCGCAAAGGAAAAATGATGACTCTGATATAACGGTGATGCCAAATCAACGCCTGCTACTCAAAGAACCTCTGCGGCCTGGAGAGCCTTGACCCACCTGTGTTTAAATCCACGATTCTCACATCGGCAGACCTCCTCGGCGAGCTTTTCCTTAGTCCTCTTGTGGGAGCCGAATTGATAAAGGAACGAAATCTGGTATACCCGAGGAGCCGGAAACTGAACGGCTCCATTCGGCTCAACTGAGACGCCGACTACGTACTTAAGGCCGAATAGGCTTGAGAAGGCATATCAGGACAAAAGAAAGAATATTAAATAAAAAGTAGACTCTGGCCCCGAGGCCCAAAGAATGGATATAAATACAAGAGCTTCAGATCTGTGAAGGTATGTAAGAATCACTTCTAAAAACTTAGTGAACAAGCTTTCTTGAGTAGAAGAACTGACTTGTCCGTCGGAGTGCTAATTTCGACACCCCCGACCGGAGTCTTCTCATCTTTGTAGGTGACTAGCTGAGGATCATTGGCGTCTTCTAGGATCCGAAGAGTATTTCCAATCCACTCCCCCACAATTGGCGCCGTCTGTGGGAATACTCGAATACATCCATGGAAGGCGTGACCGAAACCCCTCCGATAGCCACCGACGAAACCGCACAGAGAGACGACTTCACTCCGGCAAATACGCTCGGAAAGGAAACTGTCGCGCAGCGACGCGCCTCGAACTCTAACTCACCAACGACTTTAACGAAGGAAACGTTGCAAGCGACCGTAGAACAAGCCAGACAGATCCAACAGAGTTTGGACAACATCATCGCTGAGAACGAACGCCTTCGCCGCGATTTGGCCTTAGAAAAAGCAAAGTCCGAGCGGGCAGGGCTCAAAGTTCCTGAGCGATCCCCAAGGGCAGGTCCTCAACGACCTCGAGGTCACCGCGCCTTAACCGATTATCTTGACACGATGACAGAGGACTCGCGTCGCCCAAAAGACGTCCCGCTTGACACCGTACATATGATATACAGCCTGCCGATAACCCCGGCTGTACATGCAATCCAGTCACTTCCGGGCCCCCAGCATCAGCTCACACCAACAAAGCGACCCCGGCTCCGAGAAGCGCCAAGCATCACCTTCGACGACTCTGATTTGAGCGGCGTAACACTCCCCCACGTAGATCCTCTGGTTGTTGCGCTGCGCGTAAACAGATTCACCGTCGAACGCGTCCTTATCGACCAGGGAAGCACTTCGGAGGTTATGTACTATAAAACCTTCATCAAACTCGGGTTCAACGATTCGGATCTGACTCTCGCTCCTTATCCACTATTCGGCTTCAACGCCAACCCGGAGTACCCATTGGGAAAGATCAGTCTACCCGTTCGAGCTGGCTCCAGAACGGTGGACGTGGAATTCTTGGTCGTCAGGTTACCGTCCCTGTACAATCTCATCATGGGGCGATCATGGTTGCATACCCTGAAGGCCGTCCCAAGCACCTACCACCAGCTACTACGTTTCCCAACGGAATACGGCGTTGAGCAGATCCGTGGCTCTCAACAGTCAGCGAAGACATGTTATCTTCTCGCCGCTAAGACGCCGAAGGAACTGCAAGTAAATTCCATTGAAGTGCCCAGTCGAGAGGTTCTGGATGACGTCGGGCGCCAACCAGACGAAAAGGCCACGGAAGGTTTAGACCGGGTTGACATTGATGGAAGCCCGGAAAAGTTTTTTATGACCGGCGCCTCTCTAAGCCAGGTCGACAGACAGCAGCTGATCACTTTCTTACTCGGCAACCTCGACGTCTTTGCGTGGACTCCATACGAGATGCCGGGAATAGACCCGTCAGTCTCACAACAACATCTAAATGTCGACCCCCGGTGCAAGCCGATCATCCAGAAAGGCCGGCGATCCTCCGCAGAACACACCGCCACCGTTGTAGACGAAGTTGACAAACTGCTCGACGCCGGGGCAATCAGAGAAGTCACCTACCCCACGTGGCTCTCCAACACAGTGGTGGTGAAAAAGAAAAATGGAACATGGCGAGTGTGCGTCGATTTCACGGATCTGAACAGAGCTTGCCCCAAAGACTGCTTCCCCTTACCAAGAATTGACCAACTCGTCGATGCGACGGCACGCCACCGTCGCATGAGTTTCCTCGATGCCTACAGGGGCTACCATCAGATCGCCATGAATCCGGATGATCAGGACAAAACTGCATTTCTCACTCCAAGAGGTACCTACTGCTACAGGGTTATGCCTTTTGGACTGAAGAATGCAGGGGCAACTTACCAAAGACTGGTCACCACGATGTTCAAAGAACAGCTCGGACACACTATGGAAGTATACATCGATGACATGGTGGTCAAATCCAAAGAAGAGCAAAACCATATAGCCGATCTGGAAAAGACATTCAATACCCTACGCAAATACAGAATGAAGCTAAACGCTTCCAAATGCGCATTCGGAATCGGCTCCGGCAAATTCCTGGGTTATATCGTCAACCACCGAGGAATCGAAGCCAACTCGAGGCAAGTCACAGCAATTTTGGAACTGAGTTCCCCCCGTTCTGTGAAAGAAGTCCAGAAGTTGATGGGAATGGCTGCTGCACTCAACAGGTTCATCAGCCGATCTACAGACCGCTGCAGACAATTCTTTCAAACACTACGTCTGGGCAGAGCTTTCGAATGGTCCGCCGAATGCGAAGCAGCTTTTAACGGGTTGAAAACCTACCTCCGGACAGTACCTCTTCTAACAACGCCCGCCGCCGGTGACCCCCTCATCCTATATCTGGCAGTCTCTGACAGGGCTGTCAGCGCCGTATTATTAAAAGAGGAGGAAGGACAGCAACAGCCAGTGTATTATGTGAGCAAGGCAATGGTGGACGCCGAAACACGCTACCTACCGCTGGAAAAACTCGTCCTAGCCTTAGTCATGGCAGCAAGAAAACTGATGCATTACTTCCAAGCACACAGCATTAGGGTGCTAACAGATTATCCCCTTCGATCAGTACTATGGAATGCAGAAGCATCAGGGCGTGTTTCGAAGTGGGCTCTCGAACTCGGCCAATACGACATTCAGTTTTCACCCAAAACTGCAATCAAGGGGCAGGTGCTTGCCGACTTTGTTGCCGAATTCACAAGAGGGCTTGCCGACCTCAAGCCTGATGACGTCCAGCCAAAGGCCGAAGATCGGTCAAAGCCAGATTGGAGAATTTATGTTGGGGACATTTGGCAATTATACTGTGATGGATCATCTAACCAACGGGGCAGCGGCGCCGGCGTAGTGATTATGTCTCCAGACGGCGCAGTAATTGAGCAGGCCGTCAAGCTCGGCTTCGAAGCATCAAATAACGAAGCCGAATACGAAGCCCTTTTAGCCGGACTACGGAACGCGCATCTGCTCGGCGCGCGGCGGCTGTTGGTGTTTTGCGATTCAAAATTGGTAATCAACCAGCTAAAGGGGGAGTACGCGGCAAGAGACGAGCGTATGGCGGCCTATATGAAAACGGCTAACTCCTTGCTGACAAAATTCGACCATCATGAACTAAACCAAATAACACGCGATCAAAATACACACGCGGATGCTTTGGCCTGCTTAGCTTCCGCCATCAACTCCGAGCTCAAGCGTACCATCGAAGTAGGTTTCGTCCTGGAACCAAGTATCGGCCCTCCGGAGGAAACCCACATCAACATTATAGAATCCGCTCCAAGTTGGAAGGACCCCATTGCTGCATTCCTTTCTTCTGAGCAACTCCCAGAGGACAAAAAAGAAGCACACAAACTGCGAAACAAGGCCCTGCGGTACTACTTAGATCCACAAGGAGGGCTTTACGAAAAGTCCCTCTCTGGACCATACTTGGAATGCGTGCACCCGGACAGAGTAGAGGAGCTGCTCACTGAGATACATGATGGCAGCTGTGGTGCCCATTCGGGGGGACGCTCCCTGGCCCATCGGGCGATAACACAGGGATATTATTGGCCGACGATGAGAGCCGACGCAGAAAATTATGTCAAGAAATGCGAACAATGCCAAAAGTTCTCCCCACTAACCCATTAGCCGGCAGAAGCTCTGAATTCTATCACAAGCCCCTGGCCGTTTGCTCAGTGGGGACTCGATATCGTGGGACCATTGCCAAGGGCCCCTGGGAACAAGCGATTTCTAATCGAAGCAACCGATTACTTCACAAAGTGGGTTGAAGCGGAGGCTCTAACCCATATACGGGATTCCGACATTAAGCGCTTCGTGTGGAAGAACATCATTACACGATTCGGCGTACCACGAGCATTGATCTCGGATAATGGTACTCAGTTCGATTGTGGCGTATACCGAGAATTGTGCAGCAAATATGGTATTGAGCCTTACTTCTCTACGCCAGCCTATCCCCAAAGTAACGGTCAAGCGGAAGCTTCAAACAAATCCATCTTGAACGGCATCAAAAAGAGACTGGAAAGCGCCAAAGGCAGATGGGTTGAAGAGTTGCCAAGTGTACTGTGGGCCCATTGAACAACGCCAAGACAATCTACTGGAGAAACGCCGTTTGCCTTATGCTTCGGAACCCAGGCAATCTTACCCCTAGGGATCGGCTTGCCAACTTTGAGATCGCAAGCCTTCGACACAGGCCGAAATGACATGATGCTCGCTCTGGACCTGGTTCTGATCGAAGAACGGAGAGACCGCGCCTTAGCGTCCATGGCACGATATCAGCAGCAGCTCGCCAAGTCATACAATCTTCGAGTTCAGTTGCGCCGCTACAATCCAGGAGAACTGGTCCTAAAGAAGGTACTGCCAGCCGACCGGAGGCCAGCCGATGGAAAGCTTGGTCCGAACTGGGACGGCCCCTATCAGATAGATTCCGTCGCAGGCGTAAGGGCATATCGGCTCTCCGACATGTCAGGAAGAAGCCTGCCACGGCCGTGGAATTCAACACATCTACGTAAATTTTATCAATGACCCGACCTGTGGGCTTGATACTTGTACACATGTTGTAATGCAAGGTTTCGTGTTTTTACATGTTTGCGCTCAACATTCAATGCCGAATAAGTCTCCGGATTCGGAGCGCCCTTCGTGGATGTCACGATTGGCCAAAATAAGTCTCCGGATTCGGAGCGCCCTTCGTGGATGTCAAGATTGGCCAAAATAAGTCTCCGGATTCGGAGCGCCCTTCGTGGATGTCACAATTGGCCCAAATAAGTCTCTAGATTCGGAGCGCCCTTCGTGGATGTCACGATTGGCGCAAATAAGTCTCCAGATTCGGAGCGCCCTTCGTGGATGTCACGATTGGCCCAAATAAGTCTCCGAATTCGGAGCGCCCTCTGGGGCAGGACCCCTTAGGGCCGAATAAGTCTCCGGATTCGGAGCGCCCTCTGGGGCAGGACCCCTTAGGGCCGAATAAGTCTCCGGATTCGGAGCGCCCTTTGGGGCATGACCCCTTAGGGCCGAAAAAGTCTCCTGGTTCGGAGCGCCCTTCGTTGATGTCACGATTGGCCAAAATAAGTCTCCGGATTCGGAGCGCCCTTTGGGGCAGGACTTCTTAGGGCCGAATAAGTCTCCGGATTCGGAGCGCCCTCTGGGGCAGGACCCCTTAGGGCCGAATAAGTCTCCTGGTTCGGAGCGCCCTTCGTTGATGTCACGATTGGCCAAAATAAGTCTCCGGATTCGGAGCGCCCTTTGGGGCAAGACCCCTTAGGGCCGAATAAGTCTCCGGATTCGGAGCGCCCTTTGGGGCAGGACCCCTTAGGGCCGAATAAGTCTCCGGATTCGGAGCGCCCTCTGGGGCAGGACCCCTTAGGGCCGAATAAGTCTCCTGGTTCGGAGCGCCCTTCGTTGATGTCACGATTGGCCAAAATAAGTCTCCGGATTCGGATCGGCCTCTCGGGCAGGACCCCTTAGGGCCGAATAAGTCTCCGGATTCGGAGCGCCCTTCATGGATGTCACGATTGGCCCAAATAAGTCTCCGGATTCGGAGCGCCCTCTGGGGCAGGACCCCTTAGGGCCGAATAAGTCTCCGGATTCGGAGCGCCCTCTGGGGCAGGACCCCTTAGGGCCAAATAAGTCTCCGGATTCGGAGCGCCCGTTGGGGCATGACCCCTTAGGGCCGAAAAAGTCTCCTGGTTCGGAGCGCCCTTCGTTGATGTCACGATTGGCCAAAATAAGTCTCCGGATTCGGAGCGCCCTTCGTTGATGTCACGATTGGCCAAAATAAGTCTCCGGATTCGGAGCGCCCTCTCGGGCAGGACCCCTTAGGGCCGAATAAGTCTCCGGATTCGGAGTGCCCTTCGTGGATGTCACGATTGGCCCAAATAAGTCTCCGGATTCGGAGCGCCCTCTGGTGCAGGACCCCTTAGGGCCGAATAAGTCTCCGGATTCGGAGCGCCCTTCGTAGATGGCACGATTGGCCAAAATAAGTCTCCGGATTCGGAGCGCCCTTTGGGGCATGACCCCTTAGGGCCGAATAAAGTCTCCTGATTCGGAGCGCCCTCTGGGGCATGACCCCTTAGGGTCGAATAAGTCTCCGGATTCGGAGCGCCCTTTATGTCACGCTCACGCCCTGGCCAAGGCAAGGGCAGATTTATTAATCTAGTCGGCCCCGTTTTATTCGGCCACCTTTTCAAAGAATGCCTCGGCCAGCCCACGAGTATGAACCAATTAGGCTCTTCACGCTCGCGCCCTGGCCAAGGCAAGGGCAGATTTATTAATCTAGTCGGCCCCGTTTTATCGGCCACCTTTTCAAAGAATGCCTCGGCCAGCCCACGAGTATGAACCAATTGGGCTCTTCACGCTCGCGCCCTGGCCAAGGCAAGGGCAGATTTATTAATCTAGTCGGCCCCGTTTTATTCGGCCACCTTTTCAAAGAATTCCTCGGCCAGCCCACGAGTATGAACCAATTGGGCTCTTCACGCTCGCGCCCTGGCCAAGGCAAGGGCAAATTTTAGATCTATTAAAACAATATCACCGTAAAATTACGGAAACATCAGCACATCGAGCAGCATTCATAACATCTTATAACTGCAAAAAAGTATCGACGTCCATTTCTGTATGAAAAACACGGAAAACGTCCGATAAACAAATACAAAATATCAAAAACAAACGGAAAAACTACTTTTTCGAAATCATAACAATTGTGTATCGTAAAGATCAACCCTCGGAATCAGTCTCCAACGGATCGATGTCCACTTGCTCATACGGTATTGGCATATTCAGCGAAACTCCAGCTGCAGCAAGGGCCTTGTCCCAACCATGTTTGAAGCCCCGATTCTCAAACCGAGGGACCTGGTCCACATACTCGGCGAGTCCAGCCTCCTTCCCAGCTTCGAAACCTTTTGAATCGGCAATCTCCTTTGTCGCTTTCATTTTAGCCAACTCAGCCTCCAGTCTGGCAACTGCCTTTTGGGACAAGCCAAGTGCAGCTTCCATATCGTCGGCCTTCTTCTCGGACTCCGCTCTCAACTTATCCGCATGACGAGCTCTCTCTACCTCGTCCTTTGCCCGAGAAGCTTCCTGTTTCGCTCTTAAAAATTCGTCCTCGGCCCTTTTCCTCTGGTCCTCAACTTGCTTTCGTAAATGATTAATCTGCTTGACGGCGTCGAGATGACGGCGGCCTACATCGGCTATCCTACCGACGGTCTGCAAAAGAAAAATTCAGAAAACATAACGCACACCATTTTTGGATGAAGGAAAAGTCAGAATACGCACCAAAAGGGCCGACTGTGCGGCTAACATTGTCGCATTCAAATCTGGTTCCAACTGGAAAGCCTCCATATCAGACGGCAACGACAAAGACGTTGCCATGCCGAACGCGACCTCTGGGTCTTTACGCGCAGAAGCATCCGAAGGAACCGGCATGTTTCTTACCATTGGTCGAATCACAAAGGGCACAACCTCGCTCGATCCCCCCATTCAAGGACGTTTGTCGCCGAGATCTTCTAAGCCGACCTCACGATCCCTAACGCGTTTCTCCGTCTTTCCCTCAACATCCTGAACGGCTTTCCCAACCAATGCGGATTCAGCATTCTTATCTGTTGTCGCCTCCTCAACAACTCCTAAAGACGTTGATTTGGTAACTGGGAGGGAATGTTGAGATGTACTGGTGGGCGTTTCGGTCGGAAGGCCCTCCGCTCTTCGCCGTGCAGCTAACCTCTCCGCATTCGCCTTCTTAGCGAGCTTTGTCAGGCTTAACCCAGCCATGTCAGTAGATCCCGAGAGGAGAAGGTTGTCTGTACGTTGAGGAACGTCGTCAACAGAAAGGTTCCCCCCCCCGATGTAGAGGGAGGATCGGCAGAATCCAATACCTCTTCAGATTCGGCCTCGGACTGATCTGAATCGACAGTATGGGATACTTCAGTATTGTCCGAATCGGACCCTTCAAAACCTACTCGTCTCAAGTTTTTTAAGTCGGAAAAAATACGAGCAACAAGAAAATCTTCCCCCTCCGGAATCGGTATGTTTTCCGCAGTCGAAAAGGTCGTATATGTAGGCTCGTAGCAAAGCAGAACGTGAGCCGCTCTTCCCTGCTTGTGAAGACTGCGACGGCCGAAATAACTAAGAGCAATCCTAATATCCGAAAGAACGGCGTCGTCAGTTGAAGCTCGGACCTTTTTTAAATCGCTCCCTGCAAAAGACAAGCCGTAAGACTCAAGAAAACGGTATGGCACATATGAGCATACAACCCAAGCAAGAAAGCATTCGGTGACCTGGTTCGCCCCTACGTCTAGGAATAGGATCAACACGGTCCTCCCCTTCGCTGAACTCCCAGTTGCCGCGGACAACGACCATAACATCATCAACTCGTTTCCTAGAACTGGAAAGCATAGTGATTAACTGATGGTCTGTATCCTTGGCTCTGAGGAAGTAACGCCCGTGCCGACCAGAGGACTTGGCCAAAGCATAACAATGCCGAATGGCAGGGATGCCAAGGTTAATCCCAAGGCAGCGGTTCAGCGCTACGACCCCCATTATAATCCTAAAGAAATTCACATTGGGTTGGGAAGGGATCAAATCCCAATGGCGAAGAACAGCCCTCAGAAATAAGTGAAGAGGAAAGCGGACTCCACCCTCTGCGATTGACAAGAGGGGAAAGACAATCGTGGTTTCGTCCTCCATCTCCATGTCAAGAGTGCCGTCCGCCACAAACGACAGGTGGACATCGTCAGGAACAGAAAAATGGCGTCTAAAGCCAACAATTCGATCTGACGAAAGGAGGTCTTTCAAATGTTTCGCCATAACCTACTGTCTATGAGAACACGTGACGGAATAAACAAACTAGGAAAAGCTTCAGAGCAAGGGAGAAGAAAACTTACAAAAATGAAGAGAGTATCACATACGGAAGAATTGCAAGAACGATTCGAAGAGCAACCCAGCAATCAGCGTCATAGAATATGGATTTGAAAGGACATCGGATTTTAAAATCATAATAAATAGGCGTGTACGAAGGGTCGGGGAGTTGAGGCAATGATTAAAGGGGGAGTAATTAAACGTCCGCGTGATAAGCCTGATCCCCGAATTTCGGTTCAGAGTATTTGAAAATTGGAACCAAGCATTTCACCCAACTG
Source organism: Camellia japonica (assembly GCA_030407325.1). Taxonomy (NCBI): domain Eukaryota; kingdom Viridiplantae; phylum Streptophyta; class Magnoliopsida; order Ericales; family Theaceae; genus Camellia; species Camellia japonica. The sequence goes on from JAPPVO010000003.1 coordinate 106,733,339, forward strand.
TCATTGACAGAACGCTTGGGGGGCAATTGTGGGAGCCGAATTGATAAAGGAACGAAATCTGGTATACCCGAGGAGCCGGAAACTGAACGGCTCCATTCGGCTCAACTGAGACGCCGACTACGTACTTAAGGCCGAATAGGCTTGAGAAGGCATATCAGGACAAAAGAAAGAATATTAAATAAAAAGTAGACTCTGGCCCCGAGGCCCAAAGAATGGATATAAATACAAGAGTTTCAGATCTGTGAAGGTATGTAAGAATCACTTCTAAAAACTTAGTGAACAAGCTTTCTTGAGTAGAAGAACTGACTTGTCCGTCGGAGTGCTAATTCCGGCACCCCCGACCGGAGTCTTCTCATCTTTGTAGGTGACTAGCTGAGGATCACTGGCGTCTTCTAGGATCCGAAGAGTATTTCCAATCCACTCCCCCACACCTCTGTATCCCAACTTTCCGGCCATCGTAGAAGCCTTGTTCATAAGACCTGGTCTTTGTGGCCTCTATTGCAAACATGCTTGCCGTATCACGATCGGCAATCGCATGACTTATAAGCCGTTGGGTCACCCTTTCTTTCACAATCAGGTTAGCTTGTCTGGCTGATTGTGTCTCGGTGATTTTGACCTTTCTTAGTTCATGCTCAGCCTTCTCCACACGAGCTTCTAGGCTTCGAATGCGTTCATCCTTCTGCTCTATCTCCTGCCGTGCGGCACGAAGACGTATGCCGATTTCATAGGCGGTATACAGCCCTTTCGCCGCTCCATGGATGCCCTCCCGAAACACTTTGAAGTCAGGTCCACCGAACATCGACTGCTGGACTTCTGGTGGAAAAATTTGTCGAGCAAACTCGACTGCCACATTTGGGTCTTGCACAATTGAATCCGCTTCCGTCATCGGTTTGTTCCCCACAAAAATCGCAAAACTCAACGGGCGCGGAGTCGTACTGGTTTCTCCTCTTGAGCGTAGTTGAGGGAAGCTACCCCGTTGCTATTTTTCCCTTCTGGGTGACCTCCTTCAACGACGCGGGGACTGGCGTTTTCCACGTTCCCTCGACGTCCTGCTCTCTGTGCGCGTTGGCTCGCCACCTCGATTCATCTCTGCGTCCAACTTCGCGAGTGTGCTCCCTTCTTCTCTGCTGTTGAAGAATAATCTTCTTGCCATCCACAAATTGTCCACACTGCTTTTTCCCTCCCTAAATTTATTGACTCAGAACGCAACAATGGCCCCTACGCGCACCCACCACCTGCCCCATTTATGCCTTACAGGTGCAGTACCCCCGAGGCAGCCTCATCAATGCTAAATTTCAAAACTAGATGCCGATCATCTCATGTTCCCCAGCCGCACCAAGAGCTAATGTCATTCGGCGTTCCAATTCATGCATCGGCTGGGGCAAGGGCAGATTCATTAATCTACTCGGCCATAGGGCAAGCCTTTGCGCCGATCGGGTTGAGTGCTCCAGCTGCTCCATGAACTAATAGCATTCGGCGATTGAGTTTGTGCAGCTGGGGTAGATTCATTAATCTAATCGGCAAAATCATCTCGTGCCCCAGCCGCTCCATGAGCTAATGTCATTCGGCGTTCCAGTTCATGCACCAGCTGGGACAAGGGAAAATTCATTAATCTAATCGGCCATAGGGCAAGCCCTTGCGTCGATCGGGTTGAGTTTCCCAGCCGCTCCGTGAACTAATAGCATTCGGCGTTCCAGTTCATGTACCAGCTGGGGCAAGGGCAGATTCATTAATCTAATCGGCCATAGTGCAAGCCCTTACGCCGATTGGGTTGAGTGCCCCAGCCGCTCCATGAACTAATAGCATTCGGCGATTGAGTTCATGCAGTTGGAGTAGATTCATTAATCTAATTGGCAAAATCATATCGTGCTCTAGCCGCTCCATGAGCTAATGTCATTCAGCGTTCCAGTTCATGCACCAGCTGGAGAAGGGCAAATTCATTAATCTAATCAGCCATAGGGCAATCCCTTGCGCCGATCAGGTTGAGTTCTCCAGCCGCTCCATGAACTAATAGTATTCGGCATTCCAGTTCATGCACCAGCTGAGGCAAGGGCAGATTCATTAATCTAATCGGCCATAGGGCAAGCCCTTGCGCCGATCGGGTTGAGTTCCCTAGCCGCTCCATGAACTAATAGCATTCGGCGGTTGAGTTCGTGTAGCTGGGGTAGATTCATTAATCTAATCGGCCAGACGTCGAGGCCTTTAGCCATTTTACTCGATAGTCTATCGAATATTCATGCACCTTTCCAAATGTTTAATTGATTCGGTTAATTTATTGGATATTTAATTTACTCATATGTAGCAAACAGAAAAGCATAAGGAATTGTCATTAATAAATTAAAGACAAACAGTATATGTAGTAAACTAGAAAGTATAGAAAATTTTCATCAATAAATTGAGCGCAAATAGCAGTCATTTTACACATGAAAATTAGCTTACATTTAAAGAAATTAAAATCTACTAACAAAAACCTACAAAAACTATGCATCTAAGATGCCTACCAAAAACCAAAATATCCCCTAATCAATCTTCAGGGTCAGACACCAGCGGCTCAACGTCCACCTACTCGTACGGAATCGGCTGCGCCAATGTCACATTTGTACCAGTGAGGGCTTTGAGCCAGCCGTGTTTGAATCCCTGATTCTCAAACTTGGGCACTTATTCCACATAGTTTTCCAAGGCGGCGTCCTTCCCAGCTTGGAACGCTTTGGAAATCTCGGAGTCGGCTGTTTCCTTTGCCTTCCTCGATTCTTCCAAGTTGGCTTCCAACTTGGCGATCACCTCTTTGGCTAACTTGAGTGCATCTTCACTTGCTTTTGCCCTCTCTTCGGCGGCAAGCCTTGGTTGGTCGGAATTCCTCGCTCGCTCAGCCTCAGAGTCGGCTCTCATATGTTCCTCTGCCGCTTGCGATGCCTCAAAATCGGCCCTTTGAGAGGCTACCACAGCCTCGTTCTTTTTATTGTCAATTTTGGCTTTCAAGAAGCCGATCTGTGTTATGGCGTCATGTTGACGGCGGCCGATTTCGGCTATCCTGCCTACCGTCTGCAAAATAAGGAAATAGAGTTGCAACAAACAAATAATAAGAAATACATATATATATATATATATATATATATATATATATTATAGGCGGAAGACTGCAGATAAGGCAAGTAATGTACCAATAAGGCCGACTGAGCGGCTAAAGCAATTAGCATTAGATCTGGCTCCGCCTGAAATGTGGCTCTGTCAACCGGCAGGGATATTGAAGAAGCCATACTCAAGGCCACAGTCGGGTCCTTCAAAGCCGACATATAAGAGGCAATCGACCTATTCTTTATCCTTGGTTAAACAGTGAATGGAACAACCAAGTCTGTTTCCTTAATGCATGGTCGTTTATCGCTTTGGTTCTCATCATGGATGGCTTCTTGCTCGGCGGGGCGCTTCTCTCCCCTTTGCTCAGGCTTATCCCTCTGTTCTACCTCCTCCGTTTCAGCCGTTTCGGTCTAAGCTGTTTCTTGCGCAATAACAGGCAGAGAGGACTCAGTGGCCGTGGTGGGTGGAGTTTCCGATCGGACAGCCTCAGCTCTCCTCCGGGCGGCCATCCTTTCGGCGTTTTTCCTCCTGGCAAGTTGCGTGAGCGATTCCCCAGCCATATTCTCAGAATAAGCGCCGGAAAGGTCTCCTAAGTTTGTAAAAATGTTTTTGAAAGAGACGTCCCCTCGGCCTGATGTGGATGGAGAGCCGGACGAATTGAGTCCGGCTTCCTCAAAAGCCAAGTTAAGAGCCTCGTCAACCTCAGCTTCCAACTGGTTCGGGTCCTCGGCAACTGGTTCGACTGCTTGTTCTTCCACGTGCTCTGAATCAGAGGCTTCCAAACCAATCTGCCTTAGGTTTTTGAAGTTGGGGAAGATAAGGGCTGTAAGATGCTCTTCGCCTCTTGGAATTGGAATGTGGTCTGCCGCCGAAAACGTTGCATAAGTCAGCTTGTGTCGCAGGAGAATGAGGGCTGCCCTCCCTTGTTTCTGTAGGCTTGGACGGCCGAAGAACTGTAGTGTGATTTTAACTTTCATAAGTACAGCGTCGTCGGCTGAAACCAACACTTTCTTCAAATCGTTGCCTGCACAAACAAAACGGTAAGCATACAGAAGGAAAGCCGAATACATATATGATAGTAAAAAAACAAAAATGAGCTATACAGCCACCTGGTTTGCCTTTTTTTGCCTTGGCACGAGATCTAGGCAATCTTCACCCTCACCGAATTCCCAGTTGCCTCGTACAACGACCATCACATCGTCAACACGCTTGCCAGAGCTAGCAAGCATAGTCAGTAAGTGATGATCGGTATCCTTGGCCCTGAGAAAATAGCGTCCCAACCTGCTAGTAGACTTGGCTAAGGCATAACAGTGCCGAATTGCAGGTATACCAAGGTTAATCTTAAGGTGTCAGTTTAACTCCATAATCCCATTATGATTTAGAAAAAATTTACGTTGGGTTGGGAAGGGATTAGACCCCAGTGTCGAAGGACGGCCCTTAAAAATGGGTGAAGGGGAAAATGGACTCCGCCCTCAGCAATTGATAGGAGAGGAAAGATGATTGTACTCTTATCAGTCCTCTCCATATCAGTGGTGCCGTCTGCCACGAGTGATAGATGGCCGTCGTCGGGGATGGAATAATGGCGTCGGAAGCCGGAAATTTGATCCGAAGAAAGGAGTTCTTTCAAATGTTTTGCCATCCTAGTCAGCCTATGGAATATGCAAAACTAAAAGTAAACGAGGAAATGGGATTCGAAGTGAAGGAGAAGAGAACCTACAAGAGGTAGAAGGGACAATGAGAAATAGGAGGAAGTTGCAGAGGTCGCGAAATGGAGGTATATTGAAAGGCAAACCAGAAGCTTCAAGTATTCAAAAGGAACTTACATTCGAAGGGACAACATAGTTTCAAATTGCATTAAATGAAGAAAGCATACGAAGCGGCTGAAAGATGTAATAATGCGTAAAAAACGTGTGCTCTGACATACGTTGGGATGAGGTTAGCCGCCGTTCTTTCCTTGACTTTTCAAATTCGAAATCAAGCATGCCGTTCGAAACTAAACATGCTAACTAACTGGCGTTAGTAGGATGTTTGGGGGGCAATTGTGGGAGCCGAATATTGTGGGGGCAATAATGTCGAATAACGATATGAGGACGATCAAGGACGAAATTTGTATTCGGCTTCATTTTATACGATCACAGGGCCGAAAAGGTTAATCGGTATTCCAGCCAACTAAACGAAAGCCGAATAAATAAACGTGCAATGGATTAAGGGTGGGCCCGACCCTAAGGCCCAGAAGAAAAAATATATAAAAATAGAGGAGCATCAGCCAGAGAAAGGTATGTGAGAACAAATTCAACTTGAGATATAAGCAACCAAGAGAGTATACACTGACTTATCCGTCGGAGTGTTCATTCCTTTTCAGGTGACTAGCAGAGGATCACGAGCATCCTACAGGATCCAAAGAGTATTTCCAAACCACTTGTCCACAGTAATGTTAGCTAATAACCGGAACAAGAACACATAATATTTATAAAAAAGCAAATCATGATTAGTAGAGACCGATATTTTGATCGGGCGAGTGGGGGTGCTCAATTCATGACCTTCCTCCCTCGTACCCAAGTTCCTGAGCCGAGACAACTTTGGTGATGACAGACACGTGGCCTTTGGCACGAGTTAGGGTTTCCTAAATTTCTCCAAAAATAAAATATTTAGGTGGCTACTCTGTATCTGGCAAAGCAGTCCAATTTTGGCATTATTTGATTTAAAATCGATTTTCTAAAAAGGTTTGATGGATTTGGACTCTTTGGTGTTTATCAGTTTCACATTGCACTTGTGAGACTAGATTCAGAACCATAGGTAGGGTTCGAATTGTGAGGCCTTTTTTTCAAACGCTTTGCGAAAGGTAGGGTGCGAGAAAAAGGTGAGTCCACAGTTTCTGGCGACTTTGTTGGGGATTTAGAGAACTTGACTTGAACTCATGATATGTTGTTTTATCTACACTTATGTGTTTCTTTGCATTTGCATTTGCATTTCCATTGGTGTGGCTAAGTCACAGTGTTTGCCATCTGCTATTCTTGAGCGGTTTGCTAGAGGCTTACTCGGAAAAGCTTGCCAAAAGGTTGACCGGTTGCGGGCTCTGCCACGATGGGAACACAACCCTTGGATCTGGACTACCGTAGTACCGTTTAATCCTCCTTTCACTTCTCGGTGTTAGGAGTGAGAGGTATATTAGATAGTGTTGTTGAGGTACCCTTTTTTGACCAATCAACCTAGTTGCATATCGGAAGCCATAGAGACTGTTCCAGACTAGGATAGGTTGCTCACATGGATGCAGGATTGTTTGAAACCACGTACTTGCATAGTGAATCCCTAGTTCCTAACAAAATTAGGATAGGGTAACCCTACCCCATCACAGGGGTGTTTTGGCTCTCACTTGCTTGATACGTGCTTTTAGAGTGAAACTCTGCAGGAATGTATGTATCAGTTGCAAGTCTGGGTATCAATTTGAGGGTATCAGTTTTGGGGCTGTAGACGTCCCCGAACGTCCCGGGAGGGAAATCCCGTTTTGTTCATTTGGGGCTCACTACAGTTCAGGACTCAATGTCACGGTCCTGTATCTAATCTCGCAGAGTGAAATGCAAGACCAATGAGTCATCAAAGAGTCCAAATCCGGCAGATCGTTTTTGAAAATAGATTTTTTGAAAGAAGTGCCAAACATGGACTGCTTTGCCAGATACAGAGTCGCCACCTAAATATTTTATTTTTGGGAAAATTTAGGAAACCCTGACTCGCTGCCTAAGGCCACGTGTCCGTCACCACCAAAGTTGCCTCGGCTCGGGAACTTGGGTACGATTGGAGAAGGTCACTTCGTGAGCACCCCCGCTCGCCCGATCAAAGATCGGCCTCTACTAACCATGATATCTAGTTTTGAAAACATTATGCGTTCTTATTCCGGTTATTAGCCTAGAATTACTATGTGATGCGCACAGCATACAAGTATAGACTGGATCGCCTGAATTGGAATGAAGCATCTCATGTTTGTTTTTGAAAGACGGTTTGCTACTCGCAAGTAGGCTAAAAAATATGGATTTGCCACCCTCAGGTGGGCTTAGAAAACAAGATGATTTGCCACTCTTAAGTGGGCTTAAAACTCACAGTCAATGCATTATTCCAATTCAGATAATCCAACCTTCACCCACAGGCATTTAGGCAGATATATCACATAAGCATATAGCCTCATGGTAAGCATGCTATCATGGCAATCACTCACACGCATGCAAGGATGCTAAAACATAAAAACTTACCGAGTACTCCAAGCCAAAACAGAAGCTATGTTAGAAATCCATGCATGATCCTAACTATACAGAAATGCCTAATGTAACACATGCAAAAATGCAACTTATAGCAGGCTCGGCTATTCTAAAGATGGCATGTGAAATGCTACAACTAACAAGTATTCAACTCGGAATTGAAATACAATGCAGTTAGTATGATACGCCGAGCCCGGTGCATGCAAAACAGATGAATGAATGCAAACATGCTATCATACTGTATGCTAATTGAAATATGCCCTAATCTAACCATCATAAGCTGGTAAATAAAAGGGAGAAAGACGTGGGGTTGGAAGACATACATCGCACACACGCACACTTATTACAATTGTACCCTCGCTCGGAGGGTCCGAATAAATCATATACAGTCCGAATAAATAGTACAGTCCGAATAAATACAGAACCCTAATTAATTAACAAATTTAACTAGGAAAGCAGTAAACTAGCACGCAAATCCATGGACCGCCTCAGCTCTGTTCCGAATGATGAATGATGCATGCTTGAGTTGCCTTGCGCGGAAATCCATTGTGATGCCCCAGTTAGCCTCTGTTTACAATTAAGCCCGGAACATTGCACGAAGCTCCAGAAGGCTGCTGATTTCTGATTTGCTGCAACAGAGAGCAAGAAAGGGACATGGCAAAGTATTTTCACATATGTATGCACACCTCGATCCTCGTGCCACCAATCACGCATCTCGATGCATGATGGCCGAGGAGTCGAATTGCACGACTCAATGTGAAATGAATGCACATATAAACACAACAAGACCGAGACTCCATCATGGTTAATCCGGAGTGTCAGCGACCGAGAATTGAGACACGTTTCGTCACTCAGAGTACGAAACATCCCTTGTTTCCCGTGCTTGGGCTAACTCCTTATCCCAAACATGATGCAATATGCATGACATGCATGAATGCGACTAACATACAACCTAACATACACAACGTTGCGGATTAAGATGGCATACGCAATGCACTAACATACAACCTAGCATACGCAATGCAAAGGACTAAGATGGCATACACAATGCATAATGGACTTACACCAACATGAGTAGACCTCAGCCACACCCACATTAGTAGCCATAAGATGAAAATGAGATAACCGAAATGCGTGCACGCATGCACGCAAACCGAGGACCGAACCTAAGGCACAACATGCAACTCTACCAAAGCATGGCAAGGGATGCAAGATGGCATGCAATAGCATAAATGACAGCTCTGAAACAGTATGCAAAGTGGTCCCGAAACATGGGAATATGGCACCCGATGCATGAAATAAGCCCCGAAACTCAAAACTAGTCCAATGCATTGAACCACAAGTATACAAAGCAAGCATTATTTGATCATGAAGTCTAAAGACAGAGCTAAGGTAGTCCCAAAACATGCACATTTCCAGTTTAAGGCATGGCCAAAAGATGCTAACATGATGGACTAAAATAGCATGCAACATTGGCTAGCAAACATGGTTTACATGGCATGTATATGAAGCGTATGAGAACTCATTAAACCAGCCAAAAACAATGAATAAAACATGTCAAAATATGCCCAAATAATCACTGAAATGCAACCAATGCATGCAAAAATGATGAGCTTCTTTGGAGGGCCATGCAAGGGGTTGTTAAGCACATACAAGATAGACATGAAGCATAGCAAAACCACCTCTGGAAATGGACTATGACATCCCTAAAACTCACCAAATTGGCCCTGAAAGGGGTCTAGGAAACATGCAAAGAAAGGCCCCTTTGAAAGGCCTTGGATGTGATTGCTCTACATATGCATTGTAGACATAAAATATGGCCAAAAGGGCCTTGGACAGAGCCAAGGCAGACCCCAAAACTCACAGATTGAGGCCTGAAACATGACTTCGATGCATGCAAAATAGGGTCCCTTTGGAAGGCCCAAAAGACCACCAAACAAGACAAGGAGAGAGGGGGGTCACCCCCCTCTAATTTTGGCCCTCAAAAATACATCTAAGCCACTAAAAATCCACTGGATTTCAGTGGCTAAGAGGCCAAACCATGGCCAATGCAAGTGCTCTAATGCATGGCCCTAATCATGAAGGAATGAAGCATGCATAGGGAAAGATGAACCCAAATAGAAAAATGCCCTTAATAAAACTTGAAGAGGAGATCAAAATAAGAACTTTTACAGTTTATGACAAATCTCAAAAATGTTCACAAGTAAGCCTAAAATATGATGCAAAAATAGCCCTAAAAGAGAGATAGAGGATAAGGGGAAGTAGATGACCACAAACAGAAAAGTACCCTTAAACAAATTTGAAGAGGGGGTCAAAATAAGATACTTTACAGTTTGGGTCGAAGCCTAGAAATGCTTGCAAATAAGGCTAATCAATCATGCAAAATAAGGCAAGAAAAGGGGAAATAGGGACTCACCCTTGAAGAGCAGATTTCCAGCAGCTTCTGGACCAAGTTGGTGAACCTTCAACCCCTTTAAATCAGCTCCAAGATGCTGGAATGGATGATGGAGGTGTTATACTAAGCGTTGGTGTGCAAATGGTGCAAGAAAACTAGGGTTTGGAGGCTCAAAGTAGAGAGATGGAGGGTTGTATGTTTATTTCTCAGCACAAAGTTTCTAACCCTTGCAAATGGAGGTGGAGTGTGTTATATAGAGGAGAAGGAGTGAGGCTTCTTGGAGAAACCAAGAGAAAGGTTCAAGGCTTCTAAGAGAAGCTTGACCAAAGGGTCAAGCTTCCCCAAGAAGCTTGACCAAAAGGGCCAAACTCTCCTTGAAACCAAGTAAACCTTAAATGGACCAAAAACCAGGATAGACCCTCGGACAGAGGGACAGGTGCAAAACAGCTGGCACAGCTGGAATGCACTGAGGGAGAAAAACCTGGCCGACCAGATTCAAAAGGCCAAGGTGGCCGGCCGGCCACCTCCCCTAGTCGGCCGACCAGGGTTCAAAGGGGTAGAGAATAATTACTGGTCGGCCACCCCAAAAAGGTGGCCTCCCAGATGAGTGCAACACAGCTGTGTAGAGAAAAACCAGAAAAAGTGACCCAGGAGGGAGAAAAACCAGCTTTTTAGAGGGGTTCAAAAGGGTCAAGATGAATTACTGGTCGGCCTACCCATATTGGTGGCCTCCCAGGTGTGCACAACACAATGATGGTATGAAAAGCCGGAAATTGTGGCTCAAAAGTGAGAAAAACCAGCTTTCTGTCAGAAAAATCGGCTTTTGGAGAGAGAAAATGAGAAAACTGTTTTTTCAGAAAAATTGCTGGTCTCCCACCCTCCTACAACCTTCCTAATAATGAAAATAAGGTCTCCGCCAAAAATGAACCAGGACGGATGTAAAACGGAGGTTCGGGGACCGAAACGCGCGGCCCGGGGCCCCGAAAACAGGCTGTTAAGCACCGGAGGTGGCGTATGACCACGAAGGTGATCTCCTGGGCCACAGTGTCCCTCTAAAGGGAGGAAATAAGGTGTGTGCCAAAAACCGGAGCAATCGGAGGTAGTTAGGCGGTCCCGAATTGAGACACGCGGCCGACGGCTCCGAAAACCAGAAACCGGGCTCCAAACGGGAAAAAATGGCCTACGACCACGAAACGTAGCCTACGGCCACTGAGAGATGGTCTACGAGACCTCTCCCTCCCTTCGGGAAGAGAAAACGGAGAAAACGGGACCCGATTCGCAAACCGAGAGAAAGCACAAAAGAGCCCCGAAGTCTGGAGGCAAGGCTTGTAGCCGAGACTCTAAAACTTCAAAACGAGCACAATATGCGACATCACCAAGCGCTCAATCGGTGACGTCTGAATCTTAAGGTCGGTCAAAAATGGGGTGTCTACAGGGGCATAAATTAGTGTTTGAGTACAGTTCTCCAATTTATGATTACAACTGCGTGTTGTTCCTCTCTGAGTGGAGGTGCTGTACGGTTTCTGATTTTTGTTTCTTTTGCTTTATATTTCTTTTTGAAAGGTAGTCTTTCACGATTGCTTCAAATGAGGCAATTACCCCCCATGCACTCTAGACTCGAGTAAGGCGACTTTACCGATCTGGGGATCTTGTAAGAGGACAACCAGTGTTTGCTTCGCTAGCCTCGGTTACAAGACAGAGGAGAGTTAGGTAGAGCTCACCAGTTTGACAGTTACCTTCATTCAGCGAAGTCCAGTTTTCTACTTCCACTTCAGAAAGAGAGTACACACCAGTTCCGATAAATCAGCACCCCTTAGTCAACTTGGAAGAAATGCTTCGCCAACTCCAACAGACTATTGAGAATATGCAGCTGGATGCTGCCCGCTAAGCAAAAGTCACCACCTACCAAGCGAAAATTGCAGCCCAACAAGCTGAGTTGATCAGTAGGCTTCAACAGCAACAACAACCATAACAAGAAGCAACTTCTGCTTCGCATCCACCCCCAGTCAGAGTTCCAATACCCGGGATTACAACTAATGTCCAGGAAAATGCAGACATTCTAGCAGAGCCAGTTCCACCATAGATGTTCAAAGCAGTGATTTAACCAATAGAGGCGCCATTTGAGTTTGAGGTCGACTCTACAGCGCTGAAAGTGAGCAAGCTGGAAAAGCTCTTTAAACGAGCTCAGGGTGTCAATTTGATCCTGGATATAGAGGATGGCTATACTGATGCGGCGGTGACAATGCCAGATAGGTTTAAAATGCCGTATATAGACCGCTTTGATGGCTCGGGTGATCCCATGGTCCACTTGCAGCTATTTTCAGACATTCTGAGGCCGATGGGCCTGTCTAGACTGCAGAAGTTATCCCTCTTCAGTCGGACCCTGTCGGGCATCACGGCCATTTGGTAAGCTAAACTTGATGACTCTGTAAAGAAGAACTGGGAAGAGATGGTCGAGGCCTTTATTGCTCAATGCTTCTACAATACACAGATCGAGGTCACAACTCGTGATCTCGAAGCAACTCGCTTAGAGTCAAAAGAGGGCTTCTCGGATTTTGTAACCTGGTAGAGGGCCAAGGCCTCCATGATGACCATCCGACCGGCTGAAAAGGACTAGATCCGAATGGTGGTTCGTAACCAGCAATCGAGGCTATTACAGAGGATGATAGTCGTACCTCTATCTACATTTGCCAACCTCCATGAAATAGGGGTGCAAATAGAGGAAGCAATGAAGCAGGGTCTAATAGACCACAAGAAAGAGCAGCCCAAGAGGGCTTTCACGCACAGTTCCAATGCAACTATGAGTAGTAGTGCAGCTGCAAGGCCTTCCGATGTGGGCATGGTCACCATTGCACCCAAAACCGCTAACCCCTTTCCCGGCACAGCCAATACAACCCCCCAAACTTCCAGCCATCAGGCCCGAGGCCAAAGGGTCTTCACCCCACTACACATGTCCTTATTTGCAGTCCTGAGGGTCTTGATCAGAAAAGGGCATTTGAAACCGTTAGAACAATTCCCATTGCCCAATCCTCTCCCTTCTAAACACAACCCAGCCAAGTACTATGCCTTCCATCAACAGCATGGTCATGATACCGACCAATGCTTTAGACTTCGTCATGAGATTCAGGATCTCATTGACAACAAAGTGATAGCACCCCCTGAAAAACCCAACATCACTACAAATCCTCTCCCACCACATAACCAGGCCCCTCCGCCTCGGCAAGTAAACCTTATCTATACACTGGCCGTCCCCTATGACCCCAGTATATACATCACCTCCTCCTACCTACCTACCTAAGCCGGCGCTGTTCATCCCGGAAAGCACAGATTTGTGCATGTTGAACATGTCCACATCCCACCCTAAACCTATGGTGGTGACTGTGGTAGATAAAGGCAGGGTGGCCTTGGTGGAGAATGGGAATGTCAGTTCAGCGTCTGAGGACTCTGTGGACTCATCTGAGGAGGTATACAACCCGCGTTGCTACATTGTGCCAACCAATCAGGCCAAGCTAACGGTGGAGTTGCAAATAGGGATGGGGTCAATGTAGTTCGGGATGATGGGCCAAGCTAGGGATTGGATGACTTAGCCAACCTTGAGGAGGACATCAGCAATCTGCAGTTCTATGATGAACAAGATTTGGGAAATGTACAGATTGATTAGTTTGATTTAAACGGGTCAGCAGATAATTCGGGGTGGCTCACTGATGAACCTGATGTGAATAAGGGACTTCAACCGAAGCTAGAACAGCTAGAAATAGGAATTGCTACAAGGGCTGGAATGGCCGTGGACAAGGGAAAGTTGCCGGAGAGCACCGGTAGTAAGAATTCTGCTCAGGAGTCGGGAACTGTTAGTACTGCTGATATAGGGCAAGAGGTCACACTGAAGCGATTTGAATAGGAAAGAGATGAGAATGGTCAGAAAGTTGGAAAAGCCAAAGGCCCTGTGGGGAATGACTGTGATGGGGACGTGGGAATACTTACAATAGAACTGGACAATTGCTTGTCGGTTGCCGGAGGAATATGGTAGGAAGATGATGATCTGCATCTTGTTCACACTGATGAAGATTGGGGACAGAATTTGCCAGACAATACTTAGTATTTTAAGGAAGTGGATCACATGACATGGAGCGGGTGGTACTTCAAGCCCCCACACTTGGACCAACCAGAAGCATCTAGAAAGGATAAGGAGGCTGAAAAACAGAATGAGAAACTATTAAAGGAAAAAGTTGTACTGAAACAGCTAAAGAAGATCTAGGTGGACATATCTATCTGGGGGTTGCTCATGGCTTCATATGTGCACCGGCAAGCTGTCCTGTCAGCAATGGATAAGGCCAAGCTCTCTATCAACACAACTCCAGAGCAACTAGTGGCACTTGTCTTCCCGGGAGGCGCTTTGCCCACTTTGACCTTCACGGATAAGGAATTGCCGCCCGAGGGCTCTGCGCATAACAAACTGCTATACATCTCAGTTGAGTGCAGAGAGAAGTGGGTGCCGGTTGTATTGGTTGACACTGGGTCTGCAATCAATGTTTGTCCGTTGCGCACAACCTATGCTATTAGCTTGAAGCCAGCAGACTTTGTACTAACGGCCCAGGTGATCTGAGCTTGCGACAACACAAGCAGAGAGGTGATGGGGACAGTTCAGATTAGAACACAGGTTGGTCTGGCACAATAGGACATTGAGTTTCACGTCCTGGATGTTCCGGCCACTTTTAACTTACTCCTTGGACGGCTGTGGCTGCACCAAGTAAAAGCTATTTCTTCCACCTTGCATCAGATGTTGAAGTACCCTCTTGGAAAAGGGGTAGCCATTGTTTTTGGGAATTCTTCCATACATCCTTCGCCGGAGGTCACTACACGAGTACCGGAGATTGTGCATGGTTACGAGGATGTTTTCTTGTCTGGTTTTACCTTGGCCGAGGCCCGGGTGGTGCAAAACATCTTAGCTATTGATGAAGTGTTGTACGTCAGTGCTCAATCAGTCTACCTCATGAACAAGCTACAACATGTACCCGGGATGGGATTAGGAAAGAGCGGCCGGAAGGGCGTTGTTGCACTGGCCGAAGTGCTACATAACCCTCTTGCCTTTGGCTTAGGCTATACGCTCACTAAAGAGAACTGGGTTCGGAGAGGGAAGGAAATGGTAGGAAGGGCCAAAGCTAAGCAAAGTGGGAAGCACTATGATCTTGTACATAGACCAATTCAGGGAACTCTGAACGACCACTTTGTCCTGGAGGGAGAAGACTTCCCATTTTGCAGTTTTCCGGAGCTATAGTTGAACTCTGAGAAGCGGCGTTTGCCCGGCTTTGAGATGTTCTTTGACCTACAGCTACAAGAGGATGAAGCCACAGAAGAACAGACTGGATCAACTCCTGAGGTTGAGCAGAGTACAGAGGATGAGTTCAATAACAGTGAACATGAGATAGGAGCAGCGCTGGCTTGTCTCCTTTCGGATCCTCAGATCAAACCAGAGAGCTTGGGGGATGACTTCACCGTTTCCATGATCGGAGACCAATCTGGTGTGGACCTTTCTGGTGGTATTCTGGATGCATCTAACGCACCTTCTCTCATTTGGCAGCTAGAGGAGGGCTTTTTTTCCAGCAAATCTGAATCAGGTAGTGAGTCGGAATCTGATTCCACAGAGTCTGTGGAGTCGGAATCAGATTCCAGTTCTTCTGAGTCGGAGTCCGGTATTCCTAGGGTTGATAACTCGGATGCCGTAATTTTGTCTAGGTCATCTTTTTCCTTTTCCTTTGAGTCAGTTGTAACTGAGGAATTGGATGAGTTGGAGGCTTTGAATGAGAATGGTACCACTGCTGTTTCCGAGTACTTCTCTGTGCCACTTGTATATTGCATTAATCATGACTGTCAAAATTTTGATAAAAACGACGAGGAAGGAATTCCTCTGGTTTTGGAACATTTGATTGATCGAGAGGAGGAGAGGTTTGTAAAACCCCTTGTTGATGAAATCACTCCAATTAATGTGGGTATTGAGAAGGAACTGCGTTTGGTTCAGATCGGGTCCACGTTGTCTTCAGAGAAACGTGAGCGCTTAGTCGCTTTATTAAAAGATTTCAAAGATGTTTTCGCATGGTCCTACAAAGACATGCCTGGAATCGATTTTGAGATTATATGGCACCGGATCCCTCTTGACCTGAGGCCCGACCCGTCAAGCAGAAGCTTTAGAGAATACGCCTGGATTGGGCTTTGAAGATTAAGGAAGAGGTCACCAAGCAGATAGATGCAGGGTTCTTGCTAGTATCTGAGTATCCGACTTGGTTGGCCAACATTGTTTCAGTGCCGAAGAAAGATGGTAGAATTCGGGTGTGTATGGATTTCAGAGATCTGAACAAAGCTAGTCTGAAGGACGACTTTCCTCTACCACACATCAAGGAATTGGTGGACTTCACCGCAGGCCATGCGTTGCTCTCCTTTATGGATAGATTTTCCAAGTACAACCAGATTTTGATGGCACCCGAGGATAGGGAGAAGACTGCCTTCACCACGCCGTGGGGAGCCTACTGCTACAGGGAGATGCCGTTCGGTTTGAAAAATGCTGGGGCTACTTATCAACGGGCTGTAACAACGATCATGCATGATATGATCCATAAAGAGGTTGAGGTGTATGTGGATGACATAATTGTCAAGGCCAAGGAAAGAAAGGTCCACTACACCGCTGTAGACACCCCATTTTTGACTGCCCTTAAGACTTGGACGCGACTGATGGTTTACGTGATGGAGAAAGGTGTGTAGGGAAAAGGTTTAGTTTCTTCGGCAAGGAGAGAGTCAAAGCTCAACTTCATACCCCTTTTTGGACCAAAACAATCTTGATCAAAATATTTTAGACCTTAAAACCCTCTCTTTCAAAGCGTTTTTGAAATAAAGTTTCTACGATGTTCCAACGCTCGCATTTTGTTAAATGTTGCGCTTTTCGGTAAACCGAGCAAGAACAAAGTAGAAATGAATGAAAGAGAGATGAAATCTTTGAAAAATATTTCAAAACACCTTACTTAGGGGTTTGAAGTCGAAGAAAAGAAGAGAAGAGGGAAGAAACCCAGTTGGGGGAGAAAATGGGCATGAACTGTTAAGAAAGAGTCGAGCAACCCTCGCCGAATCGGGCCTATTCATTTGCATACTTGGAATCAAGCTATGAGACCACCACCGTTGGAAAGAAGACTTCTGGGGCTTCATTTTGCACTCAAGAATCTCCTAAAGCCAATTCCGGACGAGGGAGATATGGTTGATTGAAGTAGGGCATCACTCCGGTTGAACCAAATCTGCGCGGCTTCACCAAAACAGGCATAACTTTTTTTATAGGAGGAATTTTAATGCAAGGTTTGCGCCATTGGAAAGATAACTTTCGGGGCTTCAATTTGGACACCTGAACGGCCACCATTGGACTTCCCAATCACTGGCCGGCCACCTTTCTTTCCGGCAGATCCATTTTTGTCCTGAAAAGTAGCAGGCCGACCATAAAAGGTGGTAGGCCGGCCACTTATGCCCAGAAAGCCCAAAATTGACAGATGTCTTCCCTCCAGCTGTCTTCCACAACCTCCAGCTGTCCCTAGCTCAGATATTTTCGACCTTTAGTGTTGCTTTTGCTATATATGATGATGTATCTCCCATTTTCCAAGAGAGACAAGTTTTGGCTCCATTTTTGAATTTGTTTTCCCCCCCCCCTTTTCTTAGCCTCTCTCCCTCTATATAATATACACTCCACCACCATAGTTAGGGGTTATACACCTTTGGCTTAGGCTCATAACCCTCCTCCTCCATTACTCTCCATTTTCAAGCTCCAAACACCCATTTTCTTGCACCCTTTACACTACAACCCATAGCACCACACCTCCACACTCCATTCCAGCCCTTTGAAGCTGATTTCCAGAGGTTGAGAGCCCCCAAACCTGGTCCAAGAGTTGTTGAAGGTTGGCTCTACAAGGGTGAGTCCCATTTTCCCTCTTTCTTGCCTTATTTTGCTTTATATTTTAGCTCCTTTTGCTTACTTTTTTGGGCTCTGACCCAAACTGTAAATAGTCATATTTTGAGCTCATCTCCATGTTTGATCAAGGGTCTTTCTCTGTTTGAGATCTCCTCCTCACCCTTTGTGTTTAAACTCTCTTTTAGGCCTATTTTTGCATGATATTTTAGGCTTATTTGTGAGCTGTTTTGGACTTGGTCATAAACTGTGAAATGTCTTGTTTTGATCCCCTCTTCAACTTTGTTGAAGGGTTCTCCTCTGTTTGAGGTCATCTTCTACCACTTGTCTCTTTATCCCTCTTTTAGGCCTTTTTCTTGCATGTTGATTTAGCCTCACTTTTGTTCATTTTCGAGACTTGATGTAAACTGTAAAGTGCCTTTTTTTAAGCCCCTCTTCAATTTTGTTGAAGGGCCCTTTGCTATTTGGGGCCAGATGCTGTCCCTTGTCTCTATTCTCTCTTTTAGGGCCATTTTTGCATGATAGATTAGCCCTATTTATGTTCATTTTTGAGACTTGTTATAAACTGGAAAAAAGGCTTGTTTTGACATTATCTTCATGTTTTATTAAGGGCATTTTCTTATTTGAGGTCACATGCTTCCTTGAATGCTTGATTGTCCCTTGTTTTGAGCCTTACACCCTAACCCTTGTTGCATGCCTTGTTTGACCTTCTAGCCACTGGAATCCAGTGGATTTCCAGTGGCTTTGATGCTATTTTGAGCCTCCAAATCAGAGGGGAGTGACCCCCTCTCACCTTGACTTGTTTGGTGGTCATTTTGGCCTTCCAAAGAGACCCTATTTTGCATGCCTTGAAGTCACATTTCAGGGTCAATTTGGTGAGTTTTGGGACTACCATATTTGATTTCCATAGTTTTTTTGGTCATCCTTCATGTCTATCTTGCATGTGCTTAATAAACCCTTGTATGCCCTTCCAAAGGCGCCCCTCATTTGTGCATGTGCTGGCTGCATTTCAGTGATTATTTGGTCATATTTCCACATGTTTTGTTCACTGATTTTTTCTGGTTTGGTGAGATTCCATGTGCTTCATATACTTGCCATGTAAACTATGTTTGCTAGTCGAAATCGCATGCTATTTTAGGCCATCTTGCTAGCATCTTTTGGCCATGCTTTGAACTAAGAAAGTTCATGTTTTGGGATTGCCTTGACTCTGTCTTCATGCTTCATGATCAAATAATGCATGCTTTGTCTAGCTATAGGTCATTGCGTCTGCCTAGTTTTGAGTTTCGAGGTTCGTCTCATGCATCGGGTGCCACATTGCCATGTTTCGGGGCTGTTTAGCATCATATTTTAGTGCTGAAATTTGCATGTTTGTATGCCATATTCCATGCCTTGCCATGCTTTGGTAGAGTGGCATTCGTGCCTTAGGGTCGGTCCTCGGTTTGCGTGCATGTGTGCACGCATCTCGAATGTCTCATTTTCATCTTATGGCCACTGATATGAGTGTGGCTGAGGTCCACTCATGTTGGTGTAAGTCCATTATGCATTGTGTATGCCATTTCAATTCATAGCATTGCGTATGCTAGGTGGTATGTTAGAGCATCGTGTGTGCCGTGTTACATCGCGCATTGTGTGCCATTTCATAGCATTATGTATGCTAGGTTGTATATTAGTTGCATTCATGCATGCCATGCATATTGCATTGTGTTTGGGATAGGAGTTAGCCCGAGCACAGGAAACGAGGGACGTTTCGTACTTCGAGTGACGGAACGTGTCTCAATTCCCAGTCACCAACACTCCGGATTATCCATGATGGAGTCTCGGTTTTGTTGTGTTTATATGTGCATTCATTCCATATTGAGTCATGCAAATCGACTCCTCGGCCATCATGCATCGAGATGCGTGATTGGTGGTACGAGGATCGAGGACTACACTCCCTGAAGAGTAGTCGTGCATACATATGTGAAAATACATTGCCATGCCCCCCTTTCCTGCTCTCTGTTGCAGCAAATCAGAAATCGACAATCTTTTGGGGCTTCGCACAATATTCCGGGCTTATTTGTAAACAGAGGCTAATCGGGGCATCGCGATGGATTTCCGCACCAAGCAACTCAAACACGCATCATTCATCATCCGGAGCAGAGTCGAGGCAGTCCCCTAGCTTGCATGCTAATTTACTTTTTTTTTTCCTAGTTAATTTGTTAATTAATTAGGGTTTTGTATTTATTCGGACTGTATTATTCATTCGGACTGTAATTATTATTTATTTGGACCCTCTGAGTGAGGGCACAACTGTAAGAAGTGTGCGTGCGTGTGATGTATGTCTTCCAACCCCACGTCTTTCTTTCCCTTTTATTTACCAGCTTATGATGGTTAGATTAGGGCATGTTTCAATTAGCATACAGTATGATAGCATGTTTGCATTCATTCATCTGTTTTGCATGCACTGGGCTCGGCGCATCATACTAACTGCATTTGTATTTCAATTCCGAGTTGAATACATGTTAGCTGTAACATTCCATATGCCATGTTTAGAATAGCCGAGCCTGCTATAGTTGCATTATTGCATGTGTTGCATTAGGCATTTCTGTATAGTTAGGATCATGCATGGATTTCTAACATAGCTTTTGTTTTGGCTTGGAGTACTCGGTAAGTTTTTACGCTTTAGCATCCTTGCATGAGTGTGAGTGACTGCCATGATAGTATGCTTGCCATGAGGCTATTTGCTTATGTGATATAACTGCCTGAATGCCTGTGGGTGAAGGTTGGGTTACTTGGATTGGAACAATGCATTGACTGTGAGTTTTAACCCCACTAGATAGTGGCAAAACCATCTTTTCTAAGCCCACCTGAGGGTGGCAAATCCACATTTTAGCCTACTTGCGAGTAGCAAACCATCTTTCAAAAACAAACATTAAATGTTTTGTTCCAATTCAAGCGACCCGGTCTATACTTGTATGCTGCGCGCATCACATAGTAAATCTAGGCTAATAACCGGAATAAGAACACATAATGTTTTCAAAACTCGATATCATGGTTACTAGAGGCCGATCTTTGATCGGACGAGCGGGGGTGCCCACAAAGTGACCTTCCCCAATCGTACCCAAGTTCTCGAGCTGAGGCAACTTTGGTGATGACGGACACGTGGCCTTAGGCAACGAGTCAGGGTTTCCTAAATTTTCCAAAAATAAAATATTTAGGTGGCGACTCTGTATCTGGCAAAGCAGTCCATGTTTGGCACTTCTTTTCTAAAAATCTGTTTTCTCAAAACGATTTGCCGGATTTGGACTCTTTGGTTCAGATTAAGAACCGTGACAAATTGAGTCCTTGAACTGTAGTGAGCCCGAAATGAACGGAACGGGGGGCTCATCCCTCCCGGGGCGTTCGGGGACGTCTACAGTTTCTGGCGACTCCGCTGGGGATTTAGAGAACTTGACTCGAACCCACGATATCTAGTTTTGACTACACTTGTGTGTTTCTTTGCATTGCATTTGCATTGGTGCGCCTAGGACACCGTGTTTGCCATCTGCTATTCCTGAACGGTTTGCCGGAGGCTTGTCTTGTCAAGGCATGACCATAAGGCTGATCGGTTGTGGGCTCTGCCAGTATGGGAACACAAACCCCGGTTTTACCGGGGCACCCTTTTGACCATTCGACCTAGTGTATATCGAAATCCGTAGTGACCATTCCAAACTAGGACAGGTTGCTTACCCGATATAGGTTGTTTGAAACCGCTGCGTGCGTAGTGAAACCCTAGCTCCTGACAAAATAGGACAGGGAAACCCTACCCCAACATAGGGGTGTTTTGGCTCTCACTTATCTGTTATGTGCTTTTAGAGTGCGTCTCTACAGGAATGCATATATCAGTTTACAAGTTTGGGCATCAGGCCTGCGGGCACCAATTCAATATTTTGGGATTCAGTTTACCTGAGGGTAACAGTTTACAGGCCGAATTTTGGGGCAGAATTCAGTAGAGGGCACAGTCATCCTGTTATGCTCATATCTATTTTGGTGAAATCAGGCTGAGATGCTGCATGTTTCCTCTTTTGCTAGATAGTCCTGGAACTATAGCTTCAGAAGGCTTCGATATCCCCCAGGTACATTGGACTAGTGCTGATAGACTTTGTTAGGTCAGAAATTCGATTCAAGGGAAACCAGTGTTCTTTCGCTGAGGCAAGGCAAAGAAAGGCCAGTCAGGGCTCACCGGTTCATCTGATCCGTCAGTCGCCAGTCACATCACCTTTGTTCGGGCTCAGCAGACCGTGATGGCACAGGGTTCGGAAGAATTTATGGACGCGATAGCAGTGCTAAATCAGGGAACTGCCATGCAGGCTGAGACTAGTATTGAAATGCAGCGCCCATCTGGGGCATCTACCTCACATCCAGCTTTGGGACCCCAGCCGAACTTTGACCCACTTCCGCCAGTTGAAAATTTGCAAGGTCCAGATCCCCAAGAAGGGTTAGCTCAAGCCCGAGTTGTCAGACCCCTGGTGCAGCCTAATGAGAGACTTTATCCCCTTGATAGTAATGACCTTGATCCGATCGCGGTGAAGATTGCGAACCTTGAGAAGCAATTCAAGAAGGCACAGGGCCTTAACTCCATTCCCGACATTGAGGATGGGCACACCGAGTTTGCCGTACGGCTCCCAGACAGATTCAAAATGCCATATATTGACCGTTTCGATGGGTCTGGGGATCCAATGGTACATATCTGACTTTTCTTGGATGTCCTGAAGCCGATGGGTCTGACTAAGCCACAGAAACTCTCTCTGTATGGAAGAACCCTGTCGGGTGTAGCAGCCACTTGGTACGCTAAGTTGGAGGACAAAGTGAAGCAAGACTGGGAAGAATTGGCTGAGGCCTTTGTCGATCAGTATTCCTACAATACCCAAGTTGAAATGACCATGCAAGAGCTTGAAACAACCCGCCAAAACCCAACAGAGCCTTTTGTGGAATTTGTTGCAAGGTGGAGAGCAAAGGCAGCACAGATGACAGATCGCCGCCCTTCTGAGAGGGATCAAGTGCAGATGATGGTGCGAAACCTCGAGCATGATATGTTGCAAAAGTTGATAGTCGCTCCGCTATTCACTTTCAAAAGTTTGCATGAACTGGGGGTTCAGATCGAGAATGCGTTCAACAGTGGGATCATTCCCAGAACAAGTGAAGCGACAAGGAGGGTGATTTCAGGGAGTGCCAATGCTGGTAGTAGCGCTATTCCCAAACCCGCAGAAATCAATACAGTTGCCACAGCCAACCTTTTTGCCAAACCAAGCCTACAAACCGTCGGCCCAGCCCGAGCTCAGGGCAGAACTTTCACCCCTCTCCATATGAGCTTGACTAGCGCACTAAAAGTCCTGATGGAAAGAGGGTATCTCAAACCCCTCGATCCTCAACCTCTGCCTGACCCACTCCCAGCCCGACATAACCCCTCCAAGTACTGTGTGTACCATCAGCAGTGCGGTCATGGCACCGACCGTTGCTACCGCCTTCGTCATGAGGTCCAAAATCTCATCGACAATCGGATGATAGCTCCACCTTCAAACCCCAATGACCAAACATCTCCTGCCTACCTCAATCTTATCCATATACTGCCATCCACCTATGACCCCAGCATATACATCACCCCAGCCCATCTACCCAAGCCTGAGGTGTTTATCCCAGAAAGTATGGACTTATGCATGATGGGTGCACCTGAACCTCAATCATCTCAAACCCGTGAACCCACTACTTCTGAGCTAAAGAGAATGATCGAAGATCTTCAGAGAACTGTGACCGATCTGGCCTCCTGGACATTGGCTCCATCATCGACCACACCACATACTGGGAATTTCTTGTCAAAAGGCCCCCTAGTCTTGGGACGGGCTGCATTTGAGGAAGGCCAATCCCTTGGCAAAGTGGAGGTGAGTGGAAAGAACAAGGTAGGGGCGGGCATGGATCCCCATGAACATCTTTTGTTCGCTGTTGAGGCTTTGAAAGCCGAGGGACTGAACAAAGAGCAAGTCCTCGTAGTTATTGCAAAAGTTGTGGATGACATTTTCGCTACTCAAGTTGGGGGCAGTCTGAATCAAAGGGAAAACCGGGAGAAGGGCCGTCATAATAGAGGCAATCCTTTCAGCTATAATCCTGCACTCGGAAGAGATCAGCAAACCAGGCCAGCATTTGCCAATCCCTTTGCTGGTGTGTCCAGCAAAAATCCACAAACCCAGAAGTACCAACCCCGAGGTCAGAGGGTCTTCCATGCCCTCCACATGCCTTTGTCTAAAGCTTTCCAAATCCTTGCTGGACAAGGCCATCTCAAACCCCTTGAGCCTCGGCCTCTCCCAAATCCTCTTCTGGCTACACATAATGCCGCCCAGTACTATGCCTTCCATCAGCAAACTGGCCATACTACCGACAACTGCTTCCGTCTTCGCCATGAAGTACATGATCTATTTGACAACGGGGTCATTGCCACGCCAAGCTCTGCAAAGTCTATCGGCACTAGATCGGTGAACTTGGGGGATAATGTGACCATGTGATCGGGGGATGAACCAGCTGCGGGTGGCACTCGATTAAACTGCAGACGTGGGAATGGCATGCGCTGTTTTGAGCAATATGCAAATACCAGTTTTTATGCTTTCTGACTTGGGTATTGAGTCAGTCTTGTTGTTTTGTACAAAGTTAGTCTTCTCTCACTGAGTCAGTAGGGTCTGTCTTGGTGTATCGAGTCAGTCCTGTTGTAGGCGTCACCATTTTGTTTCGCATTTGTCTTTTCATTTTGTTTTGAGTCTGTTCCTGCCAGGGAGCCAGTTGTGCCAACAGATTCTGAATGAAACAGCAGTGATTTTCATGCTCTCGCGTTCGCTTCTGCTTTGTGCCAGTTATGCCGGAAGTTCTGAATGAGATGGCAGTATTTGACTAAGAATTCTATCTTTTTTGTGCCTTGAAGTCATTGTAATGACCTGAGTTTTTCAAAATTTTTTTGAACACTGCGGTGAAAACAAAGAGGGAGGAATTCCTCGGGATTTGCAAAACTTTGATCAAACTGAGAGAAAGAGAGGCATGCTAAGCCCTTAATGAATGAAATCATGCTTGTTAGTGTGAGTACTGGGAAGGATCCTGGCTTGATCCAGATTGGTTCCACACTGTCTTCAGCGTGAGCGACTGGTTGCTTTCTTAAAAGATTTCAAAAAATGTTTTGCGCGGTCCTGCGAAGACCTGTGTAGAATCGCTCTTGAGATTGTGCAGCTTAGGATCGCTCTCAGCCTCGAGACTCGACCCCTCTACTTTCAAAACCTTGAACCTGGATTCAGAGTGTTCAACGGTCAACTACAATGTGAGGCCTGTGTGGCCAGATTCAAAGCAGCCCTCGAACAAGAGGCAAGAAAGTCAGATCAAGAAGACCAGGTGTCATCAAAAGAAGCTTGCAAAGCTAGGTCAGAAGCACCCCTGGAAGTAGGGGCAAAGAATTTCAAATATGCTCGAAGAGCCGAAGATGGATCATTCCACAAATCAAAGAAGGTCGGCAAGAATGCCAAATCCCAGAGGGAGGAAGAAGAAAGTATTGCTGAAGAAAAACTGAGTTCCGATCCACAACACCAGGGGCAAATTCAGCCCCCCATTGGATGGACTCCTGCATCATCGGCGAACAGCAGCCATTCTCTTGGATTCAGATGACTTCAGGATCTCAAAACCATTTGACATGGACAAAGCTACACTTTTACCCTTGAGAGGCTCGCTGGGCCGAAAACCCGGAAGGGCGGCCCAGGCAAAAGTTAGAGCATGAAAAGAAGAAAAGAACAAAAAAAAAAAAAAAAAAAAGAAGAAAAGAACAAAAAAAAGAAAAAAAATGCAAAGAAAAGATGAAAAAAGAAATGAAAAGAATTGAAAAGAAGAAAAACAAAGCTCGCAAGGTTGAAAACCCGTAACAGGCGCCTTGGCAAAAGTTAGAGCATAAAAAGGAGAGGTTAAATACCCGAGTGTACCTTAACCCCGAACTACGTGAGGCTTGATTCCCATCTTTGGGATACGTAGGCAACTTCATTCTGAAGTCCAGCCGTAAAACACTTCAAAATTCGACTGTGTCCATGTAATGGTTTTGATCATCTTTGTTTTCTCTAAATTTGAGAATTTGGTTGTGTTCGTCACTCTAAGGACTGACTACAATGCGCCGTGGTGCTATCCAAACAAGGGGCAACTTTCCGTTGCCATTCAATGCGCTGCAATGTCGTTCAAACAAGGGGCAACTTTCCGTTGCCAGGAAGCTCTCTTCTAACAGGGGGCAATTTTCCTTCGGATCTGAAGTTGTGCATCTCAAGAGCGGGTTCCGTGCTCGTTGAGCAGTGGCCGTTTGCAAAAATAGTTTTTGAGAATTTTTAATGAGGTTAACTAATTTTCTCTAAAAAATTATTCCATTTTTCCAAAACTGGACCATTTCTTGGACCCCAAAAAGGGAAAATTTTCAGTGCTCACAGCCTAACTTGCATGATTTTAAATCAGAAAATTGAACAAGCATGTTAATCTAACTCTCATTTTGGTCAAAATTGTCTTAGTAGAAAGCCAAAAACAAAAAAAATGGTCGAAATAATAAACTAAGGGCGCAGTTGAGTCAGGTGTTCTGTCTTTTCCCCATTGCCACAATACTTGCCAAGAAGGGCACTCTACCTGCCAGAAAAGGGCACAACTGAAGTTAAAAGGGCTGAAAGCTCTCTCACCCTCCGAGCAACGAGGTATCAAGCCAAGTGCGAAGCACGAACTGGAATGGATCAAGATATTCCACTCCCTCATCTGGACAGATCTGATCACGTCCAAACTCCCCAGCAGAGCATCGTCAACCGATGTCAGCTGCAGATTTGCTACACACCCAGTTGTAGCACAGCCCCTCTGTGGGAGAAACTCACTAGCTGCGTGCAGAAGAAGAAGAATCTAGCGGAATGCTAGGGGCAAGAGCCCATAACTTTCTGTTTATCCATCAACCACCCAGGGGAGGGATTTAAAATGAGAGATTGAAGAATAGAGAGGTGTGCGCTGAGAGAAAAAGTGAGGAAAGGGCTTTTTCAGAAAGACAGAGCTTGAGCGCCGAGTGATGTGAGAATCACAAATGAGAAAGGATGGGAAACAATACCCGGAGAAACTGGCTCCTCGTGCACCGAGAGGTCTCTCGCCTTTGTAACACAGCTGAGTGTTGTGTTTGTGCGTTTTGTTTGTCTCGTTTCTTATTTTAAGTCATTTGAGTGTCAACAGATGTATTTAGGTCATTCTACCTTGTTTTTCCTTTGTTGAGTTGTGTTCAGGTTGTTCTACCTTTGTTTTCCATTGTTGAGTCGTTTTGGCTGTGGTCAGTTGTAGGCTCAATACCCGGTTGAGAACCATTTTCTCATTTCAATTTCAAAAATCGTTTTGTGCTCAGAGTGCCGTGTCGTTCTCCACATTTGTGCAAAAAAGGATCAGTTCTTTCATAAAGCCGCAGGATTCAACCCAGGTCATGTCAGAATAGTAAAACAAGGACCTATCTGAAGCTATTTAGGTTCCAGACTGCAAAGCAAAAGAAAAGAGGGAAAATTTGGAGCATCTCAGTATGTTTCAACTTTAGCAAAATCCGAGACTGCATTCCAGGTGCACCTTCTCAGGCCTCGCTGTTTCTCTGGAGTATGAGTGTATCTCGACCCCGAGTGTAAGCCTGCTTCAAGTCAGAATGGCAGTCCAAGCAGCACCCGAGGGTTTCATGTGCAGATGTTATCTCTCGCCAATATGAACATGGTGTGCCCTTTTTTGATCTGAGTGAGTTGCGAAGTCCTCTAAGAGGTAAATCAGAGGCACCAAAGTACATATTTGATGCTCCTCTATTGCATAGAATGTGAACTTTCATATACACTGTTGTTGCATGCGTGCCGCGCATCGTTATGATTCATGCATAAAATATGCTTGCTTTCGATTCCGCATAGAATATGCTTTGTTTGTTTCATGCATAGAATATGCTTGCTTTCAATATTGCATAGAATGTGCTTCCACACTTGCATAGAAAATGCTCATATCTTTTGCATGGAAAATGCCCCCATACTTGCATAGAAGATGCATTTTATCACACTGTCTTGTGCACTTACACTTTGTATCTCACTAGCACTGTCTTGTGCATCTTGTGGTTGTCTTTCACTCGCACTGTTTTGTGCATTTCTAATCACTCGCGCTGTTTAGCGTATCGCACTGTTTTGTGTATTTCTAATCATTCGCGCTATTTTGCGCACCACAATTGCACTGTTTTGTGTAGTTTATCATTCGCGCTATTTTGCGCACCTCCATCGCACTGTTTTGTGCAGTTTACATTCGCGCTATTTTGCGCATCGCACTGTTCTGTGCAGTTTATCACTCGCGCCATTTTGCACACCACAATCGCACTGTTTTGTGCAGTTTATCATTCGCGCTATTTTGCGCATCGCACTGTTCTGTGCAGTTTATCACTCGTGCTATTTTGCGCACCACAATCGCACTGTTTTGTGCGGTTTATCATTCGCGCTATTTTGCGCACCTCCATCGCACTGTTTTGTGCAGTTTACATTCACGCTATTTTGCGCATCGCACTGTTCTGTGCAGTTTATCACTCACGTTATTTTGCGCACCACAATCGCACTGTTTTGTGCAGTTTATCATTCGCGCTATTTTGCGCACCTCCATCGCACTGTCTTGTGCATTGCATTCATCGCGTTATTTTGCTCACCTCAATCACGCTATTTTGTGCTTTGCATATCACATCGCACTATCTTATGCATTTTAAATCAATCGTGCTGTTTAGCGTATCGCACTATTTTGTGCATTGTACCATTCGCGCTATCTTGCGCACCTCACCTGCACTTGTTAGTGTATTGCATCGCGCTATCTTGCGCCGTGACCATTTCTTGCATTGTGCATGCATTTTATCGCGCTATCTTGCGCACCTCACCTTTAGCATCGCATTGTTTTGTGCATTCACCCTACTCGCACTGTTTTGTGCACCTTTAGTTCGCACTGTCTTGTGCACTCACCTGGTCCAGGAGACCTTAAATCCTCCGGTCTAAGGAGACCTTAAATCCTGCATCATCATTCGCACTGTTTTGCGCATCGCACTTGCATTTATTCACATCATCTCGTGCACTTTCCGGTCTAGGAGACCTTAAATCCTCTAAAGGTGCAATTCCTTTGGTGTTTGTCGTGCCCGAATGACTTTCGATGGCCTGGTATAGCCACCTGCCTGTGTTAGTAGTGAGTTCCTAGGAGACCAACTGAGACGGTGGAAACTAGAGTTCGAATGGCTTATGCCTAGAACGCAAAGGTTCAGGATTTCCGAGACTAAAGTCTGGTTTAAATACCCAGGGGTATATCCTCGGCTTGAAATCTGTATGGCAGCCCCATAGATTGAGATAGCATATGTATGCGCCTCAATTCTGGATACCGAATCAACCTAGTCTATCACCGTGTTGGAGAATAGGGAAAGCTGCGACCATAGTCAGGGAGAAAAGTAGTACCTGTGGTTCAACTGAGAAGAAGAGGAAGATTCCCACATCAGCATGAGGTAGGACATTGTCGAGGTAAGTCATTGCCAATTGCCCCTGTAAGGTACCTCCCTTTTCCTAGCTATCACATTGCATTCTAGTCATTACAGTGCATTACATAAATCCTGAATTTTCAAAACTGGCTTCGCGTAGCGTATAAGTCCAAATTTCAAACCGGCTTCGCGTAGCGTATAAGTCCAATCTTCAAACCGGCTTCGCTTAGCGTATAAGTCCAATCTTCAAACCGGCTTCGCGTAGCGTATAAGTCCAATTATCAAAATCTTTCTACATATCATTTTGCATACTGCCCCAGAACTACGCTGGTTCGATTCCTTGCAAAGGGATATGTAGGCAGCCTGCGGGCGCAACCATTTATTTGTCTGTACTTTGTTTGTTTGTCCAAGTCTTCGGCCTTGTCAAAAATGGGTCGTCTCTCGGCTTTGACATTCACTCCCGTCACTTCTTGACTTCCGAGTTCTGTCAAAGAGGGGCAACTGTAGACACCCCATTTTTGACTGCCCTTAAGACTTGGACGCGACTGATGGTTTACGTGATGGAGAAAGGTGTGCAGGGGAAAGGTTCAGTTTCTTCGGCAAGGAGAGAGTCAAAGCTCAACTTCATACCCCTTTTTGGACCAAAACAATCTTGATCAAAAGATTTTAGACCTTAAAACCCTCTCTTTCAAAGTGTTTTTGAAATAAAGTTTCTACGATGTTCCAACGCTCGCATTTTGTTAAATGTTGCGCTTTTCGGTAAACTGAGCAAGGACAAAGTAGAAATGAATGAAAGAGAGATGAAATCTTTGAAAAATATTTCAAAACACCTTACTTAGGGGTTGAAGTTGAAGAAAAGAAGAGAAGAGGGAAGAAACCCAGTTGGGGGAGAAAATGGGCATGAACTGTTAAGAAAGAGTCGAGCAACCCTCGCCGAATCAGGCCTATTCATTTGCATACTTGGAATCAAGCTATGAGACCACCACCGTTGGAAAGAAGACTTCTGGGGCTTCATTTTGCACTCAAGAATCTCCTAAAGCCAATTCCGGACGAGGGAGATATGGTTGATTGAAGTAGGGCATTACTCTGGTTGAACCAAATCTGCGCGGCTTCACCAAAATAGGCATAACTTTTTGTGCAGGAGGAATTTTAATGTAAGGTTTACTCCATTAGAAAGCTAACTTCCTGGGCTTCAATTTGGACACCTGGCCGGCCACCACTGGACTTTGCAATCACTGGCCGGCTACCTTTCTTTCTGGCAGATCCATTTTTGTCCTGAAAAGTAGCAGGCCGACCATAAAAGGTGGTAGGCTGGCCACTTACGCCCAGAAAGCCCAAAATTGACAGATGTCTTCCCTCCAGCTGTCTTTCACAACCTCCAGCTGTCCCTAGCTCAGATATTTTCGACCTTTAGTGTTGCTTTTGCTATATATGATGATATATCTCCCATTTTCCAAGAGAGACAAGTTTTGGCTCCATTTTTGAATTTTTTTTTCCCTCCCTTTTCTTAGCCTCTCTCCCTCTATATAATATACACTCCACCACCATTGTTAGGGGTTAGACACTTTTGGCTTAGGCTCATAACCCTCCTCCTCCATTACTCTCCATTTTCAAGCTCCAAACACCCATTTTCTTGCACCCTTTACACTACAACCCATAGCACCACACCTCCACACTCCATTCCAGCCCTTTGAAGTGGATTTCCAGAGGTTGAGAGCCCCCAAACCTGGTCCAAGAGCTGTTGAAGGTTGGCTCTACAAGGGTGAGTCCCATTTTCCCTCTTTCTTGCCTTATTTTGCTTTATATTTTAGCTCCTTTTGCTTACTTTTTTGGGCTCCGACTCAAACTATAAATAGTCATATTTTGAGCTCATCTCCATGTTTGATCAAGGGTCTTTCTCTGTTTGAGGTCTCCTCCTCACCCTTTGTGTTTAAACTCTCTTTTAGGCCTATTTTTGCATGATATTTTAGGCTTATTTGTGAGCTGTTTTGGACTTGGTCATAAACTGTGAAATGTCTTGTTTTGAGCCCCTCTTCAACTTTTTTGGAGGACTCTCCTCGGTTTGAGGTCAGCTGCTACCACTTGTCTCTTTATCCCTCTTTTAGGCCTTTTTCTTGCATGTTGATTTAGCCTCACTTTTGTTCATTTTCGAGACTTGATGTAAACTATAAAGTGCCTTGTTTTGAGCCCTTATTCAATTTTGTTGAAGGGCTCTTTGCCATTTGGGGCCAGCTTCTGTCCCTTGTCTCTATTCTCTCTTTTAGGGTCATTTTTGCATGATAGATTAGCCCTATTTATCTTCATTTTTGAGACTTGTTATAAACTGGAAAAAGGCTTGTTTTGACATCATGTTCATGTTTTATTAAGGACATTTTCTTATTTGAGGTCACATGCTTCCTTGAATGCTTGATTGTCCCTTGTTTTGAGCCTTACACCCTAGCCCTTGTTGCATGCCTTGTTTGACCTTCTAGCCACTGAAATACAGTGGATTTCCAGTGGCTTTGATGCTATTTTGAGCCTCCAAATCAGAGGGGGCTGACCCCCTCTCACCTTTACTTGTTTGGTGGTCATTTTGGCCTTCCAAAGAGACCCTATCTTGCACGCCTTGAAGTCACATTTTAGGGTCAATTTGGTGAGTTTTGGGACTACCATATTTGATTTCCAGAGTTTTTTTGGTCATGCTTCATGTCTATCTTGCATGTGCTTAATAAACCCTTGTATGCCCTTCCAAAGGCGCCCCTCATTTGTGCATGTGTTGGCTGCATTTCAATGATTATTTGGTCATATTTCTACATATTTTGTTCACTGATTTTTTCTGGTTTGGTGAGATTCCATGTGCTTCATATACTTGCCATGTAAACCATGTTTGCTAGTCGAAATCGCATGCTATTTTAGGCCATCTTGCTAGCATCTTTTGGCCATGCTTTGAACTAAGAAAGTTCATGTTTTGGGACTTCCTTGACTCTGTCTTCATGCTTCATGATCAAATAATGCATGCTTTGTCTAGCTATAGGTCATTGCGTATGCCTAGTTTTGAGTTTCGAGGTTCGTCTCATGCATCGGGTCCCACATTGCCATGTTTCGGGGCTGTTTAGCATCATATTTTAGTGCTGAAATTCGCATGTTTGTATGCCATATTCCATGCCTTGCCATGCTTTGGTAGAGTGACATTCGTGCCTTAGGGTCGGTCCTCGGTTTGTGTGCATGTGTGCACGCATCTCGAATGTCTCATTTTCATCTTATGGCCACTGACGTGAGTGTGGCTGAGGTTGGTGTAAGTCCATTATGCATTGTGTATGCCATTTCAATTCATAGCATTGCGTATGCTAGGTGGTATGTTAGAGCATCGTGTGTGCCGTGTTACATCGCGCATTGTGTGCCATTTCATAGCATTATGTATGCTAGGTTGTATATTAGTTGCATTCATGCATGCCATGCATATTGCATTGTGTTTGGGATAGGAGTTAGCCCGAGCATAGGAAACGAGGGACGTTTTGTACTTCGAGTGATGGAACGTGTCTCAATTCCCAGTCACCGACACTCTGGATTATCCATGATGGAGTCTCAGTTTTGTTGTGTTTATATGTGCATTCATTCCATATTGAGTCATGCAAATCGACTCCTCGGCCATCATGCATCGAGATGCGTGATTGGTGGTACGAGGATCGAGAACTACACTCCCTGAAGAGTAGTCGTGCATACATATGTGAAAATACATTGCCATGCCCCCCTTTCCTGCTCTCTGTTGCAGCAAATCAGAAACCGGCAATCTTTTGGGGCTTCACACAATATTCTGGGCTTACTTGTAAACAGAGGCTAATCGGGGCATCGCGATGGATTTCCGCACCAAGCAACTCAAACACGCATCATTCATCATCCGGAGCAGAGTCGAGGCAGTCCCCTAGCTTGCATGCTAATTTACTTTTTTTTTCCTAGTTAATTTGTTAATTAATTAGGGTTTTGTATTTATTCGGACTGTACTATTCATTCGGACTGTAATTATTCATTTGGGACTGTATATTATTTATTTGGACCCTCTGAGTGAGGGCACAACTATAAGAAGTGTGCGTGCGTGTGATGTATGTCTTCCAACCCCACATCTTTCTTTCCCTTTTATTTACCAGCTTATGATGGTTAGATTAGGGCATGTTTCAATTAGCATACAGTATGATAGCATGTTTGCATTCATTCATCTGTTTTGCATGCACTGGGCTCGGCGCATCATACTAACTGCATTTGTATTTCAATTCCGAGTTGAATACATATTAGCTGTAGCATTCCATATGCCATGTTTAGAATAGTCGAGCCTGCTATAGTTACATTATTGCATGTGTTGCATTAGGCATTTCTGTATAGTTAGGATCATGCATGGATTTCTAACATAGCTTTTGTTTTGGCTTGGAGTACTCGGTAAGTTTTTACGCTTTAGCATCCTTGCATGAGTGTGAGTGACTGCCATGATAGCATGCTTGCCATGAGGCTATTTGCTTATGTGATATAACTGCCTGAATGCCTGTGGGTGAAGGTTGGGTTACTTGGATTGGAACAATGCATTGACTGTGAGTTTTAAGCCCACTAGATAGTGGCAAAACCATCTTTTCTAAGCCCACCTGAGGGTGGCAAATCCACATTTTAGCCTACTTGCGAGTAGCAAACCATCTTTCAAAAACAAACATGAAATGTTTTGTTCCAATTCAGGCGACCCGGTCTATACTTGTATGCTGCGCGCATCACATAGTAAATCTAGGCTAATAATCGGAATAAGAACACATAATGTTTTCAAAACTCGATATCATGGTTACTAGAGGCCGATCTTTGATCGGGCGAGCGGGGGTGCTCACGAAGTGACCTTCCCCAATCGTACCCAAGTTCCCGAGCCGAGGCAACTTTGGTGATGACGGACACGTGGCCTTAGGCAACGAGTCAGGGTTTCCTAAATTTCCCAAAAATAAAATATTTAGGTGGCGACTCTGTATCTGGCAAAGCAGTCCATGTTTGGCACTTCTTTTCTAAAAATCTGTTTTCTCAAAACGATTTGCCGGATTTGGACTCTTTGGTTCAGATTAAGAACCGTGACAAATTGAGTCCTTGAACTGTAGTGAGCCCGAAATGAACAGAACGGGGGGCTCATCCCTCCCGGGGCGTTCGGGGACGTCTACAACCGCCTTGAAGAATTTTTTCCAACGGATCAGAGAATATCGGTTGAGGCTAAATCCACAGAAATGCACTCTTGGTGTCACAGCAGAGAAAATGCTAGGGTTCTTGATTACACAGAGAGGCATTGAGGTTGATCCTTCCAAAATCAAGGCCATCCTAGAAATGCCACCACCAAAGATTGAAAAGGAGGTGCGCGACTTTCTAGGTAAAGTGCAATTCATAAGACGGTTCATTACAAAATTAACCTTGACTTGTGAACCACTATTTGGTCTCCTGAGGAAAGGAAAGAAATTCCAGTGAGATGACCGATGCCAATTTGCTTTTGAGCAGATCAGGTAGTACCTTCAGAACTCGCTCGTGTTGTCACCACCAGAGCCGGGGAAGCCGTTGATTTTGTATTTGTCAGTAACCAACACGACGATGGGCTGCATGTTTGCGCAAGACACTGAGGATAGAGTGGAGAAAGCCATCTATTATTTGAACAAGAAGATGCTGGAATATGAGACCCGTTACACCCTGCTGGAGAAGGCTTGCTTGGCCTTGGTATGGGTTACCAGGAAGTTAAGGTACTACCTGTTAGCTCACTCCGTAATTTTGGTTTTGAGATTAGATCCCATCAAGTATCTCTTTGGGAAACCAGCACTTACGGGTAGGCTAGCTCGTTGGTTACCTCTTCTCTCTGAATTCAATTTGAAATATGTGACTCGCAAGTCTGTCAAGGGAAGAGCGGTAGCTGAGTTCCTAGCAGATCAGCTAGTGGTAGGAGGCGAAGCAGTATAGTATCTATTCCTAGATAAGGCTATTCTGCAGGTCGAGGAAGAGATTTGGACCATATACTTTGACGGAGCATCTAACCAGTACGGTTATGGGATAGGGGTGCTACTGATAACACCCGACAATTCCCATATACGTTTAGCCTTCAAACTCCGGTTTAAGGTATCTAACAACGAAGCAGAATACGAGGCATGTATCGCGGGTTTGGAAGCCGCCCTGGAATTAGGGGCAAAACAGTTGGACGTTATTGGGGACTCGAACCTGGTCGTGTCTCAAGCAAAAGCAGACTGGAAGGTTACGGAAGAAAGGATGAAAATCTATCACCAAACCCTGGATGTTCTGATTCTTAGGTTTGAGAAGCAAACCTTTACGCATTTGTTAAGAGAGAACAACAGGTTCGCTAACACCTTATCAACTCTATCTTCTATGATAGACATCCCGTTGGGAGTCCGGATGCTTCCGATCATTATTGAACAGAGGTATGTGTCGGCCTATGAGTTAATTGCCGTAATAGATGAAGTGCAAGATCAGAACCCCTGGTATCATGATATTTGGAATTTCTTGGAAAATGAGGTTTATCCACTAGGGGCAAATGCCAAAGATAAAAGGGCAATACGGTGAATGGCTGCTTAGTTTATCATCTGCAGGGGTAAGTTGTACAAAAGAGGCCATCTGGGAATGCACAAGTTGTGTGTTGATGCAGAAGATTCGAAGCGCCTAATGGAGGCCATCCATGGAGGGGAGTGCAGATCGCACATTAGCGGAGTAATGCTAGCTTGGAAGATTCTCAGGAAGGGTTATTACTGGTCAACCATGGAAGAGGATTATATTGGTTTTGTTCGGCGATGCCACAAATGCCAAATTCATGCAAATCGCATGAACGTCCCCCCATCAAAGCTGTACAACATGACTTCACCATGGTCGTTTTCAGTATGGGGAATTGATGTTATTGGGGCAGTTACGCCGAAAGGGTCGAATGGGCATGAGTATATCCTGGTGGCAATAGATTACTTTACAAAGTGGGTTGAAGCCCAATCCTATGCAGTGCTGAAAGCATCGCATGTAGCCAAGTTCATCAGGAATAACATCATTTGTCGTTATGGGGTCTCGAATGAGATTATTTCAAATAATGGCTCCCATTTTAAGAAGGAAGTGATCGACTTGTTGGAGAAATACAACGTGGCTTTTCATAAGTCATCCACATATCGGCCGCAAACCAACAGAGTTGTTGAGGCCGCTAACAAGAACATCCAACACATTTTGTAGAAGATGGTTGAGACTTACAGGGATTGGCTAGACAAATTGCCATTCGCTCTCTGGGGCTACAAGACTTCAATTCGAGCATTTACTGGGCCAACTCCGTATTCTCTGGTTTATGGGATGGAAGCTATTCTACCGATTGAAATAGAGGTTTCGTCACTGCGGGTTATGGCTAAGTGCCAGATAACAGAAGCGGATTGGCAGTAGAGCAGGTTCGAGGAACTGATGTTGTTCGACGAGAGGAGGCTGAAAGCACTGTACTATGTCCAAGGATATCAACGCAGAATCGCTAGGGCTTTCAACAAGAAAGTTAAGTCTCGGAATCTTAAAAAAGGGGATTTGGTGCTGAAAGACAACTGAGCTCCCATCCATGACTTTAGGGGCAAGTTCAAACGCAATTGGACTGGCCCTTATATCGTCAAATCGATTTGGTCGGGTGGAGTTGTCATTCTTATGGACCTAGATGGCCTCGAATTCTCCCAACCAATTAACATGGACAAGTTGAAGAAATACTACCCTTGAGTGGCTCGCTAGGCCGAAAACCCGGAAGGGCGACCTAGACAAAAGTTAGAGCACAAAAAATTTAAAATAAGAAAAACTGAGCTCGCAAGGTTGAAAACCCAGAAAGGGCGGCCTTGGCAAAAGTTAGAGTGCAAAAGAAGAGTGTTAATACCCGAGTGAACCCGAACCGAACTACATTAGGCTTGATTATCATCTTCGGGATACATAGGCAACTTCATTCTGAAGTCCAGCCATAAACATCTCCAAATCAACTGTGTCCATGTGTTTAATCAAGGCATCTCTATCTTTTCGTTATCTGGAAGATCGGTTGTGATCCTTACCTTGAGAGAAGGGCTGATTACAGTGCGGTGCAGTGCTTTTCAGTAAAAGGGCAACTTTCCATTTGCTGGATTCAGGGTTATGCATCTCGAGGATAGATTCCAAGTGTGTCAAGCTATGATGCTTATCGAAAATGGTTTTGAAAAGTTTTAATAAAAGTTGATTTTGTTCAAATTAATCTGTTTACAACTTAGACCATTTCTGGACCAAAAGGAAATTTTCAGTGCCCACAACTCCAATTTCATTGATTTCAATACAAATTTCTTTAGCTCTCAATACAAATCAAAGTTTCTTTTATTACATTCAAAAGGAAAACTTGAAAGTACAGATCAAAACAATAAACTTGGGGCATAGATGAGTCGGGTATTCCTGCATCCCTTCCCTAAGCTTATGGAAGCTTCGGATACTAAAGTGGGCCCGGCTTGCACCTCATCTTCAAGCCAAGCTATGCATTTGCAAGATAAGGCGTAGCTGAAATTGGGAGCGGGAGCCAGAAGTTCTCTTGTCCTCTATGTAGTGGGATATCGAGCTAGTTGTGAACCTCAGATTAGAAATGAAGCCGGGTACTCTACTCCTTCTTCTGGGCAAATCTGATCTTTTCTGAACTGACGCCTGAATCCGAATGGAAAGTAGAATACGCAGTGTGTCAAGCCAATCAGTTGAATGCTGGGTTGCCGAGACATACTATAGCTCATGTTTCTTCTCCTTTTCCGAAACACCGGGATACGTCCCTATGTTTCTTCTCCTTTTCTGAAACACCGGGATACGTCCCTATGTTTCTTCCCCTTTTCCGAAACACCGGGATACGTCCTGTAGACACCCAATTTTTGACTGTCCTTAAGACTTGGACGCGACTGATGGTTTACATGATGGAGAAAGGTGTGCAGGGGAAAGGTTCAGTTTCTTCGGCAAGGAGAGAGTCAAAGCTCAACTTCATACCCATTTTTGGACCAAAACAATCTCGATCAAAAGATTTTAGACCTTAAAACCCTCTCTTTCAGAACATTTTTGAAATAAAGTTTCTACGATGTTCCGAGGCTCGCATTTTGTCAAATATTGCGCTTTTCGGTAAACCGAGCAAGGACAAAGTGGAAATGAATGAAAGAGAGATGAAATCTTTGAAAAATCTTTCAAAACACCTTGCTTAGGGGTTTGAAGTTGAAGAAAAGAGGAGAAGAGGGAAGAAATCCAGTTGGGGGAGAAAATGGGCATGAACCGTTAAGAGAGAGTCGAGCAGCCCTCGCCGAATCGGGCCTATTCATTTGCATACTTAGAATCAGGCTATGAGGCCACCACCGTTGGAAATAAGACTTCCGGGGCTTCATTTGGCACTCAAGAATCTCCTAAAGCCAATTCCGGACGGGGGAGATAGGGTTGATTGAAGTAAGGCATCACTCCGGCTGGACCGAATCTGCGCGGCTTCACTAAAAAAGGCATAACTTTTTCCACAGGAGGAATTTTAATGCAAGGTTTGTGCCATTGAAAAGATAACTTCCGGGACTTCAATTTGGACACCTGAACGGCCACCATTGGACTTCCCAATCACTGGCCGGCCACCTGTCTTTCCGGCAGACTTTTTTTTGTCCTGAAAAGTAGCAGGCCGGCCAGAAAATGTAGCAGGCCGGCCACCTACTGGTCGGATGACCATTTTGGCCCTTTTGAGATGGCCGGCCATTCTTGCCCTCCCAAGTGTGTTCCAGTTGTGCAATTTGTTTTCCCCCAGATCCTATATCCGGGGTTTGGCCTTTTGGGGGGGGGGAATTTGAATTTGTTTCCCCCCCCTTTTTTCCCTTCTCTCCCTCTATAAAACCAGCAGCTCCAGCTGCATTTTAGGGGGTTAGAAAAATTCATTTGAGCCTCTTGCATTAACTCTCCCTCTCGCTCCATTCCAAGCCTCAAAACCACCTTGCTCCTACACCATTTCTACACCACCTCCAAGCCTACAACCTCCATACTCCATTCCAGCAACTTGAGGCTATTTTTCAGAGCTTAGGAGCATCATTTCTTCAACCAAAAGCTGCTGGAGCTTTGTGCTACAAGGGTAAGCTTCATTTCCCTCTTTTTGTTCCTATTTTGGCATGCAATCTTAGCTTTTGTTGCTTACATTTTTGGGCTCTGACCCAAACTGTAAATAGTCATATTTTGAGCTCCTTTTCATGTTTAATTAAGGACCTCTTACTGTTTGAGATCTCCTACTATCACTTGCCTCTTTAACTCTTTTTTAGGCCTTTTTCTTGCATAGTATTTTAGGCTTATTTGTGAGCTGTTTTGGACTTGGTGATAAACTGTAAAATATCATGTTTTGAGCCCGTCTTCAACATTGTTGAAGGGCCCTTCTCTGTTTGAGGCTAGCAGCTATCACTTGCTTCTTTATCCCTCTTTTAGACCTTTTTCTTGTATGAGAGTTTAGCCTCACTTGTGTTTATTTTCGTGGCTTAGTGTAAACTGTAAAGTGCCTTGTTTTGAGCCCCTCTTCAACTTTGTTGAAGGGCTCTTTGCCATTTGGGGCCGGCTGCTGTCCCTTGTCTCTATTCTCTCTTTTAGGGCCTTCTCTTGCATGTTGTTTTAGCTTTATTTGTGTTCATTTTTGAGACTTTTTGTGAACTGAAAAAAGGCTTTTTTTGACATCATCTTCATGTTTTATTAAGGTTCCATTTTTGTTTGAGGTCATATGCTATCTTGTATGCTTGGTTGCCTCCTATTTTGAGCCTTACATCCTAGCCCTTGTTGCATGCTTTGTTTGGCCTTCTAGCCACTGAAATTTAGTGGATTTTCAGTGGCTTGGCTGCTGTTTTGAGCCTCCAAATCAGAGGGGGGTGACCCCCTCTCTCCTTGACTTGTTTGGTGGTCATTTTGGCCTTCCAAAGAGACCCTATCTTGTTTGCTTCTTAGTCACATTTCAGGGTCAATTTGGTGAGTTTTAAGACTATCATATTTGATTTTCAAAGTTGATTTGGGGCTGTCACATGTCTATCTTGTATATGCTTAAGAATCCCTTGTATAGCCCTCTAAAGGAGATTATCATTTGTGCAAGTGTTGGCTGCTTTTCAGAGGTTATTTGGGCATATTTTGGCATGTTTTATTCACTGATTTTTGCTGGTTTGATGAGTTATTACTTGCTTCATGTACTTGCCATGTAAATCATGTTTGCTAGTCAAAATTGCATGCTACTTTAGCCCATCTTGCTAGCACCTTTTGGCCTTGCTTTGAACTAAGAAAGTTCATGTTTTGGGACTGCCTTGACTCTGTCTTCATGCTTCATGATCAAATAATGCATGCTTCGTATAGCTATAGGTCATTGCGTATGCCTAGTTTTGAGTTTCGGGGTTCATCTCAGGCATCGGGTGCCATATTGCCATGTTTCGGGGCTGTTTAGCATCATATGTTAGTGCTGAAATTCGCATGTTTGTATGTAATATTCCATGCTTTGCCATGCTTTGGTAGAGTGGCATTCGTGCTTTAGGGTCGGTCCTCGGTTCGCGTGCACGCGTGCATGCATCTCGAGTGTCTCTTTTTCACCTAATGGCCGCTGATGTGAGTGTGGCTGAGGTCCACTCATGTTGGTGTAAGTCCATTATGCATTGCGTATGCCATTTCATTTCATAGCATTGTGTATGCCAGGTTGCATGTTAGAACATTGTGTATGTCGTGTTACATCGAGCATTGTGTATGCCATTTCATAGCATTGTGTATGCTAGGTTGTATATTAGTTGCATTCATGCATGTCATGCATATTGCATTGTGCTTGGGATAGGAGTCAGCTCGAGCACGGAAAACGAGGGACGTTTCGTACTCCGAGTGACGGAACGTGTCTCAATTCCCGGTCGCCGACACTCCGGATTACCCATGATGGAGTCTAGGCCTTGTTGTGTTCTCATGTGCATTCATTTCATATTGAGTCGTGCAATTCGACTCCTCGGCCATCATGCATCGAGATGCGTGATTGGTGGCACAAGGATCGAGGTATGCATACATTTGTGAAAATACTTTGCCATGCCCCTTTCTTGCTCTCTGTTGCAGCAAAT
This sequence comes from Camellia japonica, assembly GCA_030407325.1. Lineage (NCBI taxonomy): Eukaryota > Viridiplantae > Streptophyta > Magnoliopsida > Ericales > Theaceae > Camellia > Camellia japonica. The sequence continues at coordinate 106,774,545 of JAPPVO010000003.1, forward strand.
CAGAAACCGACAGTCTTTTGGAACTTTGCGCAACATTCCGGCCTTAACTGTAAACAGGGGCATCGCAGTGGATTTCCGCGCAAAGCAGCTCAAACATGCATCACCCATCATTCGGAATAGAGTCGAGGCAGTCCCTAGCTTGCATGCTAGTTTAAAGCTTTCCTAGTTTAATTAGTTAATTAATTAGGATTTTGTATTTCATCGGACTGTAACTATTCATTTGGGACTGTATTATTTATTCGGACCCTCCGAGTGAGGGCAATGTTGTAATAAGTGTGCGTGAGTTGTGATGTATGTCTTCCAACCCCACGTCTTTCTCCCTTTTATTTACCAGCTTATGATGGTTAGATTAGGGCATGTTTCAATTAGCATACAGTATGATAGCATGTTTGCACTCATTCATCTGTTTTGCATGCACCGGGCTCAGCGCATCATACTAACTGCATTTGTATTTCAATTCCGAGTTGAATACATGTTAGCTGTAGCATTCCATATGCCATGTTTAGAATAACCGAGCCTGCTATAGTTGCATTTTTGCATGTGTTGCATTAGGCATTTCTGTATAGTTAGGATCATGCATGGATTTCTAGCATAGTTTCTGTTTTGCCTTGGAGCACTCGGTAAGTTTTTACGCTTTAGCATCCTTGCATGTGTGTGAGTGACTGCCTTGATTGCATGCTTACCATGAGGCTATCTGCTTATGTGATATAACTGCCTGAATACCTGTGGGTGAAGGTTGGGTTATTTGGATTGGGACAAATCATCAACTGTGAGTTTTAAGCCCACTAGATAGTGGCAAAACCATGTTTTCTAAGCCCACCCGAGGGTGGCAAAATCTGCATTTTAAGCCTACTTGCGAGTAGCAAACCATCTTTCAAAAACAAACATGAAATGTTTTGTTCCAATTCAGGCGACCCGGTCTATACTTGTATGCTGTGCGCATCACATAGTAAAGCTAGGCTAATAACCGGAATAAGAGCACATAATGTTTTCAAAACTAGATATCATGTTTAGTAGAGGCCGATCTTTGATCGGGCGAGTGGGGGTGCTCATGAAGTGACCTTCCCCAATCGTACCCAAGTTCCCGAGCCGAGGCAACTTTGGTGATGACGGACACGTGGCCTTAGGCAAACGAGTCAGGGTTTCCTAAATTTCCCAAAAATAAAATATTTAGGTGGCGACTCTGTATCTGGCAAAGCAGTCCATGTTTGGCACTTCTTTCAAAAAAATCTGTTTTCTCAAAATGATTTGCCGGATTCGGACTCTTTGGTTCAGATTAAGAACCGTGACAATTAGAGTCCTGAACTGTAGTGAGCCCAAAATGAACGGAACGGGGGACCCATTCCCTCCCGGGGCGTTCGGGGACGTCCACAGTTTCTGGCGACTCCGCTGGGGAATTAGAGAACTTGACTCGAACTCATGATATCTGGTTTTGGCTACACTTATGTGTTTCTTTGCATTGCATTTGCATTGGTGCGCCTAGGACACCGTGTTTGACATCTGCTATTCCTGAACGGTTTGCCGGAGGCTTGTCTTGTCAAGGCATAACCATAAGGTTGACCGGTTGTGGGCTCTGCCAGTATGGGAACACAAACCCCGGTTTTACCGGGGCACCCTTTTGACCATTCGACCTAGTGCATATTGAAATCCGTAGTGACCATTCCAAACTAGGATAGGTTGCTTACCCGATATAGGTTGTTTGAAACCGCTGCGTGCGTAGTGAAACCCTAGCTCCTGACAAAATGGGACAGGGAAACCCTACCCCAACATAGGGGTGTTTTGGCTCTCACTTATCTGTTATGTGCTGTTAGAGTGCGTCTCTACAGGAACGCATGTATCAGTTTACAAGTTTGGGCATCAGGCCTACGGACACCAATTCAGTATTTTGGGATTCAGTTTACCTGAGGGTAACAGTTTACAGGCCGAATTTTGGGGCAGAATTCAGTAGAGGGCACAGTCATCCTGTTATGCTCATATCTGTTTTGGTGAAATCAGGCTGAGATGCTGCATGTTTTCTCTTTTGCTAGATAGTCCTGGAACTATAGCTTCAGAAGGCTTTGATATCCCCCGGGTACATTGGACTAGTGCTGATAGACTTTGTTAGGTCAGAGATTCAATTCAAGGGCAACCAGTGTTCTTTCGCTAAGGCAAGGCAAAGAAAGGCCAGTCAGGGCTCACCGGTTCATCTGATCCGTCAATTGCCAGTCACATCACCTTTGTTCGGACTCAGCAGACAGTGATAGCATAGGGTTCGGAAGAATTTGTGGCCGTGATAGCAGCGCTAAATCAGGGAACTGCCATGCAGGCTGAGACCAGTATTGAAACGCAGCGCCCATCTGGGGCATCTGCCTCACATCCAGCTTTGGGACCCCAGCCGAACATTGACCCACTTCCGCCAGTTGAAGATTTGCAGTGTCCGAATCCTCGAGAAGGGTTGGCTCAAGCCCGAGTTTTCAGACCCCTGGTGCAGCCTAATGAGAGGCTTTATCCCCTTGATGCTAATGACCTCGATCTGACCGCAGTGAAAATTGCGAACCTTCAGAAGCAATTCAAAAAAGCACAGGGCCTTAATTCCATTCCCGACATCGAGGATGGGCACACTGAGGCTGCCGTACGGCTCCCGGACAGATTCAAAATGCCACATATTGACCGTTTCGACGGGTCTGGAGATCCTATGGTACATATCCGGCTTTTCTTGGATGTCCTGAAGCCGATGGGTCTGACCAAGCCACAGAAACTCTCTCTGTATGGAAGAACCCTGTCGGGTGTAGCAGCGACTTGGTACACTAAGTTGGAGGACACAGTGAAGCAAAACTGGAAAAAATTGGCTGAGGCCTTTGTCAATCAGTATTCCTACAATACCCAAGTTGAAATGACCATGCAAGAGCTTGAAACAACCCGCCAAAACCCAACAGAGCCTTTTGTGGAATTTGTTGCAAGGTGGAGAGCAAAGGCAGCACAAATGACAGATCATCGCCCTTCTGAGAGGGATCAAGTGCGGATGATGGTGCGAAACCTCAAGCATGATATGTTGCAAAAGTTGATAGTCGCTTCACTATTCACTTTCAAAAGTTTGCATGAACTGGGGATTCAGGTCGAGAATGCATTCAACAGTGGGATCATTCCCAGAACAAGGGAACCGACAAGGAGGGTGATTTCAAGGAGTACCAATGCCGGAAGTAGCACTATTCCCGAACCCACTGAAATCAATACAGTCACCACAGCCAACCCTTTTGCCAAACCAAGCCTACAAACCGTCGGCCCAGCCCGAGCTCAGGGCAGAACTTTCACCCCTCTCTATATGAGCCTGACTAGCGCACTAAAAGCTTTGATGGAAAGAGGGCATCTCAAACCCCTCGATCCTCAATCTCTTCCTGACCCACTCCCAGCCAGACATAACCCCTCCAAGTACTGTATGTACCATCAGCAGCGCGGTCATGGCACTGACCGTTGCTACCGCCTTCGTCATGAGGTCCAAAATCTCATTGACAACCGGACGATTGCTCCACCCTCAGACCCCAATGACCAAACATCTCCTGCCTACCTCAACCTCATCCATACACTACCATCCACCTTCGACCCTAGCATATACATCACCCCAGCCCATCTACCCAAGCCTGAGGTGTTCATTCCAGAAAGCATGGACTTATGCATGATGGATGCACCTAGACCCCAATCATCTCAAACCCGTGAGCCCACTACTTCTGAGCTAAAGAGAATGATCGAAGATCTTCAAAGAACTGTGACCGATCTGGCCTCCGGGACATTGGCTCCATCATCGACCACACCACATACTGGGAATTTCATGTCAAAAGGCCCCACAGTCTTGGGACGGGCTGCATTTGTGGAAGGCCAATCCCTTGGCAAAGTGGAGGCGAGTGTAAAGAACAAGGTAGGGGCGGGCATGGATCCCCATGAACATCTTTTGTTCGCTGTTGAGGCTTTGAAAGCCGAGGGACTAAACAAAGAGCAAGTCCTCGCAGTTGTTGCAAAAGGTGTGGATGACACTTTCGCTACTCAAGTTGGGGGCAGTCTGAATCAAAGGGAAAACCGGGAGAAGGGCCGTCATACTAGAGGCAATCCTTTCAGCTATAATCCTGCACTCGGAAGAGATCAGCAAACCAGGCCAGCACCTGCCAATCCCTTTGCTGGTGCGTCCAGCAAAAATCCACAAACCCAGAAGTACCAACCCCGAGGTCAGAGGGTCTTCCATGCCCTCCACATGCCTTTGTCCAAAGCTTTCAAAATCCTTGCTGGACAAGGCCATCTCAAACCCCTTGAGCCTCGGCCTCTCCCAAATCCTCTTCCGGCTACGCATGATGCCGCCCAGTACTGTGCCTTCCATTAGCAAACTGGCCATACTACCAACAATTGCTTCCGTCTTCGCCATGAAGTACAGGATCTATTTGACAACGGGGCCATTGCCGCGCCAAGCTCTGCAAAGTCTATCGGCACTGGATCGGTGAACTTGGGGGATAATGTGACCATGTGATCGGGGGATGAACCAGCTGCGGGTGGCACTCGATTAAACTGCAGACGTGGGAATGGCACGCACTGTTCTGAGCAATACGCAAACACCAGTTTTTGTGCTTTCTGACTTGGGCATTGAGTTAGTCTTGTTGTTTTGTATGGAGTTAGTCTTTTCTTACTAAGTCAGTTAGGTCTGTCTTGTTGTACCGAGTCAGTCCTATTTTGTTGGAGTCGGGTGATTTCGGGGGTGTTACCTCGGACATCACTTGCTTGTTTTGTGTTTGTCTTTTCGTTTTCTTTTGAGTCTGCTTTTGCCTTGGAGCCAGTAATGCCAACAGATTTGAATGAACAGCAATGATTTTCACATTCTTGTGTTCGCTTCTACCTTGTGCCGGTTGTGCCAGAAGTTCTGAATGAAATGGCAGTGCTTTTCGCCTACTTTTCTGTGCATCGAACTCATTGTAATGACCTGAGTTTTTCAAAACCTTTTGAACACTGCGGTGAAAACAAAGAGGGAGGAATTCCTCGGGATTTGCAAAACTTTGATTAAACTGAGAGAAAGAGAGGCGTGCTAAGCCCTTAATGAATGAAATCATGCTTGTTAGTGTGAGTACTGAGAAGGACCCTAGCTTTGATCTAGATTGGTTCTACACTGTCTTCAGTGCGAGCGATTTGTCGCTTTCTTAAAAACTTTCAAAAAAATATTTTGCGCGGTCTTGCGAAGACATGTGTGGAATCGCTCTTGAGATTGTGCAGCTTAGGATCGCTCTCAGCCTCAAGACTCGACCCCTTTGCTTTCAAACCTTGAACTTGGATTCAGAACGTTCAAAGGTCAATCATGATGTGAGGCCTGTGTGGCCAGATTTGAAGCAGCTCACGAACAAGGGACAAAAATGTCAAATGCGCTCGAAGAGTCAAAGATGAGTCACCAAGTTCCTATCCACAACACTAGGGGCAAATCCGGCCCCCATTGGAAGGACTCCTGCATCATCAGCAAACAGCAGCCAATCTTCTGGATTCAGATGACTTCAGGGTCTCAAAACCATCTGACATGGACAAAGCTACACTTTTATCCTTGAGAGGCTCGCTGGGCCGAAAACCCGAAAGGGCAGCCCAGGCAAAAGTTAGAGTAAGAAAAGAAAAAAAAAAGAAGAACAAAAAAAGAGAAAAGAAGAAAAGAACAAAAAAAGAAAAATGCAAAGAAAAGAACAAAAAAAAGAAAATCAAAAAAGGAAATGAAAAAAATTAAAGAAAATAGCTCGCAAGGTTGAAAACCCCAGAAAGGGCGGCCTTGGCAAAAGTTAGAGCGCAAAAGGAGAGGTTAATACCCGAGTGTACCTTAACCCCGAACTATGTAAGGCTTGATTCCCATCTTTGGGATACGTAGGCAACTTCATTCTGAAGTCCAGCCGTAAAACAATTCAAATTCGATTGTGTCCATGCGATGGTTCTGGTCATCTTTGTCTTCTCTGTATCTGAGGATTTGGTTGTGTTCGTTACTCTGAGATGCGCTGCGGTGCCATTCAAACAAGGGGCAACTTTCCGTTGCTATTCAATGCACTGCGGTGCCATTCAAACAAGGGGCAACTTTCCGTTGCCATGCAGTGTGCTTCAGGAAAGGAGCAATTTTCCTTTGGATCTGAGGTTGTGCATCTTAAGAGTAGGTTCCGTGCTCGTTCAGCAGTGGCCGTTCGCGAAATAGTTTTTGAGAATTTTTACTGAGGTTGACTAATTTTCTCGAAAAGTATTCCATTTTTCAAAACTGGACCACTTCTTGGACCCAAAAAAGGAAAATTTTCAGTGCTTATAGCCTGACTTGCATGATTTTAAATCAGAAAATTGAACAAGCATGTTAATCTAACTCTCATTTTGGTCAAAATTGTTTTAGTAGAAAGCCAAAAACAAAAAATGGTCGAAATGATGAACTAGGGGCACAGTTGAGTCAGGTGTTCTGTCTCTTCCCCATTGTCAACATACTTGCCAGAAAGGGCACCATACTTGCGAAGAAGGGCACTCTACCTGCCAGAAAAGGCACAACTGAAGGCGACAACAAAGGGCTGAAAGTTCTTTCACCCTCCGAACAACAAGGTATCAAGCCAAGTGCGAAGCACGAACTGGAATGGATCAAGATATTCCACTCCCTCATCCGGACATATCTGATCACGTCCAAACTCCCCAGCAAAGCGTCGTCAACCAATGTCAGCTGCAGATTTGCTACACACCCAGTTGTAGCACAGCCCCTCTGTGGGAGAAACTCACTAACTGCGTGCAGAAGAAGAAGAATCTAGCAGAATGTTATGGGCAAGAGCCCACAACTTTCTGTTTATCCATCAACCACCCAAGGGAGGGATAAAAAATGAGAGATTAAAGAATAGAGAGATGTGCGCTGAGAAAAAAAGTGAGGAAAAGGGTTTTGTGAGAAAAGCCGAGCCTGAGGGCCGAGTGATGTGAGCATCACAAATAAGAAAGGGTGGGAAACAATACCTGGAGAAACTGGCTCCTTGTGCACCGAGAGGTCTCTCGCCTTTGTAACACAGCTGAGTGTTGTGTTTGTGCGTCTTGTTTGTCTCGTTTCTTGTTTTGAGTCGTTTGAGTGTCAACATATATGTTTGGGTCATTTTACCTTGTTTTTCCTTTGTTGAGTTGTGTTTAGGTCGTTCTACTCTTGTTTTCCATTGTTGAGTCGTTTTGGCTGTGGTCAGTTGTAGGCTCAATACCTGGTTGAGAACCCTTTTCTCATTTCAATTTCAAAAATCATTTTGTGCTAAGAGTGCCGTGTCGTTCTCCACATTTGTGCAAAAAAGGATCAGTTCTTTCATAAAGCCGCAGGGTTCAACCCAGGTCATGTTAGAATAGTAAAACAAGGACCTATTTGAAGCTATTTAGGTTCCAGACTGCAAAGCAAAAGAAAAGAGGGAAAATTTGGAGCATCTCAGCATGTTTCAACTTTAGCAAAATTCGAGACTGCATTCCAGGGGCACCTTCTCAGGCCTCGCTGTTTCTCTGGAGTATGAGTGTATCTCGACCCTGAGTGTAAGCCTGCTTCAAGTCAGAATGGCAGTCCAAGCAACACCCGAGGGTTTCACATGCAGATGTTATCTCTCGCCGATATGAACATGGTGTGCCCTTTTTGAGCTGAGTGAGTTGCGAAGTCCTCTAAGAGGCAAATCAGAGGCACCAGAGTACATATTTGATGCTCCTCTATTGCATAGAATGTGAACTTTCATATACACTGTTGTTGCATGCGTGCCGTGCATCGTTATGATTCATGCATAGAATATGCTTGCTTTCGACTCCGCATAGAATATGCTTTGCTTGTTTCATGCATAGAATATGCTTGCTTTCAATATTGCATAGAATGTGCTTCCATACTTGCATAGAAAATGCTCGTATCTTTTGCATGGAAAATGCCCCCATACTTGCATAGAAGATGCATTTTATCGCACTTTCTTGTGCATTTTATCTCGCTCGCACTGTCTTGTGCACTTACACTTTGTATCTCACTTGCACTGTCTTGTGCATCTTGTGGTTGTATCTCACTCGCACTATCTTGTGCATTTCAAATCACTCGCGCTGTTTAGCGTATCGCGCTTGTTTAGCGTATCGCACTGTCTTGTGCATTTCAAATCACTCGCGCTGTTTAGCGTATCACACTGTCGTGTGCATTTCAAATCACTCGTGCTGTTTAGCGTATCGCACTGTTTTGTGCATTTCTAATCACTCGCGCTGTTTAGCGTATCGCACTGTTTTGTGCATTTCTAATCACTCGTGCTATTTTGCGCACCTCAATCGCACTATTTTGTGCAGTTTATCATTCGCGCTATTTTGCGCACCTCCATCGCACTGTTTTGTGCAATTTACATTCGTGCTATTTTGCATATCGCACTGTTCTGTGCAGTTTATCACTCGCGCTATTTTGCGCACCTCAATCGCACTATTTTGTGCAGTTTATCATTCGCGCTATTTTGCGCACCTCCATCGCACTGTTTTGTGCAGTTTACATTCGCGCTATTTTGCGTATCGCACTGTTCTGTGCAGTTTATCATTCGCGTTATTTTGCGCACCTCAATCGCACTGTCTTGTGCATTGCATTCATCGCGCTATTTTGCGCACCTCAATCACACTGTCCTATGCTTTGCATATCACATCGCACTATCTTGTGCATTTCAAATCAATCGCGCTGTTTAGTGTATCGCACTATTTTGTGCATTGTATCATTCGCGTTATCTTGCGCACCTCACCTGCACTTGTTAGTGTATTGCATCGCGCTATCTTGCACCGTGACCATTACTTGCATTGGGCATGCATTTTATCCCGCTATCCTGCGCACCTCACCTTTAGCATCGCACTATTTTGTGCACCTTTAGTTCACACTATCTTGTGTACTCACCTAGTCCCGGAGACCTTAAATCCTCCGGTCTAGGAAGACCTTAAATCCTGCATCATCATTCGCGCTATTTTGCGCATCGTACTTGCATTTATTCGCACCATCTCGTGCACTTTCCGGTCTAGGAGACCTTAAATCCTCTAAAGGTGCAATTCCTTTGGTGTTTGTCGTGCCCGAACGACTTCCGGTGGTCTGGTATAGCCACCTGCCTGTGTTAGCGGTGAGTTCCTAGGAGACCAACTGAGACGGTGGAAACTAGAGTTCGAATGGCTCATGCCTAGAACGCAAAGGTTCGGGATTTCCGAGACTAAAGTCTGGTTTAAATACCCAAGGGTATATCCTCGGCTTGAAATCTGTATGGCAGCCCCATAGATTGAGATAGCATATGTATGCGCCTCAATTCTGGATACTGAGCCAACCTAGTATGTCACCCTGTTGGAGAATAGGGAAAGCTGCGACCATAGTTAGGGAGAAAAGTAGTACCTGCAGTTCAACCAAGAAGAAGCGAAAGATCCCCAGCAGCATGAGGTAAGTCATTGCCAATTACTCCTGTAAAGTATCTTCACCTCTTAGCTATTACATTGCATTTTAGCCACTACATTACAGTGCATTGCATAAATCCTCAATTTTCAAACCGGCTTCGCGTAGCGTATAAGTCCAATTTTCAAACCGGCTTCGCGTAGCGTATAAGTCCAATTTTCAAATCGGCTTCGCGTAGCGTGCAAGTCCAATTATTAAAATCTTCCTGCATATCATTTTGCATCCTGCTCCTGAACTACGCTGGTTTGATTCCTTGCAAAAGGATACGTAGGCAGCCTACGGGCACAACCATTTATTTATCTATATTTTGTTTGTTTGTCCAAGTCTTCGGCCTTGTCAAAAATGGGTCGTCTCTGGGCTTTGACATTCACTCCCGTCACTTCTTGACTTCCGAGTTCTGTCAAAGAGGGGCAACTGTAGACACCCCATTTTTGACTGCCCTTAAGACTTGGACGCGACTGATGGTTTACATGATGGAGAAAGGTGTGCAGGGGAAAGGTTCAGTTTCTTCGGCAAGAAGAGAGTCAAAGCTCAATTTCATACACCTTTTTGGACCAAAACAATCTCACTCAAAAGATTTTAGACCTTAAAACCCTCTCTTTCAAAACGTTTTTGAAATAAAGTTTCTACGATGTTTCGAGGCTCGTATTTTGTCAAATATTGCGCTTTTCGGTAAACCGAGCAAGGACAAAGTGGAAATGAATGAAAGAGAGATAAAATCTTTGAAAAATCTTTCAAAACACCTTGCTTAGGGGTTTGAATTTGAAGAAAAGAGGAGAAGAGGGAAGAAATCTAGTTGGGGGAGAAAATGGGCATGAACCGTTAAGAGAGAGTCGAGCAGCCCTCGCCGAATTGGGCCTATTCATTTGCATACTTAGAATCAAGCTATGAGGCCACCACCGTTGGAAATAAGACTTCCGGGGCTTCATTTTGCACTCAAGAAGCTCCTAAAGCCAATTCCGGACGGGGGAGATAGGGTTGATTGAAGTAAGGCATCACTCCGGTTGGACCGAATCTGCGCGGCTTCACCAAAACAGGCATAACTTTTTCCACAGGAGGAATTTTAATGCAAGGTTTGCGCCATTGGAAAGCTAACTTCCGGGATTTCAATTTGGACAGAACAGCCACCATTGGACTTCCCAATCACTGGCCGGCCACCTGTCTTTCCGGCAGACTTTTTTTTGTCCTGAAAAGTAGCAGGCCGGCCAGAAAATGTAGCAGGCCGGCCACCTAGCTGGTCGGATGACCATTTTGGCCCTTTTGAGCTGGCTGGCCATTCTTGCCCTCCCAAGTGTGTTCCAGTTGTGCAATTTGTTTTCCCCAGATCCTATATCCGGGGTTTGGCCTTTTGGGGGGGGGGAAATTTGAAATTGTTTTCCCCCCCCCCTTTCCCTTCTCTCTCTCTATAAAACCAGCAGCTCCAGCTGCATTTTAGGGGGTTAGAAAAATTCATTTGAGCCTCTTGCATTAACTCTCCCTCTCCCTCCATTCCAAGCCTCAAAACCACCTTGCTCCTACACCATTTCTACACCACCTCCAAGCCTACAACCTCCATACTCCATTCCAGCAACTTGAGGCTGTTTTTCAGAGCTTAGGAGCATCATTTCTTCAACCAAAAGCTGCTGGAGCTTTGTGTTACAAGGGTAAGCTTCATTTCCCTCTTTTTGTTCCTATTTTGGCATGCAATCTTAGCCTTTGTTGCTTACATTTTTGGGCTCCGACCCAAACTATAAATAGTCATATTTTAAGCTCCTTTTCATGTTTGATTAAGGACCTCTTGCTGTTTGAGGTCTCCTACTATCACTTGGCTCTTTAACTCTCATTTAGGCCTTTTTCTTGCATAGTATTTTAGGCTTATTTGTGAGCTGTTTTGGACTTGGTCATAAACTGTAAAATATCATTTTTTGAGCCCCTCTTAAACATTGTTGAAGGGCCCTCCTCTGTTTGAGGCCAGCAGCTATCACTTGCTTCTTTCTCCCTCTTTTAGGCCTTTTTCTTGCATGGGAGTTTAGCCTCACTTGTGTTTATTTTCGTGGCTTAGTGTAAACTGTAAAGTGCCTTGTTTTGAGCCCCTCTTCAACTTTGTTGAAGGGCTCTTTGCCATTTGGGGCCGGCCGCTGTCCCTTGTCTATATTCTCTCTTTTAGGGCCTTCTCTTGCATGTTGTTTTAGCTTAATTTGTGTTCATTTTTGAGACTTGTTGTGAACTAAAAAAAGGCTTGCTTTGACATCATCTTCATGTTTTATTAAGGTTCCATTTTTTTTTGAGGTCATATGCTATCTTGTATGCTTGGTTGCCTCCTATTTTGAGCCTTACATCCTAGCCCTTGTTGCATGCTTTGTTTGGCCTTCTAGCCACTGAAATCTAGTGGATTTTCAGTGGCTTGGCTGCTATTTTGAGCCTCCAAATCAGAGAGGGGTGACCCCCTCTCTCCTTGACTTGTTTGGTGGTCATTTTGGCCTTCCAAAGAGACCCTATCTTGTTTGCTTCTTAGTCACATTTCAGGGTCAATTTGGTGAGTTTTAAGACTATCATATTTGATTTTCAAAGTTGATTTGGGGCTGTCACATGTCTATCTTGTATATGCTTAAGAATCCCTTGTATAGCCCTCTAAAGGAGCTTATCATTTGTGCATGTGTTGGCTGCTTTTCAGAGGTTATTTGGGCATATTTTGGCATGTTTTATTCACTGATTTTTTCTGGTTTGATGAGTTCTTACTTGCTTCATGTACTTTCCATGTAAACCATGTTTGCTAGTCAAAATTGCATGCTACTTTAGCCCATCTTGCTAGCACCTTTTGGCCTTGCTTTGAACTAAGAAAGTTCATGTTTTGGGACTGCCTTGACTCTGTCTTCATGCTTCATGATCAAATAATGCATGCTTTGTATAGCTATAGGTCATTGTGTATGCCTAGTTTTGAGTTTCGGGGTTCATCTCATGCATCGGGTGCCATATTGCCATGTTTCGGGGCTTTTTAGCATCATATGTTAGTGCTGAAATTCGCATGTTTGTATGTCATATTCCATGCTTTGCCATGCTTTGGTAGAGTGGCATTCGTGCTTTAGGGTCGGTCCTCGGTTCGCGTGCACGCGTGCATGCATCTCGAGTGTCTCTTTTTCACCTAATGGCCGCTGATGTGAGTGTGGCTGAGGTCCACTCATGTTGGTGTAAGTCCATTATGCATTGCGTATGCCATTTCATTTCATAGCATTGTGTATGCCAGGTTGCATGTTAGAACATTGTGTATGTCGTGTTACATCGAGCATTGTGTATGCCATTTCATAGCATTGTGTATGCTAGGTTGTATATTAGTTGCATTCATGCATGTCATGCATATTGCATTGTGCTTGGGATAGGAGTCAGCCCGAGCACGGAAAACGAGGGACGTTTCGTACTCCGAGTGACGGAACGTGTCTCAATTCCCGGTCGCCGACACTCCGGATTACCCATGATGGAGTCTAGGCCTTGTTATGTTCTCATGTGCATTCATTTCATATTGAGTCGTGCAATTCGACTCCTCGGCCATCATGCATCGAGATGCGTGATTGGTGGCACAAGGATCGAGGTATGCATACATTTGTGAAAATACTTTGCCATGCCCCTTTCTTGCTCTCTGTTGCAGCAAATCAGAAACCGACAGTCTTTTGGAACTTTGCGCAACATTCCGGCCTTAACTGTAAACAGGGGCATCGCAGTGGATTTCCGCGCAAAGCAGCTCAAACATGCATCACCCATCATTCGGAATAGAGTCGAGGCAGTCCCTAGCTTGCATGCTAGTTTAAAGCTTTCCTAGTTTAATTAGTTAATTAATTAGGATTTTGTATTTAATCGGACTGTAACTATTCATTTGGGACTGTATTATTTATTCGGACCCTCCGAGTGAGGGCAATGTTGTAATAAGTGTGCGTGAGTTGTGATGTATGTCTTCCAACCCCACGTCTTTCTCCCTTTTATTTACTAGCTTATGATGGTTAGATTAGGGCATGTTTCAATTAGCATACAGTATGATAGCATGTTTGCACTCATTCATCTGTTTTGCATGCACCGGGCTCGGCGCATCATACTAATTGCATTTGTATTTCAATTCCAACTTGAGTACATGTTAGCTGTAGCATTCCATATGCCATGTTTAGAATAACCGAGCCTGCTATAGTTGCATTTTTGCATGTGTTGCATTAGGCATTTCTGTATAGTTAGGATCATGCATGGATTTCTAGCATAGTTTCTGTTTTGCCTTGGAGCACTCGGTAAGTTTTTACGCTTTAGCATCCTTGCATGTGTGTGAGTGACTGCCTTGATTGCATGCTTACCATGAGGCTATCTGCTTATGTGATATAACTGCCTGAATGCCTGTGGGTGAAGGTTGGGTTATTTGGATTGGGACAAATCATCAACTGTGAGTTTTAAGCCCACTAGATAGTGGCAAAACTATGTTTTCTAAGCCCACCCGAGGGTGGCAAAATCTGCATTTTAAGCCTACTTGGGAGTAGTAAACCATCTTTCAAAAACAAACATGAAATGTTTTGTTCCAATTCAGGCGACCCAGTCTATACTTGTATGTTGTGCGCATCACATAGTAAAGCTAGGCTAATAACCGGAATAAGAGCACATAATGTTTTCAAAACTAGATATCATGTTTAGTAGAGGCCGATCTTTGATCGGGCGAGCGGGGGTGCTCACGAAGTGACCTTCCCCAATCGTACCCAAGTTCCCGAGCCGAGGCAACTTTGGTGATGATGGACACGTGGCCTTAGGCAAACGAGTCAGGGTTTCCTAAATTTCCCAAAAATAAAATATTTAGGTGGCGACTCTGTATCTGGCAAAGCAGTCCATGTTTGGCACTTCTTTCAAAAAAATCTGTTTTCTCAAAATGATTTGCCGGATTCGGACTCTTTGGTTCAGATTAAGAACCGTGACAATTAGAGTCCTGAACTGTAGTGAGCCCAAAATGAACAGAACGGGGGACCCATTCCCTCTCGGGGCGTTCTGGGACGTCCACAGTCCCTATGTTTCTTCCCCTTTTCCGAAACACGGAATACGTCCCTATGTTTCTTCTCCTTTTCCAAAACACCGGGATACGTCCCTATGTTTCTTCTCCTTCTTTCTGAAACACCGGGATACGTCCCTATGTTTCTCCTTCCCTCTCTGAAACACTGGGATACGTCCCTATGTTTCTCCTTCTTTCTGAAACAACGGGATACGTCCCTATGTTTCTCCTTCCCTCTCTGAAACACTGGGATACGTTCCTATGTTTCTCCTTCTTTCTGAAACACCGGGATACGTCCCTATGATTCTCCTTCCCTCTCTGAAACACCGAGATACGTCCCTATGTTTCTTCTCCTTCTTTCTGAAACATCGGGATACGTCCCTATGTTTCTTCCTTTTCGGTTAAGAGCATTTGGAATACGTTCCAATGCTTGAGCCATTCCGAAACACCGGGATACGTCCCTATGTTTCTTTCCCTTTTTTGAAATACCGGGATACGTCCCTACGTTTCTTCTTTTTGTTCCGAAACACCGGGATACGTCCCTATGTTTCTCCTTCTTTTTTCGAAACACTGGGATACGTCCCTATGTTTCTCCCTCTTTGGTTAAGAGCATTTGGATTACGTTCCAATGCTTATACCTTTCCGAAACACCGGGATACGTCCCTATGTTTCTGCTTCTTTTTCCGAAACACCGGGATACGTCCCTATGTTTCTCCTTTTTGTTCCGAAACATCAAGATACGTCCCTATGTTTCTCCTTCTTTTTCTGAAACACCGGGATACGTCCCTATGTTTCTCCCTCTTTGGTTAAGAGCATTTGGAATACGTTCCAATGCTTATACCTTTCCGAAACACCGAGATACGTCCCTATGTTTCTCCTTCTTTTTCTGAAACACTAGGATATGTCCCTATGTTTCTCCCTCTTTGGTTAAGAGCATTTGGAATACGTTCCAATGCTTATACCTCTCCGAAACACCGGGATACGTCCCTATGTTTCTTTCCCTTTTTTGAAACACCGGGATACGTCCCTATGTTTCTCCTTTTTGTTCCGAAACACCGGGATACGTCCCTATGTTTCTCCTTCTTTTTCCGAAACACTGGGATACGTCCCTATGTTTCTCCCTCTTTGGTTAAGAGCATTTGGATTACGTTCCAATGCTTATACCTTTCCGAAACAGCAGGATACGTCCCTATGTTTCTGCTTCTTTTTCCGAAACACCGGGATACGTCCCTATGTTTCTCCCTCTTTGGTTAAGAGCATTTGGAATACGCTCCAATGCTTATACCTTTCCGAAACACCGGGATATGTCCCTATGTTTCTCTTTGGTTAAGAGCATTTGGAACATGTTCCAATGCTTGTGCCACTCCTTTTCCTTTCGCGTGCAACGTGTCGGAATCTTGTTTGAGACCTCGGGTGTCCCCAATAGTCGCTCTTAGTCTTTCCTACATGGTGCGTGGTTAAGATTGCATAATTTTCTTACATCCTTTCTGCATGAGATGTAGTTTGGTTGAATTCGCCTGCTTAAACTGTTGCATGATGTGCTCCGTTACAGCTTTCTTTGCATGATCATAAGTTATGTTCGGCTTTGTGTATGCCTTTTGCATTTTGCTCCTACCTGCGGGCACATTTCTTTGATTATCTCACCTGTTTGTCTAAGTCTTCGGCCTTGTCAAAAATGGGTCGTCTCTAGGCTTTGACATTCACTCCCGTCATTGTTATGACTTACGAGTTCTGTCAAAGAGGGACAACTGTAGAACCCCATTTTTGATCGTCCTCAAGACTTGGACGTCACCGTTTGAACACTCGGTGATCATCCATGTTCGTGTTCGTTTTGAGTTCTCGGAGGTCCCGGTCGCGCGCCTTGCCTCAAGACCTCTCAACTTGACTGTTTTGTGCATTGGTTGTGAACCAAGCATTTGTGGTTCTGCTTTGAGGGAAAAGAGTGGCTTGTTTGCCATTTCCTCAACCCACCGGCCATGGTCTGAGGTCACCGGCCATGATTTCTTACTACCGGTCAATTATATTGGCCGACTGACACTGTATTTGGTCGGCCGACCATGTGTGTTGGTCGACCGGCCCCTTTGTCTGGCCAAGACCTTTTCTTTGCCTTTTTCAGGCATTGTGCATGCCAGTTGTGCCAGCTAGTGAGCACAAATTCTACCCTCCATACACGTGTATGGAGGGATTTCATCCTTACACTTAGCTTCCTTTGGAAGCTTGGATTTGCATTGTCTATAAGAAGAGGGCCTCCCCTCCCTTTTCAGGGGTTGATTCAGCTGATACATAACTTATATATCTATATCTCTTTATATTTCCCTCTCCCTAATAGTTGTGTGTGTAATAGTGTTCTAAAGGGGTTTTTGTTCTTAGTTTTGCACTAAGACACCTAGTGTTACACTATACTTTGGTTGCTGAGGTTTTAAGGGGTTGATTTTAGAGTTTTGAATTGGTTTTTGATCAAAAGGAGGTGCTGGACTTGGTGTTCTTGAAGTGTTCTTCAAGGGTGAGAACTTACCCTTTTATTCCCCATTTTTGCATAAGGCTTTAGACCTATTTGCATATTGTTTTGAGCTTAGTGTATAACTGATAAAATTTCTGTATTTTCATGCTTGTTATAGTAGCTTAAGGTCACTTTGGTTTTTGGGATTGTTTACCCCCTCTTAGGCCTTGTTTGGCCTCTTTATGTGACCTTCTTCTTGAGCTTTGACCACTGAAATCCAGAGGATTTTCAGTGGTGGAGAAGTGGTTTTGAGGTCTTGTATAGGGGAGGGACACCCCTCTCCCCTTGTGAATCATTTGCTTGCATTTAGGGCTCATAAAGGTAGCATGTTTGCATAGCTTTATTTGGCTCCATTCAGAGGGTATTTGGTGTTGTTTTATCATGTTAGACCTCTGTTTCATGTTGGTTCGATGGCCTATTGTATGCATCATGCACTTGCTTTGTAATCCCCTCTATTGTCATAACATGTACCATACATTTAGACCATCATGCTTGCATGTTTTAGCTTGACTTCATGAAGCTTTTATCCATGTTGTGACATGTTTAAGCTCTGTTTGATATTGATTCAGTCATGTTTGCCATGTTTTGTATAACCACCTTGTATCCTAGCTTGTTAGCTTTGAGTGTGTGAGTCATGAGCATGCTTTATTTGGGTTATTTCAGTGATTTGGAATCACTTGTCCTACTATTTCAGTCCATGCTCTATGCTTGTATGCTTGCATTTATCATCCTTTCAATGCTTTGAAGAGTTGTTCTTTTGTGCCTTAAAATAGGTCATTGTGCATGCCTCTTTGCTTAAGTCCTTGGGCTGCCACATCAGTGGGTTTTGGGGCTCCTTTTGGCATATTATAGCTCTGTTTTTCATTGCATAACTCATGCCATGTTTGGTTGAGGTAGTTGTAGTGGAATGCTCTCTTTGCGGCCTTGAATGCCCTTTGTTTTGCCCCCTTTTCTTAGCATGTTTTTGGCCTCGTTCCATGCATGCTTTAGCCTTATTTTGGTCTGCCCAGGGACTGTTTTAAGTCATCTTGGCCCTTTGAGGCTTGGTTGATATGGCCATGGTTTGAACCCCTTTGGTAACCTTGAGTTTTGAGCTTTGTGGCATGCCTTACTTGCATGGTTTGGTTGATTTGGCATCATCCTTTACACATTTTCAGAGCTTGTCATGCTTGTGATTTGTCCATATTTGTCTCTTCTTAATGTGTTTAAGAGTCGACTCTTTTATGCCTAAGTGTTGGACCTTTACATGTGCATGTTTGGGTGTGTTTTGTCCCTCATCTTTTGGGTACTTTGGCCGCTGTTTTGGTACGGCTGAGGCCTATCCATACTTAGTGTAAGTCCATAGATTATGCGCTCATGTATTGTTGTAAGCTAACCACATTGTATGTCGTCACATCCTTGTGGTTAGTGTCATTATTGCATGCCTATCACTTTGTACACTTGCATCCCTATTATACTACCATGTTGTTTGCATGTTAAATTGCATTGTTCATGTTGCATGGCATTAATTGCATGTTTCGCATTGTCTTTGGCATACACACATTGCATTCTTGTTTGGTTTGGGGTGTCAAACCAAACATGAGGACCGAGGGACGTTTCGTACTTAAAGTGACGAAAAGTGCCTCAATCCTCGGTCGCCGACACTCTTGACCCAACATGATAGAGTGTGTAGCATTCATTTATTTGTTGCATTCATTCTATATTGATATGCACCTTTGACATCTTTGGCCATCATGCATCGAAATGCATGATTGGTGGCCCGAGGGTCGAGGGCCACACTCTCTTGAGTCCATAGCATGATAGGGAGGGTGGTCGTGCATACATTTGGCTTGTAAGTTCCATGCCATGCACTGTCTATCCTCTGTTGCAGCAAAACCAGTATTCTGCAGGAAGAAATTGCCGGTTGGCCAATTTCAGTGCCGGCCGACTACTAAAATCAAGCCGGTGATCCCATTTTTGGTCGATGACTACATTTCCATGGCCGGCGGTGTTTTCCCTTGGCCGATGGCATCCCAAGGTTCTCAGGGAGTGGTTCAGAAGCAACCTTAGGATTTTCACAATTCTCAGAGGTGCAGAACAGTGCAAACAGAGGCAACATGTGGCATGGCATCAGATTTCCGAGCAAGGCGAATCGAGCATGCATCATCCAATCATTTCGAGGCGGAGTTGCGGCGGCCTTTCGAATTTCATACTTAGTTTATTTTGTAATTAATTCGTTAATTAATTAAGGGTCTGTAATAATTAATTAGCTTGTTAGTTAATTAATTTGTATTATTCTTTCGGCCCCTCCCTCGAGAGGGTGCAATTGTGTAATAAGTGTGCGTGTGTGCGATGCATGTCATCCAACCCCCACTTCTTCCTCCATTTTATTTAACCGCTTATGATGGTAAGTTTTAGGGCATATTTGATTTAGCATACCTTATGTTGTGGATGTTTGCATTCATTCATTTGTATTGCATGCACCGGGCTCGGCGCATCATACTAATTTTATTGTACTTCAATTCCAACTTGAATACGTGTATCGAGTTGTCGCATTTCACATGCCATTCTTAGACTAGCCAAGCCTATTCTAGTTGCACTTTGTATGCGATGCATTAGCCATTTTAACATGGACTAGGATCATGCATGATTTCTAACTGGTTTCTTGTTTTGGCTCGGATTACATTGTGAGTGTTTATGTTTTAGCATACTGCATGTATGTTAATGTTGCCATGAAAGCATGCTTGCCATGAGGCTAACTGTTTATCTGTTATAACTGCCTGAATGCCTGCGGGTGAATGTTGGATTACTTGGATTGGATCAATTCATTGAAATCCGTGTTTTAGCCTATTTACGAGTAGCAAACCTCAAACCATTTTCCAAACAAACGGATATGCGATGCTTTGTTCCAAATTAGGCGATCTAGTTTATGCTTGTGTATTGTGCGCATCACATAGTAATTCTAGCTAATTAACCGAAATAAGAGCACATAATGTTTTCAAAACTCGATATCATGTTTAGTAATGACCGATCTTCGGATCGGGCGTGCGGGGGTGCTCATAGCTGACCTTCCCTAATCGTACCCAAGTTCACGAGCCGAGGCAACTTTGGTGATGACGGACACGTGGCCTTAGGCAACGAGTCAGAGTTTCCTAAGTTTTCCCAAAATAAAATATTTAGGTGGCGACTCTGTATCTGACAAAGCAGTCCATGTTTGGCACTTCTTTCTAAAAATATGTTTTTCAAAACGATTTGCTGGATTTGGACACTTTGGTGATTTATCGGTCTCGCATTGCACTTTGCGGGATTAGATTCAGAACTGTGACATTTGAGTCCGAACTGTAGTGAGCCCAAATGAACAAAACGGGATTTTCCCTCCCGGGACGTCTACACCTGGCTGTAAAGCAAGGGTCTTTATCAGACACTATACTCACTGGTACCCCATGGAGGCGAACAATCTCATGGACATAAAGTTCAACTAGAAATTCTATGGGGTCCCCCATGCTCATAGCGAGGAAATGGGCTGATTTAGTAAGTCTATCTACAATCATCCATACCACATCATTAATTCTTTGAGTTCTAGGGATGCTAGAAACAAAGTCTATGTTGACGTGTTCCCACTTCCACTTAGCAACCGGAAGAGGTTGCAACAATCCAGCTGGTCTTTGGTGTTCAGCCTTAACTTGTTGACATGTCAAACATTTGGACACAAATGAGGCTGCATCCTTTCTCATACCCCTCCACCAAAATTGGCGGCTTAGGTCATAATACATTTTGGTGCCCCCCGAATGCATAGCTAGGCGGGAATGATGAAAGTCCCTCAAAACTTCATTTCTCATGGATTCAGGTACAAACAATTAATCAAGGTAACGAACACTAGAATCTGCAGGAACATTTAAACCCCTCTCTTCCTTCCCTTGAGAGATCTTCTTCTTGATTAAGCCTACTTCTAGGTCACCCTGTTGTGCTTCAACCACTCTCGCAACAAGGGTAGGTTGTGCGATGGTGGTGAAGAGGACAGCTTGTTCCGAAGATTCACCGAGCTGTAAAGTAAATTCATTGGCATCCCCCATCATCTTCCATTTCCTCATTGCTAGACTAGCCATCGTACTTGCTAATTTTTTACTCAAAGAATCCACTACTACATTGGCTTTACCGGGGTGCTAGTGTATTTCAAAATCATAGTCCTCTAGAAACTCTATCCATCTCCGTTGGTGTAGATTCAAGTCTCTCTGGGAGAATAAGTATTTAAGACTTTTGTGGTTAGAGAAGACTTCAAACTTTTCACCATATAGCTAGTGTCTCCACAGCTTCAAGGCAAAAACAACAGTAGCAAGTTCTAAGTCATGCATCAGGTAGTTTCTTTCATGAGTCTTCAGTTGGTGTGAGCCATATGCTACCACCTTTCTCTCTTACATTAGAACACATCCCATCCCTCTCTAGAGGCATCACAATATACCACATAACTTAAACCTCACTCTGGAATGATAAGAATTGGGGCAATGGTCAATCTAAGCTTTAGTTCCCGGAAGGAATTCTCACAAGCTTCGCTCCAAAAAAACCTTACTTCCTTACGGGTCAATCTAGTTAATGGTGAAGCTATAGAAGAGAAATTCTTTACAAATCGGCGGTAGTAACTAGCGAAGCGCAGAAAGCTATGAATTTTTTAGGCATTTTTAGGCTGCTCCCAACTCTACACATTTTCTATTTTTGAAGAATCCACCATAACTCCGTCTCCCGAAACCATGTGACCCAAAAACTTCACTTCAGAAAGCCAAAATTCACATTTCTCATATTTTGGGTACAAACGGCGCTCTTTAAAGAGTTGTGGGATAGTACAAAGATGCCCTTCATGTTCCTCTTTGGAATGTGAATAGATAAGAATATCGTCTACAAAGACGACCACAAATTTGTCAAGAAACTCTCGAAAGGTCCTATTCATTAAATCCATGAATGTGGATGGTGCTTTAGTCAACCAAAAGGGCATAACCAAGAACTCGTAATGACCATATCAGGTACAAAAAGCGGTCTAGGGAATATCCTCCTCTCTGACTCGGATTTGGTGATAACCCGACCTTAAATCTATCTTAGAAAAGCAACGAGAGCCTTTAAGTTGATCAAAGAGATCATCTATCTTGGGCAAGGGATATTTATTCTTAATTGTGGCTTGGTTCAATTTATGATAATCTATGCACAATCTCAAGGATCCATCCTTCTTTTTCGCAAACAAAGCTGAGGCTTCCCAAGGTGAGGTGCTAGGGTGTATAAAGCCCTTACTAAGTAACTCTTGCAATTGTTCCTTCAAAACCACCAATTCAGCTGGAGCAAATCTATATGGAGACAAGGAAATAGGTGTCGTACCCGGACGCAAGTCTATGGTGAACTCTATCTCTCTATGAGGAGGTAATTATGTGAGATCGTCAGGAAAGACATTGAGATATTCACATACTACCTTTGGAAATTTGCCTCGAACAATGCCACTTCCATCATCCAAAAAGGCGGTTAAAAGGGAATTAAACTGGCTCCGTCCATGAGGATAGTATGAAGAGGGTAAGGATTTACCGTACCTATCCCCTAGAAACATGAAACAATCACCGCTTACAGTACACAACGTAGTTCTCTCCCGATAACAATCTATGGTCGCTCGATAAGTGAACAACCAATCCATATCGAGGATAATGTCAAAACCTGACATTTCTAACAGGACAAAATTAAACGGAAGTTGTCGACCCGCCACCTCAATTACACACCCCTAGGTCAGAGTGACCTTAACCCCAACCGGTGACTGTACTATGAGTGAAGATTACAGTTGCCTACTCTGCAACCCCAACAATGATGCAAATGATTTGTCAATAAATGAATGCAATGCCCCAGTGTCAATCAACACACTAGCCTAAGTATTCAAAATGAGGAATGTACCTCTGACAACTGATGGCCTCGACGCTTGCTTGGAAGTGGTGACAGCGTACACTCTTCCCTGTGACCTCTGCTCCCCAACATCACCTCTCTGAATATAAACTTGTGGTGTGGATTGAGAAGATGTGGCTCCCTGAACTATCCTAGATGCTTGTCCTGACAGAGCCGGCTGATAAGATTTCCTCTGTCGCTGACCCATCTGTAAACCTTCAGACTGTCTAGACCCTGCCACACTCGGAGTCCCTACATTCTGCGGGCAGAACTTCTTCAAATGTCCTAGTTGACCACATTGATAACAAGATTGGGGCTGGCTCCTATTCTGGGGTTGACCCTGTGGACGCATAGGTTGGGACCGTGCTCCACTTTTCTGTCCACACTCTGCAACCTTGTGACCCATTTGACCACATCTATAACAAGCACCAGCAACTCGGGTCATATTTCCCGAACTTCCACCCATCACGGAACTAGAGGATTTGTCTTGTGGTGGAGGCGATTCGAAGGATGATGATGAACCCGTAGACCTCTTTGAAGAACCCGTGTCATCCCTAGCATCAGAATGTCCTGCTCTCTTCAATCTTTGCCTTGCCTCTTCGGCTTTTACAGTAATCTCCACATGAGTTGCCACTTCAACTAAACGGTCATAATCACGTATCATATTGCCAACCACCTTGTAGACACCCCATTTTTGACCGACCTTAAGACTCAGACGTCACCGATTGAGCGCTCGGCGATGTTGCATATTGTGCTCGTTCAGAGGTTTCAGAGTCTCGGCTGCGAGCCTTGCCTCCGGACTTCCGGACTCTTTTGTGCCTTACCTCGGTTTGTGAATCGAGTCCCGTTTTCTCCATTTTCTCTTCCCAAAGGGAGGGAGAGGTCTCGTAGATCATCTCTCAGTGGCCGTAGGCTACGTTTTGTGGTCGTAGGCTATTTTTCCCGTTTGGAGCCCGGTTCCCAGTTTTCAAAGCCGTTTGCCATGTGCCTCGGTTCGGGACCGCTTAACCACCTCCGTTTGCTTCGATTTTTGGCATACACCTTGTTTCCTTCCTTTTGAGGGACACTGTGGCTCGAGAGACCAACTTCGTGGTTGAACGCCACCGCCGGTGCTTAACAGTCAATTTTCGGGGCCCCGGGCCGCGCGTTTTGGCCCCCGAACCTTCGTTTTGCATCGGTTTGGGTTCATTTTTGGCGGAGACTTTATTTTCATTGTTAGGAAGGCTGTAGAAGGGTGGGAGGCCAGCAATTGTTCTGAAGACCAGCTTTATTCCTTCATCGCTCTTTATCGCCCGTTTTCTTCACTAGAAAACTGACTTTTTCCATTCCCGAGCCACTTTTTCTGACTTTCCACCACACCATTGTGTTGTACACACCTGGGAGGCCACCAATACGGATAGGCCGGCCAGCAACTCTTCCTGACCATTTTGAACCCCTCTAAAAAGTTGGTTTTTCTCTCTCCTGGTTCACTTTTTCCAGTTTTTGACCATACAGCTGTGTTGTACACACATGGGAGGCCACCTTTTTGGGGTGGCCGGCCACTAATTTGGTTGACCCTTTTGACCCTTGTCTTGCATGCACCGGGCCCGGCGCATCATACTAACTGCATTGTATTTCAATTCCGAGTTGAATACTTGTTAGTTGTAACATTTCGCATGCCATCTTTAGAATAGCCGAGCCTGCAATAGTTGCATTTTTGCATGTGTTGCATTAGGCATCTCTGTATAGTTAGGATCATGCATGGATTTCTAACATAGTTTCTATTTTGGCTTGGAGTACTCGGTAAGTTTTTACGCTTTAGCATCCTTGCATGACTGTGAATGACTGCCATGATAGCATGCTTACCATGAGGCTATTTGCTTATGTGATATAACTGCCTGAATGCCTGTGGGTGAAGGTTGGGTTATTTGGATTGGAACAATGCATTGACTGTGAGTTTTAAGCCCACTAGATAGTGGCAAAACCATCTTTTCTAAGCCCACCCGAGGGTGGCAAAATCTGCATTTTAAGCCTACTTGCGAGTAGCAAACCATCTTTCAAAAAACAAACATGAAATGTTTCGTTCCAATTCAGGCGACCCGGTCTATACTTGTATGTTGTGCGTATCACATAGTAAATCTAGGCTAATAACTAGAATAAGAACGCATAATGTTTTCAAAACTAGATATCATGTTTAGTAGAGACCGATCTTTGATCGGGCGAGCAGGGGTGCTCACGAAGTGACCTTCCCCAATCGTACCCAAGTTCCCGAGCCGAGGCAACTTTGGTGATGACGGACACGTGGCCTTAGGCACTAGTCAGGGTTTCCTAAATTTCCCAAAAATAAAATACTTAGGTGGCGACTCTGTATCTGGCAAAGCAGTCCATGTTTGGCACTTCTTTCAAAAATCTGTTTTCTCAAAACAATTTGCCGGATTTGGACTCTTTGGTTCAGATTAAGAACTATGACATTTGAGTCCTGAACTGTAGTGAGCCCAAAATGAACAGAACGGGACTCACCCTCCCGGGGCGTTCGGGGACGTCCACAGTTTCTGGCGACTCTGCTGGGGACTTAGAGAACTTGACTCGAACCCATGATATCTGGTTTTGACTACACTTGTGTGTTTCTTTGCATTGCATTTGCATTGGTGCGCCTAGGACACCATGTTTGCCATCTGCTATTCCTGAGCGGTTTGCCCGAGGCTGCGTACCATAAGGCTTACCAGTTATAGGCTCTGCCAGTATGGGAACACAAACCCCGGTTTTACCGGGGCACCCTTTTAACCATTCGACCTAGTGCATATTCGGAATCCATAGTGACCATTCCAAACTAGGACAGGTTGCTTACCCGGTATAGGTTGTTTGAAACCGCTACGTGCGTAGTGAAACCCTAGCTCCTGACAAAATAGGACAGGGAAACCCTACCCCAACATAGGGGTGTTTTGGCTCTCACTTATCTGTTATGTGCTGTTAGAGTGCGTCTCTACAGGGGAATGCATGTATCAGTTTATGAGTTCTGGCATCAGTCAGTGTTTGAGAATCAGTTATCTACGGGTATCAGATTCAGTCTTGGGGAACAGTGATTCAGGGATAGTGATCAGTGTTTGAGGACAGTGTGTATTCAGCTTATCGACTGTGTGTTGTTATGCCCAACTGTGTGTTGTGTATTTATTTTAAGCTGTTATGCTGTCCGTTTATCTGGTTATTTATTTCCTTATTGCTTTATTTATCTTTTTGCTAGGGCAGTTTTTAGCACAATTGCTTCCGACCCAGCAGATATTCCCCAAGCACTTTGGACAAGAGGTCGTCGGCTCAATCGATCTGAGGATCTGGTTGACGGACAGCCAGTGTTCCATTCTCTACCCCTGGTTGTCAGAAGAAGGCCGAGAAAGCGCAGTGTGTCTGAGCAGAGGTTACCAGAGCAGTGGTCTACCCTAGCAGTGAACAGTCGGGTTGAGGTCTCAGTTTCTACCATAGAGATACACATACCAGTCAGTCAGCAGGATTAGCAGGATATGGCCGGAATAGAAGAAATGATGCGCCAACTCAAGAGAGTATGAAACAAATGCAGAGAGGACGCCGTCCGCCAAGCGGAGTTCTCTAAGCAGCAGGCCACAATTATGGCCCAACAGGTGGAACTGATTACCCGGTTACAGCAGCAAGCCGGAGTCTCGTCAGCATCACATCCAACTCTTCTCCCACCAGGGGTCCCACTACCCGAGCAGACACCACCAACTAACCAAAATGTCCTGCCAAATCCCAGAACATTTTGCCAAATGTCCATGCTGTTCAGGAGGACACGGACATCCCAAACGGCCCGGGCCGGCTCCGCCCCCCGCTTCCACCTCAATCATCCAAAGTACATACACCTGCCAACCCACCCGGACTCTCCGTTCGAGTTCGAAGTAGACCCTACAGCGCTGAAATTGAGCAAGCTCGAGAAGCTATTCAAAAAATCCCAGGGGGTAAAAGCTATCTCGGATATCGAGGACGGATATACCGATGTGGCTTGCTGTGACTGTTAGGATAGATTCAAAATGCCGCAGATCGATCGCTTCGACGGATCTGGTGACCCCATGGTCCACCTCCGACTATTCTCAGATATATTACGACTAATGGGCCTCACCAGACCCCAGAAGCTTTCGCTATTCGGCCGGACCCTGTCGGGTGTGGCCGCTATCTGGTATGCGAAGTTGGAGGATGATGTCAAGCGGAGGAGTGGGATGAAATGGCCGAGGCCTTTGTTGCGCAATACTCTTACAAACCCAAATTGAGATTACAACTCGTGATCTCGAAACAACAAGGCAGGAGCCCAAAGAGAGTTTCTCGGATTTCGTGTGACCCGGTGGAGGGCGAAGGCCTCGATAATGACTTTAAGGTCCACCGATAAGGACCAGATTAGGATGATTGTGCGCAATCTCCAGCCAAAACTGATGCAAAAAATGATTGTGCTCCCCTTCCCCACCTTTTTGGATCTGCACGAGATGGGGGTACAAATTGAAGATGCGATGTGTAACATGTCCGCGAGGGAACTCACGGGTTACAGTTCGGACTCAATTTGTGTCACGGTTCTAAATCTGAACCAAAGAGTCCAAATCCGGCAAATCGTTTTGAGAAACAGATTTTTGAAAAGAAGTGCCAAACATGGACTGCTTTGCCAGATACAGAGTCGCCACCTAAATATTTTTTAATGGGGAAATTTAGGAAACCCTGACTCGGTGCCAAAGGCCACGTGTCCGTCATCACCAAAGTTGCCTGGGTCGGGAGCTTGGGTACGATTGGGAAGGTCAGCTATGAGCACCCCCTTTCGCCCGGTCCGAAGACCGGCCTCTACTAACCATGATATCTTGTTTGAAAACGTTATGTGTTCTTATTCCGGTTATTAGCCTAGAATTACTATGTTATGCGCACAGCAAACAAGTATAGACTAGATTGCCTAATTTGGAAACAAGCATTGCATATCCGTTTGTTTTGAAAACGCTTTGGAATTTGCTACTCGCAAGTAGGCTAAAACACGGATTTCAATGAGTTTTTCCAACTCAAACAATCCAACCTTCACCTACAGGCAATCAAGGCAGTTTATCTCATATAAGCATTTAGCCACATGGTAATCATGCTGTCATGTTAACATTCACACGCATGCGAGATGCTAAAGCATAACAGCTCACCTAGTACTCCAAGTCAAAACAGAAACCAGTTAGTAATCAAATGCATGATCCTAGTTCATGTTAAGTGGCTAATGCAACACAGGCAAAGATGCAATCTAGACAGGCTCGGCTATCCTAAACATGGCATGTGAAATACACAGGTAGCATGTATTCAATTTGGAATTGAAAATATAATGCAGTTAGTATGATGCGCCGAGTCCGGTGCATGTAAACGAATGCATGGATGCACGCATGCTATCATACTGTTATGCTAATTTAAATATGCCCTAATCTACCATCATAACCAGGTAAATAAAAGGGAGAAAGAAGTGGAGGTTGGAAGACATACACACCACTCACACACACTTATTACAAATGTGCCCTCACTCGGAGGGACTAAAAGAATATATAGTCCCAAATAGTACAGTCCAAATACAGAATAAATTATTACAAAGATTCTAATTATCAAATTAAATCAAATGTAAAAAGAAAGGGGGCCTCAGCCTCGCCTCGGGATGCGCGAATGATGCATGCTCGATTCGTCTTGCCCAGAAAACCCGCACCATACCACTGCCGCCTTTGTTTTCACTGTCCTATCTCTCCAAAGACTGCCAAAGTCTCAGAATACCTTCTATGCACACTGCTTCACACCATCGGCTGGATGAAATGGCCACCGACCATGTAAAATGTCTGTCGGCTGCTTATGAGGTTGTCGGCCACTAATACATTGCCGGTCGGCACTCTTTACTGCCGGTCGGCAAACAATTCCTGCAGAATCTGGTTTTTGACAGCAACAAGGACAGACAGTGTATGGCATGGAATTTTGGGCACATGTAAGCATGGCCATGCTCCTATCATGTGTGGGACTCAAGGAAGCATGGCCCTTGGTCCTTGGGCCACCAATTATGCATTTTGATGCATGATGGCCTAAGGGACCAAGATTGCAATTCAATGTAAAGATGCATGCAACACAAATGAGGACCAAGACCCTATCATGTCCAAGTCAAGGGCCTTGTGACAGAGATTGAGACGTGTTTTGTCACTTAAAGTACAAACACCTCTCATCTCTCACACTTGGTTTGACACCCAAACCAAGTAATGCAATGCATGTTATGCAAACATGGCTTAAACAATGCAACATGATACAAGGCATGCCAAATGCTATGCAACATCATGTTGAGTATACAAAATGCTAGAGCATACGAGATGCAAATGCAATGCAAACAAGGACAATCATGTGCATAGAACTATCATGCTACCACACTTAATGAAGCAAGTATGCAAAAGAACATGAGACAAACATGCAAAAGTGGGCTTAAACCATAAAGGGGCAGACCTCAATCCACCCCAAAACAGTGGCCAAAAGTGCTCAAAATCATGGACAAAATGCTATACAAGCATGCAAGTTTATGAGCCTAAAGCTAAGGGACGAAAGAGAGTACTCCACCACCACTAACAAGACCACTCATGGCATGAACCAAGCGACCAAAAATAGATGTTTAGCATGCAAAAAGAGGCCATAAAAAACACATGATATGGCAGCCCAAATACCTTAAACATACAAGCATGCACAAGGCCTATTTCAAGGCAAAAGAGACCAACATTTCAAAACATGAAATAGATGATAAATGGAGGCATATATAGGCATGGCATGTGGACTGAAATAGCATGTTGAATGATTCCAAATCACCTAAATAACCTAACCAATGCATATGCATGGATCATATCCTTAAGGCTCACAAGCCACAATGCAAAGCAACTACATCAAAGTGCCACACATGGCAAAATCAGTGGCCAACAGACCTAAAACATGACAAATCATGACCAAAAGCTTCAATAAGCCAAGCTAAAACATGAGGATATACAAGGCTAAACACATGGCACATTTCTAGGCAAAGTAGAGCATTACAAAGCAAGTATAAGATGCATGCTAAGGGCTACAAATCCAACCAAAAACAGAGATATAATATATCATATGAACACCAAATAAGCTCTGAAATGAGGCCAAAACAAACTAAGTATGCATGCTCCCTTATGAGCCAAAAACAAAGGCAAAAGAGGGACAAAGGGGAGAGGGGTGTCCCTCCCCTATGCAAGACTTCAAACCACCTTCATCACCACTAAAAACCCACTGGTTTTCAGTGGTGAGAAGATCAACACAACACATAAGCAAAGACTAAGGAAAGGGACCAAAAGAGGCCAAACAAGGCCTAAGAGGGAGATTTCGACCCCAACCAAAAACCTTAATGAAAGTTCTTAAGCATAAAAAATATAAGACTTTTTCATGTTAAACACAAAGCCCAAATCAGCAACAAGGCAGGTAAAAACTTGTTGCAAAAATGGGGAATCTAAAGTAAAGTGCTCACCCTTGAAGAAACCTTGAAGAGCAGTTGGTCCAGCCACCTCTATTGATCAAAATCAGTCCAAAGCTCAAGAAACAACCCTCCAAGCCTCCCAATCTCGAGCTAAGGTGTGATAGTGTGTGTGTGAGTGCAAAAGTAAGGTAAAACTACACTTTTAAGCCTAAAAACACACACACAAGAGGAGAGAGAGGGAAAATCTAGAGAGAGGAGATATATGGCAGATATATAGATACACAAGCTCTGGTTTTTTGTTCAAAATGGCCAACCTCTCACAAAGGGAGAGATATGATGCTTATATAGGCAAAATAAAGCCAAGAAGCTTAGTGGCTAAGCAAAGGAAAAAGGGTCAAGAGGTGCAAAGGGGTCTTGGCTTCTTGGAGAAGCTAAGACAGCTGGCCAAGCTTCTCCAAGAAGCTTGGCCAAAGGGTTCAACCTTCTAGAAGGTTTGGGGGTCAAAGGTGCAAGGGGCCACCCCGCTGGGGAGGAGTGTGGTGCATTCCAGCTGGGCATGCCACCATGCCTCCAAGGGTGCAAAGGGTCACACGGCCAACCAAATAGGTCACCGGCACAATAAAGTGCCGGTCGGCTAAACATAGTGCCGACCGGCCATTGTTTTTAAGAAACCATGGCCGGTGGTAAACATATGCAGCCGGTGATGGTAGGGGAGGGCCGGTGGGGTGTGGGGATGGCCAACAAGCCATTCCCTGCCCTCCAAGGCAAAAACACAGGTGTTTGGTGCCAAAACCATACACGAAGTAGTCGAGTCAGGAGGTCCTGAGACGAGGCGCGCTGCTAAGGCCTCCGGGAACTCGAGACGAACACAAACACGGATAATCACCGAGTGTTCAAACGGTGACGTCCAAGTATTGAGGACGGTAAAAAATGGGGTGTCTACAGTTGCCCCTATTTGACAGAACTCGAAAGTCATAACAATGACGGGAGTGAATGTCAAAGCCCAGAGACGACCCATTTTTGACAAGGCCGAAGACTTGGACAAACACGCAAGACAAACAAGGTATGTGCCCGAAGGCAGGGGCAAAATGCAACTGAAAATGCAAGAAGCCGAGCATAACTTATGATCATGCAAAGAAAGCTGTAATGAAGCACGCATGCGACAGTTTTAAGCTAGCATACACCAAACTACACTACAATGCAGAGAGGATATAAGAGAATTATGTAATTCTCGATACGTCTCACGCGAAGGAGACAATACCTGTCCGGTTCGTCCGGTTGCACCGGCTTCAAATGAGTTGTACATACAATATCGTGCCTGTAAAGAAAACAAACTTAACAGGTACAATGTCGGTAGTAACATGCATGACAAAGTAATCGAAAGTGCGTGACAATGCATGCAATGTGTATAGAAAAAATAGCGGGATTGAACACATGTGAGTAAAGCAATGCACGCATGCAAGCAATGTGTATACAAAGAAACCTGGAATTGAACATATGCAAGTAAAGCAAGCGGTCAACGCGAGCAGTGTGTACGGAAAGGGAATTTGAACACATGTAAGTAAAGTGATGCACGCATGCATGCAATGTGTATAAAAGGGGAACTTGAACACATGTAAGTAAAGCAATGCACGCATGCACGCACGCAATGTGTATATAAGGAACTTGAACACATGTAAGTAAAGTAATGCACGCATGCACGCAATGTGTATATAAAAGGAACTTGAACACATGTAAGTAAAGCAATGCACGCAATGTGTATATAAGGAACTTGAACACATGTAAGTAAAGCAATGCACGCATGCACGCAATGTGTATATAAAAGGAACTTGAACACATGTAAGTAAAGCAATGCACGCATGCACGCAATGTGTATATAAAGGAACTTGAACACATGTAAGTAAAGCAATGCACGCATGCACGCAATGTGTATATAAAAGGAACTTGAACACATGTAAGTAAAGCAATGCACGCATGCACGCAATGTGTATATAAAAGGAACTTGAAATTGAACATGGTAAAACATATTTCCCATGATGCTGGAATGTAATGTGTTACAACACGGTATAATTGAAATGATTCATGGAATCACAAGATATAAAAAGGATACGGAAAGGAACGTCCTTCGCATGTACCGAGCATCGCTCACAAAAGTCATGACCTGAGGTCAACTCGAAGGTCAACTTACGTTTCGAAAATGCATTTTCTTGTATTGCCTTGAGTGATGAAGGTGTTTAACCACACAATTGACCCAAATAAGGGCGCGGAAGGTACAATGACCGAAAGGGGAGGTTATCGGTGTCAATCCCGGTACTCTGCTACCCTGCTATTCTCCTGCTTTACTTTCCTTTTTATTAGGAGTTTAAGCACATTGCATTGCCTCAGGCAGGTTCTATTTTTGAAATTGCATATTTTTAAAAAAACATGACGGAAATGAAACAGCTATTTGTTCAAAAGGTGTTGCATTTGCACGTTCTACGCATCGCATCGCAAGGCATCACATGACAATGTGACTGAAATTGACACTGTGCTTTGAAAACAAAGCATCGCATCGTAATAATCAAGTAGTGAACCAATTACAACTCGATAAGCAAAGCAAAGCAAAGGGACTCGTTATGACCAACCAGGTGCGAGTACAACTCGATAACAGCACAAAGACTTAAAGAGAGTGAAATACAACTCGATAAGCAAATATACAACAACTCGATAAGCAAATGGGCGCGCCCTCGTGAGAATCGATCACTGGAGGGTATTGGAGGGTGGTGGGATTCCCCAATCCTTAGCATGGAAAGCTCAGGGGACAAGGGGGAGAACCACCGGCCCAGCAGAAAGTCCATCGGCCGTGAGGAATGGCCATCGGCCGGAAAATTGATCCACCGGCCAAAACTGATGGCCGGTCGGCAATCTATTTGGCCGGTCGGCCAAGAGTGGAAGGAACCAGCAGAATGCTGACACCTGTCCTCCATTCAACCTTATCTTCCACAAAAGGATCTCAGCTTCGTAGTTTTCCTCATTTCCACACTGGTTTACTCCAAATGGAGGAATTTCTTGCCCAAAATCTCGCAACTTGGATTAACAACTTGGATGGCTCGGAAAAGCTGAATTTCCGGGCCTTCGGCATAAACGCACTATTCACTTTGCGTCGTACCCCGCTGCATTTTCCATTTCTTCGTGCCGCGGCAAGGTTTTGGAATCCGGTGACACATGTCTTTAGCTTTAGCGGGCAAGAGGTGTGTCCTACCTTCGAAGATTTCCAAGCTCTGATGGAATTTGAGCGCAATGAAGAGATTCTGCCCCAACTTCGTTTTGGCCATGCCCAAGCCTTAGGGCAAATGTGTGGGCTCTCAATACCCGATGCTCGTTCTTTAATTTGTGATGGGATGCTGGATGTTCCGAGCTTGGTTTGCCGTTTTTCTGAGACCGGTGATCGCGGTGACCATCACTGGCAAGGCTTCCGGCGACACGCCCTCTGTTTGTGCATGCTATCTCATTTTCTGTTTGTCTCAGGTTCCGGAGGGTCTAGTGTCCGGTTGATTGAGGTTGCCCAAGGCTTGAAGGAGGGCAAAAGCTGCATTGCCATGATTCTGGCTGAAACGTTGCTGGGCTTAGACGCCTTTTATCATCGAGAGACGACCAGATTAGCAGGGAGTCCACTATTACTGCAGGTAATGTTTCCCACCCGATCTCACATATATATTTGCTCACATCACTCGGCCCTCAGGCTCGGTTTTTCTCACAAAACCCTTTTCTTACTTTTTCTCTCATCGTACATCTCTCTATTCTTTATTCTCTCATTTTTCATCCCTCCCTAGGTATGGTTGATGGATAAACTGCAGGTTGTGGACTCTTGCCCAGCTTACTCAGCTCGCGGTTACTTCTTTCGGCAACGCCTAGTTGATGCCCTTGATGAGGGTTGGTGGTTTGACTGGATGTGCAGCTTGTCCGCAGACCGTATTGCTTGGCGGTGCACTTGGCTCAATCTCCCGGTAATGAGCTACAGCATGACCCGTCAGCCCGGGATTCGATTGATTGGCTTGACTCACTGTGTCTTCTACTTTCCATTTCGTATCTTGCGCCAGTTCGGTCATGATCAGACTTGCCCGCCGGAAGGGATAGAGTACCCGGCTACATTCCCGATTCGAGGCGCACAGCTGGCCCGATATGCCACAGCATGGAGGACGAGAGAACTCCTGGCCCCCGCTCCCACCTTCAGTTGCACTTTGTCTGATGAGTGCTTGGATTGGCTTAATGAAGAGGCACAGGAAGGGCCCACTTTGGCATCAGAGGCTTCGACCAGCTCTGGGAGGGGGCGCAGGAGCACCTGACTTGACTATGCCCCGGATTTATTGCTTTATTAGTACTTTCAAGTTTTCTTTATGAATGTAATAAAAAGCAACTTCAATTGTATGCAAGAGCAAGAGAACTCTGTATTGAAATCAATGAAATTGAAGGTTGTGGTACTGAAAATTTTCCGCTTTGGTCCAGAAATGGTCTTAGTTGTAAAAAGATTTATTTGAACAAAGTCACCTTTATTAAAACTTTTCAAAACTATTTTCGGTATGGATCAGAACTGGACATGCCCGAAATTTG
Source organism: Camellia japonica (assembly GCA_030407325.1). Taxonomy (NCBI): domain Eukaryota; kingdom Viridiplantae; phylum Streptophyta; class Magnoliopsida; order Ericales; family Theaceae; genus Camellia; species Camellia japonica. The sequence continues at coordinate 106,809,346 of JAPPVO010000003.1, forward strand.
TCACTGAGATGCACAACCCTGGATCCTAGCAACTGGAAAGTTGCCCCTTTGTTTGAACGGTACCGCGGCACTGTACAGCAACGGAAAGTTGCCCCTAGTCTGAATAGCACTGTACCGGAGATTGCGATAGACGCTGATGGACAAAGATGACCGAGATGATCAAATGGACAAAGTTGATCGGGGAAAAGTTTATGGCTGAACTTCAGGATGAAGCTGCCTACGTATCCCAAAGATGGGAATCAAGCCTTACGTAGTTCAGGCTTGGGTTCACTCGAGTATTTTCACTCTCCTTTTGCGCTCTAACTTTTGCCAAGGCCGCCCTTTGCGGGTTTTCGACCTTGCGAGCTCAGTTTTTATATTTTTAATTTTTTTTGCGCTCTGAATTTTGCCTAGGTCGCCCTTTCGGGTTTTCGGCCCAGCGAGCCTCTCAGGGGTAATATTTCTTCAACTTGTCCATGTTGATCGGTTGGGAGAACTCTAGGCCATCTAGGTCCATCAGAACCACAGCTCCACCTGACCAGATAGACTTAATGATGTAGGGACCAGTCCAATTGGGTCGGAACTTGCCCCTTGGGTCGTGGATAGGAGCTCGGTTGTCTTTGAGCACCAAATCTCCTTCTTTTAGGTTCCTGGACTTAACCTTCTTGTTGAAAGCCCGGGCAATTCTGCGCTGATATCCTTGGACGTGGTACAGTGCTTTCAGTCTTCTCTCATCAAAGAGCATGAGTTCCTCGAATCTACTCTGCTGCCAATCCGCCTCGGCTATTTGACACTCAGCCAATACTCGTAAAGACGGAACCTCAATCTCTATAGGTAGAACGGCCTCCATCCCATAAACCAAGGAATACGGAGTCGCCCCGGTAGAAGTTCTAATTGAAGTTCGGTAGCCCCACAGAGCAAATGGCAACTTATCTGGCCAGTCCCGGTAGGTTTCCACCATCTTCTGCAATATGTGTTTGATGTTCTTGTTGGCGGCCTCAACTGCTCCGTTGGTCTGCGGCCGATATGTGGACGACTTATGAAAAGCCACATTGTATTTCTCCAACAAATCAATCACCTCCTTCTTGAAGTGGGAGCCATTGTCTGAAATGATCTCGTTCGGGACTCCATAACGGCAGATGATGTTGTTTCTGATGAACTTTGCGACGTGCGAAGCCTTCAACACCGCATAAGATTGGGCCTCAACCCATTTTGTAAAATAATCTATCGCGACGAGGATGAACTCATGCCCATTCGACCCCTTTGGAGTAACAGCCCCAATCACATCAATTCCCCAAACTGAAAATGGCCATGGCGACGTCATGTTGTACAGCTTTGACGGCGGGATGTTCATGCGATTTGCGTGAATCTGGCATTTGTGGCATCGCCGAACAAAGCCGATACAATCTTCCTCCATGGTAGACCAGTAGTAACCCTGTCTGAGGATCTTCCGTGCCAGCATCACCCCATTCATGTGTGCCCCACATTCTCCTCCATGGATGGCCTCCATCAGGCGCTTCGACTCCTCAGCTTCTACACACAGCTTGTGCATTCCCAGATGACCTCTCTTGTACAGTTTACCCCCGCAGATGATAAACTGAACAGCTATTCTTCTGATTGCCCTTTTGTCTTTGGCATTTGCCCCTGGTGGATACGCCTCCTTCTCCAAGAAGTTCCATATGTCATAATACCAGGGGTTGTTGTCCTGCACTTCATCTATGGCAGAGATTGACTCGTAGGCAGGTGCAAATTTCTGGTCAATAATGACTGGACGCATCCGGACTCCAGATGGGATGTCTATCATGGAAGATAGAGTTGCTAGCGAATCTGCGAACCTGTTGTTCTCTCTTACTAGGTGAGTGAAATTTAGCTTCTCAAACCGAGGAATTAACAAATCCAAGGTCTGGTGGTAAATTATCATCTTTTCCTCTTTGACTTTCCAGTCTCCTTTTGCTTGAGACACAACAAGGTTCGAGTCTCCAATGACGTCCAATCGTCTTGCCCCTAGTTCTAGGGCAGCTTCTAGACCGGCAATACATGCCTCATATTCTGCCTCATTGTTCGAGACTTTGAAACGGAGCTTGAATGCTAAAGGGATACGGGAATCGTCAGGCGCTATCAGCAACACCCCTATCCCATACCCGTATTGATTTGACGCTCCGTCAAAGTACATCGTCCAAGTTTCATCTTCGATGTGCAAAATGGCTTCATCTGGGAATAGGTACTCAACCGCTTCATCCCCTTCAACCGCGTGGTCGGCAAGGAGCTCTGCTACCGCTCTCCCTTTTACCGACTTGCGCGTTACATACTTGAGATCAAATTCGGAGAGCAACAGCAGCCAACGAGCTAGCCTACCCGTAAGTGCTGGTTTCTCGAAAAGATATTTGATGGGATCGAGTCGTGAAACCAACATTACAGAGTGAGCTAACAGGTAGTGCCGCAGCTTCCTGGTAGCCCATACCAGGGCCAAACAAGCCTTCTCCAGCGGAGTGTAGCGGGTCTCGTAATCCATCATCTTCTTGCTCAGATAGTAGATGGCCCTTTCCACTTTATCTTCCGACTCTTGTGCGAGCATGCAGCCCATTGTAGTCTCAGTTACTGAAAGGTACAATATCAACGGTTTTCCCAGCTCTGGTGGTTACAACACGGGTGGGTTTTGTAAATATTCTTTGATCTTTTCAAAAGCTGCTTGACATCGGCCGTCCCATTGGAATTTCTTTCCTTTCTTCAGGAGACCAAAAGTGGTTCACAAGTTAAGGTTAATTTTGAAATAAACCGTCTTATGAATTGCACTTTACCCAGAAAGCCTCGCACCTCTTTTTCAGTCATTGGTGGTGGCATTTCTAAGATGGCCTTGATTTTGAAAGGGTCGACTTCGATGCCCCTTTGCGTAATCAGAAACCCTAGCATTTTTCCCGCTGTAACACCGAATGTGCACTTCTGAGGATTCAACCGCAGCCGAAATTCTCTGATCCTTTGGAAAAACTTTTGCAAGGCGGTGTAGTGACCCTCTCTTTCTTTGGATTTGACAATCATGTCGTCTACGTACACCTCAACCTCTTTGTGGATCATGTCGTGCAGTATTGTAGTTGCAGCCCGTTGATATGTAGCCCCAGCATTCTTCAACCCAAATGGCATTACTCTGTAGCAGTATGTACCCCACGGGGTGGTAAAAGCAGTCTTTTCCCGGTCTTCGGGTGCCATTACTATCTGATTATAGCCTGAGAAGCCATCCATAAACGAAAGCAAAGCATGCCCCGCTGTGAAATCTACCAACTCGTCGATATGTGGTAAGGGAAAGTCATCCTTCGGACTGGCTCTGTTCAAATCCCTGAAGTCTACACATACCCGAATTCTGCCATCCTTCTTCGGTACTGGAACAATGTTGGCCAACCAAGTCGGGTATTCGGATACCAGCAGGAAGCCTGCGTCAATCTGCTTGGTGACCTCTTCTTTAATCTTAATGGCCCAATCAGGGCGGATCCTCCTAAGTTTCTGTTTAACCGGTCGGGCCTCGGAATCGAGAGGGATCCGGTGCTGTACAATCTCAGGATCAATTCCAGGCATGTCTTCGTAGGACCACGCGAAAACATCTTTGAAATCTTTTAATAAAGCGACTAAGCGCTCGCGTTCCTCTGAAGACAACATGGACCCAATCTGGACCAGCCGCGGGTCCTTCTCAGTACCAATGTTCACGGTAGTGATTTCATCAATTAAGGGTTTAACAAACCTCTCCTACTCTTGTTCAATTAGTCGTTGCAAAACTGGAGGAATTTCGTCCTCGTCGTTTTCATCAAAATTTTGAAAGTCCTGATTTAAGCAATAAATCAAAGGCACAGAAAAGTACTCGGAAACCACATTCACCTCATTCTCATTATGTACTTCCAAACCGTCCAATTCTTCTGTTACAACAGACTCAAAAGAGAACGAAAAAGACGACCTGGACAGGACTGTGGCATCCGGGTTATCACCCCCAGGAATACCGGACTCAGACTCAGACGAGCTGGAACCTGATTCCGACTCACAAGACTCGGTGGAATCAGATTCCGGCTCACTACCTGACCCGGTGCTGCTCAGAAATCCCTCTTGGTACTGCCAGACGAGAGAGGGTGCGATGGATGCATCCAGAATGTTTGCTAGTAGGCCCGCAGCCGTTTCATCTCCGATCATGGACACCGAGGAGTTATCCCCCAAGCACAACTGGTCGATCAAAGGATCTGAAAGTAGACATGCCAGTGCTACCCCCATTTCAAACTCTGTGTCCGCAGACTCCAATTCTTTGCTATGCTCAACCTCGACTGTTGGGTCTGTCTGCTCTTCAGCAACATCATCCCCAAGCAACTGCAGGTCAAAGAAAATTTCGAACCCTGGCAAGCGCTTCTTCTCTGCGTTCAGCCATGGCTCCGGAAAACCACAGAATGGAAAATCCTCCCCCTCCCGGACGAAGCGTCCGTTTAGGGTACCCCGAATGGGCCGATGCATCAATTCAAAGGGTTTTCCCATTTGTTTTGCTTTGGCTCTCCCAGCCATCTCTTTTCCTTTCCTTACCCAATCTTCCTTGGTGGGTAGATAACCCAGACCAAAGGTATGGGGGTTATGCGGCACTTCGGCCAATGCCGCGACGCCCTTACGGCCGCTCTTTCCTAATCCCATCCCGGGGATGTATTGGAGCTTGTTCATGAGATACACTGCTTGAGCACTGACATATATCCCTTCGTTAGCAGCCATGATATTCTGTACGACCTGAGCCTCGGCCAAGGTAAAACCTGATATAAACACATCCTCCATGCCATGCTCGATTTCTAGAACAGGCGTGGATACCTCCGGTGGTGGGTGGATTGATGAATTCCCAAAGACAATGGCTACTCCCTTCCCATAGGGGTATTTCACCATTTGATGCAAAGTAGATGACACTGCCTTCACCTGATGCAGCCACGGCCGCCCTAGAAGCAAATTGAAGGTTGCAGGAACCTCTAAGACATGGAAATCTATCTCGTGCTGCCCCGGCCCAACCTTTGTCTGAACTTTAACTGTTCCCATTACTTCTCTACTTGTATTGTCGTACGCCCGGATGACCTGGGCTGTTGGTACGAAATCTGCGGTTTTCAAGCCAATCGCATACGCCGTCCTTGCTGGGCAGACGTTGATGGCAGACCCGGTATCAACAAGTACCACCGGTATCCACTTATCTCTACATTCCACGGAGATGTAGAGGGGTTTATTGTGATTTATGCCCTTGGGCGGAAGTTCTTTATCTGAAAAGGTTAATGCCGGGGAACCTTCTCCCGGAAAAACCAGCCCAACCAGCTGCTCTGGTGTAGTCTCTATAGAGAGTTTGGCCTTATCCATGGCCGTCAGGACAGCCTGCCTATGCACTCGTGAGGCCATGAGCAGTCCCCAGATGGAGATGTCTACTTGTATCTTTTTTAGCTGTTTGAGTACGGCTTCCTCCTCAAGCTGCCTTTCCTTTTGCTTCTCAGCTTCTCTATCCTTCCCCGAGGCCTCTAGTTGATCTAAGTGTGGGGGTTTGAAATACCGCCCACTCCGCGTCATGTGGTCGACCTCTCCAAGGTACCAGGTGTTATCAGGTTGGTTATTCCCCCAATCTTCGTCGGTGTGAGCAAGACATAAGTCCTCATCTTCCCACCACATTCCATCAGCGGCCGACAGACACCTGTCCGGCTCTGGTATGACTGTTCTTGCGCTCGCAGCACCTTCCATCCACATGCCTGCAGTATTCTCGGTTCCTGTGCACACAGCAATTTCAGCTCCCACATGGGCCTTCGCCTTCCTGATTCTCTCGGAATCTTCAAAACTTGCTTGTTCCGACATAACTGACTGTTCAATAATCCCCGTACTCAAAATACTCCAATCTCGGGCGAAATTCTTAACACCGGCGCTCTCCGGCGATGTACTCTGTTCTTCGACCCTCCCGGCCGTTACTGATATTCTCGCCCCTGCTGGGCCCTGCTCTGCCTGAAATCTCCTACCACATCGGGTTGATCGTCCAACCACCCAATAATTTCTGCTGAATTCTCATAATCGAACCACGCTACTGCCGCATCTTCCGGGTCTTGGTCACTGTAAAACTGGAGATCGGCAAGGTCCTCCCCCACAGCTGTTACATCATCTGCTCCCTGTCCCAGACTATCTCCTTGGATTACACACAGTTCTCCTCCTGCTGGAAGTTCCACAACTGGCGCATCCTGGCCTATCGATAAAATGTAGTCACCCGGACTATACGTTTTCTCAACACAAATTCCAGATCCCGCAGACTCTGGCCCAACAATCCTCTTTTCCTTTGGGGTCTCCTCTCTCCTGTTCTCGGTGGTCACCACCGCTGGCTTAAGTTGGATTATGGAGATGTCCATCATGCACAAGTCGGTGCAATCGGGAAGGAACACCTCTGGCTTGGGCAGGTGGGAAGGTGTGATATAGATACTAGGATCGTAGGACACAATCCCAGTTTGGATGAAATTGAGTCTTTTGGGTGGTGGAGCTTGGTTATGTGTGGGGAGAGGGTTTGTAGTAACATTGGGTTTCTCAGGAGGCAGAATCACCCCGTTATCAATGAGATCTTGAATCTCATGACGTAACCGGTAGCACTGATCGGTGTCGTGACCGTGCTGTTGGTGGAATGAACAATATTTGGCTGGGTTATGGGTAGGGGGGAGTTTCTCTGGTAAGGGCCGCGGCTCTAGGGGCTTCAAGTGCCCTTTTTTGATTAGCACCCCCAAAGCCTTGGACAGGGGCATGTAAAGTGGGGCGAAGGTTCTGGTGTTCTTGGGTGGGTATTTGGCTGTTGGTGGGTTACTTCCGGACGCACCGGAGAATGGTGCAGCTGCCGTATTTCTTGGAGGGGGGTTAGTGGTGACCATGCTCACTTCGGAGGCTCTCGTAGTTGTAGTGCCGCTCGGGCCTGCGTTGCTACCACGATTGAAAGTTCGTCGGGGTTGCTCCCGGTCGTTATCAATCAAGCCTTGCTTCAAGGCATCCTCAATCTGTACCCCCATTTCATGTAGGTCAGAAAAAGTAGGAAAGGGAAGAACAATCATCTTTTGCATCAACTTCGGCTGAAGATTGCGCACAATCATCCGAATCTGGTCTTTGTCCGTAGGCCTCAAGGTCATCATCGAAGCCTTGGCCCTCCATCTGGTTACGAACTCTGAAAAACTCTCCTTAGGCTCTTGCCTAGTCGTCTCGAGATCACGGGTCGTAATCTCAATCTGTGTATTGTATGAGTACTGCGCGATGAAGGCCTCAGCCATTTCGTCCCAATTTCTCTTGACGTCATCTTCTAGCTTGGCATACCATATGGCCGCCACACCTGACAGGGTCCGGCCAAATAAAGACAACTTCTGAAGCCTACTGAGGCCCATTGGCCTTAGGATATCTGAAAACAGTCTCAAGTGCACCATGGGGTCCCCGGACCCATCAAATCGATCAATATGAGGCATTTTGAATCTGTCGGGCAGCGTCACAGCTGCATCGGTGTATCCATCTTCAATATCGGGGATAGTCTTGACTCCCTGAGATCTCTTGAACAGCTTTTCAAGCTTGCTTAACTTCAGTGCGGTAGGGTCAGTCTCGAACTCAAAGGGAGAGTCCGGTAGGTTGGTGGGTGTTTTTGATAGCTGAGGTTGGATTTGAGGTAGGATCGGAGGTGGGGGTGGTCCTGTGGGAAGTTCTGTATCATTCTGATCATTGGCTGTCTCCCCGAGGTTTGGAACTCCTGGTGGGGGAGGAGCTTGATGCGAAGCAGATGCTCCAGTTTGCTGCTCTAGCCTGGCAATTGTCTCTGCCTGTTCCTTCACAACTGTGGCCTGTTGCCTGGCGAATTCTGCCTGACGGACGGCATCCTGCTGCATTGTTTTCATGCTCTCTTGGAGGTGGCGCACCATCTCCTCTAAACTAGCCATACTATTTGCTCTGGTTGAATTACCGGTATATATTCTCTCTCTGTTGGTGACACGGAACCCTGATCCCTACTGAACACAGGTGGGGTAGATAAGGCCCTCTGAACTGACTGCTGTGCTGATGTCCTCTGCCTGACTGACCTCCGTCTAGTAACCGGGGGTAGTGAGTAGTACACTGGTTGTCCGTCTACCAGATCCTCAGATCGATGGAGTCGACGACCTCTAATCCAGGGTGCTTGGGGAATATCTACCGGGTCAGAAGCAATTGTGCTCAACTACCTAGTAAAAAGATAAATAAAGCGTATAAATAAACAGACAATCGGACAGCATAACGGCATAAAATAAACATACAACACACGGTTGGATATCATAACACATTGCTAGTGAACTGGATACACTTTCCTCAAATACTGATCACTGTTTCTGAATCATTGCCCCCAAGTCTGAATCTGGTACCCACAGATAACTGATTCCCCAAAATACTGTTACTGGTGTCCTCAGGCCTGATACCCAATCTTGCAAACTGACATGCGCATTCCTGTAGAGATACACTCTAAAAGCACATAGCACGTAAAAGAGAACCAAAACACCCCTATGTTGGGGTAGGGTTTCCCTGTCCTATTTTGTCAGGAGCTAGGGTTTCACTACGCACGCAGCGGTTTCAAACAACCTATATCGGGTAAGCAACCTGTCCTAGTTTGGAATGGTCACTATGGATTCCGAATATGCACTAGGTCGAATGGTCAAAAAGGGTGCCCCGGTAAAACCGGGGTTTGTGTTCCCATACTGGCAGAGCCCGCAACCGGTCAGCCTTATGGTCATGCCTTGACAAGACAAGCCTCCGGCAAACCGCTCAGGAATAGCAGATGGCCAACACGGTGTCCTAGGCGCACCAATGCACATGCAATGCAAAGAGACACGTAAATGAAATCAAAACAGGATATCACGAGTTCGAGTCAAGCTCTCTAAACTCCCCAGCAGAGTCGCCAGAAACTGTAACATGTCCGCGAGGGAACTCACGGGTTACAGTTCGGACTCAATTTGTGTCACGGTTCTAAATCTGAACCAAAGAGTCCAAATCCGGCAAATCGTTTTGAGAAACAGATTTTTGAAAAGAAGTGCCAAACATGGACTGCTTTGCCAGATACAGAGTCGCCACCTAAATATTTTTTAATGGGGAAATTTAGGAAACCCTGACTCGGTGCCAAAGGCCACGTGTCCGTCATCACCAAAGTTGCCTCGGGTCGGGAGCTTGGGTACGATTGGGGAAGGTCAGCTATGAGCACCCCCTCTCGCCCGGTCCGAAGACCGGCCTCTACTAACCATGATATCCGATTTTGAAAACGTTATGTGTTCTTATTCCGGTTATTAGCCTAGAATTACTATGTTATGCGCACAGCAAACAAGTATAGACTAGATTGCCTAATTTGGAAACAAGCATTGCATATCCGTTTGTTTTGAAAACGCTTTGGAATTTGCTACTCGCAAGTAGGCTAAAACACGGATTTCAATGAGTTTTTCCAACTCAAACAATCCAACCTTCACCTACAGGCAATCAGGCAGTTTATCTCATATAAGCATTTAGCCACATGGTAATCATGCTGTCATGTTAACATTCACACGCATGCGAGATGCTAAAGCATAACAGCTCACCTAGTACTCCAAGCCGAAACAAAAACCAGTTAGTAATCAAATGCGTGATCCTAGTTCATGTTAAGTGGCTAATGCAACACAGGCAAAGATGCAATCTAGACGGGCTCGGCTATCCTAAACATGGCACGTGAAATACACAGGTAGCATGTATTCAATTTGGAATTGAAAATATAATGCAGTTAGTATGATGCGCCGAGCCCGGTGCATGTAAACGAATGTATGGATGCACGCATGCTATCATACTGTTATGCTAATTTAAAATATGCCCTAATCTACCATCATAAGCAGGTAAATAAAAGGGAGAAAGAAGTGGAGGTTGGAAGACATACACACCACTCACACACACTTATTACAAATGTGCCTTCACACGGAGGGACCAAAAGAATACACAGTCCCAAATAGTACAGTCCAAATACAGAATAAATTATTACAAAGATTCTAATTATCAAATTAAATCAAATGTAAAAAGAAGGGGGTCTCAGCCCTGCCTCGGGATGCGCGAATGATGCATGCTCGATCCGTCTCGCCCGGAAAACCCGCACCATACCACTGCTGCCTCTGTTTTCACTGTCCTGCCTTTCCAAAGACTGCCAAAGTCCCAGAATACCTTCTATGCACACTGCTTCACACCATCGGCTGGATGGAATGGCCACCGGCCATGTAAAATGTCTGTCGGCTGCTTATGAGGCTGTCGGCACCAATACATTGCCGGTCGGCACTCTTTACTGCCGGTCGGCAAACAATTCCTGCAGAATCTGGTTTTTGACAGCAACAAGGACAGACAGTGTATGGCATGGAATTTTGGGCACATGTAAGCATGGCCATGCTCCCTATCATGTGTGGGACTCAAGGAAGCATGGCCCTTGGTCCTTGGGCCACCAATTATGCATTTTGATGCATGATGGCCTAAGGGACCAAGATTGCAATTCAATGTAAAGATGCATGCAACAAACAAATGAGGACCAAGGTCCTATCATGTCCAAGTCAAGGGCCTTAGTGACATGAGAATTGAGACGTGTTTTGTCACTTAAAGTACAAACACCTCTCATCTCTCACACTTGGTTTGACACCCCAAACAAAGTAATGCAATGCATGTTATGCAAACATGGCTTAACAATGCAACATGATACAAGGCATGCCAAATGCTATGCAACATCATGTTGAGTATACAAAATGCTAGAGCATATGAGATGCAAATGCAATGCAAACAAGGACAAATCATGTAATAGAACTATCATGCTACCACACTTAATGAAGCAAGTATGCAAAGAACATGAGACAAACATGCAAAAGTGGGCTTAAACCATAAAGGGGCAGACCTCAATCCACCCCAAAACAGTGGCCAAAAGTGCTCAAAATCATGGACAAAATGCTATACAAGCATGCAAGTTTATGAGCCTAAAGCTAAGGCACGAAAGAGGGTACTCCCCCACCACTAACAAGACCACTCATGGCATGAACCAAGCGACCAAAAATAGATGTTTAGCATGCAAAAAGAGGCCATAAAAAACACATGATATGGCAGCCCAAATACCTTAAACATACAAGCATGCACAAGGCCTATTTCAAGGCAAAAGAGACCAACGTTTCAAAACATGAAATAGATGATAAATGGAGGCATATAGGCATGGCATGTGGACTGAAATAGCATGTTGGATGATTCCAAATCACCTAAACAACCTAACCAATGCATATGCATGGATCATGTCCTTAAGGCTCACAAGCCACAATACAAAGCAACTACATCAAACGTGCCACACATGGCAAAATCAGTGGCCAACAGACCTAAAACATGACAAATCATGACCAAAAGCTTCAATAAGCCAAGCTAAAACATGAGGATATACAAGGCTAAACACATGGCACATTTCTAGGCAAAGTAGAGCATTACAAAGCAAGTATAAGATGCATGCTAAGGGCTACAAATCCAACCAAAAACAGAGATATAATATATCATATGAACACCAAATAAGCTCTGAAATGAGGCCAAAACAAACCAAGTATGCATGCTCCCTTATGAGCCAAAAACAAAGGCAAAAGAGGGACAAAGGGGAGAGGGGTGTCCCTCCCCTATGCAAGATTTCAAACCACCTTCATCACCACTGATTTCAGTGGTGAGAAGATCAACACAACATCATAAGCAAGACTTAAGGAAAAGGGACCAAAAGAGGCCAAACAAGGCCTAAGAGGGAGATTTCGACCCCCAACGACAAAACACCCTTAATGAAAGTTCTTACGCATAAAAATATAAGACTTTTTCATGTTAAACACAAAGCCTAAATCAGCAAGAAAGATAGGTAAAAACTTGTTACAAAAATGGGGAATCTAAAGTAAAGTGCTCACCCTTGAAGAAACCTTGAAGAGCAGTTGGTCCAGCCACCCTCTATTGATCAAAATCAGTCCAAATGCTTAAGAAACAACCCTCCAAGCCTCCCAATCTTGAGCTAAGGTGTGATAGTGTGTGTGTGAGTGCAAAAGTAGGGTAAAACTACACTTTTAGGCCTAAAAACACACACACAAGAGGAGAGAGAGGGAAAATCTAGAGAGAGGAGATATATGGTAGATATATAGATACACAAGCTCTGGTTTTTTTGTTCAAAAATGGCTAACCTCTCACAAAGGGAGAGATGTGATGCTTATATAGGCAAAATAAAGCCAAGAAGCTTAGTGGCTAAGCAAAGGAAAAAGGGTCAAGAGGTGCAAAGGGGTCTTGGCTTCTTGGAGAAGCTAAGACAGCTGGCCAAGCTTCTCCAAGAAGCTTGGCCAAAGGGTGCAAGCTTCTAGAAGGAATTAGGGGGTCAAGGGCTCAAACCAGCCACAAACCGCTCGGGGAGGAGTGATGGTGCATTCCAGCTGGCATGCACCATGCCTCAAGGGTGCAAAGGAGTCACACCGGCCAACCAAATAGGTCACCGTCACAATAAAGTGCCGGTCGGCTAAACATAGTGCCGACCGGCCATTGTTTTTAAGAAACCATGGCCGGTGGTAAACATATGCAGCCGGTGATGGTAGGGGAGGGCCGGTGGGATGTGGGGATGGCCAACAAGCCATTCCCTGCCCTCCAAGGCAAAAACACAGGTGTTTGGTGCCAAAACCATACACGAAGCAGTCGAGTCAGGAGGTCCTGAGACGAGGCGCGCTGCCAAGGCCTCCGGGAACTCGAGACGAACACAAACACGGATAATCACCGAGTGTTCAAACGGTGACGTCCAAGTCTTGAGGACGGTCAAAAATGGGGTGTCTACACGATGAAACAGGGTCTGATTGACCAAGACAGGGAGCAACCCCGGAGAACCTTTAACCGTAACAACAATGCAGGCCCGAGTGGCGCTGCAACTACAAGAACTTCGGAGGTAAGCATGGTCGCCACCATTCCCCCTCCCCTTCCAAGGCCCATGGCAGCCACACCATTCTGCGTTGCATCCGGAAGCAATACACAGACCACTAAATACCAACCCAGAGGCCAAAGAACCTTCACCCCATTATACATGCCCTTGTCCAAGGCTCTAGGGGTCTTAATCAGAAAAGGGCATCTAAAACCCCTAGAGCCGAGGCCGTTGCCAAATCCACTTCTCCCCACTCACAACCCAGCCAAATACTGTGCATATCACCAGCAACACGGTCATGACACCAACCAATGTTTCAAACTGCGTCACGAGATTCAAGATCTCATTGACAAAAACGTGATTTTGCCTCCAGAGAGACCTAATGTCACAACCAACCCACTCCCTACACACAACCAAGCTCCACCTCCCAAAAGAATCAACTTTATCTAGACTGGGGTCGTGTCTTATGATCCTAGCATCTATATCACTCCTTCCCATCTACCTAAGCTGGAGGTGTTCCTTCCTGATTGCACTGACCTTTTGTGCATGATGGACATCTCCACAACCCAACCTGAGCCAGTGGTGGTGGCTGTTGAAGAGAGTACAGGGGAGGTTGCAGAGGAGGATGGAACTGTTAAGTCAGGGTTTGAGCAGTCTGGGAATTTTGCTGGGGAAGCCTACGATCCGAGCAACTACATTCTGTGCGCAAGCCAGTTTGAGCCAAGTGTAGAATTGCCAGAGAGAGCAGAACTGTGTGTGATCCAGGGGGATAGATTTGAGTAGGGAACGGGTGATTTAACGGCTGTAGAAGAGGACTTTGCCAACCTCCAGTTCTTCAATGACTAAGAATCAGGGGATGTGGCAGTCAACTGGTTTGAGTATGAGGAATCGGCAGAGGCTACCGGATGGCTGGATGATCAACCGGATGTTGTAGAGTTCCAACAGGGCCCGGTAGGGGCGAGGGTATTAGTTGTGGCCGGAAGGGCCGGAAGTCAAAGTATATTGCCGGAGAGCGCCGGTACAAAGAATTTCGCTCAGGACAGAAGCATTGTGAATACAGGGAAAGCTGAACAACAAACTGCGCTGGCGCAGGTGGAACAACAGGATTCTGAGAGGATCGGGGAAGCCAAATCCTATGAGGGGACTGAAAATGCTGTGGGCACAAGGACAAAAGATGCTGTGAGCATGTGGGCTGAAAGTGCTGCGAGTACAATCATGCCGGAGCCAGACAGGTGCCTTTTGAATGCCAACGGAATGTGGTGGGAAGATGATGATTTGTGTCTTGCCCACACAGACGAGGATTGGGGGAGCAATCAACCTGACGACACCTGGTATCTCGATGAAGTTGATCACATGACAAGAAGTGGGCGGTACTTCAAACCCCCGCACCTAGACCAACCAGAAGCATCTAGGAAGGACAAGGAAACTGAAAAGCAGAAAGAGAAGCAGATCGAAGAAGAAGCTGTGCTGAAGCAGTTAAAAAAGATACAAGCAGACATCTCTATCTGGGGACTGCTTATGGCGTCACGAGTGTACAGACAGGCTGTCCTATCTGCTATGGACAAGGCTAAACTCTCTATAGATACCACACCAGAGCAGCTAGTTGGACTGGTCTTTCCGGGAGGAGGTTCCCCGACATTAACCTTTTCGGACAAAGAACTGCCGCCTGAGGGCGTAAATCATAACAAACCCCTCTACATCTCTGTGGAATGTAGAGACAAGTGGGTGCCAGTGGTTCTTGTCGACACGGGATCCGCCATTAATGTGTGCCCGTCAAGGATGCCATATGCAATCGGGTTAAAGCCCGCGGACTTCGTGCCGACTACTCAAGTGATCAGAGCCTATGATAACACCAGCAGGGAGGTGATGGGGACTGTCAAAATTTAGACCTAGGTTGGTCCAGGACAACACAACATTGAATTCCATGTCTTGGACGTTCCTGCAACCTTTAATCTACTCTTGGGGCGGCCGTGGTTGCACCAAGTGAAGGCAGTCTCTTCCACTTTGCATCAGATGTTGAAGTACCCTCATGGGAAGGGGGTGGCCATTGTTTTCGGGAATTCGTCAATCCATCCACCGCTAGAAGTGTCTACACCAGTCTTGGAAATCGAGCACGGCACAGAGGATGTGTTCTTGTCAGGGTTTACTTTGGCTGAGGCTCGGGTTGTGCAAAACATCATGGCTGTTAATGAGGGAGTGTACGTCAATGCTCAATCTATATACCTCATGAACAAGCTACAACACATCCCCGGGATGGGATTGGGAAGGAGCGGCCGGAAGGGCGTCGCAGCATTGGCCGAAATGCCACACAACCCTCATACCTTTGGCTTGGGTTATCTGCCCACCAAAGAGGATTGGATGCGAAAGGGAAAGGAAATGGTCGGAAGTGCCAGAGCAAAGCTGGCTGGGAAACCATTTGAGCTGATGCATAGGCCCATTCAAGGTACGCTAAACGGACGTTTCGTCCGGGAGGGGGAGGACGTTCCGTTTTGTGGCTTCCCAGAGCCATGGCTGAACGCAGAGAAGAAGCGCGTGCCAGGTTTCGAGATCTTCTTCGACCTGCAAATATCCGGGGACGACGTTGCCGAAGAGCAGACAGACCTATCAGCTGAGGTTGAGCAGTGTAAGGCAGTGGACTCCGAGGGCGCTGAAATTGAAATGGGGGTAGCACTGGCATGTCTACTTTCAGATCCTCCGATCGACCATAAGTGCTTGGGGGATAACTTCTCGGTTTCCATGATCGGGATTGAAACGGCTGTGGGCCTACTGTCAACTATTTTGCATAAATCTATCGCACCCTCTCTCACTTGGCAATACGAAGAGGGGTTTTTGTCCAGCAGCACCGGGTCAGGTAGTGAGCCGGAATCTGATTCCACCGAGTCTTGTGAGTCGGAATCAGGTTCCAGCTCGACTGAGTCTGAGTCTGGTAATCCTGGGGATGATAACCCGGATGCCACAGTTTTGTCCAGGTCGTCTTTTTCCTTCTCATTTGAGTCTGTTGTAACCGAGGAATCGGACGATTTGGATGTGCTTCATGAGAATCAAGTAACTGTGGTTTCTGAGTACTTTTCTGTGCCCTTGATTTATTGCATTAACTCAGACTTTCAAAACTTTGATGAAAACGACGAGGACGAAATTCCTCCGATTTTGCAACGCTTAATTGAACAAGAGCAGGAGAGGTTTGTCAAACCCTTAACGGATGAAATCGTTACTGTGAATATTGGTACTAATGAGGACCCGCGGCTGGTCCAGATCGGGTCCACGTTGTCTTCGGAGGAACGCGAGCGTTTAGTCGCTTTATTAAAAGATTTCAAAGATGTTTTCGCGTGGTCCTACGAAGACATGCCTAGAATCGATCCTGAGATCGTACAGCATCGGATCCCCCTTGACCCCGAGGCCCGACCTGTCAAACAGAAACTCAGGAGGATCCGCCCGGATTGGGCTCTCAAGATTAAGGAAGAGGTCACCAAGCAAATCGACGCAGGCTTCCTGCTGGTATCCGAGTACCCGACTTGGTTGGCCAATATTGTTCCGGTGCCAAAGAAGGATGGCAGGATCCGGGTATGCGTGGATTTCAGAGATTTGAACAGAGCTAGTCCGAAGGACGACTTTCCCTTGCCGCATATCGATGAGTTAGTGGACTTCACAGCAGGGCATGCTTTGCTTTCTTTCATGGATGGCTTCTCAGGATACAACCAGATAGTGATGGCACCGGAAGACCGGGAAAAGACTGCAGTCACCACCCCGTGGGGGACATACTGCTACAGAGTGATGCCGTTTGGGTTGAAGAACGCTGGAGCTACTTATCAACGAGCCGCAACCACAATATTGCACGACATGATCCACAAAGTGGTTGAGGTGTACGTGGACGACTTGATTGTCAAGTCCAAAGAAAGAGAGGGCCACTACACCGCCTTGCAAAAGTTCTTCCAAAGGATCAGAGAATTTCGGTTGCGGCTGAATCCTTAGAAGTGTACATTTGGTGTCACAGCGGGAAAAATGCTGGGGTTTCTGATTACACAAAGGGGCATCGAAGTTGACCCTTCCAAAATCAAGGCCATCTTAGAAATGCCACCACCAAAGACTGAAAAGGAGGTGCGAGGCTTTCTGGGTAAAGTGCAATTCATAAGACGGTTTATCTCAAAATTGACCTTGACTTGTGAACCACTTTTTGGCCTCCTGAAGAAAGGAAAGAAGTTCCAATGGGACGGCCGATGCCAAGCCGCTTTTGAATAGATCAAGGAATACTTACAGAACCCGCCCGTGCTGTCACCGCCAGAACCGGGGAAACCATTGATATTGTACCTTTCAGTGACTGAGACTACAATGGGATGTATGCTCGTGCAAGAATCAGGACAAAGTGGAGAGAGCCATCTACTATCTGAGCAAGAAAATGCTAGAGTATGAGACTCGCTACACATCGTTGGAGAAGGCTTGCTTAGCTTTGGTATGGGCTACCAGGAAGCTGCGGCACTACCTGTTAGCTCACTCCGTAATGTTGGTTTCACGACTCGATCCCATCAAATATCTCTTCGAGAAACCAGCACTTATGGGTAGGCTAGCTCATTGGTTGCTGTTGCTCTCCGAATTCGATTTGAAATGTGACACGCAAGTCAGTCAAGGGAAGAGCAGTAGCAGAATTCTTAGCCGATCATCCAGTGGAAGGAGGTGAAGCAGTTGAGTACTTGTTCCCAGATGAAGCCATTTTGCACATCGACGATGAAACTTGGACGATGTACTTTGACGGGGCGTCAAATCAATACGAGTATGGGATAGGAGTGTTGCTGATAGCACCCGACAATTCCCGTATCCCTTTAGCCTTCAAACTCCGATTCAAAGTCTCGAACAACGAAGCAGAATATGAGGCATGCATTGCCCGTCTAGAAGCAGCCCTGGAACTAGGGGCAAGACGGTTGGACGTCATCGGGGACTCAAACCTTGTTGTGTCTCAAGCAAAAGGAGACTGGAAGGTCAAAGAAGAGAAGATGATGATGTATCACCAGACCTTGGATTTGTTAATTCCTCGGTTTGAGAAGCTAAATTTTGCTCATCTACTAAGAGAGAACAATAGGTTCGCAGATTCTTTAGCAACTTTATCTTCCATGATAGACATCCCGTTCGGAGTCCGAATGCGTCCAGTCACATTGACCAAAAATTCGCGCCAGCCTACGAGTCGATTGCTGCTATAGATGAGGTTTAGGACGAAAACCCCTGGTACCACGACATTTGGAATTTCCTGGAGAAGGAAGCATACCCGCCAGGGGTAAATGCCAAGGATAAAAGGGCAATCAGAAGAATGGTCGTTCAGTTCATCATCTGTGGGGGTAAGCTGTATAAAAGAGGTCATCTGGGAATGCATAAGCTGTGTGTCGATGCCGAAGAATCAAAGCATCTAATGGAAGCCATCCATGGAGGGGAATGCGGTGCGCACATGAATGGAGTAATGCTAGCACGGAAGATCCTCAGACAGGGTTACTACTGGTCCACCATGGAGAAGGATTGTATCGGTTTTGTCCGGCGATGCCACAAGTGTCAAATTCATGCAAATCGCATGAACATTCCGCCGTCGAAGCTGTACAATATGACTTCGCCATGGCCATTTTCAGTCTGGGGAATTGATGTGATCGAGGCTGTCACTCCGAAGGGGTCGAATGGGCATGAGTTCATCCTGGTCGCGATAGATTATTTCACGAAGTGGGTCGAGGCCCAATCTTATGCGGCGTTGAAGACTTCACATGTGGCGAAGTTTATCAGAAACAACATCATCTGTCACTACGGGGTCCCAAACGAAATTATTTCAGATAACGGTTCCCACTTCAAGAAGGAAGTGATTGACTTGTTGGAAAAATACAATGTGGCTTTTCATAAGTCATCTACCTATCGGCCGCAAACCAATGGAGCGGTGGAGGCTGCCAACAAGAACATCAAACACATACTGCAGAAGATGGTGGAAACCTACCGGGATTGGCCAGATAAGCTGCCGTTTGCTCTGTGGGGCTACCGGACTTCAATTAGAACTTCTATTGGAGCAACTCCGTATTCATTAGTTTATGGGATGGAGGCCGTTCTACCTATCGAGATTGAGGTTCCGTCATTGCGAGTACTGGCTGAGTGTCAAATAGCCGAAGCAGATTGGCAGCAGAGCAGGTTTGAGGAACTCATGCTCTTTGATAAGACAAGACTGAAAGCACTGTACCATGTTCAAGGTTATCAGCGCAGAATTGCCCGGGCTTTCAACAAGAAGGTTAAGTCCAGGAATCTAAAGGAAGGAGATTTGGTACTCAAGGATAATCGAGCTCCCATCCACGACCCAAGGGGCAAGTTCAGACCTAATTGGACTGGCCCCTACATCATTAAGTCTATCTGGTCAGGAGGAGTTGTGGTTCTGATGGATCTAGATGGCTTGGAGTTCTCACAGCCGATCAATATGGACAAGTTGAAGAAATATTACCCTTGAGAGGCTCGCTAGGCCGAAAACCCGAAAGGGTGACCTAGGCAAAACTCAGAGCACAAAAAATTTTGAAATTATAAAAACTGAGCTCGCAAGGTTGAAAACCCGCAAAGGGCGGCCTTGGCAAAAGTTAGAGCGTAAAAGGAGAGCGAAAATACTCGAGTGAACCCGAGCCTGAACTACGTAAGGCTTGATTTCCATCTTTGGGAGTTTAGCCATAATCTTTTCCCCGATCAACTTTGTCCATTTGATCATCTCAGTCATCTTTGTCTATCAGCATTCATCGTAATCTCCGGCGTAGTGCTTTTCAGACTAGGGGCAACTTTCCGTTGCTGTGCAGTGCCGCGGTATTATTCAGACTAGGGGCAACTTTCCAGTTGCTAGGATCCGGGGTTGTGCATCTCAGTGACAGATCTCAGGCGTGTCCAGTTCTGATCCATATCGAAAATGGTTTTGAAAAGTTTTAATAAAAGTTGACTTTGTTCAAATTAATCTTTTTACAACTAAGACCATTTTTGGACCAAAGCGGAAAATTTTCAGTACCACAACCTTTAATTTCATTGATTTCAATACAGAGTTCTCCTGCTCTTGCATACAAATTGAAGTTGCTTTTTATTACATCCATAAAGAAAACTTGAAAGTACTAATAAAGCAATAAATCCGGGGCATAGTCAAGTCAGTTGCCCCTGCGCCCCCTCCTAGAGCTGGTCGAAGCCTCTGATGCCAAGTTGGGCCCAATCTGTGCCTCTTCATTGAGCCAATCCAAGCACTCGTCAGACAAAGTGCAACTGAAAGTGGGAGCGGGGGCCAGGAGCTCTCTAGTCCTCCATGCTGTGGCATACTGGGCAAGCTGTGCGCCTCGAACCGGGAATGTGGCAGGATACTCTATCCCCTCTGGCGGACAAGTCTGATCATGACCGAACTGGCGCTGGAACCGAAAGGGAAAGTAGAACACACAGTGAGTCAAACCAATCAACTGGATCCCGGTCTGCCGGGACATGCTATAGCTCATTGCCGGGAGATTGAGCCAAGGGTAGTGCCAAGCAATGCGATCTGCAGACAGATTGCACATCCAGTTGAACCACCATCCCTCATCAAGGGCATCGACTAAGCGTTGTCGAAAGAAGTAGCCGCGGGCTGAGTAGGCTGGGCAAGAGTCCACAACCTGCAATTTATCCATCAACCATACCTGGGGAGGGATGAAAAATGAGAGAATAAAGAATAGAGAGATGTGCGATGAGAGAAAAGTAAGAAAAGGTTTTTGTGAGAAAAAACGAGCCCGAGGGCCGAGTGATGTGAGCAATACATATGTGAGATTGGGTGGGAAACATTACCTGCAGCAGTAGTGGACTCCCCGCGAATCTGGTCGTCTCCTGGCGATAGAAAGCATCTAAGACCATCAGTGTCTCGGCCAATGTCATGGCGACGCAGCTCTTTCCTTCCTTCAAGCCTTGAGCAACTTCAATAAGACGAATGCTAGATCCACCGAAGCCCGGGGCAAGCAGAAAGTGAGACAGCATGCACAAGCAGAGGGCATGTTGTCGGAAACCTTGCCAATGATGGTCGCCACGGTCACCGGCCTCAGAAAAGCGATGAATCAAGCCGAGGATGTCCAGTTCCCCATTACAGATCAGAGACCGAGCGCCATGCATGGTGAGTCCACACATCCGCCCTAAGGCTTGGGCGTGGCCAAAGCGAAACTGAGGCAAGATCTCTTCATAACGTTCAGATTCCATCAAAACTTGAAAATCTTCGAAAGTTGGACATACCTCTTGCCTGCCAAAGCTAAACACATGCGGTACCGGGTTCCAAAACCTCGCCGCGGCATGAAGGAAGGGAAGGTGCAGCAGAGTACGGCTCAGTGTGAATAGTGCATTCAAGCCGAAGCCCCGGAAGTTCAACTTTTCCGAGCCATCTAGAGAGGCGATCCAAGCTGTGAGATTTTCGACGAGAAACGCCTCCATTTTGGTGCAAAACTGAGATGAAATGAATCAACCACGAGGCTAGGGCTTTTAAAGAGGATAAGACACTGTTCGGGGGACACGTGTCAAAAACTGGTGGTTGCCAAGCTAGGTGGCCGGCTGGCCACCTTTTCTGGTAGGCCGGCCACCCCTCTCCCCTCCAGTGCAAAAAGCTGGCCAGCCAGCTACCAAAGGTGGCCGGCCATGCTGCAAAGTTTGCCTTTGGTCCTATTCTACCCTCTAGAGGAAAGTTCCTAGCATTTCCATGCATCGGGAGTGTCGAAGGCCTCCATCTCCCTCTGTTTCGGATGCGTTCCGTCACCCAGATCGTCCGAAATACACTTTGTTTATAGAATTGTTGTTAAGTCTTGCTTATCGAGTTGTTGCTTTGCTTATCGAGTTGTTGTTTTGCTTATCGAGTTGTTGTTTTGCTTATCGAGTTGTTGCTTTGTTTGTCGAGCTGTTTTGTTTATCTAGTCTTGTTGTCAGGCTTTGTATTTTGAGTCGTTACTCTTTGTTTAAATCAGCTTTGTTGTGTTTTACTTATCGAGTTGTAAACTTACCAAGGTTTTTGTTGTTTCTTAGTAAGTTAGGTTGTTTAGTTTGTTACGTCGGTTCACTACCTGACTTGGCAAATACACAATGCACATTTCCATTCAATCTCATTCTGGTGCAAAATGATGCGATGCGATGCTAAGAACATAAAATGCAACACTTTTTCAAAAGCTATTTCATTCCATCATGCTTCCTTTGTTACAACATTTTACAACAAGGGTACAAGTTTTACAAAAAATAAAACTGCCTAACAATGTACAATGTGCTACAACTACTAGTAAAAAGGTAAATAAAGCAGGGAACAACTGCATCAATGCTCTCAAGAGCAAGAATGAGAGGCCCTCTTCATCCTCTTCTGCGGAACAGCCTCTGTACCATCATCACTATCATTTGAGTCGGGGCTGCCATCCTCGGAACCCTCCTCAGCCTCATCTCCACTACCGGAACCAGGATCAGAGCCACCCTCTCTGTCAGCAGATGTCTCTGACTGGGGATCTGCAGCCTCCTCCTCCTCGTTGGGCTCCTCCTCTATGATGTGCGCCCTGCGTCCGCCTCTTCCGCGAGACGACTCCCCTCTCCTAGCTCCTCGAGAAGGCCTAGATGGCCCAGCTCCTCGCGAAGGCCCACGTGGCCCGCCCTGTGGCCCGGTATATATCGGAAGCATCTGAAAAGGAAGAGTGTAATTTGGACATATCAGCTCAAATATGTGTATCAGATGCAGATGCAAGAAAACTACATGAAGTGGGTGCATGCAGGTACAGTATGTAAGTGCGGTGTGTGTCAGACGTGCTCTACACAGGCAGCCTATTAATGCAGTAAAATATTCAAGATCAGCGTGGCATCAGAAGTATGATAAATGCAAGAAAACTAAAGGGCACCTGGACACCCATGAGGGACAACTTCGCCTCTCTCCATAGGACCATGCCCTCAAGTGAGGCTACCATCCCGTGCACTTCATCCATGTACTCCCAGGGTGGCTGCAGATACAAGCTCAAGTCATCAATGAATAAACAAATGCCAAAGTATCTGTGTGATAAACGGAAAACAGTGGAACATACCGGTGGTGAGTCAGGGTCACTGACATATCGGTGGTCAAGCATAGGAGGCTCTATCGGGATCGGGTAGGAAGTCCCATATCACCATCCCACTAACTCAGTCGGCATATCTGGCCATCCAGGATGATGATGAGTCGGAGGAATCGGGGGAACCAATCCACCCCCGCCTCTAGATGTGCCAGCCCTGCTGGTGGAAGGGGCATCTGCAGTCCGAGCCCGGCTCGATAAGGGCATACCAGCAGACCTCCTCGTCGGGGTACGGACTCCCGTCAGTGGAAGCATCAAGTATGTGTGACGGTAGGTCGCATACTCCCCCTGCTCCAGATGTAAGAATGCATTGGTACCCTGCATAGCACTGACGACATCCTGGGGATGGAGCCTATCAGCGGTCCGCATGTCGCCTGGAGGCGCTGAAGGAAGGTCCTGAGTAGGGTAGCCCCATACCTGCCGCAAGAAGCGATCCCCCAAAAACTAGGCCCTACCAACTGGCCCCTTGAACAAGATCCTATACCGAGAGGCACCCCATGCTCCGGCAAACTGAAATCGGAGGTCTCTGCCTAAAGGCGCCCAGGGCTGCCACGAGATCTGCGGATAACCGATGTATAAGCTAATCAGAAATTGTGAATGTGCAAGATAAATCAAAGATCAGAAACATGAAAAACTGAGAGTTCTGAAATACCTTTGACGGCCGCACTGTATCAAAGTACTGCCGTAGGTACAGGAAAGACTCCCGAGGTCTCGGCCGGTGCTGGCCCTCAAATACAAGTGAATATGGGATCATGAGGGGCACCTCCACCTCAAGCTCTGGGGCTAGTGTCGGGAAGTACGCATAGATCCATAGCTGTGGGAAACAGAACAGTAGCCATCAGAATACAGAATGTTGAGTGCAGAATGTAAATACAAAATGCCGAGAGCAAAGTGCAAAGTACAGAGTGTAAAGTGCGCCGTGTGTGCAATGTACAAGTAATGAGAAGCAGAAATGCAAATCAGGAGGGCAAAAAGTACCTCCCAGGCTCTCCAATAGCCACCGACCATGTTCCCCCGTCCGCGGGAGGTCGCGCTCATATAGCAATAGAGGGTAGCCAGGCTGGCGCCACCCCAATCATATCGGCTGACCTACGATAGGTCCACCAAAGCACTCAACAGATAAAGCCCGACAGTGTTCCCCCTATCGGCGAACAGAGTGGTCCCGAAAAGGAACATCAGAAATCCGCGGGTGTACTGTGCCACCTCCTCAGGAGTCTCAGGCTCCATCTCCGGCCTCCTGAAATGGGAAGAAAACCAAGTATATCGGACTCTGCCCGAAGATCTGTCAACTGGCGGGTGAGCTCCCAATAAATAGATCCAAGCGGCCTCCCACTGGCCCATGTCCTCGTCATATGGGATGGCCCAGCCTCCCACATCAAGGCCCGTCAGTACGACAAAGTCAAACGGGGTCATGGTCATGTCCCCGGTCGCAGAGAAATGGAAGGAGTTGGTGGTGTCCCACCATCTCTCTACTAAGGCACCCATCAGCGTCCTACTAGCAGGACAGCGGGAGATCCCAGCACAAAAGGGCCCAAACCCTGCCACGTCAACCAAATCCCGGACAGCCTCCGAGAGCTCCGCGTACCACTCCCTCGCCGTGATGGAGCCATATCCTCGCGCAGCGCGAGAAGTCACCTGCATTCAGGATGAACACATGTATTCAGTTTCAGAATGAAATGTATAAGCTGCGTGCAAATGAACTGAATAGGCCGCGTGCAAATGAAATGTATAAGCTGTGTGCAAAATCAAATCAGATACAGAATTTGGGCTGCGTGTTCAACTCTCAATCAGTGTGTGCTGTGTGTTCACCTCAACAATGGGCCGTGTGTTCAGAATTCAAGTGTTTGGGCTGTGTGTTCACCTCAACAATGGGCCGTGTGTTCAGAATTCAAGTGTTTGGGCTGCGTGTTCAACTCTCAATCAGTGTGTGCTGCGTGTTCACCTCCAATTTGGGGATGTGTGTTCAGAAATTCAAAGTTTGGTCTGCGTGTTCAACTGACAACAAGTGTGTGCTGCGTGTTCACAATCAATTTGAGCTGTGTGTTCAAAATTCAAAATCAGTGGGCTGTGTGTTCTACTCTCAACAAGTGTGTGCTGCGTGTTCACCTTCAATTTGGGCTGTGTGTTCAGAAATTCAAAGTTCGGGCTGTGTGTTCAAATTCGCAAACAAGTGTGTGCTGTGTGCTCACAATCAGAAAAATGGGTTGTGTGTTCATCATCAAAGTTCGAGCTACGTGTTCAACGTCAACGTCAAGTATTTGAGCTGTGTGTTCAGATTTCAAAATCAATGGGCTGTGTGTTCATCTCAAAGTTTGGGCTGTGTGTTCAATTCTCAACAAGTGTGTGCTGTGTGTTCACAATCGATATACGGGCAGCGTGTTCAGAAAGTCGGAGTGTTTGAACTGTGTGTTCAAGACGCAAACGGAATACGGTGTTATAAACTAAACATTCAAAACAAGCTGTGAGCTTGAGTGAGCAGATAAACATAGCGAAAGCACAAAATGCACGGAAAATGCATAATGCATTGCAGAAAATGTAAAAGTGAAGTAAATACCTCTCGTGCCTGGTAAGAGAGGTGGGACTCTGGCTCCCGCAGTAGTAGATCTACAGGCGCTCGCTCATCGAAGTCAGTAAAATGGTAGAAGACTGCCTGCGGGAGGATGTGCGCCGGAGGGTCATACCTCTCGGGAATGAATGGCCGAATCCTCGGGGGTAAAGCCATAATATCGAGATCATCTCCGGCACCCGGAGGACCTCCACCATGAGGGAAATAACCAGCCATCTCGAAAAATCTGTAAAAATGAGCAAAATGAGCTAAAATTGGAAAAAGTCAACAAAAGTCAACTTTCGGGAAATGAAAAAGTCAACAAAAGTCAACCCCCGAGAAAATCTTCCAAATGTTGATACAAACTTACCTCAAGTGGTGAAAATGAGAAAAGAAGCACCGAAATCAAAATTTAATCGGTTCAAAGTGACGAAAACTGAAAGATTTCGCGAAAACAACTTGCGTGGGGCGTTGGAAAACGCGTATAGAGCACAGATCTGAGAGGGAAAGTGGTCTAGGAAGGAAGAGGAGGAAATTTCGGAGCTGATGTTATGAGGACAAGTGCTTTGGATAAGCACATTTAAAGAAAAGAGAGCAAAAGGACCAAACTGCCCCGGATTTGGGCTAGGTGGCCGGCCGGCCACCTTTCTTGGCAGGCCGGCCATCTCTCTCTCTCACCCCTGGCCGGCAGCCTCCCCCTTGGACCAAGCATGGCTGGCAGCCTTCCCAACATGGTGTCCAAGGCCTCTGCAAATTTTGGTGATGATTGGAGTCCCCGGCACCCGAGAAAGTACAAGGAAAGTGCACTTTCCGTCGCGAAATCCCTCCGCGGGAACTTCAACTCCAACTTTCAATGCGTATCTCATCGTTACTCGTCAAAAGCGAGGTGTATCCTTTTTGAATATGTTGTGACCCCTCCGGGAGGTAAACCGGAAGTCGCGATTGAGCCACCTTCGTCAAAACTTGCATTGCTTTGCTCGTTGTTTCGTTTCAAAATGTGCATTCAAGTTCACACTTATCCTACATTGTTATGCACGTCACTTGCATTCTCATGCACACCACTTGCACTGTTCTGCACGTTTCATGAGTATTGTCATACCCTTGTGCTTAACTGGCGTTGTCACGCGCGTCGCTTCTCGCATCGCGATGCACTCACCCATCAACACCACGTTTGCTTGCATTCGATATCACACTGAACATATGTTGCTAACTATGTTGTGCTTGTTAAGTTTCTTTCTTTTGCAGGCACGATAT
This sequence comes from Camellia japonica, assembly GCA_030407325.1. NCBI lineage: Eukaryota > Viridiplantae > Streptophyta > Magnoliopsida > Ericales > Theaceae > Camellia > Camellia japonica. The sequence goes on from JAPPVO010000003.1 coordinate 106,836,068, forward strand.
TGTATGTACGGTTCATTTGAGGCTGGTGCGACCAGACGAGCCGCACAGGTATTGTACCTTCTCCGTGTGAGACGTGGCGAGAATTCAATGATTCTCCGCATTCTTCAACTGCATGAAATGTAGTATTGCTTTGCATTCTTGCTTAAAACTGTTACATCTATTGTGAATATTTGCTTCATTACAGCTTGCTGCATTTGCATGATCACGAGGTATCTTCGGCTTCTTGCATATCGCTTTGCATTTTGCCCCCTGCCTGCTGTAGACACCCCATTTTTTACCGTCCTCAAGACTTGGACGTCACCGCTTGAACGCTCGGTGATTATCCATGATTGTGTTCATCTTGGGTTCCCGGAAGCCTTGGCTGCGCGCCTTGCCTCAGGACCTTTTGACTCGACTGTTTGTGTTTGGTCTTGCACCAAACACTTGTGTTGTTGCCTTGAAGGGTAGGGAGTGGCTTATTGGCCACCCCCACATCCCACCGGCCCCTCCCTTGCATCACCGGCCGTTTATGGGTGCCACCGGCCATGGTTTCTTAACACAAATGGCCGGTCGGCACTATATTTGGCCGACCGGCACTTTATTTTGCCGACGACCTCTTTTGCCGGCCAGTGTGACTCCTTTGCACCCTTGAGGCATGGTGCATGCCAGCTGTGCCAGCTGGAATGCACCATCACTCCTCCCCGTGCGGTTTGTGGCTGGTTTGAGCCCTTGACCCCCTAATTCCTTCTAGAAGGATGACCCTTTGGCCAAGCTTCTTGGGGAAGCTTGGCCAGCTGTCTTAGCTTCTCCAAGAAGCCAAGACCCCTTTGCACCCCTTGACCCTTTCTCTTTAGTTTAGCCATTAAGTTTCTTGGCTTTGTTTTGCCTATATAAGCATCATGCCTCTCCCTTTGCAAAGGGGTTAGCCATTTTTGAACAAAAAACCAGAGCTTTTGTATCTATATATCTGTCATATATCTCATCTCTCTAGATTTTCCCTCTCTCTCCTCTTTTGTGTGTGTTTCTAGGCCTAAAAGGGTGTTTTTACCTTACATTTGCACTAATACACACACCATTACACCTTGCTCTGAGATTGAGAGGCTTGGAGGGTTGACTCTTGAGCTTTTGGACTGATTTTGATCAATAGAAGGTGGCTGGATCATCTGTTCTTCAAGGGTTCTTCAAGGGTAAACATTTTACTTTAGTTTCCCCAAACTTGCACTAGATTTCTACCTGTCTTGTATGCTGATTTGGGTCTTGTGTATAACATAAAAAAAGTCTTATATTTTCGTGCTTAAGAACTTCCATTGAGGTCATTTTGTGGTTTGAGTTCAAACTCACCCTCTTAGGCCTTATTTGGCCCCTTTTGGTGCTTCCTTTGTGAGACTTTGTTTGCTTGAGTGTTTGGTTCCTTTTACCACTGAAATCCAGTGGATTTTTAGGGGTAAAGGAGAGGGTTTGAAGTCTTGTATAGGGGAGGGACACCCCTCTCCCCTTTGTCCTTCTTTACCTTGGTTTTTGGCTTTAAAAGGCAACATGCATGCTTGCTTGTTTTTGGCTTCAATTCAGAGTTTTTTGGGGTGTTTTGGATCATGTTATATCTCTGTTTTTGTTTGAATTTGTACCCCCTAGCATGCATCTTATACTTGCTTTGTAATGCTCAACTTTGCCTAGAAATGTGCCATGTGTTTAACCTTGTATATCCTCATGTTTTAGCTTAGCTTATTGGAGCTTTTGGTCATGATTTGCCATGCTTTAGGTCTGTTGGCCATTGATTTTGCCATGTTTGGCATGCTTGATGAAGTTGCTTTGCATTATGGCTTGTAAGCCTTGAGCATGTGATCCATGAGTATACATTGGTTAGGCTATTTAGGTGATTTGGAGTCATCTAACATGCTATTTCAGTCCCTATGCCATGCTTATATGTCTCCATTTGTCATGTCTTTCATGCTTTGAAATATTGGTCTCTTGTGCTTTGAAATGGACATTGTACATGCTTGCATGTTTAAGGCATTTGGGTTGCCATATCATTGGACTTTGGGGTGTGTTTTGATGCCATGAAGCTCTGTTTTTGGCCTAATAATCCATGCCATGAGTGGTCTTGGAAGTGGTAGTTGAATGCTCCCTTTTGTGCCTTAATCTTGAGCCCATTGATTTATATGCTTGTTGAGCATTTTGTCCATGGTTTTAGGCACTTTTGGCCACTGTTTTGGGGTGGATTGAGGTCTGCCCCTTTATGGTTTAAGCCCACCATTGCATACTTGTCTCATGTTCCTTGCATGATTGCTTCACTAGGTGTTATAGCATGATGATCCTATCGCTTAGATTGTCCTTGTTTGCATTACATTTGTATCTTGCATGTTTAGCATTACATACTTGCCATGATAGGTTGCATTGCATTTGACATGCCTTGCTTCTTAGCCTTAGGATGCATTGTTGAGCCATGTTTGCATAACATGCATTGCATTACTTGGTTTGGGGTGTCAAACCAAGTGTGAGAGATGAGAGGTGTTTGTATTTTAAGTGACAAAACACATCTCAATTTTCATGTCACCGAGGCCCTTGACTTTGACATGATAGGGTCTTGGTCCCCATTTGTGTGTTGCATACATTTCCATTGAGCTGCAATCTTGGTCTCTTAGGCCATCATGCATCCAAATACATAATTGGTGGCCCAAGGACCAAGGGCCATGCTTCCTTGAGTCCCGTACATGATAGGAAACATGGCCATGCTTACATGTGCCCAAAATTCCATGCCATACACTGTCTGTCCTTGTTGCTGTAAAAAAACTGTCTTCTGTAGGAATTTTCTGCCGACCGGCAGTATAGAGTGCCGACCGGCCATTAGTGTGTTGCCGATGACCTCGTGAGCAGCCGATGGACATTTTACATGGCCGGTGGCCATTTCATCCAGCCGATGGTGTGAAGCAGTGTGCATAGAAGGTACCCTGGGACTTTGGCAGTCTTTGGAGAGGCAGGACAGTGAAAACAGAGGAGGCAGTGGTATGGTGCGGGTTTTCCGGGCAAGACGGATCGAGCATGCATCATTCGCGCATCCCGAGGCAGGGCTGAGGCCACCTTATTTACATTTAATTTGTTAATTAATTAGATGCTATGTAATAATTAATTTAGTATCATTTGTTCGGACTGTAATATTTATTCGGTCCCTCCGAGCGAGGGCAAATCTGTAATAAGTGTGGGTGCGTGTGTGCATGTCTTCCAATCCCCACTTCTTTCTTCCCTTTTATTTACCTGCTTTGATGGTAAATTAGGGCATGTTTAAAATCAGCATACCTTATGCTATGCATGCGTGCATCCATACATTTGTCTTGCATGCACCGAGCTCGGTACACCATGCTTACTGCATTTATACTTCAATTCCAAATTGAATACGTGCATCAATTGATTGTATCCCACACGCCATGTTTAGGATAGCCGAGCCTACCCTAATTGCATCCTGTATGTGTTGCATTAGTCAAACTTAACATGAACTAGGATCACGCATGTTTGCTAACTAGTTTATTGTTTTGGCATGGAGTACGATGTAAGTATTTTTATGCTTTAACATACCGCATGCGTGTGAGTGCTATCATGACAGTATGCTTACCATGTGGCTAGATGCTTATGTATTAAACTGCCTGAATGCCTGTGGGTGAAGGTTGGATTGCCTGAGTTGGAAAAACTTATTAAAATACGTCTTTTAGCCTACTTGCGAGTAGCAAATCCCAAAGCATTTTCTAAAACGAACGGATATGCAATGTTGTTCCAAATTAGGCGATCTAGTCTATACTTGTTTGCTGTGCGCATAACATAGTAATTCTAGGCTAATAACTGGAATAAGAACACATAACGTTTTCAAAATTGGATATCACGGTTAGTAGAGGCCGGTCTTCGGACCGGGCGAGAGGGGGTGCTCATAGCTGACCTTCCCCAATCGTACCCAAGCTCCCGAGCCGAGGCAACTTTGGTGATGACGGACATGTGGCCTTTGGCACCGAGTCAGGGTTTCCTAAATTTTCCCATTAAAAAATATTTAGGTGGCGACTCTGTATTTGGCAAAGCAGTCTATGTTTGGCACTTCTTTTCAAAAATCTGTTTCTCAAAACGATTTGCCGGATTTGGACTCTTTGGTTCAAGATTAAGAACCGTGACAACAAATCGAGTCCGAACTGTAGTAAGCCCGATATGAACAGAACGGGACTCACCCTCCCGGAGCGTTCGGGGACGTCTACACCTGCGGGCACATCTTTTTGTTTGTCTCGCCTGTTTGTCTGAGTCTTCGGCCTTGTCAAAAATGGGTCGTCTCTGGACTTTGACATTCACTCCCGTTACTTATGACTTTCGAGTTCTGTCAAAGAGGGGCAACTGTAGACACCCCACTTTTGACCGACCTTAAGACTCAGACGTCACTGATTGAGCACTCGGCGATGTTGCATATTGTGCTCGTTCAGAGGTTTCAGAGTCTCGGCTGCGAGCCTTGCCTCCGGACTTCCGGACTCTTTTGTGCCTTACCTCGGTTTGTGAACCGAGTCCCGTTTTCTCCTTTTTTCTTCCCGAAGGGAGGGAGAGGTCTCGTAGATCATCTCTCAGTGGCCGTAGGCTACGTTTCGTGGTCGTAGGCCATTTTTCCCGTTTGGAGCCCGGTTCCCGGTTTTCGGAGCCGTCGGCTGTGTGCCTCGGTTCGGGACCGCTTAACCACCTACGTTTGCTCCGGTTTTTGGCATACACCTTGTTTCCTCCCTTTTGAGGGAAACTGTGGCTCGATAGACCAACTTCATGGTCGAACGCCACCTCCGGTGCTTAACAATCAGTTTTCGGGGCCCTGGGCCGCTCGTTTTGGCCCCCAAACCTTCGTTTTGCATCGGTTTGGGTTCATTTTTGGCGAAGAATTTATTTTCATTGTTAGGAAGGTTGTAGAAGGGTGGGAGGCCGGTAATTGTTCTGAAGACCAGCTTTATTCCTTCATCGCTCTTTATCGCCCGTTTTCTTCACGAGAAAGCTGACTTTCTCCATTCCCGGGCCACTTTTTTTGACTTTCCACCACACCATTGTGTTGTACACACCTGGGAGGCCACCAATATGGATAGGCCGGCCAGCAACTCTTCTTGACCCTTTTGAACCCCTTTAAAAAGTTGGTTTTTCTCTCTCCTGGTTCACTTTTTCCAGTTTTTGACCATACAGCTGTGTTGTACACACATGGGAGGCCACCTTTTTGGGGTGGCCGACCACTAATTTGGTTGACCCTTTTGACCCTTGGCCGGCCGGCCAGGGGAGGTGGCCGGCCGGCCACCTGAACCTTCTGCACCTGGCCGGCCAAATTTCTCTCTCCTGGTGCATGCCAGCTGTGCCAGCTATTTTGTACCAGACCCCTGCCCGGGGATCTGCCCTTTTGGGGAGGAAATTTGAATTTATTTTCCCCCCCTTTGTTTCACTCCTCCCTCTATATAACCAGCACCCCTCCTCCATGTTTAGGGGTTAGAAAAAATCAGCCAAAGCTCCCCTCCCTTCTCCCTCCATTTTTACTATTCCAAGCTCCAAAACCCTAGTTTCTTGGCCATTTTACACACCAACCCATAGCCTACCACCTCCATTATCCATTGCAGCCCCTTGGACTTGATTTTCAAAGGTTGAAAGCTCACCAACTTGGTCCAAAAGCTGCTGAAGTTTGGTTCTACAAGGGTAAGCTCCTATTTTCCTTTTTTTTGCACTATTTTGTTCTATATCTTAGCTCCTTTTGCTTACATTTTTGGGCTTCGACCTGAACTAAAAAGTGTCTTATTTTGAGCCGCTCTTAAACTTTGTTGAAGGGCTTCTCACTGTTTGAGGCCATCAGCTACCCCTTTCCCTTTATCCCTCTTTTAGGGCTATTTCTTGCATGATATATTAGCCTTGCTTGTGAGAATTTATAGGCTTTGAGACAAACTGTAAAGTGCCTTATTTTGAGCCCCTCTTCAACTTTGTTGAAGGAATCTTTGCTTTTTGAGGCCAGCTACTGCCTCTTGCTCTCTATCTCTCTTTTGGGCTATTTTTGCATCATATTTTAGCCTTACTTGTGAGCATATTTGAGATTTTTCATAAACTATAAAGTATCTTGTTTTGTGCCCCTCTTCAACTTTGTTGAAGGGATCTTTGCTGTTTGAGACCTTTTTCTGCCCTGTTTGTTCAATCTCTCTTTTAGGGTTGTTTTTGCATGATACATTAGCCTTATTTTTGAGCCTTTTTGGACCTCAACCTAAACTGTAAAAAGTCTTTTTTTAGCATCATCTTCATGTTTGATTAAGGTTTATTCTCTGTTTGGAGTCATCTTCTCCTATGCATGCTTCATTCTTTCATGATTATTGCTATGCATTAGAGCACTTGCATTGGCCATGGTTTGGCCTCTTAGCCATTGAAATCCAGTGGATTTTCAGTGGCTTAGGTGTATTCTTGAAGGCCAAAATCAGAGGGGGCTGACCCTTTCTCACCTTGTTATGTTTGATGGTCTTTTTGGCCTTCCAAAGAGGCCCTATCTTGCATGCTTTTTTGACTGATTTTAGGGCCAATTTGATGAGTTTTAGGACTATCATATTTGATTTCCAGAGTTTATTTTGCCATGCTAAGTGTCCTTGATGCATGTGCTTAATAACCCCTTGTATGCCCTTCCAAAGGAACCCCTCATTTTTACATGCATTGGCTGCATTTCCATGTTTATTTAGGCATATTTTCACATGTTTTGTTCACTGATTTTTGCTGGTTTGGTGAGATTTCATATGCTTCATATACATACCATGTAAACCATGTTTGCTAGTCAAAGTTGCATGCTATTTTAGTCTATCTTGCTAGCATCTTTTGGCCATGCTTTGAACTAGAAATGTTCATGTTTTGGGACTGCCTTGGTTCTGTCTTTACGCTTCAAGTTCAAATAATGCATGCTCTGTATAGCTATAGGTCAACACATGTGCCTAATTTTGTGTTTCAGGACCATCCCATGCATCGGGTGCCATGTTTCCATGTTTCGGGATCATTTTGCATCACATTTTAGTGCTAGAACTTGCATGTTTCTATGCCATATTTCATGCCTTGCCATGCCTTGTTAGAGTGGCATTTGTGCCTTAAGATCGGTCCTCTGTTTGCGTGCATGTGTGCACGCACCTCAAGTGTCTCATTTTCATCTTATGGCCACTGATGTGAGTGCGGCTGAGGTCCACTCATGTTGGTGTAAGTCCATTATGCATTGTGTATGCCATTTCATTTCATAGCATTGCGTATGCTAGGTTGCATGTTAGAGCATCGTGTATGTCATGTTACATCGAGCATTGTGTATGCCATTTCATAGCATTGTGTACGCTAGGTTGTATATTAGTTGCATGATGCATGCCATCTCATTTGCATTGTGTTTGGGATAGGAGTTGGCCTGAACACGGGAAACGAGGGACGTTTCGTACTTCGAGTGACGGAACGTGTCTCAATTCCCGGTCACCGACACTCCAGATTATCCATGATGGAGTCTCAGTCTTGTTATGTTTATATGTGCATTCATTCCATATTGAGTCATGCAAATCGACTCCTCGGCCATCATGCATCGAGATGCGCGATTGGTGGCACGAGGATCGAGGACTACGCTCCCTGAAGAGTAGTCAAGCATACATATGTGAAAATACTTTGCCATGCCCCTTTCTTGCTCTCTATTGCAGCAAATCAAGAATCAACAGCCTTTCAGAGCTTTGCACAATATTCCGGGCTTAATTGTAAACAGAGGCTAATTGGGGCATCGCAATGGATTTCTAGGCCAAGCAACCCGAACATGCATCATTCATCATCCGGAGCAGAGTTGTGGCAGTCCCTAGCTTGCATGCTAATTTACTACTTTCCTAGATTAATTTGTTAACTAATTAGGGTTTTGTACTTATTTGGACTGTATTATTTATTCGGACTGTATTATTTATTCGGACCCTCCGCGCGAGGGCAATGTTGTAATAAGTGTGCGTGCGTGTGATGTATGTCTTCCAACCCCACATCTTTCTCCCTTTTATTTACCAGCTTATGATGGTTAGAATAGGGCATGTTTCAATTAGCATACAGTATGATAGCATGTTTGCATTCATTCATCTGTCTTGCATGCACCGGGCTCGGCACATCATACTAACTGCATTGTATTTCAATTCCGAGTTGAATACTTGTTAGTTGTAACATTTCGCATGCCATCTTTAGAATAGTCGAGCCTGCTATAGTTGCATTTTTGCATGTGTTGCATTAGGCATCTCTGTATAGTTAGGATCATGCATGGATTTCTAACATAGTTTCTGTTTTGGCTTGGAGTACTCGGTAAGTTTTTACGCTTTAGCATCCTTGCATGAGTGTGAGTGACTGCCATGATAGCATGCTTACCATGAGGCTATTTGCTTATGTGATATAACTGCCTGAATGCCTGTGGGTGAAGGTTGGGTTATTTGGATTGGAACAATGCATTGACTGTGAGTTTTAAGCCCACTAGATAGTGGCAAAACCATCTTTTCTAAGCCCACCCGAGGGTGGCAAAATCTGCATTTTAAGCCTACTTGCGAGTAGCAAACCATCTTTCAAAAAACAAACATGAAATGTTTCGTTCCAATTCAGGCGACCCGGTTTATACTTGTATGCTGTGCGCATCACATAGTAAATCTAGGCTAATAACCGGAATAAGAACGCATAATGTTTTCAAAACTAGATATCATGTTTAGTAGAGGCCAATCTTTGATCGGGCGAGCAGGGGTGCTCACGAAGTGACCTTCCCTAATTGTACCCAAGTTCCCGAGCCGAGGCAACTTTGGTGATGACGGACACGTGGCCTTAGGCACGAGTCAGGGTTTCCTAAATTTCCCAAAAATAAAATATTTAGGTGGCGACTCTGTATCTGGCAAAGCAGTCCATGTTTGGCACTTCTTTCAAAAATCTGTTTTCCCAAAACGATTTGCTGGATTTGGACTCTTTGGTTCAGATTAAGAACCGTGACATTTGAGTCCTGAACTATAGTGAGCCCAAAATGAACAGAACAGGACTCACCCTCCCGTGGCGTTCGGGGACGTCCACACACCTTCATCAGGATTTTTAGACTCAACCTTTTCTCGAATTCGAGGCACCTTCATTCTTCCGTTGCCACTAATTCGGGTGCAAAACGCGATAGGCTAGTGAATTTGGCTTCAAACTCCACCGCTAGTGCATCTAATTGCAATAACTCTTGAAACAACTTTCTCAACCGCTCCCTAGCTGTGGAATAGAGGAATTTATCTTGGAAAGCTTGCATAAATGCTTCCCAAGTGTGTTTAACCCTATGTTTTATGGATTTCCACCACTGCCTGGCCTCTCCCTTCAACTGGTAGGCCGCTAATGCCACTTGCAATTCATTTCTCGAATGTCTAAGATTTCAAAGGACTTGACTACTTGCTCTAACCACTCGTCAGCTTCCATCGGATCAGGCTCGCCGTTATACTCGGGGGGATTGGAACGAAAGAACTTTTTCAAAAAGGAAGCTCTATTTTCTCCTTCAATAGTTTTATCCGCTTGTTCGGCTCTCAATATCTCCATGGACTCCCCTAGAGCCCCTGCCATTTCCCTAGCCAAGGCCTCTACAGCTTCTTGGGCCAATGGAACGAGTATATTATTTTGACCCATTCCTTCTTCTTGCAAAGGGATTTTCGGGTTAGGCTGGAACGTTCTGGCCTCCCCGACGAGGTCTACCTCGAGTTCTAGGACGTCCAAACATCTATAAGAAGTAAAGACAATATTAAATTCAAGACCAACTTTCCACACCTAAGTGCTCTATTCTTAATCCTCAAACTTATTCACCATGTAAACACACAAACTTCCACATAAAATAATCCAAACAATCACGCATACAATCACATAAAAACGCACATGAGTTGTGCTCCCTAGATATTGGCTAATTCCATGGCAATCAAGGACCTCCAAGTGGAAAGAATAGTGATCAAGTGCCTTTCCAAAAGGATTTCGAAGAATGCAACGGACAAAGCCATATCATAGGAGTCTAACCCCATACCTATATAATCACATAAAGACACATAACACACAAGGCATCAAAAGCATGCCGCCCTAGCCTAAGGACCCATTGTGACACATGTCACTTCCCACGAGTCCAAGGTATTCTAACCTATTGCTGTGATACCAATTTGTCATTCCTTGTAATTTTCTCACAAGAACATGCCACGACAAACACAATAATATACCCAAAAAGTCATCTTCTCCATTGAATTAAGAGTTAAGAGATTACAAATCATCATGTACATTCCCACAACATTCAGGATTCACATTCCAGTTCAATGAACTAGATGGCCTTACAAAATATAAGCCTCTAGGTCATACAATAACAACAAAATAAAGTTGATAGTATTGTTACAAAAATCCCAATTCAAAATGACAAAACACCCATGAATCAACATTTCCCAAAACGAGCTATTGCTTGTTCCAATCCATCAGTGAGGTGGTACTTCGTCGACTCCTGAAAAATAAAGTAGGGTTGAGCTATATGCCAAGTAGAAACACATTTAACCAAGTATTTAATCCTTTGAATAAGATTATGGTATCCTTGCAGCAAAACATTGCAAGAAAATTTGTCTTCACATGTAACCTTTATCAATCATATAGATTCATGATAACCAAACAATGACAATTACAATTCATGTCATCAAGCACAACAATTAAACAGTCACAACCATAGAAAGCAAGCCATGAGTCAATCTATAAGAGTCCAGTTCAAAACACCTTTTGCTTTTGTTTTAAAAACCGCCCCCACATTTGCCGGCTATTATACGGCATAGAGTGGACACCTAGAGAAAACCATCTGTTTTTCCACTTTTTTCGGCTACAATATGGCAGGACTTGTGGACACCCAAAAACATCTTTCCCACATTAATCCAGCGATAAGCCTAGACAGGGCATTTGAGCACCTTTTAAACTTCCCGCACAAGTACCAACACAACACCACATTTCCAAAACCGACTCTTACCCGGACTCATGCACAATCAACAATTCAATCACATTTTCACTACAACATATAACAGTTTTAGAGACCAAATGGTTTGGTCTCTAAAAGTGAAAATTTCGTTGCAAGAGACATTTAGGGACCAATTTCTATCATCGTGAGAATAGTCGCTAAAAGGTCATCCTCAAAAGCCAAAAAGAAGGCTTTTAGCGACAAAATTTTGAAAATGTCACTAATAAATAGACTTTTAGAGACAAAATAATTTGGTCTCAAAATGATTTATTTTTTAAGACAAAAAAATTGGTCCCAAATAGATAAAATTCATCACTAATGTCCAATTTTCGTTGCTAAAAATATAATAACGACATTTTTCGCAACAAAAATATTTGGTTCCTAAAAAATAATTTTGTCCCTAAATTTTGGTCCCCAAAACCTTAATTTTTTGTAGTGTTTGTTCCATCAACAAGCATCCACATTACAAAGGAATGGAATAGAACACAACATTCAAAGAAAAGTAACATCTAAGCCACAAATCCTTTACCATATCAACGTCCACGTCTTTCATCTCTTCATTATTCTCAATATTCCATGAATCAATGGAAATTCCATTCAATTTAGTATTTTCTACTCAAGTTGAGAATTTAGGGTTTTACCAAATCTGGGGATTTTTCTCCTTCAATCATAGATATAGGTTTTAACAACATTTATATACATGTTTTTTAAAATAAAAATAAAAAAGGAATTAAGAAATTTCATGCAAAAGTAAAGAAAAATGGTTTATTTATGTAAAACATGAGTTTGGTCCGACAAGATCTTCAAATTAGCTCGTAAGTCACAACAATACCATGAAATCTCTTCAAAATAAAGAAATACTAGGGTGAAAGTATCTCTACCTTAGGTTGTGAAGAGGAAAACTCAGAAAACCCAAAGTCGGCGAAACCACGAACTTCCTGGATCAATAGAAAGCCCTAGACAAGATCTACAATCTTCCTCAAAGGACCTAGGTGAGAAAATGCTTCTAGAGGAGTAGATCTAAAGATCCAAGCGGGAAAAGTTGAGCTTAGATTGGAAGAGGAGAAATTCACGGCTTGAGAGGAAAAATAAGAGGAAAATAATGAGAGAGAAGTGGTTTGAGTCTATTTATAGTAGTAGAAAAGTAGCCCTAAGATCATTGAAAAAAATAAGTACAACACCCCCCAAAAGTAGGGCCCAAATAAGCCCAAAATTCTGTAAATAACACATAGGGGTCGACCATTGGTGTGGTGGTGTCGACCCTTCAAGAAGAAATGACATTGCTGGCAACAGGCAAGGTGTCAACCCTTGGACCAGAATGGTTGACACTAAATTTCAGTAGTAAACTAAATTCTACAGCATACAGGTGTCGACCCTTCCCAGACTGGTGTCGACCCTTGAGGCCAATAACAAAAGACAGGTGTCGACACCACCAGGGCTAGTGTTGACCCTAAATTCCAGTAAAACCTCCAGAACACAGCAACAGGTAAAGGTCGACCCTTAGAAAGGCTGGTGTCTACCCCAGAACAGAATTTCTAAGTTCCCAAAGAACTTTTCGACAAGAACAAATGTGAACGAACAAACCCAACGAGTTTAATCAGATTGTACTCCTCCAAAACCAATATACAACAACTCCAAAGACTCCCAAAATGAAAATAACAGAATTAAATACACCTTCAAATAGATTAAAGCACTCAAGTGTTACAATATCATTTGCATCCTGCCCTTGAACTATGCTGGTTTCATTCCTTGCAGAGAGATACGTAGGCAACCCCCAGATTCAGCCAACTGCATCTGCATTTTGTTTGTTTGCCCAACACTTAAAGGAATTTTGTTTATTCACAATATTCCATGAATCAATGGAAATTTCATTCAATTTGGTCTTTTCTACTCAAGTTGAGAATTTAGGGTTTTACCAAATTTGGGGGGTTTTCTTCTTTAATCATAGATATAGGTTTTAACAACATTTATATACATGTGTTTTAAAAAAAAGAAATAAGAAATTTCAAGCAAAAGTCAAGAAAAATGGTTTATTTATGTAAAACATGAGTTTAGTCTAACAAGATCTTCAAATTAGCTCATAAGTCATAACAATACTATAAAATCTCTTCAAAATAAAGAAATACTATGGTAAAAGTATCTCTACCTCAAGTTGTGAAGAGGAAAACTAGGAAAACCCAAACCCGGCAAAACCATGAACTTCCCGAATCAATAGATATCCCTTGACAAGATCTACAATCTTCCTCAAAGGACCTAGTTGAGAAGATGCTTCTAGAGGATCCAAGCGGGAAAAGTTGAGCTTAGAGAGGAAGAAGAGAGACTCACCATTTGAGAGGAAAAGGGAGAGAAAAATAATGAGAGAGAAGTGGTTTGGGTCTATTTATAGTAGTAGAAAAGTAGCCCTAAGATCATCGAAAAGAATAAGTCCAGCACCCCCCAAAAGTAGGGCCCAAACGAGCCCAAAATTCTGGAAATAACACGCAGGGGTCCACCCCTGGTGTGGTGGTGTCAACCCTTCAAGAAAAATGACAATGCTGGCAACAGGCAAGGTGTCAACCCTTTGACCAGAAGGGTCGACACTAAATTTTAGTAGTTAAACTCAAGTTCTGCAACATACAAGGGTTGACCCTTCCCAAACTGGTATCGACCCTTGAGGCTAACAATAAAAGACAAGTTTCGACACCACCAAGGCTGGTGTTGACCCTAAATTCCAGTAACACCTGCAGAACACAACAACAAGTAAAGGTCGACCCTTAGAAAGGCTGGTGTCGACACTATAGCTTGCTTTTCGTGCTCCTTTCGGATAGGACTAGCCCTACAGTTCGGACTCTCGTGGTTCTGAATCGGATTTCACAAGTGCAATATGAAACAGTGAAAACTCAAAAGAGTCCAAATCTGACAATTCTTTTTGGAAAATCGATGTTTGAATCAAATGCCAAAAATGGATTGCTTTGCCAGATTACATAGTCACCATCTAAATATTTTTGGAAAATTTAGGAAACCCAAGACTCGTGCCAAAGGCCACTTATCCGTCATCACCAAAGTGTCTCGGCTCGGGAACTTAGGTACAAGAGAGGAAGGTCATGAATTGAACACCCCACTCGCCCGATCAAAGATCGGCCTCTACTAATCATGATGTGATTCTTATTTACATTATATGCTCTTGTTCCGGTTATTAGACTAACACTACTATGTGACGTACATAAGTATAGACTAATTTGCAAAAGTTGGAACGCTTTGATTTTATGTTTCTTTGAAAATTGTTTTTTGATACTCGTCACTTGAAAAGATGAGTTTGTACATTAATCAATTTGTCCCAATTTAAGCAATTAGCCTTCACCCACCAGCATTCAAACAGGTATATTATTTAAGCACTTAGCCTCATGGAAATATGCTTGATATTATAACACTAACACACAATGCATCATGCTAAAACTCAAAATTGCTCACCTAGTACTCCAAGCCAAAACAAAGCAAAATAATTAGCAAACATGCATGCTCTTAACTAATGCAATATGACTAAATGCAACGCACACGTTATGTAATTTTAACAGGCTCGACTATGAGCATGGCATATGATTCCATTCAAAACATGCGATAAAACATGTATTCAAGCAATGAATTCGAATTGACATTGGATTAGTATGATGAGCCGAACCTTGGATGCATGCAAGACAATGGATGCGAATCATAAGAATGCTAATTTGAAAAATGATGTTCTATACCAACCATCGTAAGCAGCTAAATAAAAGGAAGAAAGACGTGGGGTTGGAAGACATACACGTTATTACAAATTGGCCCTCATGCAAGAGGGTGTGAATCAATGTTCGAGAGTCTGAATTAAACTAATTATTACAAAATCGAATGAATGAATAAATAACTAACTAGCTAAGCTATAATTAACTAACTAGCTAGTTTATTACAACAAAATAGGCTAACCATCTAACGAATCATTGCTACAATAATATTAATTACGATAATCAATAATTACAACAGTATTGAAATCATGAATTTACAATTTGTAATGGCATGCTCGCAGTGGTTTCAGAAGTAACTTTGTTTGCCTTCCTTGGAATATGACCTGTTTCACCTTCAGTCACTGCCCTCTGCTTCTACAAAACACACTTCCTTACCAAACATTGATGGCCGACCGGCCCCCAATGAAGCCCGACTGGGCCCAAATAGGGCCGATCGTGCCTTAATTTTATGTAAAATCTTGTTTTTGTGCTCTAAGGTGAAAACAGTGCACATAGAGTTTTCTGAGCTCTATTTGTCCCTCTCACACTTCTCTGTCATGGGAAAGCCTCGAGAGAAGGTTGGAATCATTTCCAAAACCATCAATGTGCAATTTGCTTGCTTGATGATTTCGGCCACAATTTGGATAAAATTAATGAATGCAATGAATCAATAACCACCCCTCCCTCCTATCATGGAGTAAGCTCAAAGAGGGAGGAATGAACGCTTCATGGCTCATCGAAACATCATGAATTGATGTAAGATGATCCCTGACACAATAGACTCGGCATAACGTCCGGCCGAATCCAAGCAATATAACTCATTTTCTTTATGTGGGTTCGTTTATTTAACAATTTTTAGACCTTTCCATTCTTTAGTCCATTAAGTCCAAGGTAGTGATTACGCCCACTAAAGATTACATCCACTAAGTGAGAAACATGTCAAACGGGAAATGATTCTCATCATGAAAAAGAGACGATGTCGTTGACAATGAACCTCCGTAGAGATTAAGCCATTAAGCATAGATCTCTAGTTCATGTTTTGAATAACCGTCAACCTGTTGAAACAACTCTCAAATGAAAGAAATGGATGGTAGATTGCTTGTTAAAATGAGGCATCTTAACATGGAAATTAATTAAAGAAAAGCTAGAACAACATGCAACAAGCTATGTATAAGGACATATGAGACAACAAGCAAACTAACCAAAGCATGAACTAATTAAATAACCTAGGACAACCCTAAAACAACCTTTAATAGGTGAAAAATAGTGGCTCAAAGTGCATGAAAAGAGCCCAAAAAGCTAAACAACAAAGAAAGAAAATAAGGCTAGTAAGCAAGAATAAGAAGAGGTGACTAACCTCTCCACTTTTGAAACCGCAAAGCATGATTTTTAGCCCCTTTTAAACTTTGAAAATCAATTTAGAAAGCAAAGAAAAGGGTGTAAAAACAAGGGTTTGAGCTATAGGTGAAGGTGTAAGAAAGAGTGTTAAATCTCTCTATCCTTTGGTAGTTTTCCAAACCCAAGCTTAGACACTTGAAAGAGGATCAAAACAATACAAAAATACAAGAACTTGATAGGAAATGATAGAAATGAAAGCAAGAGAGAAAATAGTACGATTATACCTCTTGAAAAAGGTAAGCTCTTTGTTTCTAAATCAAACTAAGTCCAAACACACTCTCAAGCTTGAATTGTGATGCTCAAGCCTCAACCAAGGCTCCAAGGCTAAGCTGTGAAGGTGTATATGGTGTATGGATATAGGTTAAGGGTGGTAAGCTTGCTCAAAGGTTGCTTGCACAAGAAGAAAGAGCTCTCAAGAAGGTGTATAAGCTTTTTAGAAATTCTTCAACCCTCAAAACAAAGATACAACTTCGTTTTTATAGAATTTGAGCAAAAGAGGTCATAAATATCTTCAAAAATGAATAACTGGTGAGGTCCCGTCCAGAATAGTGTTTCTCGCTACCAAGGCATGGCCAGCCATAAATGGCCATGCTCTCAATAAAGCACGGCCGGGCCTTAATGTGATCCCCTATCTCTCTGCTTCAGACTCAGCATAGGGTGGCACAATGTGTAAAAATGGATTTCTGGGGTATAAACAGTGTGAATATGGAAGGTTTGGGATTATTTTGGAGATTAAACATAGCCCCTTCATTGAGACCTCGAACCACACACAACACCACTTTCATCATCGAGCGTACCGGGCAAAGTGCTCGAGCCTTGCGGGCGGTCAAAAATGAGATGTCCATAGTTGCCCCTCTTTGACAGAATTCAAAGTCATAAAGTGACGTGAGTGAATGTCAAAGCCCAAAGACGACCCATTTGATGAGGCCGCAAGGCTTGGGCAAAAAATCAAGACATAAATGCAAAGATTGAACTTAAGGGCAAAATACAAAAACAAAATGCAGCAAATAACTTATGACCATGCAGTGAAACACCAATGAAACAATGCAATGAAACATTCGAATGTAAATGAAGCAATGAAGCAATGCTACAATCTAAACAAGAATGCAACGTTTAAATGAAAATGTAAATAAGAGCAAAGAAAACCCACTATGTCTCACACGGAAAGAAATGAATAAACAGGCATGTCTCAAGTGGAAAGGACAAAGAAAGCATAAACCAAACTACGTCTCACCTAGAAAGGATGTAAGAAAATGCGGACCCAACTACGCCTCGTGTAGGAAGGATGAAGGGTGACGTAACCATCGAGCGCATCCGAGGTTTTAACCGAGATCCTAACGCGTCTCAGGCAATAAGAGGAAGGGTGGTGTGAACAAACAGGCGCCCCTGATGTTTTCAACCAAAGGAAACTATCCTAACGCATCTCATGCAATAGGAGGAGAGGTGATGTGAATAGACAAGTGCACCTACTATTTTTAACCGTTTTGGACAATACAAACGTGTCTCACGCGAGAGGAGAAGGATGGTGTGAACACCGGCACACCCGATGTTTTTAACCGAGTTGGACAATCCTAACGCGTCACACACGAGAGGAGGAAAGGTGGTGTAAACAACAGGCACACCTGCTATTTTTAACCGAGATAAACAATCCTTAAGCGTCACACGCGAGAGGAGAAAATGTGGTGTGAACAAACAGGTGCACTTGATGTTTTTAACTAAAGCAAACAATCCTCACGCGTCGCACGCGAGAGAAGGAAAGGTGGTGTGAATAGACAAGTGCACCTACTATTTTTAACTGATTTGGAAAATCCTAACGCGTCTCACGCAGGAGGAGGAGGATGGTGTGAACAGATAAGCACGCCTATAATTTTTAATTGAGAGAAGCAATCTTAACACATCTCACACAAAAGGAGAAAGACAATCCTAATGCGTCGCACGCGAGAGGAGAGGAGGTTGGTGTGAACAACAGGCACACCTGCTGTTTTTAACCGAGAGAAGCAATCCTAACGCGTCTCACGCGAAAGGAGGAGAGGTTGATTCAACGAAGAAGCAAACAACTTTAGAATAGAGCCAGATAATCTCATCCTTAGGGAAGCCTCAGAAAAACAAAGCCATGGAGATAATTCAAATGAAGACACAACGTATAAACGTGAATTAGCATTAAACACAGATTCTACACAGAGACACATAAAATCCAAAGAAACAAAGCGCTGCAGTAAAGTGAAAGCCAATTTGCCCATGTGGAAAATGGGCTTTCGAATACGACACACCATGTTTCAATTTGATTGTAAAATGGATGATGATTTTACTGTGGCATGAATGATTTTGTCTGGAACTCTTCTGAATGAAACGTACATACAACAATCGTTTATTTATGGAATAATAGAATAGATTATGATTCAGGCAAAACAATTTATAAACTGCCAGAACAATTTAAACAAATTAAAAGTTTTAAGGAAAACAAATCAAATTATGAGTTTAAACTATGATTTAAACAAATGAGTTTAAACAAAATGAATATAGAATCAAATAAATCAAATTATGCATTTACACAATAAAACAAAAGAGAATGAATGAAATTCCTCTTTTTTCCTTTCCTTCTTCTTTTTATATTTTCCGCTCACTTTTTTCTTTGCTTCTTCATTGTTTTTCTGTTTGCTTTTGTTTATTTTTTTCAGATTAAAACTCCATAATAGAAGAAATAAAAAGTAAAATAAAATAATAAAAAAAACTAATTAAATTCACATTGAGACCCGGCGGGCCTCAATGAAGCACGACCGGGCTTCAACAAGCCGGCCAGGCTTCGATAGCGACAGGGGTAGTTCGGGAAAGCCACAAGTGGTTGTCAAAAAGACATTTCAACCCCCATTTTGCACACATCCTAGGTCGAAACTCCTTCCCCTCTCCCTAGGCTTGTCCTCTCTCTAGATTTTCCCTCCCCTTGAGTTACCCAACAACCCTTGCAATTTTTTCCTTGAAACCAACGGAACAAAATTTAATTTCGTGGAGTTTTGGGGTTTCTCTTGTTTTCCCTCACATTTGCCCACACTTTCCTTCTTTCCCCCTTTGATTTTCCACAACCTCTTTACTTTCTCTCTCCTAGGGTTTGGATTTTGGGATTTCCACCCATTTTCACTCATTTCCTCACTTTTACTTCACTTTTTTCACTTTCTCTCTATGGCTAGTGATGAGGTTCCTATCCCAAACCCTGCCATTGGTATTAGGGCCATCTTGGGTGTGGATATAGAGGCTGAGGACATTCTTGCCTCGCCTCCCCTCATTGATAAGCCATTTGATGTGGCCACCTACCAGCCACATATACATGCTCCGTCACCGGGCAGTATTTTGGGATTTGAGGGCCTCATCCCTGGAATAGATGAGGACATCCTGCTGCGAGAGCCTACAGAGCACTTGTCCGCTGATGCCTCCACGGTAAGTAACTTTCCCTTTGTTTTGTACATATGTTGAATCTCATAAGCAGACCACTCATTAATGCTATTCACATATTGATAATACTCCCAATTTATAGGTGATAGCTAGGAGGATTGGTGGCTATGGATCCACATCCGACCCCCGGCAATGGTATGAGAGGTTTCCCGCAGAGGTTCGCACACTGGTTGATGCCACCGACTTTGGGCCCTTCTGTTCAGGGCTCATACAGATGAGGGCTGAGTCACTGTTACACGAGGCCCTAGTAAAGAGATGGTGGGACACTACAGACTTGTTCCATTTCTCATCGATCGGGGAGCTGACTCTCATCCCATACGATTTCTCGATGCTCACTGGCCTGCAAGTTGGGATTGGTGGCCAGATCCCATGTGATCCTGATATGATGTTGTGGAGAGCCGCACAGCGTCATCTTCTCAGGGAAATCCCAGACACTACCAGCCATGGGATGGTGAGGTGCAGTTGGTTTTTTTTATCACTTCTCTAATTTTTAACCTGCCACTCTAGATGAGGTCACCCAGTACACCCGCAGTTTCCTTATGTATCTCCTCGATACTACCCTGTTTGCGAACAGAAAAAGTACCGTGGGGTTATATCTTCTAGGGGCACTGGTGCACCTACCACAGGTGATAGAGTATGACTGGGGTGGCGCCGGCCTGGCCACCTTATACTACTATATGAGCTTCGTATCCCACCGCAAGGCAGATTCACTGGGTGGCTACTAGAGAGTTTGGGAGGTACACCTCACATTTACTTTTTCTGTGCAGCTTTACATTCTGTTCAATTTTGCATTTCCTGCTCATCTTTGCTTTACATTTCCTGTTTATCTGCTCATTTACTTCATCCATCTTTTTTTGCTTGCAACTATGGGTTTACACATATCTCACCTCTCTAGCTTTGGTCCTGGTGAGGCTGATTGAGTTGTCAGTAGCTCGCTCCCGGTACTATAACTCCCGATACGAGCGATGTCGCCACGTAGACCGACACTTCCCTTTCGCAATTTTTTTGACACCATCACTGTGGATCAAGTAACAAAACACTAGCATTTACATTTCCATACTACTGTTTCCAAACTGCTGCTTTTTCCATACTGTACTATTTCCATACTGCACTATTTCCGCTGCACTGTTATTCTTATATTGTTGCTTCTTATACCATTGTTTCCATACTGTGTTCCCATACTACTTAGATCCTTGACATCTGACATTTGCTTCCACAGGTTGGCTGGCACCCTTGGGCGGGTATCCCTCAGGCAGCGAAGGTGACCTACGTTGCTGCATGGCACACCTCTACCATGCGAATTCTGTTTGAGGGCCCCTTTGGCTAAGATTATTACCTGGGGAAGAGGTTCATCTACCGAACACGAGGGGTAGCGGATCCAGACATTCGACATCCTTCTCCTCTCAGTATGAGGGTAGTGGATGATCTTTACGACGGTTCTTAGATTGACTTCCTGATGTTGGAAGAGGATGGTGACCGACATCATGAACCTGACGACTTCACCACTTTCTTGCAGACTCGGGTGATGGCACCTCTTACCCCGGCCGTGGTCCGTGTTGTTCTAGAGGTTGTTGCTGCTACTGCTATTGCCGGAGGAGTTTCTACTACGACTCCCATTCTTGGGCTTCCGATGATTCCTAAGGAGGTCGTATACATGCTGCCAGAAGAGGTGATTGAGTAGATCCCACTTGAGCACATTGAGGAGAGGGATCGCAGATTGGTGATTGCTCCCGGCATTGAGCAGGTGCACATTTCTTTCTATTTCTACCCACTACACTGCTTTATGTCTTCACGGTACTCTGTTGCTTTGTTCCACTGTGCTCAACTCTCCACTATTTTGCAGGTACCCACGGCATATGCTAATGACCTTCTCCGGACGATTGATCGACTGCTCCTCATGGTGTGAAGGAAGCAGACTGCTCTGGCCATTCACGGGATTAAGGTATGCTTTGCCCCTAGTGTCATGACCCGAACCCGCCCCTAAGGATTAAGGTCATAACCAGGCAATAATCATTAAATTACCTACGGCCTCATTCCTTTTTAAACATGTCTCAATAGAAATAAAGGGGCCAAACGAAAGCAAACTTAGAAATTTTTGTCCAATGAGCTATGCTTATATGGAAAAATAAAAATTATTTCAAAAGCATTTCATAATAACTCACACATATAGACAGAATTAACATCATGTAGCATCTTGTACATCCAGGAACTTCAAACATGTAGACAGCCAAACAAAAGTTTATATACATAAGTGATCCAACGTATTCACCATGGTAGCTAAAAAGAGTAAACAAAGGAACAAAAACAAAGTCTCATGCATGAGCGTAGACACCCCATTTTTTACCGCCCTTAAGACTTAGGCGCCACTGATTGTTTATTTGGTGATGAAAGTTGTGCAGTGCAAAGGTTTGGTTTCTTCAGCAAGAAGAGCTTCAACTCCCAACCTCACACCCCTTTTTGGACCAAAACCATTTTGACCAAAATGATTTTAGACCTTAAAACCCTCTCTTTCAAAAAAATTTCTAAAAATGATTCTACAATGTTTCGAGGCTCGCATTTCATTAAATGTTGTGCTTTTCGGTAAATCGAGCAAGGACAAAGTGGAAATGAATGAAAGAGAGGTGAACTCTTTAAAAAATATTTCAAAACACCTTGTTTAGGGGTTTGGATTTGAAGAAAATTGGAAAGGAGGGAAGAAAACTAGTTTGGGAGAAGTTCGGCATGAATCCGGGTAGGATTGAAACTAAGCAGTCTTCACTAAAAGAGGCATATCTCCTTGCACACTTGGAATTTTGATGTCAGGCTGCCACCATTGGAAAGACGACTTCCAAGGCTTCAATTTAGGGTCAATAATGACCTGAAAAGGAGTCCAGATAAAGGAGATATGTTCATTTGAAGTTGGGCCAAAAAAGCCAATTTTTCTGGCCAACCAGATGTGGAGGTTACTGACCGTGAATGGGCTTTTCTAGCCATGTGCCGGCCATGAATGGCCTATGCCAGCCAGGTGCCATCCAAGAGTGACCTTTTCCGGCCAGAAATGGACATGTGCTGGCCATCAATGATCCCTTGCCGGCCATTGATGAAAAAGGGCAGTTTTCTGCAGATATTTGTGTTCCAACTATTCTAGCTGTCCCTTTTGGGATATTTTTGACCAAGGCTTGCATTCTTCTATATATAGAGAGCCTTCTCTATTGTTTTGGAGGTTAGAACATTTGAGGAAGAAAATTTTGGGGGCCTCTCTCTCTACGATTCTCTCTCTACATTTCTCTCTCTCTTGAACCTTTGTGCATAAGTGCATGCAAATGTGGATACACTTCTCCTTGGCCTATACATCCTTGACCAAAGTTGGTTATCCTCGAGTTGAGGTTCTAAAAGGTCTTCTTGGAGCCCTTGGAGGTGATTTTGCTTGGTTTTGTTGCCTAAAATTGTGTTGTGCTTCAAGAAGTATAACTCTCTCCCTTTAAGCTTGTTTTTCATACTTGCTTTGCCATCTTTTTCCACCATTTCAAGGCTGGTTTTTTAATGTAAAAAGTTCTATTTTTTAGTCCTAAAACTGGTAGTTTGAGCCTTTGTGAGTTAGGAGGTTGTCCCCCCCTCCCTCCCCCCCCCCCCCCCCCTCTTTTGCTCTTTAGCTTGTTAAGCTTTTTGCACCATTTCTCATCACCTTCAAATCAAACTTTTTCGGCCTTTTTACCACTCAAACTAAGAGGTTTTTCAGTGACAAAAACCATGTTTTGCAGGAAAAAACAGGAGGGGTTGGCCTCCCCTCCTTGTGTCTTGTTTGCATGAGTAGATAGCCTAACATGTGAGCATGTTTTTCTATCCTTTTGTGACTTGATCTTAGCATGTTTTTGCTACTAATTTAGCATGCTTTAGCTCTGTTTTGAGCCTTCTTGGTCGTATGAGCTTTGTCTTGTATGGTTATAGTGCAAATGGCTTCACTAGCTTAGTGGTTCAAGGACTTTAACATGTTTTGCTTGAGTGGTTTGCATGTTTTAGCATCATTTTGCATGTGATTTCAGTGCATGTAGCTCTGTCACACTCTCACTTGTTTCACTCTTTCATTGCTTTTGAGAGTTGTGCCTTGAACCTTGTTTGCAAGCTAACACATGAGCATGTTTTTCTTGCCTTTTATGCTTCTATCTCAGCATGTTTTAGCTACAGATTTGGCATATTCTAACTCTATTTTGAGCTGGTTTGGTCATTTGAGCTTGATATTGCATGCCTCTAGTATAGTGCTCTTCACTAGTTTTGATATTTTTGGATCTTAACATGTTGTACATGAGTTGTTTGCATGTTGTAGTATTATTTTTCATGCCATTTCAGCACTGAAAAGTCTGCAACCTCCCTCTATTTATCACTTTTTGTTTTGCTTTGAAAGTGGCCTTGAGCCCCTTGTTGGCTTGAGTGTGGAATTGAGGCTCTCGTGCCTAATGGTTTTAACTCTCTCTTGAGGGTTCCTCCTAACCAACAGCATGTGGCCTCTTTCATGCTCAAGACACTTGTGGTTTAGGCCATCTTTCCAATTAGAGGACACTCACATTGGACTTAACCAGTTAAAGAATGGCTTGGTAATGTTAAAATGAGTAAACAGGAATTGGACAAGTAAAACATGACCAAGATAAGCATGTTGTGTTTGCATTGCATTGTGTTCAATCGGATGTTATATTGAACACAAGGTAGATTGGTCCATTTCATACTCAAAGTGATGAAATGAGCCAATCTCGTTTGTCTCCATCACCCTTGATCATGCATGATAGGGTGGTGGTCCTTCGAGTCTTGTTTTTGTGCATTTATCAAAAGTGTACAACTTGGATCTTTGGCCATCATGCATTGAAAATGCTTGATTGGTGGTTTTGGATCCAAGAGTGCCACTCCTTTGATGTTTTGAGATTATAAGGAGAGGCACAGTACAAACATATCGTTGGAAAACCGTCCATTTTCCTCTGTTTGTGCTCTGTTGCAGTGTGGTGATTCAGCACACCAATGGTCGGCAGTGCTTCATCCTTGGTCGGCAGCACACATTTTTGGCCGGCAGATGGCCAGCAGCAAGCACTCATGGCTGGCAGGCCACTGGTGCAATCCTCAGCATTGTTTTGGTAATGTAGAGCAGAAAGTTCTTGGAGCAACCTTGCAAACAGAGCCTCTCAAGAGCAAACCGGAAGGCATTTCAGGGCGAAAACCGAGTGCATGCATATTCAATTTCATAAAGCAGAGCTGAGGCAGTGTAGTTTAATGCTTTACATGTTTAGTTAGCATGGTTTTGTAATTTAATTAATTAGTTTGCTAATTAGTTAAGTGTTGTAATAATTAAGTAGCTTATTTTAGCTATTTCTTTATTTTGTTTTGTAATAATTAGTCTAATTAGTTTAATTAGATTAGTTTGATTAGCTTAGCTTAGATTAGCTTAGCTTATTTTTTTGGACCATCCTTCGTGAGGGCACAATGTTGTAATAAGTGTGCGTGTGTGTGTATGTCTTCCAACCCCATTTCTTTCTCCCTTTTATTTAATCGCTTTCAATGGTTAGATTAGGGACATTTTCAATTAGCATACGTTATGCTTTACATGTTGTGGACACCCCATTTTTGACCGCCCTTAAGACTTGGGC
This sequence comes from Camellia japonica, assembly GCA_030407325.1. Taxonomy (NCBI): domain Eukaryota; kingdom Viridiplantae; phylum Streptophyta; class Magnoliopsida; order Ericales; family Theaceae; genus Camellia; species Camellia japonica. The sequence continues at coordinate 106,861,207 of JAPPVO010000003.1, forward strand.
GCTACTGATGGTTTACTTGGTGATGAAAGATGTGCAGGGCAAAGGTTCGATTTCTTCGGCAAGAGAAGAGTCAAATCCTACTCTCTTCTAGAGAGAGAGTAGTGTTGATATGTATATCCTTTTTATTCTTCAAACTCCAACCGAGAGAGAGAGAGACCAGGTTAAGAGAGAGAGAGCCATTGGACTCATGTGTGTGTGGCTTTGTGTGTTATAACTGAGAGAGAGAGTGGTCTGTGTTATTTTCATGTGTCTTGTGTGTGTGTTAGAGATAGATAACCAGAGCGAGGGAGAGGAACAATGTATGTGTGAATGCTCCACCCCATCAAGAACCTCTCTTCCCCTTGTTTTTATTCACTCCATCACCCTCATCTGCCATCTAGCAAAGCATACCACCCTTTTTTTCCTTCTTTTTTATTTTATTTTCGTTGTTGTCCCCCCCAATCTGCTCTCCATCACCTCCAATAAAATATCCCTACCCTTCAGATCATCATTCTCCCTCAATTAGTCAACTTTACACCCTACCCTACCATGCACTCTTTTTTTTCTTTTGTTTTTTTAACATAATAGTCCACCCCCACCGAATATAATCATCATCATTTAGCATCAAGACATTTTCTTTATCTTTCCCCTTCTCCCCAAAAATCCCTCCAAACATTCTGACCATACTATTTTTTGTTTTTGTTGTTTTTCTTCTCTCTCTCTCTCTTTTTTTTTTTTTTTTGTTTGTTTGTTTTTTTTTTTTTGTTTATGGTTTTCATAAAAACACCTAAAAATATGTATGCACACATAAAATTATAAAATATTATAAAATACTACAAATTAATAATTTAGCCAAAATAGGTGAGGTTTGGGATTAAAGCTTCAATATGATTTTTTTTTTTCTAAGAAATTCATAAAATGGCATATTCTAATTTTCATCATGGAGTGTTAAAAAAAAAGTGTCAAAATCTTAGGACCGGTCAAAATGGGGTGTCTACATCTACATGTACATCTAATGATATTACCACATATGTATCCCAAATCAAGCATATAACAAGTTAAAGACACCCCTACGTTAATATTGGAAGCTAAAGATGAAGACCCAACTTGAAACTCCAATGAGATCGCAAAACAATCGTAAAAGTATTGATCTATGTTTGTTCATCAACCTTCTTGAAAGATTCAAGGTGAATCTTGGGTAAAAAAAAGAGAAAAAAAAAAAGAAAAAAGAAAAAAGAAAAAAAGAAATCAACAGTTTGGAGTGTTAGAGTTTCAAGTATGGAGGATAAGAAGAGAAGAGAGGAAGAAAGAATAAAGTTTTTGGGCCAAAAAGTCATTTTATAATTCCTAATATCGACTAGGTCGCTCGAGCAAAGCAGAGAAAAGAAGCTCTCAGATTCCCTGAAATTCGCGCAGTTCGCTTAAGCGCAACTTCCTTCGCTCGAGCGAACTTGCTTCAAGCACAGATACTCAAAACTCAAACGAGTCTATCTCTCTTGTCCAGACTCCGTTTTTGGTCATTCTTGTGTCCAAATCGAAGCCTCAGAAACAAGCTTTCCAATGGTTCTAGCCTCACATCCAAATTCAAAGTGTGGAAAGAGAAAAGGGAAAAAGATTGAAGACTACTCATGGGACAATTATCTGAATTAATATTTTTCGTTCAATCTTATTTTACCATTATGATACCACCTCAATCAATATTCCGAAATGAACCAAAGAGGCTCCAAGTAACATAATAAGAGTGTCATGAGCAATCTCATGGGTCCAAGAAGTACCAAGTGTTACAGGAGATATGAAGCGTAGTCAGAGAAGATAAAGTGTAAATCGGGGGCGGTTGTGGTAGTTCGGCAATGATAGAGTGTAGATTTGAGATAGTAGAGTATAGATTGATGATAGTGAAGGTGGTTGGTAGCTGGTGGCAGTGGTGGTGGCGGTGGATGCACTACAAGAAAATGCATTTTTGCCGACCATTTTTGGCTACCAAAAACAATTTAGTCGCCAAAAGTCACGGAATTGGCTACCAAAAATAATATTAGTCGGCAAAAGTCAACTTTTTAGCTACTAATTTTTTTTAGTAGGGGAATGTTGATTATTGGCGACTAAAAAAAATTTAGTAGGTAAAAATATTACAATTGGCGACTAAAAAAATTTTTAGTAGCTAAACATATCACAATTGGCGACTAAAAGAAAATTTAGTAGCCGTAGAGGTACCTTTAGCTACTAAATTGTTTGGTAGCTAAATGAAAATAAAAAATTTAATTTTTAATCTTTGCCGACCAAAATTTTGGTCGCCAAATGTTAAGTTTCGGCGACAAAATTCCTTTTAGTCGCTGTAGACCTACTTTTGGCTACTAAATTGTTTGGTAGCCGAATGAAAATAAAAAATTTAATTTTTAATCTTTGCCGACCAAAATTTTGGTCGCCAAATGTTAAGTTTCGGCGAAAAAATTCCTTTTAGTCGTTGTAGACCTACTTTTGGCTACTAAATTTTTTGGTAGCCGAATGAAAATAAAAAAATTAATTTTTAATCTTTGCCGACCAAAATTTTGGTCGCCAAATGTTCAGTTTCGGCGACAAAATTCCTTTTAGTCGCTATAGACCTACTTTTGGCTACTAAATTTTTTGGTAGCCGAATGAAAATAAAAAAATTAACAAAATAGTTATTTTATTTTATTAACAACAATACCATTAGTCTCCACTTGAAAATTTGACTAAACAAAATAGTTATTTTATTTTATTTTTATTTTTGTTTTTATGAAGAGGTTGTACACCCACCATCCAAAAATATTAATATCTTATTTTATTTTTTATTATCTCAAAATATTAATTTTTTTTAATTATTAAAATAATATGAATTTCTTATTTTGTCCTTTTTTTAAATCCATTAATAATACAAAAAGTACAATTATGACAATTGATATTTCTAAAAAAATATACTATCAAAAGGTAATTTTGAAAAATTAATATTTTTAAAATGTAATAATTGTATTATAAAAAGAAATTAAATTCTGAAAATAGACTATTATTTTGAGATGGAAGAAGTAGTCGGCTTTCATTTGATGGGTTGAACACATCTTTTAATAATTGGGCCCTCACGCGAAAGGTATGCTAAAATGGGCAACTTGTTATTGTCTGTTTGTCGATAGTTTTACATTGCAAAAATTTAAAGGCATAGTTACAGGTCAGTCTGATGAATTTAATTTTTAATAATAACTTTATTATTTTTAAAAAGTACAATTAAACTATTTATACTTTTTACATCATCATATTTCAATAACACTAATAAATTAAGAATAAATCAAAATTCACAAATAAAAGACAAAATATCCCAATTATTTATCATTTTAATAAATTTTTCAATATTATTACCAGTACTAATGAAATAATCATTTTACAGACACAAAACATATGTTTAAAAAGTTTTAAAAAAATTTCATTATCAAAACGAGGGCTAAGTGTGTAAAAAAAATTCACTCATGACTTATGAGTAAATAAATCTGATTTGTAAGACTTATTTTTAAATTTATACTTTCTAAATATTTCTAAATTTTGTAATTTTTTTTTCACAAACTGAGTCATAAAACTCCAATAAAGTAAAAAGTATAAACAATAAATAAAATTAAAAAATATTAATTTAACAAACCTGATCTATTTTTCACATCTCTAAAAAAAGGGTAATGCTACGTCGCTCGAATCTGGGCTCCCCCCAATGCCCCGAATTTCTTTTCTTTTTTCTTTTTTTTTCCAGCAGAAGGAAGAAGAAGACGGAGGGGGAGGAGGAGGAGGAGGGAGAGGGGGAGGGGGACTGGAGAGGGCCTAAAAAATGGGTTGGAGGCGGGGGCGCGGCGATGGCAGAGGCGACGAGCAGAGGCATGGCGATCGGCGACGGAGGCGGAGGCACGGCGATCGGCGACGGATCTGCGACGACGGCGACGGATCGGAGACGACGGCGACGTCGACCTCTTTCTCTCCCTCTCCCTCTCCCTCTCCCTCTCCCTCTTTCTCTCCCTCTCCCTCTCCCCCCCCCCCCTCCTCTGCAGGTTGAACGAAAATGGCAGAAAAAAAAAAAAAAAGGCTTAATGCCCAAAACGACGTCGTTTTGGGCATTAGGGGGATTAGGGGGGATGACTTTCGAGCTATCAAACATTATTCCTAAAAAAATTAGCAGCAAATATTTTCACAAAATTTTATCTTAATTTGAAATTCCCTCTCAAATTGGGGATTCCCCCCAAAATTTTGCCCTAACCCTTCTCCATTTCTCATCTCACTCTCACACACAACTCCTTCTCATTCCTCCTCCCTCACGGACGATTTTGTGTAAATCCAAAGTCGCCACCGCCTGAAATCCAAAGTAGCTACCGCCGACTATTACATTCTCACCAGGTAAGTTGGTTTCTCTCTCTCTCTCTCTCCAATTTCTAGACGTTATCTATCTCCCTTATCTTCTATATGTTTTTGAATGGGTTTCTAAAATGGGTATATGAATAGTAGGAGTTTGATTTGTAGTTTTTTTTGGATAATTCCTAGATTCTGCTACCACAGCCGCCTCTCCATTGCCGGAAACTGCCGTACGTGCCTTGTCGAGGTCGAGAAGTCGCCCAAGCCCGTCGCTTCTTGCACTATGCCCACTCTTCCAAGTTTTCATTTATTTTTTTACGGATTAGTAATGCCATTTGCTTAATTCATCTGGGTTTTAGTATTTTGTTGGGTTCATTATCTATGGTCTATTATTATTTAGAAAATTTAGATCATAAACTCTGAATTTGGATCATTGGTTTAGGTGATTGTTTGTTTGATATGTGGATTGTTAAATTTTTTGCCCACCAAGTGTTTGATTCTATGCTCAAGTGACAAATTTATCAAAAACAATTGGAACATGGAGTGTTTGAATCTGTTTCAATCTGCTTTCACAATTGAACATGGTCACCAATATATGTACACCATTGTAACTCTGTTACAGAGTATTGTGATTTTATTGAGAGATAGACATTAATGAAGATCATTAGAGAGATAGACATTAATAGCAAATCAAACCACTGCATAATTAGCCAAGCCCCATGGAACATGGTCATAAAAAATTGGGATATAATCTCACCATTGTGTTTGTTTGTATGCATTTATTGATGAGATATGTTGTGGTTAAATTCTCATTCGTTGATGAATCCCCATATATTTTATTCATATTTAGTTGGAACTAGGTGGATTGAAGACAATTTTATACTCTAACTCACTCAGATTATTGTACTTATTTGAATGTGTTGGTTAGTTTAATTATATGAAAAGAAGTCAATTTTGGGCATTCTGCATATTGAAGACCCATTTCTACTACTTGGTCTAAACTTGAGCACATCTAATTCAACAAGCTGCTGTGAGAGCTTGACTGAGTCCATTTCAGACAATTTTAATAATTTAAATTATTTATTATGCAAGGCTCATTGACTACTATTAAAAAAAATTACGTTAATCGAATATTTGTAGTAATATGGTCAAATGATATATATTTTTTAGTTATGCATTAATGATTTTGACTGCTAAGATATGCTTGAGAAAATACCAAATTTTGTTGCATCTTAGATTAATGATTGATAGTTGTGGATTTACTTATAGATCACTTAATGATTTTTAGCCTCCTACTATATTTGATTTTTAGCCTCCTACTATATTTGAAGGTGCGATTATTACAATGTTTTATAAGGCGTGGGCAATGGGTGTATTGGAAAATGTTCTTGCATCTTTCCATTCCATTTCTCGATTTTCTAATTGCATTACTACATTTGCATTATTTTGCAGTTGGTGTCTTCAGAAAGAAAGGTACCAAACTATATGAAGCAAGCTTGAAGGATGAGAAGCGTTTAGATCAATGGCTTCATTGTTAAATTAAGCAAGTGTTTTAGTAAATAAATTTAATTTTCCCATCATGTTTACACCTTCAAAATATTCTGTAAATGACATTTGATGTAGAATTTTTTGTACAAAGGACATCTTTTTTGTATGATTTTGTGTTTGTATGGAATTATTATTTTGGGTTGGATAATTCAGATTTGTATAGAATTTGATGTTAAAGATCAAATTTTTGTATTGTTGAAACGAAATAGAAATAGATATATGTATTATTTTGTTTAAATACAGGGTGCAGGTTGCACGAAATAAATACAGGTTGTGAAGAAATTAATTATAAAAAAAAAACACAAAATAAAGTTTTTTCCATTAAATGTTTAGTAGCGAAAAAAAAAAAGAAGTGAATTTGTTAGTGACTAACCAATTGGTAGCCAAAAAGGAAATCAATATTTTTAGTGACTAAATAATTGGTAGCCATAAAGAACCCAAAGATTTTTGGTGACTAAAAATTTAGTAGCTAAAAATATAATGAAGACTTTCGGCTACCAAATGGTTAGTAGCCAAAAGTTTAATAAAATGAAAAATAAATTTTTTGGCGACTAAATTCTTTAGTCCCTAAATGTAGTAATGTTGTGACTAAAACTTATCTACGACAAAAAGTTTTAGTTGCTGAAAATTTAATTAATTTTATTTGAACACTTTTGGCGACTAAATATTTAGTCGCCAAAATATCCCCTTTCCCGACTACTCAAAGTTTCGTAGCCAAATGCTTACTTTTGGCTACTAATATTTTAGTCGCCAAAACATAACCTTTGCCGACTAACGAAAATTTAGTAGCCAAAACGTTCACTTTCAGTGACCAAAAATAGTTTAGTCGCCAATACTATCGCCGACAGGGTATAGGCGACGAGTTTGGCGACAAAATATTTTAGTTGCTAAATGGTTTCGGCGATTAAATATTGGACTTTTGGCGACCAATATTTTGGTAGCCAAAAGTGACATTTCTTGTAGTGATGTTGGCGGTGGTAGTGGCGGCCGGCAGTGGATGGTGTCAGTCGGTGTGGTAGTGGTGTGTGGTGGCGGTGAGAAGCTTAGAAATGGTTGAGAGAGAGAGAGAGAGAGAGCAAAAAGATTTGGAAAATATTAGAAAGAAAAGAGAAGAGAAGATATTTAATAAAGGTAATATGAACAATTTTATTGGTGCATTTAAAAGGTCAACGAGACTTAATGATAATTAAGTCCACTTTATAGGATTGGCCCGTAAAAAGTCCTAATTATAATCAATTCGATCAAATTGATACAAAATTTAAATTTATAATTAAAATCAAGTTTTTTAAAATTACAAAGATTAAAAATGAAACATGAACCAGAGTATAGGGTAGCGTAATTAGCCAAACATACATAACAAAATAATTTTAGAATCATTATAAAGTACCCAAGATTTAAGGAAAGTGAAACAAACCCCTGATGTGGGATAGTGTAATATACAATCACGGATCACTGTCAATATGTTCATAGGTGCATATGTTGTGCCTAATTTTATACTTGATGTTGTAGTTGACTTTTATTTTTAATGGTACAAATTTTGTAGATATTCAAAACTATCTTACAAAATGTGGGTGTGCAAATTTATTTTATTCACATGGCTAAGTTTAATGTTAATAAATGTAAGTCAATATCTCAGCTTTTGAATTTGTAGTCAAAATGCCAACAGATTTAGTTAACTTTGTCTTATGGGCTATTCCTCTCGTTGAATTAAAATATATATATTTAAATTTAAGTATGCAACTTGTTATACTTTGGTCCTCAAACTATGAATTTTGTGCATTCTCTCCAAATTTTTAATGCCATTTCATTTTTTGTGAAGTTTTGAAAATATTCCCGCTCTTCAGAGATACTATGATTTGTATTTTTTACAATTTGAAGTATTTTTTAGTCATTTTGAATATGAGCATAATTGTAATAAAAAAAAATTATTAAATTAAGATGTCCAACTAAAATTTTAGAATTAGGAGCCTCCCTCATGTTTGGGATGAATATACCTGTCAAATTTACCATTTTATTCTTTTTCCTTTTATAAGATGCCAAAAATTGTGATTTAAGAAGCTGGATATGTAACATGTTGCAAAGTAACTTTCTTTGGGGTGACATTGAGAACGAAAAGAAGATTCATTTAATAGGTAAGGATTTGGGGAAGAACATGACATTACTTTCAAAATGGTAGTGCTGCTTTGGGTACGAGAAATAAATTCTATGGGGAAGGGTTATTAGTAAAAAATATAAAATGCATTAGATTCCAAAAGTAACTGGATAATAAACATGTCTACAGTGTTTTTTTGTTTTTTTTTTTTTTAAGGATAAATTATTCGGAAGTCTTAATTGAAATAGGAGAAATTTATTTAGTCCCACAACTTTTTAAATACTCTCAAAAGCTTACAATGTATTTTTCTTTTTCGTATTTCTCTACCAATTTCACTGCAGGAATTTTTAGAATTCGCGACGTTTAAAAAACGCCACTATAAGCCTTAAAAACGCTGTTAAAAGCTAAAGTGAGGTTTATAACTTTCGTCACAGATACGGCCGCCGTCTTAGGTATATGACGTTTATTAAACGTCGCTAATGACTTTAGCCAGCGTTTTTTTAAAACGCCGTAAATTCTCATACATCCGTTATCTAAAAACCGTCACAGTTAAATGCTAATGTCATATGACAACACTTAGTGACGTTTTTTAAAAAACGCCATTTTTTCTCCTTTTTAAAAAAAAAATTATATATTTGCACTGCTATTTATAGAAAGAAAAAAATATAAATAAATTTCATTGCACTAAATCTGCAAAATAATGCTTCTCAAAAAAAAAAAAAAAAAAAAAAAAAAAAAAAAAACTGCAAAATAAGTATTCAATTGTCAAATTGCATTATTAGCTAAATAAGGTCAACTCTGAAAGGGAAGGATTCTATACAAAAGCACATAAATGAAAATAAACCAAAAATAAACCAAACAAATTTAATTCCTCTTCCAGGTGGCTACAATTTTACATTTGACAAACAATATAAAAAAATTGTAATATTTCTTACCTGTTTATATTTAACCACAGACCATACCCCAAAAAAATGTTAATAAAACCATCAAAATATTGGATAACTCATTCATGGGCCAATGCTTATTTCAAGGAACAAGCTGGCCAATGCTCCTATAAAAAAAACACTGGAATCAGTCATCAAAAAATAGAGAAACTAACCCAAAAATAAAATAAAATAAAAAGTTAACAAATTATAATCATTGCCAATAATAAAGTTAGCAAAAAGTTAGCACAACAATCACAATCCAAGTTCAAAACTCTCACCACCACCTGCAAGCCCCCACATTAAAAAAACTTCACGTTCATCAAATAAATATATACTCATAAGAGAGATTATGGACAGTTCGAGTATGGAGAGCACCACCTAAACTTGTTAAAAGGTAAAAAAAAAAAAGTTTTTAATTACACCTTAATTATGTAGAAACAATAAATAATAAAATGAAGTATATAATTACAGGCACATTAATTACTTGTGAAGATCAATTCCAGCCTTCTTAGAGGCACTAACAATGCAACTATATAATTAGAAAAGCCTAATAATGCATTTAGCAAACTAATAAAATAAATTCTCATCAATTTGCAACATATAAAGGGAATGGAAGGCTATATCACCATGAAGTTCAGGATGGCATACAGGAGGAAGTTGCCTTCCAGCTAAAATTTCTCCATCTAGAGAGAACATATATGCCTCAGTAGATATCAATTCAAGAAAACAATACAATCTAATTTTTGCCCTTTCAAAATGGGGCATATATCAGAGATAAATTCTTCAAACTAGCAAAATAAATATTAATTTATTACTGAAATCTGTTGCACCCTCCGGTTTGTCATCATGTTCCTCATTATTGATTTCAACTGGTTCATACTATGATGATCCAAACAAAAATTAATGAGTAGGACCATAAAGAAAGAACAAAGCATATAGACAATGAGATATAATAATAATAATAATAATAATAATAATAATAATAATAATAATAAGAGGGGAAAAAAAAAAAGCACACTCAGGAAAGGAATGCTTGAAGCACAATAGAATGCTTTGAAGTTATCAATGCAACAATGCCCCACTATTTTTGTTCTCCCATTTCCTGGTTAGATGCATGTTCAATTTAGTCGATCCTAGCAATAAATCTGGAAAATATGCTTGGCACAAGCTATGGTGCAAATGGTTCCCATTTATATTATTTTGGCACATTCAGATATTAGAGCTACGAGCCATTTAGGGGCCAACCCACTAGGTTGGTGCCTAGCAGCCTAAAGTCTACAAACATTCAGTAAATTTAAAATAAAAGTGGAGACAGCTGCAAGAAGATGATCAGAAGACCCATTAGAAGTTACCAAACTAACAATACTTTTTTCCTTTCAAATTCACAACCCTAAGATGGAATATGAGGGAGGAAGCAGAGAAGGTGCAGAAAACCTCCATTCATCGAAATAAGTGAATCAACCAGTTACACCAATGCACAACCAGATACTTTGTTAAAAATTGAGTATTATATAATGTCATGAATGCAAATACATTCCTATGATACAGTCATTGGCAAGAACTCAAAGACTCAAAAGTCAAATGAATAAGGACTGTTTGGTATGTAAATAAATGGGATTGAGATGTCCATAAAGAAAATTTCAGGCACATTTCATCTATCGTGTATCTATCCTGTATAGTTAGCAGACAATAGCCATATAATACTAAGTTCAGAATCTCACCATGAAAGAGAGAAGGCTAGTAAGTATGTTGCATTTAAGACATACAATCTCTAGTAAGCATCAGACGCTAGATTAAATGGTTGCAAACAATGACATCTGTTTTTTCATCAATGAAAATGTATTACCTTGATACAGACCACATCGGATTCCAACTTTCTGGATGAACTGAAAAATGATAGAAATGAGTTGAAAATAAAATCAGTTTATTAGAAAGAACAGATGATTCCTAGACCAATGATATTTAACGGCACTTACAATCACTCATAGACAGGCAGATTTTCTTTTAAGTCATAAATCGTCTGTTTGGAGTAGTCATACTACAATGGAAACAAATGTAATTTTCAGTTAAAGAAACCTAGTGAAGATGTTAAAAATAAAAATAAACATGAAGCTGCTAAAAAAGCATCAAAATATTTTTTGTGGAAAAATTTAAGCAGACAAAATCCACAATACCTGATTCCTGGAGGTTTAAATGGATACTCTGGAGGAAACTTGATTTTCCCATAATAATATCCACCTTACCATAATAAGTGGGAAACATTCATGAATAAAATAAAATAAAAAATTCCATGTTCCAAGAACAATAGCAAACAAAACCAGCGATGAAATAAATGTCGTGTGCCACAAATGCATAACACTTCATATCAAACCTGCAAAAGGAGTTCCTTCACTTCCCTCTAGTACATAATCTGCAACATATAATTGTAGAATAAAATCATGTTATGTAATTTACAAACAAGAAGTGGATGAGAAAGCATATAGACAAATGATGCATGCCAGCTGATGTGATACATGGATAAATGCTGCAAAAAGTGTCACTGATAAAATGGTTTATGGGGTTCCCATAAAGCTTTCTGTAATTATTCATATAAGCCCAAAAAGTGTACTGGTTCTTCAATTATTAGTCTATGCTTTGTCCTTAGTGATGCCAACCTTTGGAAAACAAAACCTATTGTGGAAACTAAAAAAGGTTGAAGATGCAAACCAATAGGACACAAAAGGAATTAGAAGACAAATAAACCTTGAGACCTCCTTCAAGTAATATTTATGAATCTCGAGTAAAATATGAATTTTTCCCCAAAGGGAAAGCAGAGATTAATTACCCAAAAAAAAAAAAAAAGGCAGAGATTATCCACTAACCAAAATCCCATCTCCTTCAAAAAGAAGTTGTAAATCCCATTGAAGAAGGAATCCTGTATAAATACGGTGTCACCAAAATCAAACACCTCAGCAACAGCAACCCATCACAGCAAAATTATAAACAAAACTTCCTGAATGCTTGCTGGCCAGCAAGCTCCACTATGGCGGACCTTGGTCTGGCACCCAAGCACTAACCTCTATGATCCCTCCACCTAAAGCCCTAGGTCCACCAATAACAATAAGATAAAATAAAAATAAAAAAAGTTTTCCATTGACACATTTTATCGAACATTAGACACGCAAGGAAAATAGTACAATAAGAATCACAATATCAACAAGCTATTCCAACCAAAAAAAAGGTCCATAAAAAAATTTATGTCAGTAGGATAAGAATCACAACATCAAGGAATACTAACCTCAACTATAAATAGGTCATCATCAATATGCATAGGATAGCACCAATGAACTAGTCACCAGCACCAATTTTAGAAACTGTTTTGACATTTTCTATAAGGAAAATGTGATAAGAGTGACAAAGATAATGAGATTCAATAAAAAAAACAGAGAGAGGTCCAAATCTCATAGAGCAATGAAAAGAATGCGTGAAATTCGATTGGAGAGATAGAGAGAGCAGATTTGATATTACCATAATAGCAGATCGGAGAGACAGAGAGAGCAGATCTGAGAATAACATCGTTGATCTTGCTTCTACACACTGTTGTTAACGATCCAGATCCAACGCTGCTTGCTTATCTTGTACGTGATCAGAGACATTAACACGGCACTCAAAACCCTAGATACATCGATTCGAAAAGCGAAAATACAAAACAGAAGAAAAGAAACTAGCAATCAACTATAAATCGTTAGTTTCAGCCATGAAAGTTTAGGTATCTAGTATGAATGTAGCAAATCCATATCAGAAAACTCTAACCTGGAGCCCTAGATCGACTTAGATAAAGAGGGATTCAAACGATATTACAGACATACGCTCAAATCAAGTGTAGAACAAAAATTTCCAGATCATACAACCAAAGAATCGATGGAGATCGAAGATTCAAGGCCCTAATTTCTCTCTCTGCCTCTCTCTCTCTCTCTCTCTCTCTCAAAAGTTACGCCTCTTCTTTTGATCAGAAAAGTCTTGCCTCTTCAATCACAAATAAATGTTACTTCACTGTTTTTAATAACGGCGAACAAACGAGATGAAATAATAAATTTGCACAGATGGTGAAAAATTATAAAACATTTCACAACGTTTTTCAAAAACGCCGAAAAAAAAAATGTGGTAATATCCTATTTTTCTTGTAGTGTTTCTCTTTCTAATTTCCAGAGACCGGTGACCGGCGACCACACCTTACTTTTTCTACTTCTCTTTATGATATATAGTTACCTACGATCGACGACCACTGTTTATTGGGGTTCACCGGTAATCACCGACCATTAACTCGTTATTTAAACCTCACCGATGGCGAATGACACGATTTTTCAACGAAGAAAATGAGTAGATCTACACAAATCTGATGTAGACCAGACTTCACTACAAGATAGTGAAAATGCTCAGCCTGCTACCTTACTACACGTGCGGCTAGACTTCACTGCACGTGTGGCCCACCACCACTTGAGTGGAAATTGTGGGCGCTCGAGCGGCCCACCTAGGGACGCGTGCGCAGAATTTCAAGTTTGTTCTAATGAGAATAAAAAGAGGAAAAAGAGGTTGCTCTAGAGTTCCGAAAATTCCAAAAGAGAGGAAGGGCTAGGGTTTGGAAATGATGGTTCTCAAGTTTTAAGAACATCTTCCATAGGGGTTTCTTCTTGTTCTACCTCTTTCCACTCCTCTATAAGTGGCTAGGCTTCTATTTCTAGGGTTTTGATGAAACCCCAGCCATGTAAATAAGGTTTTCTTTTTGGTTTTTGATTATGTAATGGTTTGAACAAATTGTATGATATTCAAGAAGTGTTTAAATATATTTTCCATTATTTCTTCAAGTATTCTTCTTTCTGTGATTGTTAAATGCCTTCCATGCAATGGTTTTCTATTCTTTTATATTCAAGGTATGAGGCGAGTCATACTACGAGGGATGAGTCATTTTGCTACCCTTGTTTAAAGCGAACGACTCGTGCTACTTGAGATGGTTCGTACGTATACATTAAATGTGATAATTCTCTTGATCACTACTTCAAACTTATAGTTGCAAGGTATTATTTGGTTTGAACCGTAACATAATTGATTTCCAAATTGAAACCTTGTTTATGTAACTAGTGGTGAATTCATTACCCTAGGTTTTTCCCAAAATCAATAATTTCAATTTTACTTTTAATTGCTAGTTTAATCTCTTAGTATTTTAATTATTATTAATTTATGAACAATCATGTGTTTGATCAAAATTAATATAGGAATTTAACAATTAAATTAGTTTAATTTCACATTTGTCCCTGTGGATCGATATCTAGACTTATTATTATTCTAAGGAATTTGGTACAGTTTAGTGCTTATTTTTGGTGTGTAAAACGACCTATCAAATTTTGTTGCCGTTGTCGGGGACTTCTGGAGAAATTAATTAATTTAAAGTTGTATTCTTATTTTAATTTTGAGTGGTGTATGCACGGGCACCGTTCTTGCCACACTAAATTGTGGAGTTTGGACCTTGAACTAGAAAGGACTCTTAGGAATCTTAGAGCATCCACAATGGGATAGCTAAAAAAATGTGTTAAAGGGTGTGTTATATGACAAAAGTGGACCAAAAAATGTATGTTAAGGTGTGTTAAGAGTTTGTTAAATTTAGAGAGTGAGTGGTGGTGCAATGGATGTGTTAAGATGTCTGTCAAGAATATATATATATATAATAAATAAAATAAATAAATAAGTTCCATGGAAGTCTCTCTCTCTCTCTCTCTCTCTCTCATGGAAGGCTCTACTGAAGAAACATCAAAGAAAGTGTCTGCTCTATCTTTGGACACTTCTTTTGAGCCTAAAGTTCATAGCTAAAGGTGAGCTCTTCCAACTTACAATATGTTTTTCTAATCTCTATAACTGAATTTTGGTTTTAATTTTTTTCTTCTTCTTCTTCTTCTTTTTATTTTTATTTTTTATTTTTATTATTATTGTGTGGGTTTCCAATAGCGCTCTCAAGAAAGAATTGAAGAATAAGTAGAGAGATAAGGAATGAAAGGCCAAGCAGGTAAAGTACATTTACATTTCAATTTTATTTTTCAATTTTCCTTTTCAAGATGCTCAGTTTGGTTTCTAGGAAAATGAAGGCAGCAAGGGTCCGAACGTCCGGGCGGACAACCAGCTGAACATCTGGCTAGACGACCCCACGGCACTGCACGTCCCAATGTCTCTCTCACTCGGCTGGCTAGAAGCATCACCACAGTTAACACACAAGTTAACGGCTGACACTAATCGCTAACACTAACACACCCTTTAGCAGCACCATTGTCGCACAAAATAGTATTTTCAGCTGACGCTAACAAATACAGTAACACATCCATTGTGGATGCTCTTAGAGCCTCTTCCCGTGTTCCTAGGCTTGAATATCCATATCCATACTCAGAACCATTAGAGATGGCGAACCCGAATTTCTCAAATGGGCCTAACCTAATCCTTAAGGATTACTTCACACCCACTGCATATATATCACCATCATGCATTCAGTTACCAAATACGACTGCTACTCATTATGAGATCAAGTTCTGCACCATCCAAATGCTCCCATCATTCCATGTGCTAGCTTATGATGACCCTTACAAACATCTGAATGCATTTTTGGAGATTTGTTCTACAGTGAGGATGCAGAATTTCACAAATAAGGCCCTAATGTTGCGACTGTTCCCATTTTCACTAAAGGACAAAGCCAAACACTGGTTGAACTTCTTACCTGCTAATTCTATCACAACATTGGACCAATTATAGCAAAAGTTTTTGGAGAAGTACTTTCCCATTGGTAAGACCAACCAACTCATGCAAGCCATCACCAATTTTGCTCAAATTGATGGCGAGCAATTTCATGAAATATGGGAAATACTTCATGACCATCTCCAACAGTGTCCCCACCACCAAGTGCTTGATTGGCAACTTGTTCAGACCTTTTACTATGGTTCAACTGAGCCTCACCCTAAAATGGTGGATTCTTCTTGTGTTGGGACATTCATGTCAAAAAATGATGCCGAGGCATGGCAATTATTTGATAACCTAAGTGATAATTCCCTTCACCCTGCCTCCACAGCCCGGCAAGTTTGGCAACCTATAGTTGGAGCCCCGAAAAGATAGGCATTTAGAAAGTAGGGCGCAATGTAGAGTTAGCCCAAAAAGTAAAGGCATTGTCACGTAAAATGGACCAATTATTAACTTCAGGACATGCCCCTACATCGCAAGTTCAGTCGCAATTTTCACAAGGCACGTGTTATCTGTCCGAGCCCTGCTCATGACTTAAGTGAGTGCCCTTTGGTATCACAATTTCCGGAGTTAGTCCAAGAGCATGTGAATGCGACTCAGGGATTCTCCAAACCAGGTAATGACCCATATTCCAACACATATAACTCAGGATGGGGAAATCACTCTAGTTTTTCATGGAGACCTTCTTCACAAGGCACTTCTTACAACCCTTCACCACCAAGGCAGAATTTTAATAGTTTTGCCAACCAATCTTCCTACCGCCCACCACAACCTCATCGACAATCACAACCCTCGCATGTTCCTCAAGGAAACTTAGCCTTTGAGACTCAAGTGTTGGAAGTTCTTTTAGAGCTTAAGGGGTTGGCACCAGTAGTTCACTCCCACACTCACTCTATTGCCATGCTAGAGGCCCAATTAGGTTAAATGGCTAATAACATGAATAGGAGAGAGGAGGGAAAATTATTGAGTCAAACTATGGCTAACCCTAAGGATCAATATGGGGCAAATGGGTTGAGTGGAAATGGAAAGCATCATAAACAGGTGCAAGCGGTGATTACTTTGAGAAGTGGAGGGGAGTTAGAGCCTCGGCCAATTGTGTCTGATGCAACTAGCGCTAGGAAGGGCAACCACGGTAGTAAACCCAATGAGGGTAATGGTGAGGGAGAAACACATAAGAGGGATGACTTAGTCCCTAGTACTTCACGTGAGTCTAAGGCACCATATGTGCCTAGGGCACCCTTTCCCTAATGCCTTGATACACCGTCCCCTTTTAATAAGAAGGCGACATCCATGGAAGCGATGATGGAGGTTTTTAAACAAGTTAAAATCAACCTTCTCCTATTGGAGGTGATTAAGCAAGTACCCTCCTATGCCAAATTTTTGAAGGACCTTTGTACGCAAAAGTGTAAATCTAGAACACACGTGTCCCCAAAAGGTCATACTCACGGAACAAGTAAGCTCCATCTTATTGAGTGACACACCCCTTAAGCTTAAAGATCCGGGTGCCTGTCGACACCCCATTTTGACCGCCCTTAAGACTTGGGCACTTCATTTCGAACACTCGATGATGAAATATTATAATGTGTGATCGTTCGAATCTTCAGCAAAAGAGTTCAGTTTTGAGCTTCAAACCCAAACCTTGCACCCTATTTTGACCAAACCCTATTTTTCTAGCCTGACCACTCAAAAAGGAGCAAAACCAAAAATGACTGGCAAGCCACATTATGTTGGCCAACCGGCCATCCTCTTGGCTGGTCGGCCATGCTTGTTGAGAACAGATATTTTGCAACAACTAGCTACTCTCATGCACATGCTTTGGCCAGCTGCTCACTTTTGAAGATATTTATGTTGAAAGGCGGTGGAAACTCTATAAAAAGATCACCTTCCCTTATGGTTTAGGGTTAGAACATTTTTCCAAAAGCTTAGACAAATACCAAAAGCTTTTCTCCGCCCTCTTGACATAGATACATTATAGATACAACCGTTCGAATATTAAGCATATATTATTATATTCTATATTTTTGGCTATATAAAGAGGGGAAGGTGGTAATCACCAGGGGGGTTTTTGTTTTTTGATTATAAGAGAGTTTTTTTTTGGATGATAAGAGAGGATTTAAGTGAGTTAGAGAGAAAGGAGATTAATTTTGTTTACATTTCAATTTTGAGCCAAAATACTTCCAAACTTCCATAGCTACTGAGGATTTGAGAACACACTTCCTACACTTGAGGGTGATCAAGAGGGAGTTTGTAAACTAAGGAGTTCATCCTTTCCTTCAAAGAAGCTTGAGGGTGTTGGAATCAAGTTTGTTAATTAAGAGCTTACCTCTCTTTCAAAGGTACAATTTTCTCTTACTCTTGTTATCTCTTTTTCTTGTTTTATACACTGTTTTGGGGCTGTTTTTGGACTATTTTCAGAGGCTAAAATATGGTTTAGAAGTCCCAAAACTGGAGGGGTTAGCCACCCTTCCTTAAACTTGTTCACTAGCTTTAATCTATTCATAGTTGTTCACTTTTGTTAGCTTAATTTCAGTACTATTTTATGCTATTTAGGGGGGTTGTTTAATTTATTTCAGTAATTTTGTTTTAAATATTATGTTGTGTTATATTAACCAATTAATCAATTCTGCATAATCATCTCTGCAACCTCCCTCCATTATTTGATTATTTTGATTAAAGAGTTGTGAAAAATTAAGATTGTGGTTCAAGTACAAAAAAGAAATTTTTCTCATGCTTAATGGTTTAATCTCTTCGGAGGTTCACTACCAAAGGCATAAAAACTTTCTTATACTAAAGCACAATCATTTTATTTTCAATTCTCTTTATCATCAGTGTGTTTACTTTTAAGGGATTAATTGACCCTTGGAAATCACTAAGGAAAGTGTCATTATCACTTATTATCAAGTTTGGATTTCAAGTCATTATCACTTACTGTGGGTTTTTCTAAGTCATTATTACTCTTTTGAGTTTGACTTGAAACCCCTTATCGCTTGTAAATGAGTTTGACTCTTCTTTTGTAATTTCCCCCAAAGAATTTATCATCAGTGTGTTTACTTTTAAGGGATTAATTGACCCTTGAAAATCACCAAGGAAAGTGTCGTTATCACTTATTATCAAGTTTGGATTTCAAGTCATTATCACTCACGGTGGGTTTTTCTAACTCATTATCACTCTTTTGAGTTTGGCTAGTCCTTGTTGCGCATCTTGAGTTTGACTTGAAATCCCTTATCGCTTGGAAATGAGTTTGACTCTTCCTTTGTAATTTCCCCAAATAAAATAAGGTTTATTTCCTCGGATTAAGTCGACACTTATTTTCCTTTATTGCATTTTCGGACTTAGTGGATGTAAATATCACCGTGGACTTAATGGATTAAAGAAAATGAAAGGTAATATAAAAGAGGCTAATAAAATTGAGCTTAAAATGAATCAACCAACATAAAGAACCAATATGATTGATTGAATTCGGTCGGACGTTATACCGAGTTTATTGTGTCAAGGCTTGTCTTACATTAGTCCATAATGTTTTGATGAATCTTGAAGCGTCTCTACTTCCCTTCTTGAATTTGCTTCATGATAGGAGGGAGGGGTGGTCATTTTGCATTACATTTATTGATCTTTGTCCTATCGTGTCCAAAATCATCTTGCAAACCAACTTGCAACCATAGATGGTTTGGGAACCGAGTTCGCTCCTCTCTTGAGTATTTTCCATGATAGAGAAGAGTAGAAGAGACAAATATGGCCATGAATACCTTGTCTGCATGTTTGCACTGTTTCACCTCAGGCAAAAAAAAAAAAAAAAAAAAAAGATTTCTGCAAGGAAAACAAGGTATGCTTGGATTTATTTGGGGCTCGACTAAGTCTTGTTTTGAGTCGGCAAGGCTCCAATAAATATACACTTTTGGTCGAAAGTAATGATAAGGTGAAACAGAACAAATCTCAACAAGGTAAACAGAGTAATTCCTGAGGAGCATCGCGCAATCATTACATATTATTTGTTGTAATAAATTAGGCAGCCCCTTTTCATTATTATTCATTCGAATTTGTAATATTTATTTATTCGGATACTTGGACATTCAGACCCTCCTTCGCGAGGACAAATATGTAATAATGTGTATGTCTTTCAACCCCATGTCTTTCTCCATTTTATTTACCAGCTTATGATGGTTAGTTTAAGGACATCATGTTTAATTTAGCATACTCATGTTTGCATCCATTTGTATTGCATGCATAAAAGTTCAGCTCATCATATTATTCAAATGTCAAATTCAAACTCTTTACTTGAATACGTGCGCTATCACATGCTTTGAATTGACTCGCATGCCATTCTAGTAGCCGAGCTTATTAATTGTATATTGTATGTGTTGCATTAGCCATATTACATAGTTGGATCATGCATTTTTCTAACTAGTTCCTTTTTTGGCTTGGAGTACGAGGTAAGTTTTTATGCTTTAGCATATTGCATAAGTGTGATTGTTGTCGTATCAAACATACTACCATGAGGCTAAATGCTTAATTGTTAAACTACTTGAATGCCTGTGGATGAAGGCTATTCACTGAAATTGGGATACTTTGATTAAATGTATATATATGAGATCACTTTTTCAAGTGGTACATATTCAAAACACTTTTTCAAAACAAACATGAAATCAAACGTTCCAACTTCTAGTGAAATTAGTCTATACTTGTATGTTAAAAATAAAATAAGAACATATACTGTACATAAGAATCACATCATAATTAGTAGAGGCCGATTTTTGATCGGGTGAGAGGGGTGCTCATTATTGACCTTCCCCTTTCATACCTAAATTCCCGAACCAAGTCACTTTGGTGATGAAGGACTGATGGCCTTTGGCACGAGTCACGGGTTTCCTAAATTTTCAAAATAAATATTTAGGTGGCGACTATGATATCTGGAAAAGTAGTCCATTTTTGGCATTTGATTCAAAACATCGATTTTTCAAAAGCAATTGTCGGATTTGGACTCTTTTCGTGTTTCCAGTGTTTCACATTGCACTTGTGAAATCAGATTCAGAACCAACACAAGTGGAGTCCGAACTGTAGGGGCTATTTCATTCTTCCGAAAGGGAGCGCAAAAAGCCGAGCTATAGATGTTTCATCCATGTTCCAGGAATAGGAAGGTGAGCTTGCAATCTTCTCTCCATAGCTTTCATTTCTTGCTTTTACTTAGTCTAGTTTTGTCTTCATTTTAAAGCTACATGAGAGCTCTTTGTCACGATCATTAGAGACTCTCTTCTATTTCCTTTGAATCATGGAAATGGAGGTTTCAATCCATCTTCCATGACTAGGAAGATGAGTCTCTTTGGTCTTCTTAATGATGGAACTTCTTATGTATATGCTCTGTCTTCAAGAATGGCTTCTTCTAAACCTATTATCTCTAAGCTAGAGTATTCACTTGCTCTTGTTTTCCATGATATTGATTGGGTTCTGGCCATGTCTTTGATTGCATCTTTCATATTTAGCCTTAGTTAACTTTGTTTCTATTAATTGCCATCTCTTTGCTTCAATAATCATCATTTAAATACCCTTGGGATGTTTGATGATTTGCGAAGCAAACCTACTCTCTCCTTGAGAATTTTTCATGACAGAAGAGAGAATGAAGGATGAACTATTTTTGGAAACCCCCTGGTTTTGCTCTGTTCCAATTCTGACTAAAGCATATCCTCCTCCAGAATCCTTGGCCAGTTGATCACCATCTTGTATGGCTGACCACCTATCTAGACTGGTTGGCCACCTTTTTCGTACAACATTGATGATTTTTCCAACAAGACAAAGCAGATCCTGAGGCCCAAAACATCGTCATTTTCAGACTGTGAACAAAGCAGCTTCTGGTAGTGAGCAGTAGGGGGTTTTCAGAGGATGTTCTTGCTCCTGCGTATGTGATTCCCCGTCTGTCATTCTAGTCCATTAGACTAGTAGCTTTGATATTTATATTTTGTAATAATTAGTTAGTTAGTTCATTCATTCGGTGTTTATAATAGTTCAGACCCTCTTGTGCAAGGAAAATTTTTAACATTTGATGTATGTCTTCCAACCTCTAATTTTTTTCTCTCTTTTATTTACATGCTTACCATGGTTGTATATATTATCATGTTTTTCGTTTCATATCATTACCATGCTTTGTTTCCATTTTTGCATACATTAAATTCAGCTCATCATGCATAATGCTCTTACCATTTCATACTTGATTATGTACGCTACCTTATGCTTTGAGTTGCTTCACATGTCATATTAGTAGCTGAATTTAATAGTTGCATTTTGTATGTGTTGCGTTAACCATTTTGCATATAGGATCATGTATTTTTCTAACTATATTCTTCTCTTTGGCTTGCCTTGGAGTACTAGGTGAGCATTTTTGCTTTAGTAGATTACATGTGTGTTTGTGTTGCCATGTTAAGCATACTACCATGAGGCCATGTACTTCTTTGAAATGCCTCTTTGAATGCCTGTGAATGAAGGCTATTTCGCTTAAGTTGGAATGACTTTGATTATTGTACATATGAGCTAACTTTTCTTTTAAGTTGCACATATTCAAAACTCTTTTCAAAAATGCATGAAATCAGAGCATTCCGAAGTAAGTGACATGGTTTATAATTATTTGCTTCACATAGTAATGTTTAGTATATTAATAATCAGAACATGAGCATATAATGTTCATAAAATTCACATCATGATTAGTAGAAGCCGATCTTCGATCGAGTTAGTGGGGTGCTCAATTCATGACATTCCCCTCTTATACCTAAGTTTTTGAGTTGAGACAGTTTTGGTTATGATAGACAAGTGGCCTTTGGCACTAAATTTTCCAAAAACATTTAGGTGGCGACTCTGAAATATAGCAATGCAGTCCATTTTTAGCATCTCTAATGATTAATAGATGTTCTAAGATTTGCTGGATTTTCACTCTCGTTCATTTTTTTATTTCACATTGCACTTATGAAATCAGATTCAGAACCACAAGAGTCTAAACAATAGAGCTATTGTACCCGAGGAGACTAACCCCTCCGAGGAGCGCGAAAAACTAGCTATAGTTTGTGGTGACTCTGCTGGGGATATTAGAAAACTTGACTTGGACTTAATGATGTGACATTTTATTTACATATATATGTTCATTGCATTGCATTTGTACGTTGCACTTAAGTCACTGTGTTTACCATCTAATATCCTGGACGACTTGCTAGAGGCTTGCCAAAACCTAGTCAAAAGGCTGGTCAGACGTAGGCAATATCACGTTGGGAACACAAACTTTGGATCTGCGGTACCGCTGTACTGCTTGATCCTCCTTTCACTTTTTGATGTTAGGTGTGAGGCATATTAGGTAACCTTGCTGAGGTACCTCTTTTGACCAATTAGCCTAGTGCATGTAGAAAACTCTAGTGACTATTCCAACATAGGACAGGATGCTCATATGTAGGATATTGTGAAACCACTTGTTTGAAGTAGTGAAACTCTAGCTCATACCAAAGCTAGGACAGGGTAACCCTACCCTCTCATATGAGTGTTTTGGATCTCTTTACCTACTATGTGCTCTACAGTGGATCTGTACAGGAATGCTTCATATTAGTGGTTTAGTTATATCAGTTTGTGGAGCAGAATGCAGTGGGGAGTACAGTCTTTCAGTTGTGATCATATCAATTCCAGTGAAATTAGGGCTGAGGTGCTATTTGTTTTCTCTTTTGCTAGGTAGTTTTGAAAACATAGCTTCAGAAGGCTCTGATATCCCCCAGGTGCTCTGGACTCGTGTCGATAGACTTTGTACAATCAGAGATTTGGTTCAGGCACGACCAATGTTTGTTTCACTATCGCCAGTGGCAAGATGAAGGAAAGTGTAGCTAGCTTTTCGTGCTCCTGGGAGGGGTTAGTCTCCTTGGATATGATAGCCCTATAGTTCGGACTATCATGGTTCTGAATCTGGTTTCACAAGTGCAATGTGAAACATAAAAACACAAATGAGAGTCCAAATCCTGCAAATCTTTAAGAAATTGATTTACAATTAGAAATGCCAAAAATGAACTACATTGCCAGATTTTAGAGTCGCCACCTAAGTATATTTTTTTGGGAAATTTAGGAAACCCGAGCTCGTGCCAAAGGCCACTTGTCCGTTATAACCAAAGTGTCTTGGCTCGAAAACTTTGGTATGAGAGGGAAAGGTCATGAATTGAGCATCCCACTCACTCGATCAAAGATCAGACTCTACTAATCATGATATGATTTTTATATAAAATATATGCTCTTTCTCTGTTTTATTAATGCTAATCATTACTATCTGAGACACACAAGTATAGACTAAGTCACTCTTTTTGGAATACTTTGATTTCATGATTTGTTTGAAAAGAGTGTTGAATATGTGCTATTTGAAAAAGTAAGCTCATATATGCATTAATCAAATCATCCCAATTTAAGCTAACTAACCTTCATCCACCGGCGTTCAAGAGGTATATCAAATAAGTACTTAGTCTCATGGTAAATATGCTTAATATGGCAACACAAACATGCATGCAATATGTCAAAGCAAAAATGCTCACCTGGTACTTAGCCGAGGCAAGCCAAAATAGAAAAAATAGTTAGAAAGTTGCATGCTCTATGCAAGTGACTAATGCAACACATACAAAATGCAACTACTAGGCTTAGTTTATTAATATGACATATGGCTCAACTCAAAGCATGCGATAGTGCACATATTCAAGTAAGTAAGAAATGACAACAATATTAGAATGATGAACCAAACCCAATGCATGCAAAAAATGGATATTTACACTTGGTAATGATATGAAACCAAAATAAAATGCCACATGCAACCATCATAAGCAAGTAAATAAAAGGGAAAAAGAATGGGGGTTGGAGGACATACACAATATTACAAGTGTGCCCTCATACAAAAGGGTTCGAATAAATGTCCTATTTTGCTAAATATTACAACACCAAAAAAATGAATAAGCCAAATTAACTAATTATTACAAATCCGAATTAATCTAACTAATTAATTACAACACATTAATATTAAAGCACTAAATTAATAGGATGAGAGAGTGTTTCTAGGAGATGTGTATCCTCTCTGCCCTTCTCTATCATGAAGGTCATCAAGGGAGAAGTAGATTCGGTTTGCAAATCATCAATATTCGCACGTTTGTTGCGTGATGATCTTAGAACCGATAGGATAAAGGCTCAGTAAAAGAAATAAAAGACCAGCAATGCCTCCTCCCTATCATGGAGTTATCTCAAGGGAAATGGTAGACATTGACTCTTGAATCACTAAACATCACTAGAAAGTTTGTAGTGATTCAAGACTTAATAAGTTCAATATAACGTCTAATTAAACTCAACTCAATTTTATTACCTTTTTTTTTTATACCTCTTTTACTCCAATTTTATTAGCCTCTTTTGCATTACCTTGCCATTTTCTTATCTTTTCTTCATTTTGTCCAAGAGTTTACGTTCACTAAGTGCAAAAAACGATAAAGAGAAGTGTCAAACAAGAAATTTTTCTTAACATGAGAGAGATCTAATGCCTTGGTAATGAACCTCCAAAGAGATTAAACCATTAAGTATGGAAAGTCTCTTTCTCGTGCCTTAAGCAACGACCTAGTGTTTGAGATAACTCTTAGAAAGCAAAGAAATGAGGGAGGTTGCAGAGATGATTATGAAAAGATGATTATTACAAGTGTGAATATTTATATGAAAACTATGTAAAGAAAGATATCAACTCAAATAGATTGGTGTCTATGGCCTAAATAACCAAATCTATGAGGACTAACAACAACACAAGCATACTATTCAAGCATAAACTAAATAAACACACTAAACAATCCCTAAATAGCATAAAACAATGCTGAAATCAGTTTGGAAATACCAAAATGGAAGAAAACAAAGCTAGGAAGCAAGCCTAAGGAAGGGTGGCTAACCGCTCCACTTTTTGGACCTTTAAATCACATATTTTAGCCTTTGAAAGCTTTGAAAAATAGTAGCTAAAAGAAAAGAAACAAGTGGAAAAAAAAGGATATAAGCTATGGGATAAGGTTCAAGAAATGGTGGTTAACCCCTCCACCGTTGGTACTTTTTTAATCACAAGTTCCAACACTTAAAATCAGTCCAAAATAGTGTATAAACAACAAGAAAAAGAGAAGAAAAGAGCAGTGTAAACAAAGCAAAAGATGGCAAAGCTTATACTTTTTGAAAAGAGGATACTCTTTTGTTTACAAACCACAAGTTGAATCCTCTCAAATGCTGAAATTTGGGTTCAATAATCTCATAAAGAAGCCTCAAATTTTTGGTTTAAGAAGTGTATATATAGTGTATGTATATTTCAAGAGTGAGAGGAAGAGTGTTTGGAAAATCTTCAGTTCTTGGCAAAATTTTCTAACCCCAAACCATTAGGGGTGGTCATCTATTTATAGAAAAACAGGTACCCCTGTCAGAAATATTTGTATTAAGCCAACTGGTGCAAAGTATGCACATGGGGGAGGGGACAGTTGGCTGCAAAATATCTACTTGGCGCTAAACATAGCCAGTCGGCCATGAAGAGGGACGGCCGGCCAATAAAAATTAGCTTGTTGACCACTTGTTGGCCAGCAAGCCTCTGAGTGGTCAGGCTAAAAAAATTTAGATTTTGGTTCAAATTGGAGGCAAGGTTTAGGTTATGAAACCTAAAAACCGAAGCCTTTTGCTGAAGAAATTAAACGAATGTATAGCGTAACAAGTCATCATCGAGTGTTCAACATGATGCGCCCAAGTCTTCAGGGCAGTTAAACGGGGTGTCTGCAATTTCCCCTTTTTAACAGAGCTCAAAGTTATGAAATGACATGAGTGAATGTGAAAGTCCGAAGCCAACCCATTTGACAAGGCCGTAAGAATTGGGCAAGCAATCAAAATGTAAAATGCAATTTGGTTGAACTTGAAAGTTACCTACGTATCACTTTGCAAGGAATCCAACCAGCGCAGCTCAGGGGCAAGATGAAAATGATATGTACAAAGAATATACTTGAAGGATGGACTTACACACTTCGTGAAACTGGTGATTTTGAAAATCCATGATCATGCTAGACAATGCAATGAGCAATAAATGAATGACAACATATGAATGAAAGAAACATTAGCTTAAATCAAAACAAATGTAACCTTGTTTCACACAAAAAGGGGTAAGCAAACAGCAATTCCAAACACATTTCACGTGAAAAGAGGAAAGACAGCGCAACCAACAGACGTATCTCTCTGTATTTCATACAGAGAGAGGGAAAGTTGTAACCAGGCAAAGCAACGTCCTAACACATTTCACGTGAAAGGACGGGAGGGTGGTGTAACCAACAGGCGTATCTCACCATATTTCATATAGAGAAAGGGAAGGTTTTAACCAGAGAAACAAGGATGGTGTAACCGACAGGCGTATCTCTCTATATTTCATATGAAGAGAGGAAAGGTTTTAATCGAGGACAAAGGGTGGTGTAATCGATAGGCGTATCTTAACGTATTTCATACGGAGAGAGCGAAGGTTTTAACCAAGAAAAAGTGGCATCCTAACGCGTTTCACTCGAAAGGATAGAAGGGTGGTGTAACCAACAGGCATATCTCACCATATTTCATATAGAGAGAGGGAAGGTTTTAATAGAGAAAAAGGGTGGTGTAACCAACAGGTGTATCTTAATGTATTTCATACGGAGAGAGGGAAGGTTTTAACCGGGTGAAAGAAAGGTGGTGTAACCAACATGCGTATCTCAACATATTTCATACAGATAGATGGAAGGTTTTAACCGAGGAACAAGATACGAGGCCAAACTACGTTTCATGTAGAGAGGAGGGGAGACAAAAGGTACAAGCCAAGCTATGCCACTCGCAGAAAGGGGAAGAGGTACAAGCCAAGCTACGCCTTATGCAGAAAGGGGAAATGGTACAAGCCAAGCCACATGTGTGTGACAAAGGTAAACATAATAAAATGAAAAGCACAATATTCATGAATGCAACATAAATGGAATAATTAACGCGAAATATGATGTGATGCATGTTCCATGCAATACAATAGGCAACAGTATTGAAAAGATAAACAGAAAGCGGTGGTTTTTGAAAACACCTCAAAAAGATCTCTGACTTACCGTTTGGAGGCCCTCAAATGCTCAAAAAGGATACAACTTGCTCAAGCTTGAGATTGGGGCATTTTCCCACTTTGAAAAAATGGTAGGACTTAAAACGGTGCGTCTGGAATGTACTCTTAGAATCTTTGGAAGCCGAAACAAACCTAAATTCTCCAATTTTCCTTCTCAAGATGAATACAAGATCAACTATACATGGAACAAGCAAGATCTCTGTAAAACAAAAAAAAACAAAAAAAACAACTCTGCGCCATTTGTTGGTTAGCTGGCCAAAACAAAGGGCTGGTCATATATTTAATTGGCCAACCGACCACCCGACAAAAATATGGGGGCAGTTTCTGGTTTTCAACCTGAGGCTTATTTAAAACACATTTTGACTTCATTTCCTCACATCTAACCATCTGAAATCATCCTCTCTCTCTCTAGGGCCTCTCTTTCTCTCTCTAGATTTTCACCCAATGTGCGTTACCTAACAAACCACGTGACTTTTTTTTGTAAAATCCTCTTGGCCCTCTTCACTTTGAACCGATTGGATTTTGTTTTGGTTGAGTTTTTGGGCTTTTCATTGTTTTGGGCTCTTTTTTCTTGGTTTCCGCACTTTTCCATGGGTTTTGACTTTTTCTCTCTCCTAGGGTTTGACTTTGGAGATTTTTGCTTATTTTTCTTAATTTTCCCCATTTTCTCTCACCACTCACTATATTTCTCATGGCGGATGATATTCCATATGATGGGGCCCCTCTCGAAGTACCCATGCTTCCACCTGTGGCAAAGGTTGAGAAGCCTATGATTGACGAGGCTGCCGAGGCGGTAGACGACATTGTCGCTGATATTGCTGTGGAGGAGATCTACCCTCCAGGGTCTGAGCCTAAGCTACCATCACTAAGGGAGAGGCCGTTCGATCCTACTTTACCATCCATGTACATACACAATGGTCCCTAGAGGCAGGCTGCAGTTCAAGGACTTCACCCTAGGTGCGCCCAAGGATTTTCTTTTGCAAGAGAGCACCTCTCATCTCTCCTATGATGTCGTTAAGGTAAGAAACTTTGCTCCGTTTATGCATTTTGCTTGCCTTGATATTTCATTATAGTCTTTCATCTGCCATATACCTACCAAATCTTCTTTTCAACACAGGGTGATGCGCTTGCCTGGAGAGGCTACCGGGCCATGACGGCGAGGGATTGGTATCAGGAGCTTCCCGCTTGAGTCAGAGAGCTATTCGATGAGGCAGGCTTCAACCTATTCTTCTCAAGACTTGCACGACTGTAAGCCAACTGGGCTTTACTTAGTGCCTTGGTGGAGAGGTGGTGGGACACCACCAACTCCTTCCACTTCGCCTCAATGAGGAGATGACGATGACCCCCTATGACTTCTCCATGATCACAGGGTTAAGAGTAGGGCGTGATCTGATCCCCTTTGACATTGACATGGGCTAGTGAGAGGCAGCCTGGATCTATCTTCTTGGAGCACGCCCTTTCCTAGACGGGCCAACTATGGTGCGCTACAGCTGGTTCTATGACTACTTCCACGGGATCCAGCCCAAGACTTAAGAGGAGATCGAGCAGTGCACCCGGGGCTTTCTAATCTACTTTCTCGATACCACCTTGTTTGCGAACAAGTGGAATACAATGGGTTTGCATCTACCGAGTGCCCTAGTGGTCATGCCACGGGTACGATTCTATGATTAGGATGGCACTAGTCTCACCACTATATACAGCTACATGAGCTCCGATTCCCGCAAGAAGGAGAACAAGGTCGGGGGCTATTAGAGAGCCTGGGAGGTACACACTACACTTTCTGTTTCCATTTTTGTTCATACATTATGCTTTCTGCTTTGCACTTTATGTTCATTTCTATTTCTGCCTGTTGACTCACAAATTGATCCTTTCTTGTAGGTTTGGGTATATGTCTACTTTCCCGCCCTTACCCCAGTTCCATGAGATGAGGTAGAGGCTACTGTGCCCTACTCCCAATGATATGATGGCAGGTGCCATCCCTGGCACCGCGGCGATACTATCTTTGCTTATTGTCGCCGGTTCTTTGATACAGTGGCAGCCGGTTCTTTGATATAGTGGTGGCGCGTAAGGTAATCTGAAACCCATACGCACTTCTACTTCATTTCCGTTTTCCATTCTTTTGCTTTGGCCCATACTAACAACTAAGACAGTTGGCAACAATTGTTCGTAGGTTCCGTGGCAGTCGTGGGTGGCGATGCCAACCAGGACGCGAGATGAGTACGCCGAGTCTTCGGACACCTCCAGGTTGCAGATTTTGCTGGAGGGTCCTTTTTGTAGGACCTGGTATCTCGGGGAGAGGTTTGTGCGTCAAACCCTGGGTTCACTTACTTCCATTGTTCCTACTCATCCCACTGCATCTATGGGGACAACGGATGATCTACCAGTCAAGGCCATCGTACAGTTTATGGTGAGGCAGGATGCTGACCTTTTCCGCGGGACCGAAGACTATGCCTAGTTCATTAGAACCCATCTGATGCCACTCTTGACTAGAGCTCGCGTAGGACGGGTTATAGATACACCCGTTGCCTAAGACGCTACTCATGCAGCCAAGCCTAATGTTGAAGGGGCTCCGCCTGATGTTCATATGGCAGGTCTTCTTGTGATTCAGACTACGATCACACATTGGCGCTCGAGTGGGACTACTTACCAGATTTCGACGGAGCAACTGGATGAGAAGCATGAATACTTCAGGGACCCCGACGTGCAGTATGTATGTTTTTTATTTCGCAATTTGTATTTCACATTCCCTTTTCTAGATACTGATGTTCAAACTCATTTGCAAGTACCGATAGGCTACGTAGACAGCCTCCTCCAGTTGGTTGCCTCTTTGGTCCACATGGTGCAGAGGAGTGAGGCATTACTTACTCTCCACGGTTATCAGGTAACCTTCTCTTCTCATTTGTCATGCACTGATTCTCTTTTTGCCACATTCATACTATTTTGCATCAATACTAACCAGCTTTGTAATACTCATGTTGATTTTGCATTAATGTTGTTCTGATACTCTGCTTCTTGCTTTCAGCCTCCACCCACACCTGCTGCACCGGCGGCCCTAGTGACACCTCCTTTAGCAGAGGGGAAGAGAAGTAAACTGGCTCCTAGACGCAGCAGGGATGAGAGTCAAGGTCGAGGCAAGGGCAAGGATGCCTGGAGTTGGAACAGAGAGTCCCAAGCACCGAAGACTTCCTTATCCTCGAAGTCAATTTTGAGCGGAGATGATGCTGAGACCAGTAGCACCGAGAAGACAGTGAGTGGGCGCTCTAAGTTTAGGAGCAAGGATGATGATGCTGGATTTGGGTCAGGAAATGAAGAGGATGACACTAGCTCTGAGTCCCACTCCTCTGACGATAGCAGTGCTAATGGTGACAGTGCCCCTGAGTCCCCTCCGTAGAAGAGGACGAAGAGGGCCTCTCGAGCTTGACTCTGATTTTTGTGTTTTCCTTTTCTTTTTCTTTTTTTTGTTTTGTTTTTCTTTGGTAGTTTAAAACTCTGTATAGCTTCAGATAGGACTGTTACTTTTTGTTTTAAACACTTGTATTTTCTCTTTTGTGAAAACTATGATCAAGGTTGAACCCTACAATTTTATGAAAGGAGTTTTATTTTGTATAGCATCTCGAGAATGGCACCATACTTGCATAAAATTGGAACTGAATTCAAAACTAAAAGCACTTGTATTTGAATGATGTTTGTAACCGAATATTGAGCCTTCCACTAACCAAAATACAAAATACAACTCAATAGAGGAAAAAACAACCTAAACACATCTATTCACACTTATTGGAAACAGAAGACTCAAAACAAGACCTAAAAGCAAAAGGGCCAATCTAGCTGCCTGGCTAGCACTCGTGGTCGGCCGGCCAACAAAATGGGATGACTGGCTGGTAAAGGTGGCCGACCGGCCAAGGTATGTGGCTGGACAGCGGGCAACAACTGTCAACCACTCACAAAACCTTATCCTCTATAAAGGTCTTCTCTTGCCATTCTTTTGATAGAATACCATTTTTTCTGTAGTTTTCTTTGAAAATAGAGATATTTCTTGTAGAGAGGCTCAAGGATTGGACGACCACCTTGGATGGCACGGAAAAGGTAAATTTTTACGATTTCGGCATAAATGTGCTTTTTCCATTAAGCCATACTTCGCTTTGTTTTCCGTTCCTTCATGCCGCTGTTTGATGTTGGAACCCAGTTACTCATGTGTTTCATTTCGAGGCACAAGAACTGTGTCCTACTCTTGAAGAGTTTCAAGCATTGATGGAGTCCCAAAGCAATGAAGAGATTATGCCTCAACCCCGTTTTAGCCATGCACGAGCTCTTGAACAGATGTGTGGGCTTACTTTACACGAGGCTCGGTCCTTGGCTCATGATGGGGAGTTAGATATACCCAGCTTGATTCATCAGTTTTTCGGCATTGGAGACAGAGGTGATCTTCTCTAGCGAGGTTATCGTCAACATGGCCTCTGCTTATGCTTACTTGCACACTCCCTACTTGCCCCTAGTTGCAGCGGAGCTAGTATTAGGTTGATCGAAGTGGCCCAATGCCTCAAGGAGGGTAAGAGCTGCATAGGTTTAGCATTGGCCGAAACTTTGATGGGTTTGGATGCCTTCTATTGATGGGAGACTTCTCGATTTGCGAGGAGTCCACTGCTTCTTCAAGTATTGTTTCCCTCCCTCTCTTATTTATGAGTGCTCACATCACTTGGCACTCACTCTCTATCTTCTCTCAAAACCCTTTCCTTACTTTTTCTCTCAACATACATCTCTCTATTCTTAACCTCTTCTATTTTTCATCCCTTCCCAGGTATAGTTGATGGATAAGCTGAAGGTGGTGGACCCTTGCCCCGAGTATTTAGCCAGATCCTACTTCTTTTGCCCACGGCTAGTGGACTTTCCCACAGAGGAACTGTGGTGTGATTGGATGTGTAGTAGATCTACGACTGATATTGCTTGGCGTTGCCCCTGGTTGAACTTAACCGAGATGAGCTACAATGTGTCTCACCAGCCAGGTTTACAGTTGATCGGCCTTACACACTATTTATTCTACTTTCCTTTCTAGTTCAGACGTTAGTTTGGGCGTGATCAGACCCATCCAGATGACGGGATGGAATACCCTGCTCCATTTCCAGTTCGTGCTTCGCACTTGGCTCGATACCTCACTGCTTGGAGGACAAGAGAGCTTCTGGCCCTTACTGCTGGCTTTTGTTATGCCCTTTCCGAAGAGTGTTTGGCTCAGCTTGAGGATGAGGCACAAATTGAACCATCCTTAGCTCCAAAGACTTCCGATAGTGCAGGCAGGAGGCAGAGGACGATCACCTGACTCAGCTGTGCTGCTAGTTTATTTCTATGACTTTTCTTTTTAAGTTTTTATGATGTAAATGTAACTTTGATTTAACAGAGGAGTTAGTGAGTGTACTTGTGTTGAAATCATGTAATTAAAGTTGTGAGCACTGAAAATTTTCTTTTTGGTCAAAGTAATGGTCTTTGTTGAAAAAAGATAAAATTTTGGGAAAATCAACTTCACTAAAACCTTTCAAAACAATCTTCGGAAACGGTCACTACCTGACACACTTGGAATCAATCCTCAAGACGTACAACCCTGAATCTAAAGATCATAATCGCCTACAACTGCATTCACCATTACTGCTCTATCTTGTAACTGGCCTTTCTGCCAAAATGGAGGTAACACAACCAAGCTAACAGACGATAGAAAAAGATGGACTGATCAAACAAATGGACAGTATAATTAAGTTGGAGACGGTTATGGCCGAACTTTGGGATGGAGTTGCCTACATATCCCATAGATGGGAATCAAGCCTTACGTAGTTTAGTTCGCGTTCACTCGAGTATTAACTCTCATTTTGTGCTCTAACTTTTGCCAAAGTCGCCTTTTTGGGTTTTCAACCTTGCAAGCTTTATTTTTCTTTTCTAATTTTTTATGCCCTAACTTTTGCCGAGGTCTCCCTTTCAGATTTTCGGCCTAGAGAGCCTCTCAGGGATAGTATTTCTTCAACTTGTCCATGTTGATTGGTTGCGAGAACTCCAAGCCATCCAAATCCATAACGATAATCGCTCATCCTGACCAGATGGACTTGATAATGTAAGGACCAGTCCAATTAGGTCTGAACTTGCCCCTAGGGTGATGGATGGGAGCTTAGTTGTCTTTGAGCACCATATCTTCTTCTTTGAAGTTTTTGGATTTGACTTTCTTGTTGAAGGCCCTGGCAATTCTGCACTGATATCCTTGGATAAGATACAATGCCTTCAGCCTTCTCTCGTCAAACAACATCAATTCTTTGAACTTGTTTTGTTGCCAATCTACCTCTATTATCTGACACTCGGCTATGATTCTTAGCGATGGTACTTCGATCTCAATTGGCAAAACAGATTCCATCCCATATACCAGAGAGTATGGGGTAGCCCTCGTAGATGTTCGAATTGACATTCTATATCCCCATAGTGCAAAAGGTAGTTTATCTGGCCAATCTTTATAGGTTTCAACCATCTTTCACAGGATGTTCTTGACATTCTTGTTTGCGGCCTCAACAGCTCCGTTAGTCTGTGGTCTGTACGTTGATGACTTGTAAAAAGCCACATTGTATTTCCCAAGCAGATCCACCACCTTTTTCTTGAAGTGCAAACCATTGTCTGAGATGATCTCATTTGGTACCCCATACCTGCAGATGATGTTGTTTCTGATGAACTCGGCCACATGTGACGCTTTCAACACTGAGTAGGAATGCGCTTCCACCCACTTGGTTAAATAGTCGATCGCTACCAAGATGAACTCATGTCCATTTGAGCCCTTTGGCGAGACTGCCCTGATGACTTCAATTCCTAAGACTGAGAAAGGCCATGGTGAAGTCATGTTGTAAAGCTTTGACGACAAGATGTTCATGCGATTTGCATGAATTTGACAATTGTGGCATCACCGAACAAAGTTAATACAATTATCCTCCATAGTTGACCAATAATAGCCTTGCCTAAGGATCTTCCTAGCCAGCATCACACCATTCATGTGTGCTCTACACTCTTCTCCGTGGATGGCCTCCATGAGATGTTTTGACTCTTCTTCTTCAACGCAGAGCTTATGCATTCCCAGATGGCCTCTCTGGTACAACTTATTCCCGCAGATGATGAATTGGACGGCCAGACGCTGTATTCGTCATTTATCTTTGGCATTTACCCCTGGTGGATACATATCTTCTCTAAAAAGTTCCAAATGCCATAATACCAGGGGTTCTTGTCTTGAACCTCATCTATTGCGGCTATCATCTCATAAGTAGGCGTATAATTCTGTTCAATGATGATCGGACACATCTTAACCCCGAGCGGTATGTCTACCATGGAGGCTAGAGTTGCCAGCGCCTCAGTAAAATGGTTGTTCTCTCTCAGTAGATGTGTGAATGTTAGTTTTTCAAACCTTGGAATCAAAATGTCCAGGTTTGATGATAAACCTTCATTTTCTCTTCCTTGACCTTCCAGTCTCCATTTGCTCAAGAAACAACTAGGTTTGAGTCTTTGATGACGTCTAACCTCATTGCCCCTAGTTCTAGGGCAGCTTCTAATCCTATGATACACACCTCACATTCTGCTTCATTCTTAGATACTTTGAACTGGAGTTTGAAAGCCAGGCGTATATGGGAATCATCAGGTGCTATCAGCAACACGCCTATCCCATAACCATATTGATTAGCTGCTCCGTCAAAGTACATTGTCCAAGTTTGCTCTTTCTCTACCTACAGAAACTCCTCATCTGGAAATAAGTACTCTACTGCTTCATCTCCTTCCATTGGATGGTCTGCCAAAAATTTCGCTACTGCTCTTCCTTTGACGGACTTGTGAGTGATGTACTTGAGATCAAACTCGGAGAGAAGAAGCAACCAACGAGCTAGCTTACCCAGAAGCGCCGGTTTCTCAAAGAGATATTTGATGGGATCTAATCCTGAAACCAGAATTACAAAGTGAGCTAACAAGCAGTGTCTCAACTTTCTAGTTGCCCAAACCAAAGTTAAGCAAGTTTTCTTTAGAGAAGTGTAGCGAGCAACGTAATTTAGCATCTTCTTGTTCAGATAGTAGATGGCCTTCTTCACTTTAGCTTCTGATTCTTGAGCTAGCATGCATCCCATGGTTGACTGTGTTACTGACAAATAAATGATCAGCAGCTTCCACGGTTCTGGCAGCGACAATACATGTGGATTCTAAAGGTACTGCTTGACGTGTTCGAAAGCAAACTGACATCGATCATCCCATCGGAACTTCTTCCCCCTTTTTTAAGAGACCAAACAGTTGTTCACAAGTCAAGGTTAATTTTGAGATAAACCGTCTTATGAATTGTACTTTGCCTAGAAAGTTGCGCACCTCCTTTTCAGTTCTTGGTGGTGGCATTTCTAAGATGGCCTTAATCTTGGATGGATCTACTTTAATTCCCCTCTGCGTGATCAAAAATCCTAACATTTTCCCCATAATCACCCAAAATTGCATTTCTGTGGGTTTAACCTTAGTCTGTACTCCTTGATCCGTTCGAAAAAAATTTCTAGTGCGGTGTAGTGGCCTTCTTGCTCTTTAGATTTTACAATTATGTCGTCCACATACACCTCGACTTCCTTATGGATCATGTCATGCAAGATGGTGGTTGCAGCCCTTTGATATGTAGTCCTGGTGTTCTTCAACCCAAATGGTATTACTCTATAGCAGTAGGTACCCCACAGCATGGTGAATATAGTCTTCTCTCTGTCCTCAGGCGCCATCAAAATCTGATTATACCCAAAAAAACCCATCCATGAACGATAGCAACGCATGGACGGCAGTGAAGTCTACCAATTCATCGATGTGTGGCAGTGGAAAGTCATCCTTCGGACTAGCCTTATTCAGATCCCAAAAGTCGACGCAGACTCTGATTCTGTCATCCTTCTTTTGAACTGGAACAATATTGGCCAACCAAGTCAGATATTCAGACACCAACCAAAAACCAGCGTCAATTTGCTTAGTGACTTCCTATTTAATCTTCAATGCCAATTTGGACGGATCCTGTGGAGTTTCTGCATGACAGGTTCGGCCTTGGGGTTAAGAGGGATCTGGTGCTGTACAATTTCAAGATCGATTCCAGGCATGACTTCGTAGGACCACGCGAAAGCATTTTTGAAATCTTTTAATAAACCGATTAAACGCTCGAATTCCTCTGAAGACAACGTGGACCCAATTTGGACTAAGCGGGATCCTTCTCAGTACCCACATTAATTGCAATGATTTCATCTATTCAGGGCTTAGCTTCTCTCAGTCAACCAAGTTTTTCAAAGCCTGAGGAATTTCTTTCTCTTTGTTTTCATTAAAATTTTAAAAATCTTGGTCAATGCCATAAATTAATGGCACAGAGAAGCAAACGGAATCTACAGCACTCTCATTCAGAAGTTCTGGCTCTTCAGTTACAACAGACTCAAAAGAAAATGCAAAAGAGGACCTAGACAAGACCTTGGCATCCGGGTTACCACCCCCGAAAATGCCAAACTCAGACTCCCTAGACTAACTCGAATCTAATTTCGACTCAACAGACTTAGTGCAATCAGATTCCAGTTCATCATCCGATTCAGAACTGGAAATAAAGCCCTTCTTCAATTGCCAAGTAAGGTGTGGCGCCCTCGACGCGTCCAAAATGCAATTGGGGGAATCCATAATCGGTTTCTCTCCTATCATAGAGACAGTAAAGGTATCCCCCAAGTTCTCCGTATTGGTCTCAAGATCTGTTAAGAGATTGACCAGAGCTACCCCTACTCCAGCCTCACTATTGTCTAAATCGTCCTCTTTGCTCTGGTCAGCATTGATACTTAGATCAATCTCCTCTTCATCACTATCTTGAAGTCAAAAAAGATTTCAAAACCCGAGAAACACTTTTTCGTTGAAAAATCCACCCAAGGCTCAGGAAAGTCGCAGAAGGGGAAATCATCTCCTTCTTTGACAAAACGCCCATTCAACGTTCCCTAGATTGGCCTATGGACCAGCTCGTAATGTTTCCTGGCTCTTTTGGCCTTGGCCCTTTCTCTCATTTCTTCTCCCTTCCTTTTCCAGTCCTCTTTGGTGGACACATAGCCCAACCCAAAGGCTTGGGGATTGTGTGGTACCTCAGCTAGCGCCACAACACCTGTCCTCCCGCTCCTTTTGAGCCCCATTCCTGGAATATGCAGCAATTTGTTCATGCAGTAGATGGACTGAGCACTGACATACATGCCTTCGTCCTCAACTAAGATGGCTTGTACCACTTGAGCTTCCGCTAGAGTGAATCCCGAAAGAAATGCATCCTCATCACCGTGATTGATCTCCAGCAAAGGTGTGGTTACCTCTAGCGGTAGATGAATAGATGAATTCCCAAAAATGGTTGCCACTCCTCCCTCATGAGGGTATTTCAGCATTTGGTGTAGGGTGGAGGACACAACCCTCATGTAATGTAACCAGGGCCTCCATAGAAGTAGGTTAAAAGTAGCTGGCATATCAAGTACATGGAGATCAATCTCATGTTCGGAAAGGCCCACTTGGACTTGTACTTTCACCATCCCCATAACTTCTTTGCTTGTGTTGCCATATGCTCTGATCACCTGAGTTGTTGGGACGAAATCTGCCGGCTTCAGGCCTATCACATAGGTAATGCGAGAAGGATAGACGTTGATTGCAGAGCCGTTGTCCACTAAAACCACTGGAACCCATTTCCTCTGCATTCGACAGATATGTACAATGGCTTGTTATGAATCGATCCTTCCAGCAGCAGCTCTTTATAGAAGAAAGTGAGCATAGGCTTGGTGTTACTTGGGAAGATCAGGCCAACAAGCTGCTGTGGCGTTGTATCAATGGATAACTTAGCCTTATCCATCGCCAACAATACCGCCTGTCGATGTACTCGTAAAGCCATGAGAAGGCCCCAAATGGAAATATTAGCGTGGATCTTTTTGAGTTGTTTCAGAACCAGTTCTTCCTCCAGCTTCTTCTCCTTCTCCTTCTCAACCTCACTGTTTTTTCTTGAGGGTTCAGCTTGATCCAAATGTGGAGGTTTGAAATACCGTCCACTCCTAGTGAGGTGGTCTATTTCCTCCGCATACCAAGTACTATCTGGGATATGATCTCCTCAGTCTTCATCTATATGGGCAAGATGCAAGTGGCTATCTTCCCACCACTCACCTTCAACTTCAACTCAGATCACTCCCACAGGACAAGTATCCCCCTTAGGGCGACAAGATGTTGCAGTCTTCCGACTATCATTGATCATTTCTTGTTCAAATTGCCCCAGCACAGCTTCCCGTTCAGCATCTATAGTTTCTACAACACCCAAATCTTAGGTTTGTTTTTCCGTACTACTACCCTCTGGCATTTTCCCTTTCTCCTCAACTTTCTCGGCTACCACAGCTGCCCCAACTTGCTTTTCCTCCGGTTTAACTCCGGTTTCCTCTTATTTGTCTAATTCATCACTCAACCA
Organism: Camellia japonica; assembly: GCA_030407325.1. Lineage (NCBI taxonomy): Eukaryota > Viridiplantae > Streptophyta > Magnoliopsida > Ericales > Theaceae > Camellia > Camellia japonica. Next base: position 106,900,404 of record JAPPVO010000003.1, read on the forward strand.
CCACCGAGTACTCAAGTGCTCGGACCAAACTCATCGCATACAAAGCTCCCAGTCAACTCTCTCGTAACTCGAGACATAAATAAAACACGATTAATTAAAAACGGTATGGCACATCAATGCCTAACAATTCTAAGCCCTTGCAAAAAAAGAGACATGCAACATGTAACTAGCAACTCAGGCTTGATCAAAACACGACTTCTCAACACAATATATAAGATACTCCGTTCAGGTTAAAGAAAATGTTTTATTTATTTATTTATTTATTTCCATTTCTCTCAAAACACTTTGTTTTCCCCAAAAGTGTTCAAACCTACACCATCACAATTCAAATACATTTTCAACTGTCCACAATAAAACTCAGAGATTTCCAAACTGTTTTTCCCAAAACAAAAGGTGTTATTTATAAAACCATTTTTATTTTGTTTTTGATTTGTTGGATTCAGCTTTTTGTTAAACCGCAAACTTTCGTTTCAACCCAAAACCATTTTAGTTCAAGAAAAGTACCCAAGGCCACAATACCAAAAAGGAGAGTTTTGTTTTTCTCAAAATCAAAACCTATCTCACTTACGGTGATGCCACAATACCAAAACAAAATTTCCACGATGAGAATCCCTACAAATTCTTTGAAATGCCAGGAACGCAATAACACGAGAGAATAAATTTCCCAGCCACCAAGCACATAATGGCACAAAAGTTCTTATAAGACCAAAGTTCTCAACTCGGTTACCACAACTCAAAACAACCTTCCAACTATCCATACGGGACTTACATGCCATACCAAGACACCATTCCATTACACAACCCTCAATTCTAACCTATTTCCAAGGTGACTATATATCAACCAACCCAAATACTAATCAATCAACTATTGAACACCACTATCCGCACCAGCCTCCAAACGCCAACATACCACTTAACTTCACATAACCCAACATCAACACCAACACCTTGCCCAACCTCACTAACTCTGAAATGGAGTTCCATACACAACCTTCCATGCTCGTTGAATCACTCTGGATTCTTCAAAGTTAACCCACAGTACTCTAATTCAACATTCACCCATTACACGTATGCCTATGTGGCATGCACATCCTCACTTCACATTTGAGTCCAAATTAGACTTCTCAAGTTAAGCACAATACACCATCTCAAGTCAACGCACACACCAGTACCTTACACCATACACACAAGGACCGAATAGGTCAAAACAACTCTGACAGAGTGAACCAATCACTCCACACAATCTTACTACTTTACTCGAAGTTCCACTATCCAAACTAAACAACAAACACTCACACCAAAGTGACCCAGTACTATCGAATATTAACCTACTCAATCCAATCATTAACCACACTATTGCCTTGCCAAGGCACCCTCCTAGGACCGTCCTGTGAAAGATCCCCTTCTACATATCATCTAACAACAATACACAAGCCATATACTGTCACACACCATACTAGCGAAACCTCATCACTTACTGCATAACATCTCACTCTTAACCCCAAATAGGTTATCTCCACACTGAATCCCTCATTCTGCCAATGTACTCATAACCTCAACTGAGTTCACAATAACAAAATTCACATACTTATTCTCTCACACCAAGTCAACTAGCAAAAGCCTACTACACTACAACGCCACCGTTACCACATAAAGACCCAAACCGAACAACAAGCAAACACAACACCTCCATCCCTCAGTGACCAATAAGGTCAACTCTTTAATCTAGATTCTATTTATCACTCATTACACGAGTACAACCCAAATACTAAGTCTCCTAGTCAATCCACCAGTTGATGATACTTACTGTACAATTACCCTGAACAAAACCCCGGCACATATACACAAAACCTACAAGGTTTTCAAAGTCATACCATCCTAACTCCACCGAAGAACAAAAGAAGTTTTCAACCTCCTTCACCCAAGTCATAGAACACTACCTGCCCAATTACTCTCTCAACCAACCTAGAATGCTACATGAGCCAAAACACGACCCATCTCCGAAAACAATCACCTTCTCACTATCATTCCAAACCTCGACCAACAAACACTAAACCACTATGACCCTACACATAGGTCACACACCAACCATGGGTTACATACCTGACCAACCCTTCCAAAAACATCTCTTAACTTAACCAAAATTGAGGTACACATCTCTCGCACCCAAATATAATAAATAAATGCTAGAACTTAGGAAACATCTATAGTACCACTGCTTGAAATTCAACACAAGGTGTTCAGAACACACCACTCACCAAACACTAACAACCAATACTATGATAAGGGACTAACATCCCTTCACAAGAAACAACTAACCAGATAATACCAAGATCCCCTAACATTACCTACCATTAAGGTACAAGTCTATACCCAACGAAACTATACGCTATTCTCAAAACACGAGTAATCCTAAGTCTCTCTATACCCAGAATAAAGGAATACTCCACCTTCATACATCCCTACACTACGTCGTACTAGTTCACTAGGTCAACCCTAGACTAGCCCACCGCGACAACCTGTTGCCAAAATACTAACTCAAAACCAATCACACCATCCACGATCTCCTCACACACCTCGTGCCTTATCGAATTGCCCACAACAATGATAACTCTACCTGGTATTCAACCAATTGCCTCACCCAACTACAGGAAACAACCACTCCTATTCCAACCAATCATACATCATCTATAAAGAACAACTCATGGCTTAAATGGCCTAACTAACTCCACCAACCCTGAGGGAAGTCAAACCACAATAATACATCCTAACTAACCACACCCCATAACACGGGTTTCTAGGTTACCAACACCGAAGTCGGAACCATACACCACCACTACCAACACATAAAAGTTCAAACCTAACTCTTCGTGTTTCGAAAATTCTAACACCACCTACATCCCTTACATCTGACCGACCGAGGTCATGACCAACTCCAAAACCGTACTAGTCCAAAGATTACCAACCAACGCCAAACATACACGATACCACCCAAGTGAGCATCAGAACTCAACCCTCACACACCGTCACAAAGGACTTGAAAACACTACCGTCTCTCAAAGATGTACCAATCGCCACCAAGGTGACCAATGCAAATTCATAACCAACACTAATACATAACCGATATAGAACACACTAAGGTACCCACTCCGAGTTCACTGCTTCTTCCATATGTCTTTATAAAATAGAGAATACCCACAACCTAGGATACGTAACACTAGTACCCTTCCCCAAAATACTAACACAATCACATAATGATTATCTGAACAACCACATTGAGACTCCACTCAAATCACACATCACTTACCACATAACACATAACACAAAATCATGCTAAGTCTACAAAGATAGTTATTCATTCCAGTGCCCGCTTAGATTTCTCATTAGAAACAATGTTGATCAAGCATGTTTCCAACAAGACCTCTAAGTCAACTAGACACCAAATAATATTTTTGAGTCTCAACACCATACCCATATAAAATGGAACACATGAACATGTTATCACTTAGCACACAACATACAAATATCCTCACCGAGCATAATAGACCCACTATGGTTAACCACTTCCCACGAGCCCAAGGTTTTCAAACCCGGTTAGCTTTGATACCAAGTTGTCACACCCCAGATTTACACTGTCTGACTCACGTGAATAAACCACCCAACGATGAACAATAGATAACAACTCTCATGCAAATGAATATAATATAGTCACACAATACATGTGTTTATCCGATTTTATATGTTTCTAGATACAACATCTAAGTCGAATGGATGTTCTGTAACTAAAAACATACATATCATTATGGCGTTGTGACTTTTTTCTCTCTAAAAAACCTCTCTCTCTCTCTCTCAAACAAAACCTCCTTCCCCGGCCTCTTTTTTGGGCCGGCCAGCCGCCTTTGGCAATGGCGGTCGGCTGGAATAGCTTGTCTCGGCGTTTGCCTGTTAACCTTTTCTCTCAATAAACTTGAGTCCCCTATTTTTCCCCACCTAGGTGTGATCTTTGGTGCTGCGAGGGAGTTGTTTTGTGGTGAGTCTGCGGTTGTCCAGGAATTTCATTCGAGCGCTTTTGCGAGTAGGAGCTTGAGGGGTGTACTCTGGTTCAGATTGGTGGAGATTTGGGTGTCGTTGGCGATCCAGTTCTGTCCGGTTGTCACTCGAGCGCTCCTCTCCGTTTGAGAGTTTGAGGGGTGATCTTCTTCGGCAATGGGTGGCTTTCTGTGGAGGTTGGCAGCAGCATAGGCGTGGGCTTTGGGTGTGAGCAATAAGAAGCCCTGGTGGGAGATGGTCTGTGGGTGTCTTCGGTAGTGGGTGGGTGTTGCAGCAGGGGTGGTGTAGCTGTCGGCAGTGGGTGTATTCGGCCTTGAGTGATGTCCCCGGTGGTGGCTATGGAGTCTTCTCGGAGTGGGTGGACAGCAGAGGTGGTGTTTGGGTGGACAGCAGAGGTGGGAGATGGTCTGTGGGTGTCTTCGGAAGTGGGTGGGTGTTGCAGCAGGGGTGGTGTAGCTGTCGGCAGTGGGTGATGTCCCCAGTGGTGGCTATGGTGTCTTCTCAGAGTGGGTGGACAGTAGAGGTGGTGGCTATGGAGTCTTCTCGGAGTGGGTGGACAGCAGAGGCTGTAGTTGGTGTTTGGTGGTTTGGGTGGACAGCTTAGAGGTGGTTTGGTCAGCAGCTAGGAGGTGGCGTGTCTTGTTCATGTAGCAGAGGTGTAGCAGCAGAGGAGTTGTAGTTGGTGTTTTGGGAGTTGTAGCTGCAGTGGAGTGGGTCTGGCAGAGGCGTAGCTGGTTTGGGAGTTGTAGCTGGTATAGTTATTTTAGTTTATTTTGGGTGTTGGTTATGTTCATTTAGTTTGGTTTGAGTGTTTTGGTGGGTTGATTATATGGGGATTCTGGGGATTCTTAGGGGTTGGTTGTATGGATGCGAGTAGCAGTAGTAGGGGTATTTTTTATACTTCCGAATCTCTCTCGATGCATGTCATCTTCCTGTACCTTTAATTTCATGCTTTTAAATGAAATTTTTCTTTGCTGATCAAAAAAAAAAAAAAAAAAAAATAGATGTTATAAATTAAATTGAATGCCCTAAGGCTTACATCATACACAAGGGTGTAACCTTGACAAGAATGGCACATGGCCAGTAAATAACATAAATGGCCCATGGCCTGCAAATAACTGAACCACCCTATACGGTTTCAAAAACAACTTCACGTCACAGTCCACATCTACATATATACACCTGAAAAACATTTCAGCTACGTAGAGTAAGCATAAAGCCCAGTAGAGAATATTTCAAAAACTAAACATGCTCCGCCAGTATAAATAATCATGATGCAATACACATATAAAATATGCCCAAGTGCATTTTCAAACCAGTTGATTTCTCATGAAATTCTTTCTTTCCAATTACCAAAACCTTATGTTTAATTAAAACGTTTTTCCAAGTTCAAATCATCAGTTTGATATAAAATTCCTTTTCCAAAAAAAAAAAAAAATCCCGGTACCTCAATACCAACCAGCAAAAATATATTGCTAAATGAAATGCGAATACATCGCTAAACAACAACAAAAAAATATTGTTAAAACCATTTTCCAAACATCTTGTTCCAAACCAACATAATAGTAAATAAAATGGATAAATCTCCAAAACAAATACAATGTTTCACAGAAATTTTGTCCACGGAAATCCATAAACTGGCACCGATGTAAACATAGGCTATACAAGCTCTACTATTGCCATTTTATGGATATTTTGTCTGCAGGATCGGCACCCATGTATACACGCGGTTTTTAAGACTTTCACCATAGACACTCAGGCCAACTTATTTCAACGAGACAATACTTACTTCCTAGATTCACCATTTTATTTACCCTTTTCAATAATACAATACATGTAACTCCAAATATTATTTTTCCAAAACAATGCAAATGTTCCAAAATATAATATGAGAATTTCCAAAACCTCATTCCAAAACATACAGTTTCAAAATCCATTATAAGCTCCATCATATGAATGATTTCAACTTGCTTAATCCACATGCAATTTCTAACACATGACAATACTATCCTCCACTGATAACCAAAACAGTTATCTCTAATGCAATAATTAAAAGATATCGATATCAATATAGATATATTTTTTCAAAAGTGTAACAACACCCATTTTCAAAATCCCACAATCATTTCATTTCCATCTCTTTCCAACCAAACCATTTACGAAAATCAATCCAACTCCAACTCTTAAAACGATATCATTTAGGGTTTTTCTACAAATTGGGATTTTTCTCTTTTAGAAAATCAAATACAAGTTTGTTTACTAAATAGATTTAATAGCAAAATCATAACCAAACAACCCCCAATTTGCACAAATCCTCAACCCACAATAACATTTCAAGATCAACCAAATGACTACCAAATATAAATAACAAGATACGTCACAAATATGCTACCAAACTTATATTGAGTTTAGGAAATAAACCCTACCTCTTGAAGCGATGAGGAGACGAGAGAGAGAGAGAGCGAGTGGAGAAACCTCAAGGATGCTGAAAACCAACTTTGCTTCAATCAAAAGAAAGCTCTCGACATGCTCTACTTTTTTGTCAAAGAGACTAGGGTAAATAAATCAACGGATCTAGGTGTATTTGTAGAGAGAATGTGAGTTTTAGAGAGAGAAGCTCTATATCTAGGGTTTTGAGAATGTTTAGAGAGAGAGAGAGATAAATGAAAAATTGACTCAAAAAGGTGACTCTACGATCTAATATACGCGCAGACTGCTCAAGCGCAAAACGTGTCGCTCGAGCGTCAAGACACAAAAAGTGTAACCGCTCGAGCATAGGAAGCGATCACTCGAGCGTAGAATACAAACTCTCAGAAGTTTTGCAGACAGAAGACCACCGCTTGAGCACAAAAAGCACCGCTCGAGCGAACACTGCTCGAGCGCAAGAAAGACTGCTCAAGCGAAGAATGGCGACTCCCAGTATCTCTACAAACCTGCAAAGGTATTGGAAGTTCACGAAAACCACTTGAGCGCAGGAAGTGCCGCTCGAGCGAAGAGGCAATATTCTTGTCAACAACGGTTTTGAAAAATAAGCTATCAACCTATTCCAAATAAAACCAAGACACCCAAATAACAAAACTCAATGAGGAATAAGAAGAAACGAGACTTGAACAACTATATAAGACGATGAAACCCGGATCCAAAACATCAACGTGTTGGGTCTAAACCAGAATCGCTATACGATAACATCCATGTCTGAGGAAGTTATGTATGTAACATATGTACATAGCATAAAAGCTCTAGCAACATATAAAGGTATATGGTTTGGGAAAGGAATTTAGGTTTAAATCATATTCATTTAGAAGAAGACTTCTTGTATATTATCAGGGATGGAACCACATGTAAACTATAAGGGGCCACGACCCCTACCTTGACAAAAATCCTTTTTATGTTTAGTGTTAAATAGTAAACTATCAAACATACTTGCCACTTTGGCCCCCCTTCTTGTGTCTTTAACCTTGTTCTTTGTTTGATGGCTCTCTCTTGTAAGTATTTATTCAATAGATTACATTATCTAAAGGCATTTAAGAGCATTTTTGTTGAGATAAAAATTCATATCTTTTAACCCTCCGACTTTTCTAGTTTAGCTGTCAACCTCTGTACTTATATACTTAAAGGTCAGGGTCTATTATAGGGGTCTTTTTTTTAATTGTTTGTTTCCTTTTGTATGTTCTTTTTTGTTTTTTTTTAGTTTTTTTTTTTAAATTATATTGTGGTTGTTAGTGTTGAGCTTGAATGTATTTTCATACTTCATTAAATGCTTGATCGTCTAGTTTCACGTAATTGTCTTAATATTTGAGAAATATAATATTCTCTCACTAATTAAAAAAAAAAGAGCCTCAATACCTAACCCGTCTAGCTACCAGAACTAGCCCAATGTGTTTACTTTACCCCTCTCGGTGATGGAATCCTGAGTTCATCCTTATCTATTATCAAGGCTATATTCAGATATCAGATCTTTTTGTTGGTGAGAGGAGACTTACAACTACTTGAGGCAGTCCAAAACTTACTTCGACATAGATCACTTTAAATTTGCAAACTCAACTTTATTCACTCACAGTATTTTTCAGAAAAATACCAAATAAAACACAAGGAAAACTTATCTTAACTCTCTCTCTTCCTCTCTTATTCTTTTTCTACCTCCCATAGTTTGAAACCCACACAAACATTATAGTTTTATAGTTAAACCTACTAATGTGAATACACAATGTAAACACATGAAACTACAACTACAACAACACAATTTCATTTTGAATTCCAATCCTCCAGATCCGTAATGCAAGGCAGCAAAAGCACATGAAGTTATTTCTCCATAGCATGTATGCTTGTCATGCCCCATATTTTAAAACCCGAATCATATTACCAAATCCATTGTCATTGTTCATTTTCATACATAAACATGCAGAAGCTATCTCATTAATATGAATAGAAATGAAAGTTCTCTCTTGGATGTAAATGATAATTCAATAATTTCAATACATTAACAAATGCCTTAAGGCTTAATAAGCATGAATAAAAGAAACATAACACTTATTACAAAAAGGAAACATGTCATTTAATTTACAAGAAAAGAAAAGAAACCCTATGGCCAAAACGACAAAGAGAGCTTCTTCAGCTTGAGCACAACTTTCTAAGCTTGAACCTGAAAAAGATTAAATAACGTGGAATGAACATATAGTCCAGTAAAAATCCTAATAATTCTAACCAATAAAATTCTATATATGTATATGATCATGATGCTCCACATAATAGGCATATAAATAATGTTTCCTTTCACTATCCAAAAAATATATAAATATATACATAATTATACATTTTTTTGAATAACGTCACTCTTTAACCTTTCATTTTGTCCTTTGCAAATTTGAAGTATCTTAATTTTTTTTTTGTGTAATCGAAGTTAAATCCAATCATAATTACCTAACAATCCACAATAACAAGTAATCCAAGGAATTCTTAAGGCAACCATTTAATAGTTCAATTATCCATAATGAATATAAATGAAAGTAATTTCAACAAGTTATCTATTTATCAATGAATAATACTAACAATATTTCCACATATCCTGATCTTATGACTAGGAGAGCAAGTAAGCATTTATCACAATTCCGCTATGTACACATATTTCTACACAATTGCGCAATGCAAACAACTATCACAATCACATTCCATAATTTTGGGCTTTGCCAAGTCATCTCAACACATTTTACCGGGCGCTAACCAGAAAGAAACTGAAACCTATCTCAACGCGCCATGATTTACCAATTACTATACCACAGGAAACGAAATCTCTATATAGCTCAACAATACACACACTTTACCAGGCGCCAATCGAAAGGAAACAAAACCTATATTAATGTGCCATGCTCTTGACCTACAATTATTTTCGATGGCACAATAAGCATAAGACATAACTTTCCAAAAACAAGTATTGTTTCCTTTCGTTTTTGTTTTCAATACTTTCATGCATTCTAGTGATTTTTAGACATTCGCTTATCTTCACACTTATTCGAAAACCTTATTTTAACCAACTTCCTTAACTGTTCACTCACATATTTCTAATTAAATCACAAACACATAACCTCAACCATCCCTATTTATTAATCACTTATATAATTCCCGAGTAATTGGTATAAACACAATCACCATAACTAATGCTAACCAAATTCAGAAATTCCTTGAATTAGTCTATTTATATTCCCATATAATTCTTATAACACTTTAAACATTTCTAATTTTCATATACTTTAATTAACAACGCTCAACTTAATTTCTCAAAAATCTTAATCAATTATTCAAATACAAACTTTTCACTCTCACCAGTTCTTCAATTAACGTTATTAAATTTTTAAATTTCCAAAATGGTTATAAGCCTCCAACTCAAGAAATTATAGGGAAAAAATAGTCTGTTTGGTTTAGTTTTAAAATTATAATTTGAGTGTGGAGTTATATTTCGAGTTTTGAGTTTTTGAATCATAATTAGAAAATAAAAAATTTGTTTGGTTATGAGTTTTGAAAATAATTTTGAGATGATTTGTCATTATTTTTATTTTTATTTTTGATTGATTGAAATATACAATATTTGTGAGAGAATGTGAGAGGAGAGGAGAGAAAAAGTGAGTGATTGATTGATTGATTAATAATAATAATAAGAGAATAGAGGAGTTTTGAAAATAATTTTGAGTTGTATTTTAAAATTTTGTTTGGTTACGAATTTTGATCCAAACTATGATTTTAAAATAGAGTTGAGTTTTGAAAAGTAAACTAAACGTTACCTAGGGTTTTCTTAAAAGAAAATTAGGGTTTTTCTCTTCCAAAGTACCCATGCACCTCAAAACCATTTAAATTCACATTTGATAGGAGATACCATAACAATTACACAACATAAACTAAACCCTAAATATTCATAACACATGCAATGAAATCCTTATCAAATTCCAAAATTTATGTAATGAAAGTAACCATATATCCATCTTTTAGAACTGTATTGAAAATAATTAGAAAAATCCCTACTTTTTAGAGAGAAGAGGAGAATCAAGAACAAAACCCCCAAATTCAAACTTGTCAGAAATTTGGTCTACTCCATTTAAAACGACACCCTTGGTATGCTCGTTAATTTGGCCTCAATAACTACTATGAACTTCTTGACGGATTTGTTTGGATGAGAAGATTTTGTGAGGTTTGGTTTAGTTTTTAAAGAGAAGGAAGAGATGAGAGTTTAGAAAGAGAGACGGGTAAAAAAAATTGGAGGAAATCAGCCAAATAGTGGGAAAAAAAATGCACAAAAATCGACGCAAACGCACTATGGAGCCTTTGCTGCATGTGTGGAAATGTGCAGTTTACTGCAGAAACATTCACCTCATGGCTTTCTCTTTCCGCACATGCGAGACACACCGCCACACGTGTAGAGCCTCCCACCGTATGTATGGCCCCCTTTCTAGAAAATCCAAATTGCTTACATATTACAATATTTTCTTAATTTAGTAACATTTGAAAGTGTCACAAAATTATTAGTTTAATGACATTTTTTAGTCTTGTGGCGTTTTGAACAAGTGCCATTTGTATCCATGCCATGGTAGATACTAATGTCACGGTAGATACATGCAAGTGTCACTACATCATCATGGCTAAAAACTTTCAATGACATTTTGATGTCATGGTAGATATTATTTGTGGCACTATCAAGTGCCATTAAAAAAAGAGTTAATGACACTTATAAGTGTCATTACACCATCAAGACTAAACCTTGCAGTGACACTTTAATGTCATGGTAGGCACTATTCGTGACGCTATCAAGTGCCATTCGTGACGATAATTCATTGTAGAACAATTTGATTCGCTCTTGCGGAGACTTGAACCGCCAACCTCCCGCACCATAAACCTTATATACTACACTCTTCCCATTACACCTCTATAGCACCATATGATTATATATGCAACATATATTATTTATATAGTACATACATCCATATTAATATAAAACTATATGTATAAACATAATTATTTTATTGAACATAATTTATGTAAAATAAACTATTTACTAGCAAAATAAAAAAAGACCACTTTTGGAGACTGAAAATATTTTTTAGTCGCCAATTCTATACTTTTAGCTACTAATTATTTTTTAGTTGCTAAAAAACTTAACTTTTGCCAACCAAAATCGGATTTGGTCACCGAAGATGCATTTTCAGTTACCAAAATTTTGGTCACCAAAAAATTTAATTCCCGCCTTAGGATTTTAGTTCTCCTGCGCTAAAAATGACCACTTTTGGCGACTAAATTTATTTTTTAGTCACCAATTGTAGATTTTTGGCTACTAAAATTTTTTTAGTCACCAAAAAGCTTTACTTTTGGCTACTAAAATTTTTTTAGTCGGTAAAACCCATATAATCAGCGACCAAACTTATTTTTAGCCGCCAATTGTAGACTTTTGGCTACTAAATTTTTTTAGTCGCCAAAAAGCTTTACTTTGAGCTACTAAAAATTTTTTAGTCACTAAAACCCATATAATCAGCGACCAAACTTAGTTTTAGTCGCCAATTGTATACTTTTGGCTACTAAAATTGTTTAGTCGCCAAAAAGCTTTACTTTTGGCTACTAATGCTGTTTTGGTCGCTAAAAGCTATACTTTCAGCAACCAAATTTTTTTTGGTTAGGAAATTTAGTCGCCGAATGTGCTTTTTCCTGTAGTGTATATTGAGTTTAATTTATTTATTTTTAATCATTTACTGCATTTTAAAAATTTAGAAAATATATTGGCATTTTTTATTTTTTCAAAAATGTCATTATAAGCTTGAAAATTTTTTGACTTAGTGGCATTTCTCAAAATGCTATAAAATATTTGTTTATGAAACTTTTCACCTAAGTGCCATAAAAAGTAATTTGCACCTACCTAGTGTCCTGACATTTTTTAAAAAATGCCATTGCTACTAAAGTTTAGTGGCATCTGTTGGTAAATGTCACGAACATAATTTTTTGTGTCATTATTTTATAAAGTGCCATAAAATTGATGTGATATTTATTTATTGAAATGCCACTAGAGCTTTGTATGTTTGTGGCTCTATGACATTTTTCTAAAAAATGCCACCAAATATTCTTTTTGTGACATTTTTTAAGAACATGCCACTAGTATGATGTCACTAAAATGTGTTTTTGTTGTAATGACACCAAACTACACGTGTGAAAAAGCCTGATGTGGGCACGACTTTGCCAAGGTGTTTCCACACCCTTCCGTTTTGTCCTTACGCCCGAAATTCCAAAATTTGAACTTGGAAAGGTAGTCAAGAAAATTAAACAAGTTAAATTCCCAAACACCAATACGTCACATGGCATTCAGGACATTGAAATCAAAGAAACAGAGATTCTGTGGAGGATAAACTGATCTGGACTCCCCTTTCATCAGGTATTTCACTGTTAAGTCTCTTTATGATTTATTTGAGATCTCTCTTCAGGTGCCATCCTTTCCTGTCATGAAGTTATGGAAGGCAATTGCACCTTCGAAGATAAAAGCTTTCGGATGGTTGGTGTGGTGGGATCGAATTGCAACCGCAAATCTCCTCCTTAGACGCCATATAATCCACACTCCCATCCATTGTGCATTTTGTGGTAATGTAGAAGAATCAACAGTTTATTTGCTAGTTCACTACTATTATTCCTGGAGGATTTGGTCTGATATTGTCAATTGGTGGGGCATTTTGTGGGTCTCTTCTGGTTCTATCCAAGAGTTGTTAGTTTGGTGGTTTGGTCAGAAAAGGCAGCATCTGGGAAGAGTTATTTGGGAAGCCTTGCATTTGGCAATTCTCTGGACCATATGGATTGCTAAGAATGATAAGGTGTTCAATTCCAAGGAACCTAATTGGGTGGACTTGGTGGAAAACATTAAGATCAAGGTGGCGTTTTGGGTAAAGCAATCGTTCAACCTGCCAGAATTCTCAATTCATGACTTTTTATTTTGTTTACATGGCATCAAAGGCTACAGAGCTAGGATCTCATTATGATGTTCTGTATTTTGTTTGTCTTAATTCTTTGTATCTCTTCTGGTTGAGTGCTCTTCAGCCTTTTTTTGGCTTATGCCTGCACATGATTGGGTTCTTTAATAGGTGCCAACCTAGTTGGGATGTATTTTAGAACTATGATGCATTTGTGCCAAGTCCTTTTTTGTTCTTCTTTTTTATCAATAAAATTTCATTTTCTTTGCTGATAAAAAAAAAAAATGGTGTGAAAGGCATAACCAAATCAAGTCCAAGACTTGGGGAATCACAATTCTCCTTTGAATAATCAAGCTTTGTTTCCAACATTTCTTTGTACATATTATTCATGAAGTGCAACATTTTCTAGGACCGTTTTGTAGTAATAATATTTTTCATGTTTCATACAATATCTTGCTTGATTGACCTCGCAAGTACAGTACCAACTTGTGTGTATGAGAGATGTTCCATCTTTTATTTCATTTGGCTTTTATTAGGCCTATTGGAGTCTTGCAATTGGCCTTGGACCATCCCATCTCTTAGAAACAATGTGATGTTACATTTCATTTAAGCAATTATTTCATCATCCTTGCAAGCCCTTAGATGAACCTCTGCAATGTTTGTCCCAACCACATGTAAAGTGTCACAACATTCACTTCTTTCAACCTAGAGAGAGAGAGAGAGAGAGAATTGTTAGATAAATAAAACATGACTCCTTTATAAAAGTGAGTTATTAATTTATGACATTAACAACATCTTTTATTTGACTTGTAAACAAAATAACATTGTAGTTTCCATTCAAACTATCCACAATACATTAATTCAACTATTTGAATATTGTTTGATGGGTATTATGTAAACCTAAGAACTTTGCAACCCTTATTACGCCACTTAGCCCAATGTGGGAATTGCATTTTTTTTTTTTTGGAATCTTTTACTCATTTCTCTTTTTTCATTTTTGGCATTTATTATTTTAGGAAAAATTACACAGACCTCTACTAACTAATAGGAAACTATAGCTCATCCCGCCAATTCAACAAAATTACATTACATACATACCTTTGTCACTAAAAAGTGGCTAAGAGAGACATGAATTAAAACAATATATAAAATATATTATAAAAAAAACAAAAACAAAAACAACAACTCTATAAATAAAAAAAAAAAAACACTTTATTTTCTCTCTCCTATAGTACATCATTCCTCTCTCTCTCCCCCCTTGCTTCTCTCTCTTTTCTTTTTATAGAAAAACCAACTATTTCTTTTATTAAAGAATTACAGCAGGAAGACAAAAGGTATATATATTGTACAGCTTGCCCTTGCACTAAGTAGACCACTAACCGACTCAAAACTAACTCAACCTGAATTAGACAAGTTAACTCAACCTGAGTTGGAACAGAAAACAGTTACAAAATTAATGGCTACACAATCTAAGTCTTGAGATCTTGAGCAGTATTCTCTTCAGTCCCCCGCAAACAAATGGGCGAAGGAAAGACCATGAGTTTGGCAGCAAGAGTGTGAAAACGAGACGCAGACAAGGGCTTAGTGAAGATATCAGCAACCTGGGCTTTAGTAGGAACATATTTGAGATGAATAAGCTTGGCAGCAACTTTGTCGCGAATGAAGTGACAATCAATTTCGATGTGTTTGGAGCGAGAGTGAAACACGGGATTGGTGGCAAGAGAAAGGGCAGAGAGATTATCACAGTAAAGAGTAGGAGAAGAGGACTGAGGAATACCAAACTCAGCAAGCAACATAGTCAACCAAGTAAGCTCAGCAGTGGTATTAGCAAGAGAGCGATACTCGGCCTCAGTAGAACTACGGG
Organism: Camellia japonica; assembly: GCA_030407325.1. NCBI lineage: Eukaryota > Viridiplantae > Streptophyta > Magnoliopsida > Ericales > Theaceae > Camellia > Camellia japonica. The sequence continues at coordinate 106,915,746 of JAPPVO010000003.1, forward strand.
ACACAGTGGGTTGCTTTTTGGAAGACCAAGAAATGAGATTCGACCCAAGAAAAACACAATAGCCAGAGGTGGATTTGCGATCCTGAAGGTCACCAGCCCAATTGGAATCAGAATAAGCCTGTAAAGAGAAAGACCCAGGAGAAAAGGAGAGACCATGAGAGAGAGTGCCTTTCACAAACCGAAGAAGACGCTTAAGAGCAGCAAAATGACCAAGAGAAGGGGCATGCATGTGTTGACAAGCATGATTGACAGCATAGGATAAATCGGGTCTGGTGATAGTCAAGTATTGCAATGCACCAACAAGGCTGCGGTAAAGAGACGGCTGAGAGAAGGGCAAAGAATCACTCGGAGACACAGGAGACTTGACAGCAACAGGAGTGGAACAAGGCTTACAAGATTGCATACCAGCCTTGACTAGAATCTCAGAAGCATATGTTTGCTGGGAAAGAAAATACCCCTGAGAAGAAGAGTGAACAGCAATCCCAAGAAAGTAAGAAAGATCACCAAGCTCCTTCATAGAGAAAGCAAGATGCATTTGATCAATAAGAGACTGAAGCTGAGTGGGATTGTTGCCGGTGAGCAAAATGTCATCAACATAGACCAAGAGATAAGTAACAGAACCAGCAGTGCGATGAACAAAGAGCGATGTATCACATTTGCTATTGACAAAACCATGAGACAACAAAAAAGAGCTAAAAGTAGAATACCAAGCGCGAGGGGCTTGTTTCAAGCCATAGAGAGCCTTATGAAGCCGACAAACATGAGAAGGAAGAGAAGCATCCTCAAAGCCAGGAGGTTGAAGCATAAACACTTCTTCATCTAATCGGCCATGTAAAAAGGCATTAGAGATGTCTAACTGTTTGAGAGGCCACTGATGATGAAGAGCCATACAAAGAAAAATCCGAATGGTAGGTTGCTTGGCAACGGGACTAAAGGTTTCATGAAAATCAAGACCCTCTTCTTGTAAATAACCCTTAGCAACCAAACGAGCCTTGTGTCGGGCAATGGAACCATCAGAATTGCGTTTGATGCGAAAGACCCACTTGCAGCCAATGACATTCTTGTGAGGTGGAAGAGGAACCAATGACCAAGTACCTTGTTTTTGTAAGGCAGAAAACTCATCTTGCATGGCTTGGGTCCAAAGAGGACTGGTAAGAGCAACCTTGTGAGAAACAGGTTCAATATCAGACAAAGAAGAAGACGAAGACAGGGAAGAAGCAGATAAGAGACAAGTGGAGGCAAGAGTTTTGGACCGGGTTTGCATAGGATGAATATTTGGCAAGGATGGAGAAGAAGACAATGGAGGCAAATGAATAGCAATATTGTTAATAGGAATACCAAGAGGAGAAATAACAGGAGAAACAGGGACAGAACCTGCAGGGGAAGATAAAAGAGAAGAGTGAGAAGAGGGAGCCCGAGACTGTTCTGCAGGATTGGCAAGAACAGGAGCAACAGAAGCTGGAGTAGAAACAGTGGCTGCAATGGGAACAGGAGAAGGAGAGGACCAAGAAAAAGAAGAAGAAGAACTAGGAGTGGAAACAGATAAAGAAGAAGATTCGGATTTCTGAAAGGGAAACACAGTTTCATGAAAGACGACATGACGAGATATGTAAATACGACCGGTAGATGGATCCAAACAGCGATACCCCTTAATAGAAGAATGATAACCCAGGAACACACAGGGAAGTGATTTAGGAGTTAGTTTAGATGGAAAATATGGTTTAAGCCAAGGAAAACACAAACACCCAAACACTTTTAAGAAATTATAATCAGGAGGACGATGATAAAGCATGTCAAAAGGAGTGGAATGAGCAAGCGAAGTGCTAGGTAAGCGATTAATAAGATAGGTAGCAGTGGCTAAAGCATCAAACCAAAACGCAAGAGGAAGGGAAGAATGATGTAAAAGAGCAGTAGCAGTCTCAGTTAAATGCCTATGTTTGCGTTCAGCGACTCCATTTTGGGATGGAGTGTGAGGACAAGTAGACTGATGAAGAATGCCATGTTTAAGAAGAAAATCAGCCATTTTATTACTAAAATATTCACCACCACCATCTGTGCGAAGCACAGTGAGAGGAAAGCCAAATTGTTTTTCCACAAAAGCTTTAAAAGCAACAAATTTGGAGAAGACCTCACTCTTGTAATGTAAAGGAAAAAGCCAGGTAAATTTGCTATATTCATCAATGAACAAAACATAGAATCGAAAACCAGATACAGATGGGGTAAAAGGGCCCCAGACATCACTGTGTATTAAGGACAGTGGTTTATTAACAGTAGAAGAAGAAAGTTGAAATGGAAGCCTATGACTTTTAGAAACAGAACAAGAAATACAATGTGTAAGAGGCTTAGTAGGCACATGAGAATGCAAATGTTGAAATTTGAGAGAAGACGGATGCCCCAATCTGTGATGCCAAACAGAGGCGGAGACAGATGAAGTAGTGCTGAGAAGCGCATGAGGAGAAGACAAAGCTGGAGGAAAAGCAAACTGGTACAGACCATTGACATGGAAGCCTTTATGAAGTATAGCTTTCGTGTGTTTGTCCTGAACAATAAAAGCATCATGATCAAAGGTAATAGTGCAGTGATTGTCTTTAGTGAAATGATGAACAGACACAAGATTAGAAGAGATGGAGGGAACATGCAAAAGAGAATTCAATTTAAATGAAATAGGAGGTGTAGGAAGGATTCCTTTACCAGTATGGTGAATAGGAATAGAGGAACCATTACCCATAGTCACATGCTCAGGGCCTGAGTAAGGATGGTAGACACTCAGATTGGTGAGATCATTCGTAATATTGTCTGTAGCTGCAGAATCAAGAAACCACGGAGAGATAGGAGACTGCACCGAAGAACCATGTTCATGCTCAGATGTAGACACAAAAGCTCTAGAACCGGGCCCCTGTACTTGTGATGCAGAGGAGGATAACCCGTGCCCCTGTGACTGTGAAGTGGTGAAGGAGAAATCAGGAGGTTGATAACCAGGATCAAGCCGATGCCAACAGTCAAAGGCACTATGACCAGTTTTGCCACAAATTTGACAAGAAGAACCAGAGGAAGCACGGCCATGATTGGGAGATCTTCCACGGAAGGAACCACGACCAGGCTTATAGAAGCGCGAGTCATTACGATAAGAAGAACCTCTGCCCCTCTGAGTGGAAGCATAACGTCCACGAGTAGATGGAGAAAATGACTTTGGCGAAGAACCTTTGAACGCAGCATAAGCCACAGTAAGATCAGAGGAAGTGACCTTGCTCTCAACATGAATTGCCTCAGAGCAGAGCAAGACAGATAATTCCTCCATCGAAATACTCTCGGAACGAGCTCGGATTGCCGTTTTGAAGGAATCATATTCAGAGGGCAAACCGTTTAGGGCAATCAAAACAATATCCTCATCATCAATCGAAGCAGATGCTAGATGCAATTGATCAACAATTTCCTTAATCTGATGCAAATAGTGCTCCATTGAATCTGATTTCTTGCGAATAGAGTTCAATTTGTTCTTCAATTGGTGGATATGAGAGCGTGAAAGAGACGTAAACCGTTTATCCAGAGCGGTCCAGATTTCTGCGCAAGAATGAAGATGAAGAACAGATGAAAAAATCGAGGGAGATAACGTAGCAGTAATACAGCTGAGAAGGTGCGCATCGATTGATTGCCAACGAAGATACTCCGGATTGAAGACCTCCTTTCCAGTGGCATCTTGAGTCTTAATTTCTGGACACAATGAAGATCCATCAACAAACCCTAGCAAATTCGTAGCCCTAAGAATGTTGTGAAATTGATTTTTCCAAATCAAAAAATTTGTGGAATCAAGTTTGACAGTGACAAACGAACTGAGATTAGAAATCAAGAGAGTCAGATTTGAAGGTAATGAAGAATCAACAGTGGAAGATAAAGTGGGAAAGAGGTTTGAAGGTAACTCAGCCATGAGAGAGAATCGAAGCTCGTGGGAGCATATGATGCTCTGATACCATATAGAAAAACCAACTATTTCTTTTATTAAAGAATTACAGCAGGAAGACAAAAGGTATATATATTGTACAGCTTGCCCTTGCACTAAGTAGACCACTAACCGACTCAAAACTAACTCAACCTGAATTAGACAAGTTAACTCAACCTGAGTTGGAACAGAAAACAGTTACAAAAATAATAGAAAACAGTTACAAAATTAATGGCTACACAATCTAAGTCTTGAGATCTTGAGCAGTATTCTCTTGAGCAGTATTCTCTTTAGAGTACAAAACTACCACTAGAACTAGAATTGGGTTTTTCGAGGAAAATGTCTATGGGTTGGGGGTTGTGGGGCTATGAGGAATTACAGAGAGGAAGAGATATCGAGAAACAATAAATAAAATAAAATAAAATAAATAAAGAATTACAAATTTGATAGGGTGATGTGGTGATAAGATGGCATTAATGGTTTGAGTGTTGACTTTGAGGAAAAGAATATAGAGAGATGGTGAGTTCACAATAGGTTAAAGATCTGATGGTGCCAATAGTGGCCAAAATTAAGGGTGAGAGAGAGAGAGAGAGAGAGAGAGAGAGGTGGCAGCATAGGTATTGCATAGGGGTGGTATCAAAGTCAACTCTTTGTCAAAAGTAGTCGCTAAATGTGTAAATTTTTAAAGTGCATGTCCAAAATTTGGAAGAGAAGACAGATGTCAAATGAAGGATTAGTGGAGCTGGTGGCAAATTCACAATGGAGCTAATGAAGGATTCAGTAGAGGATAATAATGGTAGTAAATGTGGTTAAGGGTGGCGGAAGGATTAGTTACACAGTGAGAGCAAGAAAATGGGGTGGTTTTGCAAAGGGAAGAGAAGGAAGTAAGTGGCTTTGGTTAGCAATGAAGAGAAAGAAGGAAGAAAAAAGTAACTGAAAAAATAAAAAAACAAATAAAAAAAGTAAAAGACAAATGAGAGAAACGTGGGTTAGGATGTAAAATAAGCTAGGAATGTGACGATGACGAGATGACGAAGTGCAAAAAAAGTAATTTTCATGAGAATAAAGAGGAAGACAAAAGTAATTTCACATTAGATCTTTTATGTTTATCCTTGTTGGAGGCAAGGTTGGTTTAATTATGACAAACTTCTAGGTTAGTTGTAATTTTTCTATTATATGCGGGTGAGCGGTATAATTTACCCTTTCTTTAGCTAAACAATAGTTTTCTTTATACAGATAACAAGGTTCTAACCCACTTTGATTTATGGAGACCGTAAGCTATCACTAGCTAGGTAAAAATATCAGTGGTGGAATGGAGAATGAAAGGGAAAAAAAAATATTACATTGCTTCTTTTGTAATTTTCTGTATGGATCCATATAAAAATTAAAAGAATAAACAAATAAATCAACACTGATTGGTAATCCGAAAAATCATGGCTTGAACGGCTTGAAACACCCAAAACGACGTCGTTTTGACACATTCAAGCCATTTGAACCACAAAAATTTGGGCCACCAAACATTTTCCCAAATAAATTTATCTAGTGTTATGTAGTTTCCCTCAATTTGATAAAAATAATTCTTAAAGAAAAACTAAAGAGAAAATATAATTCTTACCTCCTTGAGCTTTGTTGTTGATGAGAAGACATGAATTTTGGAAATGTGATCCGCAGAATGATTGCCCTTCCATGGACAGTTTGCGTAGCCAAGTGTTGATGATCTGTCATACCTAGTAACAATTTTGTTTGTTGAGCTCTTTTCAATGGATTCAAAGAAGAAAACTCTAAGATTTTCACATGGCCACCTGGTGTTGAACATGAACTTTGGAGGCTTTGCATTCTTAAACCATGGTGTGAATGTCTCAAGTGGCCTCTTTAACATGCTACGAGGGTGAAACCCCTCGTAAATATGAACAGAGTAGCCCCATGAGACAGAGAAAGACCAATTTCTTTGCTTTTCATAGCAAATAATTTGTTGCAATAAACGTGATTGGTCGACTTTTGCAGCCTTCATGAGGTGGTCTGTAGATTGCATCCTATCCATGGAAGGGAAGATAGTGTTTACAAAATCCAAGTGGTGGAGAGAAAGTAGAGGAGATTGTGGGTGGGATGATAGAAAACCTGATATATCACCTAGTAGATCAATCTGCATCCAATAACAAATGTAATATAACTTGTTTCTAAGAGAATTTACACAAGGAAATTTCTCTAAGTTTACCAAGATATTACAGGAATGCAACTTAAGACATCATATTTCCATTATTTTATAAGGGAAGTTGGTGAAGTTCGAGTCTTTGGGCTTATAATGGATCATCCTTCAAATCTTCATATTGTAAATTTTTATATATGGATTATTTATGAAAAGAATTAGATTGATCAGATTAATATAATCACATAATTTGATAATTTATGAAATAGAATGCGGTTGTTTTTAAAGACAATTATAAAGAAATCATGTGATTACAACTTTCAAATTAATTAGTTTGTATTCATGAATGATCTACGCACAAAATTCTATAAAATGAATATATTATATGAAAGAAATGCTATAGTGTGCACCCTTATGCACCCTACCACAAAACATGTAATTTTATTACAAAACTTCATAACATTAATCATAAAATGCATAACTTCGTCACAAAATAGGATAACAAAAAATGTCATAACTAAGCCATAAAGTTTTGAACATTTTGTTAATTTGTGATGAAATTACGCATTTTGTGTTTAACATTACGAAATTTTATAATAAAATTACACATGTTTTGTGATTGGGTGCATATGGTATGCACCCCTACACAGGTGCACACCAAAAATTTCCCATTATATCATCAAAAGACATCCATAGTAGACCCAATTGCCTAAAATGCAATGGATTGGAGAGAAGCCAACTATATAAAACTAGAAGAAAAAGGCAAATCCTTATGATAGATTAGATCTGGCTCGATTATTGATAGTGAATAAATCTTATATTTCTTGAAATCAAAACTAATTAGTATTTTTTACATTAAAATAATTTTTATTTTTTTATTTTTGGTGGTAATTATATAAAAAAAAATGCTACTAATTTAAAACTAAAAGGAAAATCATACATATCACTATGATGTCGTTTGACAATGTTTATAGTTTATCATTTTTTATTTGCAAAAAACATTAAACATGTTTATGTTTATTTTAGGCAAAAATAAAAACAAATAGGGATTGCGGGAGATGATTGTCACTGGTTGGAGATGGTGGCTAGAGGTGATTGTTGGCCACAAGAGGTAGTGGTCGAAATTGCTACCATCAGTAAGAGGCAATTAGCAATGGCTATAGGTGGTTATTGGCCACAAGGAGTGTCAATCAAAAGTACTTGTCAAAGGTTGAAGATTGTGGTCGGTTGGCCACCAAAAGTGGTTTTCAAGATCGGTGGCCAAAGGTGGTTACAGCCAATGAGAGATGTTTGGTGGCAATGGCAGGTGATTAGCGGTTGAGGGAAGTGGTGGTCGAAGGTGGTTAATGGAGGAGATCATTGGTGATGATAGTTTATAGCAATGAGTAGGGATGGCAACGGGATGGAGTTAGAATGCATTTGTCGTCCTCCACCCCCACCCCCACCCCCACCCCATATCATATTGGGAGCGGAGTGAGGGTGGGGTATGAGCGGGTTAATTTTGTTGCTTTAAAAATAAAAAATAAAAATTAAAGGAAATATAATATATTATAAATAAGAAAAAAAAAGGAAAAAAAATTAAAAAAATAAAAAAAAAAAGGCAAAAAGCAGAAAGCAAAACCTATTTTTTGCGTTTGCAACTTTTTGAAAATGAAAGCAGAAATTAAACTTTTTTTTTATAGTTTTAAAATTTTTGATAAATATAAATAAATAAAAAATATAGTAATTATAGATGTTATCAAACAGATCCTATACGTTTCATGTTATTTTTATATTTGTTGTTTGCATTTCTTTCATTGGAATGAGGGTAATAAGTGAGGGGGAAGCCAAAAGGTTGTTTGGAGTTTAATGTATAATTTTACTTTTTAAAATATATATATATATATATATATAAGAAAAAAAATTGTATAATCTAAATAAATATATTTATTAAATAAGTGTACCTATTTAATGCATTTCCAAACAACTCCTCAAATTAGGTACCACCTTTGATAAATGAACACTTTCAACCATTAAGTCAACTCTTTGGTTTTACTATTTTGAGTGACCTTTTAATCAGAGTTTGCACAAGCTTTGTGAAAAACATAACTGAGAACCTTTATTTAAAATTTCATTTTCATAATTTTTGAGATGCTAAATCACCAATTAATGACTAAGGACTTTAAACTTGTGAAAAATGTAGCTGCGAACTTTTATTTAAAATCTCATTTTCTTAATTTATGAGATGCAAAATCACCAATTAATGACTAATGTCTTCAGGCTATTTAAGTTATAAAAATAATTGGGCTCTTCTTCAGTCCATATCTAGATTGAAAAGTATTGTTCAAGTTCATAAAACCTATCATGGGTCCATAAGGCCAGCCAAGCCCAGGCTTTAGGCCCCCAAATTTGGGAAGGCCCACTTTTTTTTTTATATATATAATCTAACAGGCCCAGGTGATTCATTATTTATATTTTGAATAAAAGAGTATAAAACAGGACAAAAGGGTCCAAACTTTAATTACATATATGATCAATAGCTAATATTCATCAGTGAAGATGGAAAATCAGGTTCTATTGTTCCACCCTTTTCAATATATATATTGTATATTTATTATTTCCAATGTTGTGCTCTGTTTTTGAAAATTATTTTTAGAGAAAACAAATATATCTAACAGAAATTATGAATCTGGATATCAAAAACTTAAGAAAAAAAAATCTTATTCAATCTCAAAAAAAGAGCTCTTGATAATTCATTATAACTAATAAAAATATAACAAAAAAAATGTAGATGAAAATTCTGTAAATGAAAAAATAATTTATCCAAAAGAGTTGGAACATATTGAAACTATACAAAAAAAAGAAATGATAATACTAAAAATTTAGGCAAAAAAGATTAAGTGGATTACCTATATTATCAATTAAAAAGGATTTGTTAGCAAAACTTGAATATAAAGATTTAATTAATATTTTTGCATCTCAAAAAGTTCGAAAAGTAAATTTTAAATAAAAATGTTATTAAAAAATTATTATATAAAAGGCCTAATTTTTAATTATTACTTTAGGCCACAAATTATCTAGAGCTAGCCCAGTGGGTCACATTTCAAAATTTTGAAACATTCATTTTGTAAATCCCTGCGCAGATATCATCCATGAAAAAAATTATGGCGATCCAATAATCATAATTTCTTTATTTTATTGTGTATTTTTTTATATACAAATGTAATAAAACTGAAGAAATTATAATTATTGAAGAGATCTAATTATTTTTTTTTTATGAATGATATATACAAAAGAACCTACAAAATAAACAATTTAAATCATCAAAACAGAACTTTTGATTGATCCCGTAAGCTCAATTAAACCTTCCAATTCAAATTTTCGACTTAAAAAAGTCCTACAATTTTATTTTTTATTTTTTTTTTTTTTTTTGGGGGGGGGGAGATTAATAATAGAGTAAACTATCAACAAATCTTAATAATTTGATTTAATTCTCATCGAGTCCTATTAAAAATAAGTTTTACTAAAATCGTCACTAAAAATAATTTTTTGTGATAATTTCTTTCATATGTCGCTAAAAATTAATAATTAGAACATTTTCTATCACAATTTTTATACATTGTCTCTAAAACTCACAATTACTATATGCTTTTCTTTGACAAAATTTCAAACTGTAGTGAAAGATTAGTGACTTTTTATGACGATTTTTTTAAATTGTTGCCAAAACTTATAATTAGTAATTTTTTTGTGATAAAATTTTCAAATTATCACTAAAAATGAACAATTAGTGACATTTTTTTAATAGTGTTTGAAGAAAAATACCATTAATTATTAGAGGACTTATTAAACAATAAATTCATCTATTATAACCTACACATAAGTCTCCCTTAATAATATCATGTTAACTGTTTGATACATTGATAACCTTTATCTCCAAAATTATTTGTCATATTCCCATTCAATCACAATCCTTGACTCATCTTTCATTTCTAAATTCTCATATCATCTAATTAGTAAATTAAGTAGGGCAAATTAAACTACTAGTCCTTGTAATTTAACTCTTGTATCATTTTGATCACTGTAATTTTAATTGAATTGATTTTGACCTTGAATTTTTAAATTTATCTCATATTGATCCAATTGATTCTAATTATTAACATTTTTTATGGCAAATGCCCACATGAAAAGCATTTGTCATACTTCTAGCAGTAAAATCATAACCTTAATCAAATTAATGACTTAACCTTAACCAATTCAGTGAAAATTTTCTGTCAAAAATCCTAACGGAAATATCAATTGAACAAATTGACTCAAAATTTATAATTAAAAATCAAAATTAAACCAATTAAAATTATTAAAAATAAAATAACATAAACGACAAAATGTAAGAACCATCCGTCTAATTTATCCAATTAACTTAGGAGTAGGTACAAAGACCCTTTGAAGAGAATTGTCAAGACGCATTAATTGTAGCTCACAGCACTATTTTAGTAATGAAATATAGAATTATTGTTAATCCCATGATAGGAAAAATTAATCAGTGTCCCATAATCAACATGTGGCAATACCACAAACTAATGATAAAAATCATGTTAGTTCTCAATTATTCAATATAAAATGATATATTTTATTGTTTTGGTCAATAATATTTATGGACATCATGATTGCTTGACCTTGTCCACAAAACATGAAATAATTTCTCCATGAGTAGGTGAACAAAATAATTTTTGTAGTCACTATAACGAATTAAAATTTTTAGAGACAAAAATTTTAGAAATGAAATGTTATTATTGTGAAAAGTGTTAATTTTATATTTTTGCTAACAAAATTTTACATTGGTAATGAATTACTATTCATTTATATAATGAATGGAGTGAATGTTGAAAAGAATAATTACCTGATGAATACCTTTCTCAATAGTAAGAGAAACTCCCAACTCATCAACACAGAACTGTACGATCGTATCATGTGACTTCACATATGGGTATCTCTTTATACATCCTTTCAAATCTTTCACCATTGCTGCTGCTAAAGGATAACTCAATGCAAATCCACCTCCTCCGAAACCCTGATCAAACGAGAATAGCAAATTTGACAGAACAGTCTCAGAATTACCCCCAATATAGTAATACTTACTATGATCATACTTGTTCAAAACATTAACCCAGTTGTCCACAAAAAAAATGGAGTCATCAAACCCCATAATATACCATCTCGCTCCATTGTCGCCTTCTCTAAAAGTCTCCCAAATCGCAAGTACCATGCGAATCATGATTGGCGCTACGTGCTTCGACTCTTTCTCTAACTTAGACCAGTCATCGGAGATACGAAGAGGAGGAGAAGTTTTAGGCCATGGGAGGAGCTCATCCATGGGGCCTCTGTCTAGGAAGAGATAGCCACGTGTCACGTTGGGTCGCCACCATGAATTGATGTAAGGCTTTCTGGGTTTCCATGTTTTAACAGAGCTAACAAGTCCAAACACAAGGTGGCTGACATCAGTGGGAGAGTCACTGTGATTGGACTGCAAAGGTGAGAAGAAGAACTTGGAAGCTGATGAGCAACCAGAATGGTAGAAAACAATTAGGTAGATCAAGTAGATGAGTAATCCTGAAATACCCACTAATTTGAATAGACTCAAAATAAAATTATTGGATAAAATTTGAGGTTTTTGTTTCAAAGAGCTTAACTTGGTTTTGATGGAAGTTAGAGACTGCATTGTAAAGAAGAACAAATAGTCTCAATGAAAATCAATGTAAAAGAGGATTACCTTTTATAACATGATTTGGGTTGGCAGATCTCTGTGCTTTAACGGATTTTGAGGTTGATTAGCTGAGTTTGGTGATTGAAAATCATGCTGAGAGTCACGTTAATGATCAAACTGGATGAATAAATCATGGATTATAACTCCAAGAAGTCACATGACATGGAAAAAAAATTTGCGGGGTTTTTAACTGGCAGATTTACTGTGACAACCATCCTAACATGGAACATGCATGAATATATCTTAGAAAAATTATAATTACCATAAACATTGGTGAAGAAAATTACTATGAATGAAGAAGTGTAATTGAGATTTAATTGTTATATTGTAGGATTGATTGTCTAGCAAAATAATAACAATGTCAAGTAAATATATGGATTGAGTTTCTCTTAGGTTCACATATATAGAAACTAAATTAGAGTTAAGCACAACAATGTCACGTAAAGATATATAGTTATTGTAAATTGTGTTATCACTATTCTAAAACTGCTCATGAATATGTTATCGAAATGAAGCAATCGAGTTGTTTTAAGAAAAAATCCAATTTACCTTTAGCATTCATCCACCAATATTTACGATCACCCAGTTCCAAGTTGTCCAACAATATAAAATGAAAGTAGAAACATCTTTATTTGCTAACATCTCAACATACAAAAATGTATAATTAAACTCTCTTTCTTTTTACCCATTTTTAAAAGTTTAAAAAAAAAAAAAAAAAAACCTCCCTTTCTATTTGGAGTGAAGTATCAACAAATTTTAAATAATGATTTTATGAACTATTTGGTCTTTCATTTTTTCTTATAGACCCAAAGGTCCCATTCTACTATGTATTACATAATGCGTCAAATATAAAAGTACGTGTGTTATGTATTGAGAGACAAATGTAGGTTTTCTGATAATGTTGAAATTATTAAACGTAACACTTCGAAAAAAAAACCATTAGTGTATTTTTCCCAAATGTAATACTTCAATCTAATACTCTAAAAATGTAACAATCCAACATTTTATTTATTATTATTTTTTTTTTGATCAGCAAAGAAAAAAGGAAACTTTATTGATGAGATGAGCAAATACAAGCATCAATATGCATCAATAAAATAGGGTAGTGCAAAAAACATCATAGCTATCACTTCCACAATCCCAACTAGGTTGGCACCAAGCAGTGACGGAACCAAGAATTCATTTGCGGGGGGGGGGGAGGGGGCCATGGCATAAATAATTTTTTTTTATATGAATTGATATAAATTACTATTTTTTTGAATTCAAAAAGTAAACTAAAATTTAACATTAAATTAGTACGTAAAAAATAAAACCATATATTTAGTAAATTTAATATATGAATAAAAGCAAAGTCATGTATTAAAAATTATTTATACAAAGCAACTCAATCATCTATCAAAGTGGAACTCGACGTTCTTTCATATCTCAAAAGTCTTCAATGATTGACTCTGTGGTAAAATTTTCAGCAATTTCTTTTTCAATGTACAAAAGCAAAGAGTCTGTAAGAAATTCATCTTCCATTTTGTTGCGAAGTCTACTTTTGACAATTTTCATGGTTGAAAATGATCACTCCGTAGTTGCAGTAGAAACTGGAAGAGTAAGAACAAGTGTAATCACTCTATAAACAAGTTGATAGATCGTAGATTTGTTTGTCCATACCAACCACTGACACAATTCAGCAATAGTAGACAATTTTTTGTAATCTGTATGCTGAACTACATTATGCTCATAATGGTGAAGTTGCATTCTCAACTGTATTTTCTCTTGATCTGTGAAGTCTTGCAGATAAAACTTTTCTACTAACCAACAAATATCGTCGATTCTAAAAGTTTCAAGCATATCTCGAGGATCTAGAGTTGAGCTAAGATTAAGCAACTCTACTACATGTTCATTGAATCACCCATTTAATTCTTATAGATGAGAATCTATTGCAATATATGTAAACACCCCATTTTTGACCGTTTTTAAGACTTGGACGCTACTGATTGTTTACTTAGTGATGCAGGTTATGCAGTGCAAAGGTTCAATTTCTTCGGCAAAGAGAGCGTCAAGTCCAAACCTCACAACCCATTTTGGACAGAGACTATTTTGAATGGTTTTTAGACCTTAAAACCCTCTCTTTCAAAATATTTTTGAAATAAAGCTCCTACGATATTCCGAGGCTCGCATTTCGTTAAATGTTACGCTTTTCGGTAAACCGAGTAAGGACAAAGTGGAAATAAATGAAAGAGAGATGAAATCTTTGAAAAATCTTTCAAAACACCTTGTTTAGGGGTTTTAATTTGAAGAAAAGAGGAGTGGAGGGAAGAAACCTAGTTGAGGAAGAAGTTGAGTATGAATCGTTAAGAGAGAGACGAGCAGTCCTCGCTAAATCGGGCCTATCCTTTTCTATACTTGGATTTAAGATATGAGGCCACCACCGTTGGAAATAATACTTCTGGGGCTTCATTTTACACTCAAGAATCTCCTAAAGCCGAGTCCGGATGGGGGAGATATGATTGGTTGAAGTTAGGCATCAATCCGATTGAGCCGGAAATGAGCAGTCTTTACTAAAAGAAGGATATCTCTTAGAACACTTGGAATTTTGAGGTGTGGCTTCCACCATTGGAAAGCTTACTTCCGGGGCTTCATTTTAGACACAAGAATGACCTGCAAAGCAGTCTAGAGAAAGGAGTTATGCCCATTTGAAGTCGGACCTGCAGAGTAGAATTTGCAGTCGGCCAGAAATGTGCACAGTCGGCCATGGAGATAGCCTGTCGGCCATCACCAGTAGCAGGTCAGCACCAAAGATGGCTGGTCCGCCAAGAGTGATCCAAATTCATTTTTGTTTTGAAGATATTTCTCCTCCAGCTATTTCCAGCTTGTGCCAGCTGTCCTAACTCAGATATTTTCGACCAAGCTCTTGCTTTTTGCTATATATGAAGCCATATCTCATATATTCATAAGGTTAGAACATTTGGAAGGCTTAGAGAAAATTTGAGAGCTTCTCACTCTAGAATCCTCTCTCTCTCTAGAAGCTTTGTGAGCAAATCCTCCCCTCTCTCTAGAATTCTCCATCTCTCCTCTTGTTTTAGGCTTGAAAGTGAGAATTCCTTACATTTTTGCATACACTTCCTTCATCAAAGTTGCCTGTCATTGGGCTGAGGTCCCTTGGAACTTATTTTTGGGCTGTTGAAGGATCATTTGAGCCAAGAAAGAGGCTGTTTTGCTGTTGTGTATTAAGAGGTATAACTCTCATCTTTTGTATTTGTTTTGCACACTTGCTTCACCATTCTTTTTCCATTGTTTTGGGCTATTTTTTGGGGTGGTGTTGAACTAAAAAAATATCTCATTTTCAGTCCTAAAAATGTTGGTTTAAGCCTTGTTTGGCTAGGGGGTGTTTCCTCCATTTTGCTCCTTGGCTTGTAAGGTCTTTTGAGCTATCTTTCAAGCTTTTCAAACAACTTCTTTTTGGCCTTAAAACCACTGAATTCCAAAGGAATTTCAATGGTAGAAAACTTGTTTTGAGGCTCAAAATAGGAGGGGGTGGTCCCCTCCCCTCTTGTCTTGTTAGTATGTGTTGTTGGCCTATCAAATGAGCATGTATTTCTCCCTTCTTGAGGCTTAGTTTGAGCATGTTTTTGTGACTTTTTTAACATGTTATAACTCTATTTTAAGTTGGTTTGATCACTTGTTGCATGCTCCTTACACTTGTAGTGTAAATTATCTTTGCTAGTCTTGCATGCCTAATGAGTTAGGTTGTTATTCTAGCATGTGTTGGCTTAGTCTCAGTCCATTTTTGGTGTTATTTTGACATGCTTTAACTCTGATTTTGGTTGATGGGGTCACCTCTTGCTTGCTTTTTACACTTATAGTGTAAACCTTGCTAACTAGCTTTGCATCCTTGCCATTTTAGCCTATTATTCTAGCATGTTTTGGCTACACTCCAGCAAGCTTTTACTCATATTTTAACATGCTTTAGCTCTGTTTTGAGCCCTTTTGGCCATATGGTGCTTGTTATGCATGCTTGTAGTGCAATAGCCTTGACTAGCTTTGAGTTTTAAGGCATTTTGCATGCTTGGCTTGAGGTATTTGCATGTTTTGGCATCATTTGACATGTTATTTCAAAGCATATAGTGTTGTCACACTTCCATGTTTTTCACTCTTTAAGTGCTCTTGAGAGTTGTACCTTATGCCTTGTTTGTGAGTTAATGCATGAGCATCATTCTCTTGCTATTCATGCTATCATTTCAGATCATTTTGGCCACTGTTTTGGCATGCATGAGGTCTGTTTAGGGCTAGTTTAGTCCATTGAACATTGTATTGCATGGTTCTAGTGTTGTGTTCTTCACTAGTTTCAATGTTTTAGCCTACTAGCATGTTGTACTTGAAGTGTTTGCATGTTAGAGTCTTGTTTATCATGCCACTTTAGCACTGAAAAATCTGTCATCTCCTTCATTTCTTCATTTTTGATTTGTTTTGAGGATTGGTTAGTCTTGAGGTTGTGTTTAATGCTTGGGATTGAGGCCTATGCTTAAATGGCTTCAACCCTCTTTTGAGGGTTACTCCTAGTCAAAGGCATTGGTCTCTCTCATGCCTTAAATCATTCTCTTTGATAGACCTCTCTCTCATTAGAGGACTCTCATATTTGGACAAGTTGATTAATGAATGGATTGGTAATGTTAAAATGTGTAAACAAAATCAATCAAGTAAAACATGCCAAGATAACATGTTTGTGTTGCATTGCATGTGTTTGGATCGGACGTTAATCTAAACACGAGAAACGAGAGGCATTTCATACTTGAAGTGATGAAACGTGCCTCATTTCTTAGTCGCCGTCCCCCTTGATTGTGCATGATAGGGTGGAGGCCTCTCGAGTCTTGTGTGTTATTTGTGCATTCATCAACATTGTGCAAGCTTGACTCTTTGGCCATCATGCATTGAGATGCGTGATTGATGGCTCGAGAGCTGAGCACTACACTCTTTTGAGCTTGAGACATGATAAGGAGTGTGGTTGCACATACATTTTCTTGCAAATACACTGTCATGCCCCTATTTGTGCTCTGTTGCAGCAAAAGGAGAAATTGCAGGAAGCAGTGGCCGATCGGCCATCAAAGCTACCGACCGGCCACCAAGGTTGCCGATCGGCTATCAGAAGTGGCCGATGGCCATCCCTCTTGGCCGACCATCCCTCAGCATGTTCCTAAGGTGGATCAGAAGCATCTTGGAAGTTGGCACAATTTTTAGAAGTCCAAAAGAGTGCAAACAGACGCATCATGAGGCACGATAGTGGATTTCCGAGTGAAGCCGACCGAGCATGCATATCCCCCTCGCTTCCCGAGGCCATCTGTTTAAATTTCTTAGCTAAACTAGTTCATTAGCGTAGTTATTTTGTAATTAATTAGTTAAGTGTTTAATTAATTAATTTGGTTTGTATTTAATTAGCTTAGATTAGCTAGTTATTCAAATTCATTTGCGTTGTAATAATTAATTAGCTAAATTAGTTAATTAGTTTATTTGTAATAAGTAGTTTAGCTTAGCGTAGCTAGTTAGCGCTTATTTATTCAGACCCTCCATCGAGAGGGCAAATGCTGTAATAAGTGTGCGTGTGTGTGTGAATGTCTTCCAACCCCACGTCTTTCTCTCTTTTACTTATCCGCTTTTGATGGTTAATTTAGAGCATATTTCAATTAGCATACCTTATGCTTTGCATGTTTGCATCATTCATTTGTCTTGCATGCACCAGGCTCGGCGCGTCATTCAAACTGCATAGTATTTCAATACATATTTGAATACATGTATCAATTGTTGCATTTATATGCCATCTTAAATAGCCGAGCCTATTTAGCCACATTTTGCATGTGTTGCATTAGGCATCTTAACATAGCTAGGATCATGCATTGATTACTAACTAGCTTCTGTTTTGGCTCGGAGTACACTATAAGTGTTTATGCTTTAGCATCCTTGCATGAGTGTGAGTGTTGCCATGACAGCATGCTTGCCATGAGGCTATGTGCTTATTTGATATAATTACATGAATGCCTGTGGATGAAGGCTTCATTGCTTGAATTGGAACAATTCATTAAAATGTGAGTTTTAAGCCCACTTGAGGTGGCAAATCATATTGTTTTCAGCCCACCTTGTGTGGTGGCAAATCCGCGCTTTAGCCTACTTGCAAGTAGCAACTTCAAACCATTTTCGAAAAACAAACATGAGATGTTTTGTTCCAAATTGAGTGATTTAGTCTATACTTGTATGCTGTGCGCATCACATAGTAAGGTTAGCTAATAAACCGGAATAAGAACGCATGTGTTCTCAAAAACAACATATCATGTTAGTAGAGGCCGATCTTTGATTAGGCAAGCGGGGGTGCTCATTCCAGGACCTTCCCCTCTCGTACCCAAGTTCCCGAGCTGAGACAACTTTGGTGATGACGGACACGTGGCCTTTGGCACGAGTCAGGGTTTCCTAAATTTTCCAAAACAAAATATTTAGGTGGCGACTCTGAAATCTGGCAAAGCAGTCCATGTTTCGCGCTTTTTGATTAAAATTGATTTTCCAAAACGATTTGCCGGATTTGGACTCTTTGGTGATTTATCAATCTTACATTGCACTTTGTGAGATTAGATTCAGAACCGTAACAGGAGTTTGAACTGTAGTAGCTAGAACTACAATTCGTTCCCTCGCGCGTGGAGCGGAGTTCGGGTGGCCTACAGTATAAAAAATATCTACTCGATAATAATGCTCAACTGTAAAGTCATCATGATGATCACGAGCTCCACCTCTTCTCCTAATATAAGGAGCATTCATATTCGGGACATCTATGTTATGTACCTCGCAAAATGATTTCACATTGGCTAGTAAAGCATCCCATTTGTCATCTCTAAACTTTTGCAGAAGTGCCTTGGTAGATGAAACTAGATTCATAGTATTTAAGATGTCTTGAGATCGGCATTGCAAAGCTTGACAAAGTAAATCAGTGATCTCCAACATTTCTTTCATGAGATGCAAAATAAAGAGAAATTCAAATGAAGTCAAAGTTTCATAAGTTGAGTCTGCATCTCCTCGTTGGGCAGAAGTCGTTCCTTTATTAATGATGTTAAGAAGAACTTCACATGTTGGACTGAATAGTTTTATTAAGCTTGAAACTGACTTGAAGTGAGAACTCCAACGAGTATCTCCAGCTCATTGTAAAGTGTCAATCTGGTTAAGTCCCTTTCCAGTCTCGAGCTCATCAATGTCAATCATATGTTCAATTTCAGCATCTTGTGCAACTTTCAATTCATCATTGCGCTTGCATGAGGCACCAATACTATTGACAACAAAAGTCAATTTAGGAAAAAATTTATGAATTGGGATAACATCTTTCGATGCTGCCACTAAAGCCAACTGCAAACAATGTGCAAAATAATGAATATAATCAGCATATGGACAATCATTCAAAACTAATGCTTGTAATCCTTTCCACTCACCTCGCATATTGCTTGCACCATCGTATCCTTGTCCTCAAATATTCTGAATATCTAAATTGTGATGAGACAATATAGAATATATTGCATCTTTTAGAGTTGATGCAGTAGTGTCAGAGACATGAATAAGCCCAAAAAAAGGCTCTTTCACAAAGCCATCTTTGTCAACGAATCTCAAAACTATAGCCATTTGCTCCTTCTTTGACTCATCACAAGCTTCATCAACAATTACGTAATACTTTGCATCACCAATTTCTTCACGAATGGCATTCTTCACTTTGGTTGAAAAAATATGTAAAATTTCTTTTTTAATCTTTGATGATGTGTAAGAGGCATTTTTCGAAGCTTTATCCAATACTTTAGCAACATTATCATTATATGATCCCAACAATTTCACTATTTGAAGAAAATTTCCACGATTGATTGAATTTGGCCTTTCATCACGACCTCTAAAAGCACAACCTTAAAATGCAAGCAATCAGATTGTATCAATTGAGACCTTCAATCTTAGTAGATTATCTACAATTTGTTCAGAAGTGAAATTGTCCAATACCTTTTGTATATGTTGAAATTGATTCATCAAGTCTTCACATGATCTCTAGGCAACATTGTGAAAAAAATTAGGATCTTTTCCTATATGATTTAAAAAAGTACATTTTGCTCCATCCCTAACTTTCTTCCAATTCTGAAATCCATCAACAGTGAATGTTTGCTGCCCGTAATATCTAGATCCACTTGGTTTATAAAAAAGAAAGCATGGTAAACAAAAAGCTGCATCTTTTGCAAGTGAATATTTCAACCATGACGGAAATAGTTTGAACCATGACGGTTGAAAGCTATGAAGATGAGTTGCTGATCCAGATTTCGGATACTTTGAAAGTATAGGTTGGTATGAACCAGCCTTAATATAAGCTCGTCGAATTTCATCACGTTGATTAACTTGATAATCCCAAATCTATATACGTAATCCAAGATCTCGCTCCAATGAACCAATATCAATTTCTTTAACATCAATTTTTTGAGATTTTGTGGGAGGATTTTCAGGGATATCAACATTGGAAGTTGGTAATGATGTATTGTCAGCATTGACTTCTGAGGAACTTGCATTTTTGCTTTTAAAAAATCTATCAATTGTACATGGCTTTCCCATAATAATCTACAAATCAAAATAGAATTCATTACATACATGGTTAATATTCTATTAGAAATTAGAACCAATTGCTAATGTAATATATATATATATCACAGGACATAGAAAATTTTTGTGCCTAGAATAACAAATGCAATTAAAGCAAATTTCATATAAATTTAAAAATTCAGAATTCAGATTCAACACATAAATTTTATACAAGTCTCAATTCATTTTAATTTTAAATTTATAACGCTTAATCTGAATCAAATTAAATTTGCCCAAATATGATTAAAAAAAACCCCAATAATTGAAATCATACGTCCTAATTCATGATTTTTTTTCTTAATATGTAAAATTAAAAAACATTGCAATTGTATCAACATGACATTAAAAAAAAAAGATAATAAAAGTATTCCAAATTGAAAACAACAATAAAAGAGAATATGAATCACATACTTGTAATAATGAGAAGATTAATAGCAGAAGCAAGACTTTTTCTTTTTTTTTGTATGTATCCCAAGTTGATTTAACTCCAAAAAATCATATGCTTTCAATAAATTGAGACGGTGTAGCAACAGCAAGTCATAGCAATTAGTTTTTTTTTTCTTTCTTTCTTCTTTTTGTCTTTTTCTGTTTCTATTCAGCCTTTTTTTTAAAAAAAAAAAAAAAGAAAAAAGAAAAAAAAAGACACATGGCCCTGGCCATCTAATGAATAGATAGGAGCCCAGCCCACAAAACAAAGCAGGGGCCGTTTTACTATATTATTAATACTTTATTGAAAAGATATATATATATATATATATATATATTAGTAAAAAAAATAAAATTTAAGTGGGGGGGCCGTGGCCCCTGATTGTCAAAACGTCAGTCCGTCCCTGGCACCAAAAAGGAAGCACAATCACCTACTAGCACTAAACCCACAAATTGGCAAGATACCAATCCAAAACAGAGAAACAAAACGAAAAACAGAAATAAAAAACCACCCAACCACACAGCAAGGGCAACCTTCCAAATCTACCAACTCCTCCACCAACAAACTCCTCCAGCAACTTATAACCAATACACCAGCAAATTCCTAGCAACACCAACATACACTAAGTAATTAACACCCAAGGTAGCAACAAACAACACCAAGAATTGCAACATCAGCAGTAGCATCAACTATAAGATACTGAGCTATACATCATAATAGAAACCATACGGCAAAAGCATCATCAATACTGCAGCAGAACCAAGTTGACTACCTGTAGAAACAAACCAAATAAACTGCCCCCTACTGCCCTATGCACTCTATCAGATGAGCAACATAAAACATACCCATTCCATACCCTTCTAGCCAAAACACCAGCAGCTACCTAATATTACACTTAGTGACAAAACCCATTAATGAGTACCTGATCTGTTACAAGTTGGACAAAAAGTCCTGCACCCTTACAAACAGCATCAACACCAGCAAACATCAAACAACAACACAGCAACATCTCAGCATCACAACAGCAACATCACAACAGCATCTCAGCAATATCACAGCAACATATCAGCAATAGTAGCAACATCACAGCAGCATCTCGGTAACATGAACAACAACATCTTACAAACAAAAACTAATTTTTCTCAACACAACCCCTTAATTTGGTAAGGACCCAAAATAAATCCAAAAATTATCAAATCAGCGTCATTAGAACCGGTTACGAGTCTAGTTTCTTACATTTTTGACCTTGCGTTGATTGCTCGTGTATACTAAGAGAACCGTCAATTTCTTTAAAGTGCTGCAGAAAACGACCTGTTTAGATATAACAAATTGTAGATTATTATTTTGATAAGCAAATCAAGTGAAACCAATTGGGTCTGAAACTTAGGATATTTTAGTTGATATCTGGAGGTTTTTGGAATTTTTCGAATAGCGTGGAGTGGGTTTTGTAATTTTCAAAGTTAGCGAATAGATTGGGAAAACTTGTTCAAAACTCTGTTTTATCTTAAAGTTATTTTTAGTTAAGTTTTGACCGGAACCCATGTCTTGGGTGATTTTAGACCTTGAAGAACATGAATTTAGGTAATATTTAAGAGTAACGGTGAGTTGGGTTGGGCCGTGTTAGTGTGCTTTAGTTGAGGTTACTTAGTTCCTATTCTTTAGTATTTTTAAATTAGTAGTGACGTGTAATTTTTATACTTGGTTCAGGGCACTAGTTGGACTTTTATACTTTATTCGAGGATTACATTATTTCGTTCCAGGTGAGTAGTTTCATGTTACGTATTTTCATAAATGTTCCCCTACCCTAAACTGTTGGAAAATTAAATTGTTGTTTTAAGACTAAATTGTTTTGATAAATTATTATATTATCAATGCAATCAAATTATTTCTAAAACATGTGTGAACTTGGCATACTGTAAACTATTTGTTTTGGTCTCATGTTTATAATGATGAACTACCATGTTTTGCGAAACTGATGTGTATTGATTATTGGGACCATGTGTGTATTTAGTCCAGGGAAATTATTCCATTGTGTGTGATGACTCTGGCCACTAGGGAACAGATCCGGGTTGGGCTGTGATGACTCTAGTGCTCAACGATTGTAAGGAAAAGACCTTTAAAAAAAGCTAGGTGACCTTCAATCGGATTGTCTTTGAGAAAAGGCCCAGGTGCCACCCTGAGGATGACTCTTAGTTCGGTATTGGATCCAACGGGGCTTATAGCCTTGAGAACTATGTGGCATATTATTTTTTTTTCTTGGTACCCAGAAAATTGTTGGTGTTCATGTTATAATATGTTTTAAGTGGAAAATGTCATTTATCATGTTCTTGCGAGACATGAGTATTTTAAGTGTTGAATTGTGGAACCTTCTTTTTGAAACAGATTCTCTTTACCAAATTGTATACCAATCTAGTTTCTGTGATATATATCTTATTTTGGAATTGAACCTTGTTTTCAAAACTGTATTTACTATCCATGTTGCTACTCACTGAGCTATCAGCTAACTTAGTTGTTTACAATTTCCAGGTGTTAGAAGGACTTAGAGTGGACTCATGGCGTAGCGGGGACTCAATTGCATGGACCTTTAGGGCATTTATTTAATTTGTTTTAGGTTGCTTTGTCGAGTTTTGTGCATATATTGTGGTTGGGTTTTATTTAGAATTATATTATTTTGTGGGCGGTTTGTGTCCCATTTAGTATATATATTTATTTTTAGGAAGTTGGTTATGACTTGTTTTTCACTTGTGGTATGTCACTGGATTGAGTGTTGATTTATTTATTTCTGGGCTATCTCACATTTATTCTTTATGGTTTTGGGTTCACGTTTAGGCTTACGTGTGCCTTGGGCTAAGTCCCTGTGGGCCACGGCCGGTCATGCTCGGATTTGGGGTGTGACATCTGAACCACCCCACAAGAACTTGGCTTGAATTTTATCAAGCTGCTTAGCCACGCAAGTAGGTACTTTAAATATAGAAAGGTAATAAACGGGTAATGAGGATAACACTGATTTGATTAGTGTTAACCTACCCCCATAAGCAAGCAACTTTCTCTTCCAAGAAACAAGCTTAGATTTGAACTTATTGATCACAAGCAACCATATGCCCCTCTTCTTTGGGCTGGCACCAAGTGGCAAACCAAGATACATGAACAGTAACTTCTTACTCTGACAATTCAATTTCTCAGCAAAATCAGCCAGAACCTCCTCCCGTACACCAACCCCACAGACATGACTTTTATGAAAATTAATCCTCAATCCAGATAACACCTCAAAGCATCGCAGAATTCTTTCCACATTCAGAATTTCTTGCTCCTCAGCCTTACAAAACACTACTGTATCATCTGCAAATTGCAAGTGAGTGACATTAATTTCCTTATGACCTATAATAACTCCTTTAATCAACCCTAATGCTTTAGCCCTTTGGAATAACATATTCAACCCTTCAGCCACAATATTAAAAAGAAAAGGTGACATTGGATCCCCTTGTCTGAGTCCTTTTTCAGGACTAAATTTAGCAATAGGTGAGCCATTAACAAGGATTAAAACTCTAGAAGATTGCAAGCATTCTTTTGTCCACCTGATCCATTTATTCTGAAAACCAAAGTTTGACATCATGGCAAAAAGGCACTCCTAGTTTACAGTGTCATAGGCTTTTTTTAAAGTCTAGTTTTATAATCATCCCCTTTTGTTTTTTCTTCTTCCACCAATCCACAACTTCATTTACTATTAACACCTCATCCAATATGTGATAAGCCTACTCTATGTTATGGTAATTGGTCCTAATTGTGCTTATAATTATGAGCTTGATATGATTTTGAATGCTAATTTTATGATCATATGTGTGTTTGAATTTCTATCTGTTCACCGTAGGAAAATCTGTTTGATTTTCTATTATAAAATTTAAATTGAAGGCCGTAGAGGCGTCAGAAACCAAAATTGACTGTGCCAATGTGATTGGCATAATGTTTAGAGCCTATGGTGAAATTTAATTAGAAATTGATTCGGATCAGAATAATTAGATTCAAAATGATTAAATTAGAGCATTGTTACTTAGCCTAATCAATTTGATTAGCCAAGCCTAAATAGGCCTATATACTCAATTCCTCCTTTTGAACTCACCTTGGTTGAAAACACATTCTAGAGAGAGAGAGGGCCAATTTAGAGAGAGAGAGAGGAGCCATCCTTGTAGATTTTTGCAAGAGAATTCAAGATTTGAAAGGCTAAGCCCAAGAACTAGCTAGAAATTAGAGGATTGGAGCCTCTAGGTGAGTAGTTAGACATGAAATTATGAATTTGAGTTGTAATTATATGAATTCAAGGATAAATTGTAATCAAGCATATGAATTGAGTTGAATTTGATGAAATTGAAGTCAATGTAACCATGCATGTAGAAAATTGCTATGAATTTGTGTAATCAAGCATGTAGCATGTTAACTATGAAGAATTGAGTATCAAAACTTACATGCATGCGTAATTTTGTTGAGCTTTATGGCTTTGAACATCATTTGTACATTTTGAAATGAAAATGGAGTTAATGAGTTACATGCATGCCCAATTCATGAAGATATGTAACTTGATTGCATAAGCTTGAAGAACTTGAAATGGTTTTGGAAATTTAGGAGGTGAACCATGATTTTTGAGCAATTGATTTCAAGTATCCAAGTGCCTTTATGTCTACTATATTTTTCTGTATTTTTGGGTATCAATCTACAGCTTTGGAGCCTTTGAAGATGTGTTTTGAGCTTCAAATAGAGTTCTGAAAAACCCAGAATTCGACTTGTCCGCTTGAGCGGGGAAAACGCCGCTCGAGCGTAAAATTCAAGCTCCTAGAAGTTTTGCAGAAATTGTGCTGTCGCTCGAGCGACAAAGTGTACGCTCGAGCAGACCTTATTTTGCAAGACTTCTTGCTTAAGCGTCAAAAGTGTCGCTCAAGCGTAAAATACATGTAACCAGTACTTTTGCAAACCAAAGGGGTCTACTCGAGTGGCCAAAGATGCGCTCAAGTGAGGAGCCTTGTTTCAGAAAATTTGAAAAGACGCTTTATGTTTCGTTTTTCGTTCTCTTTCATTTCTAAGCACTCTTAGGCATGCATTGAACATTGTAAATGAATTTAAAAGCATGAAAGGAGCCTAAGAGCATTAAGCAAATCAAAGAATAGATTGAATTGTATAATGACCCAATGTGTTATGAATTATGTAGGGTTAAGTGCAAGGACGAATCAGGTACCGGAACACTGTGAGTAATATCTTAGTAAAGATATTTTTGTGTATGCATTATTTTCTAGCTGTTACCCATGTGGGAAATTTCTAAACTTATAAATTTGTACTATGAATGAGTATTCTATTTGTACATTTCATAATAGAATCTATAAAGTGATTCATGTGAAAATCTAAAAGTGGGCCTAAGGCCGTTTAGAATATTGATAGGGATGCAAATTGGGCCTGAGGCCATTTGGAATGTTTAATAAGATAGACTGAAAGTCATCTTAAATATGATTTGGACCGAATGTCGTTCTGTATGGATGTTAAATGGACCAAAGGTCGTTTTGAGTATAAATACAGATTTGACCATAATTATATACGCATAGCTATGAATATGAGAATGTTGGACCCAAGGTCATTTAGTATTATGATACGAAGGACCGATGGTTATTGGTACATGAATTCATTAGACTTGAAGTTGGTCTAAGAATGAGTATTAGACCTGAGGTCATTTTGTATAGATGAACCTAAGGTCGTTTTGTATACCATGGACCTGAGGTTGTTTTGTACGTGAGTTGGACCTGTGGTCATTTTGTATATGGATACGACATGTTGGACCCGAGATCGTTTTGCTTCATTATGATCTATAAATCTGATATGAATGGGAATAGTAGTTCGAATGTTTAAACTACAAGTATGACTCATTTATGGACGAATCGCATTCATTAACGTCCTCACTTTGGTATTATTCACTGGGCGTTGGCTCACTGTTTATATTTAAGTATGTAGGTCAGCAGCGGGATGTCCAGCCCAGCCCCAGTGAGCGATGAGAAATCATGTTTTGAGAGATCAACCAGAGTTGCCTCACGCAAGAGACCTCAGTCTTGATTCACTTGTCTTTTGGACCTTTTGTGGTCATGAATGACCAACCTTGTATATAAGCTGAATTTTTGTTAACACTAGTTTTGGATAATCCTGGATGCATGTATGACATACTTAATGTGAATAATCATATGGTGTGAGTTATTATGTGAATGTAAGAATGCTTGGTTAAGCCATGCATGCACAGCTCAACAAACAATCTTTGAAAAATTTTCTTCCGCAATTTGGCCTCCTATCATTAAATACAGATCAATTTCTGACTAAGGTCGTAGGTAATCTCATGATTACTGGCCGGTTATGACTCTAATCCATGGGGGCAGGTTTGGGTCATGAAACAATATGTTCCTTCCACTAATGAAAGCCAATTAAGATTCTTTTACGATTTTTGGCAACACCTTTTTTAGCCTAGATGCTAGGACCTTAGAAAGAATCTTGTATAAAGAACCAATAAGTCTAATTGGTCTATAATCAGAAATACCATCCGGGCACACTTTGTTAGGAATTAGTGTTATAAAAGAGCTATTGATACCTTTAGCCAAACACCCATTATCATAGAATTCCTTAAAGAACTTCAAGATATCCTTTTTGAACACCTTCCAGCATTTTTGAAAACAAGACAAGTTAAACCCATCTGGTCTCAGTGCCTTGTTACCAACACTCTCCTTCATAGCTCTCCAAATTTCGTCTTTTGAGAATGGTGCAACTAGCCCAGCAGAATCCATATCCTGACCAATGGACTTGAAGATACCTTCAAGCTTAGGTCTGGATATCCAATCTTCTGTGAATCTCCTTCTGAAGTGATTTAGCACCTCCTACTTAACCCTAAGTGGATCCTCATAAAGCTCCCCATCCACCTCAATTGAGTTTAACAAATTATTGTTATGTCTTCTAGTGGCAACAATATGAAAGAATCTCGTATTTTTGTCCCATTTTAAACACCAATTCATTCTAGACTTCTGTCTCCACATCCACTCCTTTCTCCTACTTAGTGACCATACCTCCTTTCTAACCTCTCTTCTTCTATAAATCTCCTCCTCTTCAAGACTTCTAGATTCAGCCACTAGATCAATTGCATGAAGCTCCTCCTTTGCTGCTTTCAAGGCGAAAGTGACATTTCCAAAGACCTCCATATTCCACTTTTTTAACACTGATCGAAGCACCTTAAGTTTATTCATTATAACAAAACCTGCCAACCAGTAAATGTAGAATCCTCCCAAGATTTCTTCACAATAGTTTCAAATTTATGATGAAGAGTTCAAGCATTTAAGAAGCGAAAAGGCCTTGGACCCAAATCCCTACCATTATCTTGCAAAAATAGAGGGCAATGGTCTGAGACACTTCTTTCTAGGCCCCATAATTTTAAGTTAGCCCAACTCAACCATTCACTTGACATTAATGCTCTATCGATCCTACTTCACATTTCTCCTTCATTGGCATTACACCATGTGAATTGATGTCCCAACATGGGTAAATCAATGAGCTCCAAATTTTCAATGAACTGATTAAAATCCTTCATCCCTTTATCTCTTCTTGAACACCCTCTTTGTTCCCCAAGATTTCTTATTTCATTAAAATCACCAATTAAACACTAGGGATTGCGAAACATAGGTTTTAACCTACTTAAAACACTCCAGAATTTGCCTCTCTCATTCACTTCGTTTGGTGCATGGACATTAACAATAACACAATTGAAATATGGCAAAAGAGTACTTGAAAGTATAATGCATTGTCTTGTACAACAGCACTGAGAAAGTCTAAACACAGATGACTTCCAAATGCATAACAGCCCCCTTGCCCTCTCTTCGGCTTCGACAACCATATACTCCAAATCATCATCAGGCCACAGAGACTTGAGGAATAATGATGAAACATCAGATTTCTTTGTCTCCTGGAAGCAAGCGAAATCAATTTTCCTCTTCTTAAGTAAAGACTTGACCTTCTTCCTCTTTTCGACATTACCCAATCCCCTAACATTCTATGATAAGAGCTTCATTAATACACATTACAACACACCATAATCCTCCAATTACTAGCTAATCAACTTTGCATATTATTCACCACATGAGTTTCTGTAGCCCTGGGCAATGCCCTTTCTTTGTTACTGACTTTCATATCCTTCAATTTTTTAATCACTTCCTCTTCATTACCACCGAAACATATACCTAGAGCTTTGCCCATACGAATTGTTGTTTCTGCCTCCTCTTGTAACCTCCTTGTCAACACTAGAAATCCTTCCATTATGCCCCGGAATTGCTATTGACCCAAACAAATCTTTACTTGAGCCTCTTCCAAGTGACCCCGATCTTGCACTCATCCCAGCTTTTGCTCTGAACACAGCACCTTTGCTCCAACTTCCCATGACTGCTGCACCTCCCTTCCTCTCCCTGTTACCACCCCTTCCTTTTCGCTGATTATCCGCCAAATTTCAACTATCTATATTACCTCCCATCCTCCTAACCATATTTTTTCTCTGTTTTACCTCTCCCATTTTCAAACTTGTGTTGCTAAGAATAAAGGTGGGGTGAATAGATGGTGAATCTAACCTGTTGTCCTGGGCCAAAGACATAGAATTATCCAAGCCCACATTGTTGGACTTACTTCTACTTTCAATAGGCGCATTTGCTAACCCAACCAATTTAACTTCCAATGTTATTCCACCTTTATTATGCCCATCTCCACTAACACTTCTCATGTACCCATTAACAGCTCATTTCTCTTCCTCGTTCCCACTCACTTCATTAATTAGTTTTTCGGCATTCAAAACCTCTTGGTTGATTCCTTCACATGCATTAACTACCATTTGACTTCCCAAACCCACGCCCATCGTCTTTTCCACTACCGAGGTACTGCAGTCAACAAGTAATACTTGTACCACCTCTACTACTTTGTGAGCCATCTCAGCCCTATATGATTTTATCCCTTCAGCACACGTGTTTGTCTCGATTTGGATAGAATCTTTCACCACAGCATCTTCCTTGTCAGGAAGCTTTCCATGTCCATCCTCATGGCCTTCCAACCCTATTGCACTGCAAAGATCCTCCCTCTTCAGGACTGATATACACTTACATGATACACCGAGTGTTTTGGTTATCATGACTTGCTCTTTGCATACTTTAACTGGGTAAACCATATCTCTACACCTGATCTGAATAACGATATTAATGGAATACATTGCACTTGTTGCTATCAGGATCCTCCCACAGCTAAAATCCAACTAATTTGATGTATCCTCATCCATTCATAATATATCTCCCCATAGTCGACCTATCTTCGTAAATGTATCATTGCTCTAGAGATTAAGGGTACTCCATAGCAACTCAACCACATTGCTTTGTCCCGGACTAAGCGTAGTCCCTTCCTCCACTTAGTGGCTGACTCGTACCATTCTTTAAGACATTCATCCAAGATGATCATTTGTGACTTCATGTCCACTACTGACATAAACGACACCACAACAGTCTTACCTCCACATTTTCTTACAACAATATCCTTAGAACCAATCTGTAGGACAACATTCCAAAATTCTGCAAACGTATCATAGCTTTTCAGTGAGACAATGACACTATCATATAACCATCCAGTACCAGCTTCCACCCCCACTATGAGATGCCCTTTATTTCCTTTCTCGTTGCCCTGTCGTACTACCTCTGCATATGACCGATAAGCCACCATCTTCATGCCCATTCCAACATCATTTCTGACCATATAGCCTTTCGGTTTACCTCTTGGATCAACCACATTAATATTCAACCCTCCTCCCTTTTCAAAACTTCTCGCCATCTCAAACTCTGCTCTCTTCACATGGAGTTCCTTATCATTGCACCATATACCATTAGTTTTTTGAATTGCTACTTCAACTGCCACTGGACAGCCAAATCTAACAAACCTAAACCTTATTTTTGTGACATAACACACTAAAAAACTTTTTAGTATACTGTTCTCAAACATAACAATATAATATTCAAAAAATAAAAACTCATTGGTGTACTTTTTCCAAACGTAATACTCTAATCAATGTAATGCACAAAAACTCATTAATGTGCTTTTCTCAAATGTAACACCCTAATGTAACACTAAAAAATTCCTTAGTGTACTTTTACCAAATGTAACTGTAGACGCGCCCCGAGAACTCCCCGGGCTCCGTGCTTGCGATGGCGCGAAATACCGTCTTGTTCTCTAGCCACTACAGTTCGGACTCAATGTCACAGTTCTTAATCTGATCTCACAAAGTGCAATGTAAGATTGATAAATCACCAAAGAGTCCAAATCCGGCAAATCGTTTTGGAAAACTGATTTTTATAAAGAAGTGCCAAACATGGACTGCTTTGCCAGATATAGAGTCGCCACCTAAATATTTTATTTTGGGGGAATTTAGGAAACCCTGACTCGTGCCTAAGGCCACGTGTCCGTCATCACCAAAGTTGCCTCGGCTCGGGAACTTGGGTACGAGAGAGGAAAGTCATGCAATGAGCACCCCCGCTCGCCCGATCAAAGATCGGCCTGTACTAAGCATGATATTTTGTTTTTGAAAACACATGTACTCTTTTTCCGGTTAATTAGCTAATCTTACTACGTGATGCGCACAGCATACAAGTATAGACTAGATCGCCTAATTTGGAACAAAACATTGCATATTCGTTTTGTGAAAATGGTTTGAAGTTTGCTACTCGCAAGTAGGCTAAATTCGGGATTCAATGAATTGTTCCAATTCAAGTAATCCAACCTTCACCCATAGGCATTCAGGCAGTTATATCAAATAAGCAGTTAGCCTCATGGCAAGCATGCTTTCATGGCAGTCAATAACACACATGCAGTATGCTAAAGCATAAACACTCACAGTGTACTCCGAGCCAAAACAGAGAACTAGTTAGAAATCATGCATGATCCTAGTTCATGTTAAGATGGCTAATGCAACACATGAAAGAATGCAATTAAAATAGGCTCGGCTATTCTAAGATAGCATATGAAATGCAACTTGGTACATGTATTCAAATAGGAATTGAAATACAATACAGTTAGTATGATGCGCCGAGCTCGGTGCATGCAAGACAGACGAATGAATGCACACATGCAAGCATAAGGTATGCTAATCGAAATATGCCCTAAAACTAACCATCATAAGCGGTTAAGTAAAAGGGAGAAAGAAATGAGGGTTGGAAGACATGCATCACACACACGCACGCTTATTACAACAGTTGGCCCTCTCGACGGAGGGACCGAATAAGAAGCTAACTAGCTAATCTAAGCTAATTTAAACTAATTATTACATCACAACGAAGCTACTTAACTAATCCTAGTTAACCAATTATTACAAAACAATTAAGCAGCTAAACGCATTAACTACTTAAATACAGAATCCAAAGCATAAACTAGGTAAGCAAATTAGCTAAATAAAATAGTAAAGCAAGGTCTTTAGAAGGAGAAGAGTTCATGCATGCTCGGTCGCCTCGTTCGGAAATCCATCGCGATGCCCCAATTTGCCTCTGTTTGCAACTGCTCTTAGAAACTTGCACCAAGCTCCAGATAGCTTCTAACTCACCTTGGGGACCTGTGGGAGGGTGGCCGACCAGTTGTTGGTGTGGGAGACCACCTGCCGACCACTTTTTGTTGTTGCAGGGCAGAAAAAGTTGTCGGCCAGCTAGTTTTTCTGGCTGGCCGACCAGTTGTTGCTACATTCTTCCAATTTGCTGCAACAGAGGGCAAGAAAGGGCATGGCAATGTATTTGCAAGATATGTGTGCACAACCACCCTCCCTATCATTTTATAAGCTCAAGGGAGTGTGGTTCTCGACCCTCGGGCCACCAATCGCGCATTTCAATGCATGATGGCCGAGAGGCGAAGTTGCACGATTCAATGAAAAATGAATGCACAAGTAAACACATAAGGCCTAAAACTCTATCATGTATGATCAAGAGCATCGGCGATCGAGAATTAAGGCACGTTTCATCACTTCAAGTATGAAACGTCTCTCGTTTCCGTATTTGGACTAACACCTATTCCAAACACAATACAACAAATAACATGGCATGGCATACACAATGCAACTATGCAAACAAGAACATGGCATACACAACGCAATGCACTGTGATTAACTACAATGCAATGCACTTAAACATAATGGAATGTAACATAAGTATGCAAACATGCAATGCAAGGGACAAGCATGCAACAGCATGATCAAACCACCAATGCCAATAGCATGCATACTCAATGTAAAGGAACATAAGCATGCTAACAACATGAAAACAAACATGCTAACAACAATATGGCATACACAATGCAAACAACATAACATGTACGATGCGATGTGACATGGCATACACAATGCTCAATGGACTTAAACCAAAATGGACAGACCTCAGCCATGCCCAAATCAGTGGCCATAACACCAAAATAAAGGCACAAAAGGCAAGGCATGCATGCATAATGCATTGGCCAACCAAGTAGGCCTAAGAGCACAAGCCTCGAGAAGGCTCAAGGAGTGACAAATGCAGAAGTGTAACAATACTAAATGCACTGAAATTAAGTAAAAAATGATGCCAAATCATTCAAACAAAGTAAGCATAGCATGCAAAGGTCCTAAAGCATGAAAGCTAATAAGGAGGACTACAAAGGAGGCATGCAATACATGGCACAAATGCATGAACCAAACATGGACAGAGCTGAAATAGGTCAAGACAATGACCAAAACATGCTAAGTTAGGGGCTCAAAGGTCGAGGCATGCAAGCATACAAGCTAGGCCATAAGCAAGGCAATAATGCACAACCCTTTTAAGCACTTAAATCATGAAAGAAGTGGAAACATGGAAATGCTACATGCTCTGAAATGACATGTTAAGTGATGCTAAATCATGTACACAATACAAATGAAGCATGCTATGGTGCCTAAAGCTTGAAGCTAGCATAGGCACTTGTATTACAACTACACAAAACATGAAGCATGTGATCAAGGAAACCCAAAACAGTCCTAGAACATGTTAAAATGAGTCTGAAACATGTAAGGAAGGAAGCCAAAATATGCTAGCATGAAGGGCATAAGGCATGGTGAATGCAAGGCAAATAAGGTGGTTTACACTGCACCCATTAAGACCAAGCATGGGATGACTTAACCAGCAAAAATCAGAGTTATATCATGGCGAAATAACCCCAAAAACACACTGAAATGAAAGCTCGCAAGCTTAGGCATGAAGGCATACACAATGGTTCATGTTTAAGGCATAAAGGGCAAACCCTCCAACGCATTGAATGAGTGACAAATGCAAGTGCATGAACATGAAACATGGACTGAAATCACATTACAAATGATGCCAAATCATTCAAATAGGCCAAGTAAAGCATGCTAGTGGACTTGACACACAAAGCTGACAAGCTAGAATGCACTATAGCTATACAAAGCATGGCATGCATGACCAAAACAACACAAATCAGAGCTAGAGCATGCTAAAACATGGACAAAAGCTTCTCAAGGTTAAGCCAAAAGCATGCTAGAATGACATGTTAAAGCATGATGCATGTTAGGCTAATTCAAGGAATTGCACTACAAGTGCATAGAGCATGCAAGGGGTGACCAAACCAAACCCTAACAAAGGTATGACATGGCAAAAAATCACCAAAAACATGCTGAAATGGACACAAAACAAGCTAGAATGACATGCTACTTCATGAAGCATACAAGACCAATTTGTGTGATTTACACTACAAGTGTATAAGGCATAAATGGAGTGACAAAACCAAGTAAAAATAGTGGTATGCCATAGCAAAATAAGCCCAAATATAAGCTAAGATATGTCCAACATAAGCTTAACAAACATGCTCACACATGAGGTATTCAAAGCAAGTAAACAAGACACAAGGAGAGGGGATGACCCTCTCCTATTTAGGACCCCAAAACCACCTTTCCACCACTGAAAATCCTCTGGATTTCAATGGTAGAAAGGTCAAAACAAGATGGTCCCAAAGCTTAAAAAGAAGGCACAAAAGCAAGGCCAAACAAGGCCTAAGAGGGGGTAGACAACCCCCAACACAAAAGTGATCTTAAACAAACATATTAAGCATACAAAATCAGAAATTTTTGTAGTTTAGAGTTAAACTTAAAACAATATGCAAGTGGGTCCAAAAGCTTAAGCAAAACAAAGGGTTTAAAGGGTTAAAGGCTCACCCTTGTAGACCAACTTCAAAATCACAACTCCAGCAGGTTTTTCAAGCTCAAACCAAACCAAAAACTTCAAAACCAACTCCTAAGCACCTCAGCAACAAAAAGATGGTGTTTGAGTGTGTGTTTGTGTGTTAAAGTATGAAGAAATTACACTTTAAGGCACAAATATGAGACCAAGAGAGATATAGAGATATATGTGTATGTATATCTCAATGCCCAAAATCTAAACCTGGAGGAGGGAGGGGAGCCTCCCTCTTATAGAGAAGCAAGGCTCAAGCTTCTCGAAGAAGCTAAGGGTTCAAGGCCATCCCTTCATACACGTGTATGGAGGATGGTTTTAGTGCCTTCCAGCTGTGCCAGCTAGAAGAAAATATCTCCAAAAAGGTGACAAAAAGCAGCCGACCACTTGAAGTGGTCGGCCAGCTACTTGAAGTGGTCGGCTGACCACTATAAGTGGTCTCCCAAAAATAAAAGTGCTCAGCCATGGTGGGAGAAGGTCAGCAGCATGAAAACAAGCAAATGGTGTGGTGGCCAACCACTTTTGATGGTCCAAAGATCAGGGAGACCAGTTGTCAGACCAGAAAACTAGCTGGCAGGAAGAAAAGTGGTTTGCGGGGAGAGAAACTGGTCACCAACCCTTGTACCACCTTCCAAACAAGGAAACAAGATTTGTACCAAAAACAAACCAAAACGGATGCAAGACGAAAGTTCGGGAGGCAAAGCGCGCAGCCGGGAGCCTCGAAAACTAGCTGACAAGCACCAAAAGTGGTTCACGACCACAAAAGTGCTCTCCCAAACCACAGTGGCCCTCTAGGCCAAGGAAACAAGGTGTGGTTCAAAAACCACGCCAAACAGAGAACGTTAAGTGGTCCCGAGACAAGGTGCGTGGCCGAAGGCTCCGAAAATCAGAAACTAGTCTCCAAACGGGAAAAGTGGTCTACAACCACAAAAGAGTGGTCTACAAGACCTTTTCCTCCCTCAGGTAAGGAAAACAAGGCTTGCTCTGCAAATCGAGCCGAAACACAAAGAGTTCAGAGGTCCGGAGGCAAGGCACTCAGCCGAAAACTCCAAAACCTCGAAACGAGCACAACATGCGCAATCACCGAACGCTCAAACAATGACGTCTGAGTCTTAAGGTCGGTCAAAAATGGGGTGTCTACAGTAACAACGTAATATTCCAAAAAAACTCCTTAGTGTACTT
Source organism: Camellia japonica (assembly GCA_030407325.1). Taxonomy (NCBI): domain Eukaryota; kingdom Viridiplantae; phylum Streptophyta; class Magnoliopsida; order Ericales; family Theaceae; genus Camellia; species Camellia japonica. The sequence continues at coordinate 106,952,058 of JAPPVO010000003.1, forward strand.
TTTCCAAATGTAGCACTCTAATGTAATAATCCAATGTAATACCAAAAAATCACACTAACAAAAATGTAAATTTCACGCTCAACAACCAATACTTCAACCACCAATCCTTCCAAAAAAAAATCTTCCGCCTCATCTTTCCATTCTCATCCCAAAAACAAATCAAAAAATTGAAAAAATGAATCACAAAAAGACACTCACTTAAACTTAAATAGCACCAAATCAAATAAATACAACTTTTCAAAATAAAAAGGAGCAATTGTTTCATAATAAAACTCTTAGAACTAAATGGATTAACATTCCCCTATATAGATAAATTTTCCTTCTTTTTTTTTTCTTTAACTTTTTAAAAGATTAGAATATATAGAGAGTGGGAAATATAGTTGGGCATCAATACCCAATTAAAAAATCAATTACATAATAATTAGGGGATTTATGTGTAAGTCCTAATAGGTGGATTTATTATTCAATAGGTCATATGATAATTAATGACGTTTTTTTATCAAACACTATTAAAAAAAAGTCACTAACTATTAATTTTTAGCGACAGTTTGAAATTTTTGTTACAAAAAATGTCACTAATTATATGTTTTAGCAACAGTTTAAAAAAGCATCACAAAAAGTCACTAATTTTCAACTTTTAACGACAAGTTGAAAAATTCGTCACAGAAAAAGTCACTAATTTAAGTTTGAGCGATGATTTATAAAAATCATGACCAAAAAAAAGTCACTAATTATTAATTTTAGCGACATGCAAAAAATTGTTACAAAAAAATATTTTTAGCGATGATTTTACTAGAACTTATTTTCAATAGGATTTAATGGAAATTAAGTCCAATTATTAGGACCTATTGGTAGTTTATCCTAATAATTAGCAATATTAAATTTAATAGTAAAAGCAGTGCTAATAGCATCATAGTGGGTCTTACTTATCCCAATTAGGTTGGCACAAGAAAAACCACCCAATCATGTGCTTACACTTGCCAAAAGCTAGTTGAGGAGAACTCAACCAACAGACCCACAACAGACAGATACCAAAGCAAAAGAACAAAACAGCAAAAAGAAATAAAAGAAACTAAACACAATAAACCAAAGTGTAAGAGGAGCTAATTTGAGCCCATTAAATTAATTAGGCCGAATAGTCCAAGATTGGTGGGCCCGAATTTATCGCAAATCCAAGGTTAGTGGGTCCAGATTTATCGCTATCAAACGGGCTGAATCGCTCTAAGCCTCGAAGGGGTTCGGATCCACGAACTTAGAGACTTAGAGACTTACTCGGGCCCGGACTCGAAAGGGTATTGAACGAGCCTAGAGATCCAAGGCACTCGGACTCGAAAGGGTTCGGATCCACGAACCTAGAGATCCGAAGCACTTGGTTTCCAGTGGATTCAAATGCAATCTAGAAGCCGCTCCGTTAATGAGTCCCAGAACACTTGCGGGCTCGGAGCTTTCCGGGATCTACGTACCAAAATCATGGGCGTAATGGAGTCCGAACAAAGGACCCAATCCCGAGGACGGTGAGTGGAGATAAATTCACTCTTCGGTTAAACTAGCCTATACCCGGGTCGAGGTGGCACGACTCCGGGGGGTCCATGAGACTCGGCAATATTTTGCGGCAGGACGTCCTCTGGGACTACCCCTGACCCTTTGGGATGATTGGGGATCATTGGTTAGGTGTGGCTAAGAAGAAGGATTCGCCGAGGGGTTGATCTCCTCTTCGGGGTTTTTCTCATCCTCGGAGAGGTCACCTCCTCGGACAAGGTGGTTAGAGAGAATATTCCCCATGTGCCTTGCACATGGGCTCCATCCTACATCATGAGGTGCCTATAAATAGCACCCACCCATAGCTTTACAAGGGATGGATTTTGGAGATTTTTCAACTCTTGGGAAAGAACTAATTTCCCCTCTCCATTACCAACCTTGATAATGAAAGTGGGAGAGCCTTGCCATTATTCTCTCTCTTGCCATTTTGCCTTCTTCTTCACCCAATCTCTTATCTCCATCATCTCCTTTGTTTTTGTGTTCCTAAGTTGAGATTATTGAAGAATCTAAGCCTCTCATCATATTCTAGAGAATTCGAAGTTGTTCTTCAAGGATCTTCGAAGATCTTCGAATTTTCCAACTCCTTTCTTGAACCCTCTCATACATTTGGCGACTCCGCTGGGGAGGCGGATTGGTTAATGGTCTCAACGAGATCTGGAATCCACATAACTCCAACAAGGATGGCGGGAGAAGATGAAGTTCACCAACAAGGATCCTCTAATGGTGGTGATGACAGGACCATGGCTCCAGATCAACCACTTTTGCTTGAAGCCATTCAAGGACTTCAAAATACTCAGCAAGAGATTCTTACCACTCTTCAGAATCTCACTCACACCATGTTGGTGATGAGTTCTAATTTTGCACCGGCACCAAACAGAAATCAAGCTGGTGGTGGAGTCATTCCCGCCGGAGTGCAAAATCAAATCCAATGAGAAGTTGGCACCAATCAGCCCATGGCTCATGGCAACACGGCCACAGTAACACATGCTCAAACCGCAGTAGGCGGCAGCAGTTTGCCTACGCCCGAGCTCCATGGCGTGCCAAGCCAAGATCCAATGGTGCCTAGGGGAGGTTATGGTGTAATGAATAAGGCTCCGGCGACTGTTGGTGCCCAGGCAAATACAAGGGGCATGATGGCGCAAAAGGGAGCTCTGTCCGTACCTAATCTTGTTACGCCACCAGTAAATGTTACTCAAGCACCAAGCGGGCCTCCTTTGGTACCAACAACAAATTTACAAGCACAACTTGGTATAGCGGCGCCGTGCGGTGGACTTTACGGGCCTCAATCCAATGTCCCATCACCAATTGGCTTGTCTATAGGCGCTGAAGGCCAGTATCGTCAAATGTCCTCACCAATGATGAATTCGCAGCACCAAAATGGCCAAGTCACCCCTAGCTCAGTCTTCGGGTCCATAAGCCAAGTTCCGGGAATACCACCATCAAACTCTCTCCCTCAACAGTTTCTCACTCTCGCCGATGTGCAAGCCATGTTCGATCTCGAACGAGGCAAGAGGACTTTACCCTCTTTACCTGATCCGGATGTCAAGCCGCCTTACCCTATTGAGGTGCTGAGTTATCCATACCTTGAGGGGTACACGGTGCCGAAGTTTATTAAATTCGATGGCAAACAAGGAAATTCCCGAGAACATGTTGTGCGATTCATCGAGACTCTGGGTATTCATGGTCCAAACCATGTCCTCCGACTGAGAGAATTCTCTAAGTCCCTCACTAACCGAGCATATAGTTGGCATGTCAATTTGGCCCCAAACTCTGTCCGAAGTTGGAAGGAAATGGTTAACAAATTCCACTCTAAGTTCTTTCAAGTGGCGGAGAAGGTGACCATACTTACATTGTGTAAAGAAAAGCAGCAAGAAAGCGAAGACATCCTTGACTATGTCAAAAGGTTTCAGGACAAGGCTGTGGATTGCCATGAAGCAGTGGAGGAGAGCTATCTGGTTCAAATCTGTCTAGAAGGGGCATTGAGCAGGTACAAAATGTTTCTAGTTAATCACAAGCTACCCACATTCTCGGCACTAATAGAAGCAGCTCGGAACATTAGCATTCCTCAGGCTCAGGAGTCCGGATTTAAGGCCAGTTACAAGACTAGCTTCAAATCGTTTCGTGGACCTATTGTTGCTGCTGCGTCTGCCCTAGATACCCGAAAGTCATAAGGAGGAGGTCATAGAGGCCAGAAGATAAAGCAATATAATGGTGAAAAGGGAAATGTCTCTTATCCATGTGGAATCGAGGAAGTAAAAGCTCTAGTTAAGGAATGGGTGGCCGACGGAGAGCTAAAATTGCCTTATGTTGAAGAAATGCCATCAAAAAAGGACCGTGAAAGCCCTGAATTTTGTGTCTACCACCGTACATTGAAACATCCAACAGAGAAGTGTTGGACTCTCAGGAAAATCTTCAGAGATAAAGTCGAGGCAGACGAATTGAGGTTCAAAAAGCAAGGGACTCAAGACATCCGAGAACAACCGTATCCTCAGCACCAAGACAAGGGCAAGAATGTTGCTATGATAGCTTATGAAGGCCCGATGATTGAGGCTATTGCCAATCTCGATGACGATGATTATTATCTGGACGACATCCTCGAGCCAGAGGGTGAGCAAGTTTACTATGGAAGTGCTCTCGATCCAGAGGGCAGAACATTTATGACTCATGCAAGATCCCTTTGATCCAGAAGGAGGAGAAGAGTACTATGGAAGAGGAGGACACCATGTTTATGTGGCATCTTATTTTGAAGAGACCGAGGAGATGGTTAACTACGAGCCTCCAAGAGTGGAAAAAGATCCGGATCACTATGCCAAAACCCTGCAAGATTGTGTAAAGTTCAAGCAATTCTTCGACCAGCTTGGACTTTCCAGGGAGGCAAGAACAGAAATCACCAAGTCTATCATCAATATAGCTGAGGCACACCATGAGGAATGCATGTCGACCGAGGGATCTATTCCGAGGAAGGCAAAAGAGCAATCTAGTGCCATTACTTTCTCCGAGGCTGACCGGAAGTATCCTTTTTCTCACAATCGCCCGCTTTATGTGACTGCTTTTATTAACGGGGTTGAGTTCAAAAGGGCCTTTCTAGATAGTGGAGCCTCTATCAACATTATGACTCGCGCTACTCTAGAAAAGGCCGAAATCTCTGAAGAACGCATTGTGAAGCAGCCGATAGTCATCACTGGCTTCGGTGGAGAAAGGAGAGTTACTATCGGATGCGTAACAGTTGATTTAGCCGTCGGAGAGATTCGCTCGGCCACCAAGTTCCATATTATCGATTCCGAGGCAAATTATCACATCATTCTAGGGAGGACCTGGATGCATAGATATGGGGCTGTACCATCGAGTTATCATCAGTGTGTTAAGGCTAAATGGGGAAAGAAGACGGTGACAATTCAGGCTACAGAAAGGCCTTTCGAGACCCATGAAGCTCATTATTCTGATGCCATCTACTTCACCGAATTGGCTGTCGAAGAAGTTCCCACCATCTCTAAGCCTCGGGGGGTCAAAATTCCTCGCTGGGAGGATATCAAAGATGATAAGGAGTGAAGGGCAGAGTCAAGTAAACGGGTGATGTCTAGACCAGAAAGTCCGCCTATTCCTCGGAAGGTGATGAAAGTCCGAGAAGGGGCAAGATGGTATACTATTTATGAAGGTGCGGGGAGTCGGTTTCTTCAGTCACCGACTCCGAGTCAAAAGAAGAGCCTCCTGACAATGACATAGTGATAAAGCCTGAAGTGGCTCCAGAATGCATGCAAGATGGGCCGAAGCCTCAGCCCGAACAACTTATTGAAATAGATCTGAGTGATGGACAAGATGCACCGAGGCCGATATTCATAAGTTCGAGCCTTAGCCCAGAGAAGCGGGAACAGTTGTTAAAGTTGATAAGCCGGTACTCAGATGTGTTTGCTTGGTCATATAAGGAAATGCCTGGACTAGATCCTGACCTAGTCTCCCATTATCTTGATGTGTTCCCAAACTCCAAGCCAATTAAGCAAGCTGCTCGAAAATATCATCCAGATCTCGAAGAGAAGATTAAGGAGGAGATTGAAAAACTTCAACAGGCTGGTTTCATCCGGCCAATACAGTACCCCACGTGGTTAGCAAATATCGTGCCAGTAAAGAAGAAGAATGGCCAAATCAGAGTATGTGTAGACTTTCGAGATTTGAACAAATCTTGCCCGAAGGATGAATTCCCTCTTCCTCACATCGACACCCTCGTGGATGCCACCTCGGGACATCAGATGTTCTTATTCATGGATGGATTCAGTGGATACAATCAGATTAAGATGGCTGAAGAGGACGCAGAAAAGACTGCTTTTTAGAACACCTCTCGGAAACTTCTTCTATACAGTCATGCCTTTCGGACTCAAGAATGCCAGCAACTTACCAAAGGCCTATGACTGCAATCTTTCATGACATGATCCATCATGAGGTGGAAGATTATGTTGACGATCTAGTGGTGAAATCCAAGAAAGAAGAAGACCATCTCCGAGACCTTGAGAAGGTATTCAAGAGGTGCCAGAAATTCAAAATGAGGATGAATCCTCTCAAATGTGCTTTCGGGGTGACGGCCGGGAAGTTCCTCGGGTTTCTTGTACATAGGCATGGTATCGAGGCAGATGAAGACAAGGTCAAGTCTATCAAAGCAATGCCTCCCCCACATTCTCAGAAGGAGTTAAAAAAGTTCCTCGGGAAGGTGTCTTATATTCGGAGATTTATCCCAGCACTGGCAGAGATCTCTGCACCTTTCGGCTCTTTATTAAAAGGAGATGCCAAGTTCGAGTGGAACCAAGAGCACCAAAAGGCCTTTGAGAGAATCAAGGCGGCCTTAACCTCGCCTCAGACCATGATAGCCCCGCAGCCCGGGGTCCCTCTAATGTTGTACCTAACCTCAACCCCCAAGTCCATAGGGGCATTATTGGTCCAAGATGTAGACGGAGCAGAACGCCCGGTGTATTACATCAGCCGGAAATTCGAGGAGCAGAAGTCCGATATACTCCGATAGAGAGACATTGCTTAGCTTTGGTATTCACCGCCCAAAAGCTCAGACATTACTTCTTAGCACATCAGATTCAGATTGTTACTAGAAGTGATCCAATCCGATACCTCCTCAGCAAGCCTGCTCTAACCGGGAAGGTGGCAAGATGGTTGTTAGCACTGGGTGAATTCGAGATCACATGTGTAGCTCCCAAGGCAATCAAAAGCCAAGCCTTAGCTGACCTCCTTGCTCAATTTCCAAGTGGTGACTATGAACCAGTGAATGAAGAATTAAGAGGAGAGGTGCATGCAGCTATGGCTTCCGAGGAAAGCTTCTGGACATTGAGCTTCGACGGAGCAGCAGCCGGAGGGAAAAGAGGAACCGGGATAGTCCTTACAAGCAAAAGTGGGGAAAAGTTATATTTGTCTTATGAAATGGATTTCCATTGCTCAAATAATGAAGCCGAGTATGAGGCTCTTATTTTAGGCTTGATAGCAGCTGAGAAGCATAGTATCAAGAAGATTCGGATTCGGGGGGACTCAAAGCTGATAGTGAAGCAAGTTTCAGGACAGTTCGTCTTGAAAGAGCCTGCCTTGGCCACATATCGAACAACAGTCCAAAGGCTTCTCGACAAATTTCAAAAGGTTGAAATAGAGCATGTGCCTCGCTCCGACAACAAGTTTTCAGATGCCCTCGCAACATTAGGGGCAAGAGTTGACATTCCAGAGGAGGAGGCGACAATTGTTATCAAGAAGAGAACAGAGCCTTCACTAATACTCGAAGACGAAGACCCTCCGGAGGACTGGAGAGCAGAAGTCCTCGAACAACTCAGAAGTAAAGTTGGAAAACTGACTATGGCCAAGCTTGCCCAATTCATAATTATTCAAGGTGAACTTTACTTTCGAGGAAGTACCGGATTCCTAGCCCGGTGTGTTGGCCAACAAGAAGCAAGCTTCCGACTACAACAGATTCATGAAAAATCCTGCGGAGATGGGGATATCAGTCTGTACAGAAGGATCCAAAGACAAGGCTATTATTGGCCCGAGATGGAGAAGGCCTCGAATCAACTACAGAAAGAATGCCCCAAGTGTCAGTCATATATCCGGGAGGATGAGAGTTGCTTTGAAATTGATACCCCTGATTGGAGACAAGTCTACATTGACTATCTCAAAGAGGGGACACTACCTGAGAGCCCGAGGGACATTGCACACCTCAAGAGGAGAGCGAGGCGGTACTTTCTTGATCAGAACAAGCTTTACAGAAGAAGCATTGAGGGCACTCCCCTGAGGTGTCTCTCTAGGGAAGAATCGGATCTAGTCCTCGGAAGAGCCCACGAAATTGAGCATCAAGGAGGGGCTCGGCTGTTCGAACAACTTATACACCTTGGGTATTATTGGCCGACTATGGAGTCAGATGCATCCCATCACGTGAAGAGGTGCCAGACTTGTCAGAAACACGGAAATTTGATTCATGCTCCAGCCGTAGACCTGCATAGCATCCGAACGCCATGGCCGTTCCATACCTGGGCTTTTGATCTGATAGGGCCCATCTCCACACCTTCTAAGGGGTACAAGTGGATTCTCGCAGCCACAGAATTGAGCACAAAGTGGGTCGAAGCAATTCCTCTAAAGAACGCTACGGGGCCTGCAGTCGCGAACTTCATCAAGGAGAATATCATTTGCCGGTTTGGAGTACCAAACACCATCCTCTCGGATAACGGCACTCCCTTCATAAACAAATATGTGAAGAGACTCCTAGAGACTTACCGAGTGAAGCATCACAAATCCACACCCTACTATCCAAAAGGGAACGGGCAAGCGGAGGCCACAAACAAGACACTGATAAGGATTCTGAGCAAGATGATGGATGAATTTGGGGGGACTTGGTCCGAACAGTTGATAGTAGCCTTATGGGCATATCGCACTTCAAAGAGAAAGCCAACTCAAGCAACTCCTTACTCCCTTGTGTATGGGTCCGAGGCAGTGTTACCTATAGAGTTGGAAACACCATCTGCTCGGATGGCTCTCGCCTCGGGGATGGTATTGGAGCCTCGAACCACCAGATTGGAAGCATTAGAGGAAAAGCATGACAGAGCTGCAAAAGTCATGGAAAGATATCATGCGTCTATTGCCCGAGCCTACAACCAGACTGTGGTACCAAGAAAATTTGAAGAAGGTGATCTAGTATGGAAGATTGTAGACCCAATCATGCGAGGACAACCTTTGCCCAAGTTTTCTCCAAAATGGGAAGGGCCCTACAGGGTGGTTCAGGCGAGCTCAAGCGGGTACTACAAGCTTGTAAGGGTTGAAGATGGCTTCCGAACTGGCCCGCTCAATGCAAAGTTTATCAAGCATTACTACCCATAATTAGACTCATCTATGTTGAAATTCATTTTCATTTTCTTACTTTGTCTAAAAGTTGTATTTCCCTTACGTTATGAAGAAGCTGGTTTTCTCTATGGTGTATGTTCAATCCCATCACTTGCAGTGAATCTATTATACTTTTGTCAAGAAAGTTGAAGAATTAATGAGAATATTTCAGCTTTTATAAACATGTGCGTATGATTGTTCTTTCCATTGTATCATTCGAAATAAATATTTTATCAAGTAGAATGAGAAAACAATGCGAACATATCCAAACAGCAAAGATTTTGTCATTTCATTGCATTGTCCTAGATAAAACATTTTTATCGAAAGGGGCAAGAAAGTAATAAAAAAAAAAAAACTCAATCTCTCCTAAAGACACCCTCGAAGAAGCTGCCCGTCACATCTACATCCGGAGGACAAACAGCAGAGTGTGCCTCTAAAGTCTCCAAGGCCCGAGCATAACCCGACTCAAGTTCACGAAGAGTTGCCTTTGTCTCATCTATAGAGGTCCGATAAGAGGCAAGCACAGACATAAGTTCCACCCGATGATTGGCGTTCGAAGCCATATCCAGGCGCTTCCGAAGCCACGATAAGTCCACTTGGTGACGCTCCATGTCAGAGATCCCCTGATACGCCGTCTCGACTACTTTCCCATTAAGGTCACATAACCGTTGCCTGTCCAAGCTATATAAGATAGTGGCAAAAGACTCGAGAAGAGCAGTCTGAATGAGTGGACACTGGCAAGCAAATGAAGCAAAGGTCTCCGGGTAACTCGAATGCACAAGCTGTAGAACTGAAGCAAACTCAGGAGCTACCCAATAATGGAGAAATGATACTTTGCCAGAAGCCGAAGGAGGAGTTGGGGCCGGAAAGCTGCTAGTCTCAGGAATCTCCCCAATGTCTATCGGGTTAGATGAACCACCCGGAGGGGTAACTCCCGGCAGAGGTCCCGAGCCTGAGAATGCGGAGCGATAAGGGGAAAGACCAAAAGCATCACTATCAAAGTGGAAATCACTGAGATTCAAGTCCAAAACATTCGAAGGCACTGGCGATGAAGAACCTCTAACAGTCGTCTCAAAGGCAGGTGTCCCCCCTTGAGAAGGAGAACCATGAGGAGTCACAAAGAGAGTCGGAGTAGAGTCCGAGGCAGGTGAAGGCAGGACCCCGGTAGCAGCCAACACTGGAGCAGAGTCTGAGGCAGGTGAAGGCAGGACCCCGGTAGCAGCTAACACTGAAGAAAAGATAAGGAAGTCTTATTAGGGGTAGGGAACAGTAAAGCCATTTGAGTAAAGATTTCTCACAGGTAGAAGTAAATGACAAACTTCAGAAAGAAAGATTACCAGAGGGAGAATCAATATGCAAAGCCGGAGCAACTGAAGGACTCCTAGCATCAACAAAGTCACTGGGCCGTATAGGGAGCACCTGATCGATCTCAATGTCTGATGAAGCCTGAACAGTAGCAGTCATCCCTGAAGAAGGAAGGAGGGCCGGAGGATGAGAATCACCATAAGTGCCAGAGCGAGTCTCAGAGATTTCTAGCACATCCACCTCCGCACCATTCCCAGAGGCGCACCTCATCTCTACATTGCTTCTAGAAGCATGGCCTGCGGCATCAATTTCTGTGGCATCAGTCCCTCCAGTAATCTCAACATCAGAACGGTGAGCCCCAATAACCTCGTCACCAAGATAGCGCTCCTCCTCAGCTACGGTAGGGCGGTGACGACGCATGCGTGGAATAAGGTCACAAAAATGATCGGAGGACTCAGCCTCATCATCATCGTCATCTATAACTGCTATACGAGGGGTGCGCATCTTCACAAGTCTTGCAGACAAAGGTAGGGTGTCGTCCAAGTCTGAGTCCGGCCTGGGGGAGGCAGCACGGCCAGGAGCTACGGTACTGAGAACGTCAACAACCGCAGGGTCCTACACAACGTGGGCAAATAAAAAGTGTTCATTTAAGAAGGTATAGTCGCAAGAAAGAAAGTAAATTCAAATCAAAAATTTTCGGATACCTCATGGAGCCTTTTGGAAAGGCGAGGAGCGGAAGGACTGGCATCAGAAGCCCTCTTGTGAGCCACCTTCTTAAGGCGGGTCGTCCGAGGACCAGAGGCCTTATTCAAAGGGACTGGCTCTGGAGAAGCAATTGCCAAACTAGAAGCAGACGCCCGAGCCGGAGGGTCAGTTGGAGCAGATAAGGTAAAGAAACTCTCATACATGTGGTCAGATTTCCGGCTCTCAGGCAGCCGAAGAGAAGAGTCCTTCTTATAGATCGGTGGAGGCAAACATATGGTCGGTCTGCTCTGGACAAATGCAATAAACGCATCGATATTCTTCCGCCAATATCGCCTGAAAGAGGGGGTGAAGCCCCCTACTTGGCTCAAGCCTGGCATCGTCAAAGACCCGGATATAGGAAGCACGGTATGTACGAGTCCGCAGGTAAAGTGCCCGTAACTCTCCGAGAAAGATAATGAAGGAGGTGCTGGCCCCGGGGCACATTGGTCAAACCCGAACTGACATGCTACACGGTCAGGTCTATAAATGGCACTATCAACGCCTTCCTCATGCCATACCGGTAATGAACTCGGACGGATCATGATCAGCATATCAACAAAAGGTGCAGGGATGTTCTTCGGCAAAGGAAAGGACACTGAGCGGGAGGAACCATGATAGATAAGCGGTGTGGCCACACCCACCGGTGGGCATACATACGGCCGTGCCACAAAGCGCCGGGGATCATCCACCAGAGTATTCAAGGATGAGGTGGAAATGGTACGTGACCAACGTGTAATCAACGGCTGGCAAGACTTCGCTTTCTCAAATGTCCGAGACCCATCAGTATCGAGCACGGGGATGCCATCCTTATCCACTATCTCCCGAAGAACCTCTGCCTCGAATACAGTCGGAGCAGGGGCAAATTTTGGGAACCTCTCGAAGAAGAAACAAAGCAGGAACTGGCTGTGAATGAAGGAGACAGGCTCATATCGACCCACAGAGCGAACCATATCTCGATGTAATAGATCCAGCCGATAGTAGAGATTCCCAAGAAATAGTGGAGCCAAAGGGATCCGATCTCCTCTGAAGAGCCTGACTGCCAAGGGGAAGACGAAAGGATTGAGGGAATCCGGAGGTGTGCTCGGAAGAATGAAGAATGAAAGGAAGCAAGCCAGAAATCCCAAGAAATAGAGCCTGGAGCCATACATCGGACCGGCCTCATACTCCCGAGAGTCAGGGTCAGCATCTCTGGCCAAGGGCTGAAGATCCTTGAAGAAGTGGCGGATCCATGCAGTATAGGAGGCGCGGTCCGTCCTTACTCGACTAGTCCTCCTCGCTGAACCATCAAAAACGGAACTCCATCGGCCACAAGCTTGAAGATTTAGCTTCAGAGATTGGATCAAAGAGTCATCCTCGGGGGGTGTCCGCTCAGGGTCGAAGGCATCAGGGCCGGTCACTTCCAGACGCAGCAACATGAACACATCCTCAAGGGTGGGCCCCATCTCGTGCTGGCCAAGTATAAAGGTGTGTGTCTCGGTGCTCCACCGAAGAGCCATGGCCTCAAGGCTAGCATTGTTACGCCGGATGGATAGGGATCGAGATATTTTCACCGGGATCAATAGCCGGGCCTCCTGAAGCCGCTGACAGAGGCTCCTGTCTGAGAGGACATCATCAACCCACTCCTGCCAACCGAAAGGAGGGTTTGAGAAGGCCTTGAACTGAGGATAACAGTATGGAAAGTCCCCTCGCTCAATTCGGAAGCGTAGCACCGAGGGAGGAGAAATGAGGGCCTCATGCCCAGAGTCAGTGTCCTCAGTGAGACATAATGGAGCCCCCTTCGGAGATAGAAGAGAAGTGGTGGAGGTAGCCGCCCGCCAGAAGGGGTCTTTCCGACCGAAATAAGGAGATTTTCTCCACTCAGATGCTGGAGGTACATCCCTCTCTTTCATGAGAGCCGGTTCTGATGACCCCGGGACAATGGGTTTCTTTCGAGAAGACATATGGCTGAAATAACAGGTATAAATAACAAGGAGTTGACCGTATTAAAATTCAGAATATTGGAATTAAAGCAACACATTCGAATGAAATTTCGTCATCAACAATTCATTTTCTCGGGTATTTTTCAAGCTCAACAAATTACAGTACCAATATGTGTATCAACAACATACAGATTTTCGGTTTCTATCATCGATAAGAGGTGCAATATCATAGGTCGTTTTGTGATGAAGTTCAACCGGGTCAATTTCTCAAAGTCACTATGTTCCATATTAAAGGTCCAATTTATACGGGGCTCAAAATTTGGACAGAGTGAAGTTCAATAGCAAATTTCAGGCCCAAGATCAGAAGCATTTTATATTTCTCATTCGTAGCAAGATTCAATGGGTCGTTATGCAAATTACAAGAATGTCCTTTCTAAAGTCCATATTCATAAGCCCAGGATTTTCTCTCTCTATGTCAAAAATGGAGCTCAAATACTAGTCAACAAGTTATATTCGGCCTTTTCTCGGTGATAAAGTTCAAGAAATTATGTTCAAGCCAAGCCCCCCAATAAGGTTTCAAGTGCTAATGTATGTTTCCATATGGCCAAAATCACAATGTTTGAGCTAAAAAAAAAATGTCATTGGGATTGCCACAAAAAATTGAGTCCATATGCAGATTCAGTTTTTTTATTTTTATCAGATTGCTTGAGCCCTCTACATTGCCACAAAAATATATTTATATATATTTAAATATATTTATATTCGGAAGAGGGGGCCGAATTTCATACTTACAAATTTGGGCAGTTAGAGAGTGAAGTCCGAAGCCGATACTGGAAATTTAAGCTGAAATCAGAGAGGCTTTACAGACTGTAATCAACAAGACTGAGCTAGGCTGGGCAGGACCACACACGTTGCGTTGAGTGGGCGAACGTGCGTGGTCGGCGTCGGACAAGTTGAAGCGGAAGCAACGCTGGTACCACAGAAGAGTCGGCAACGACACACTGTAACAACGCCCGCGTGGGACCTCGGCTACAGCTCGGACTCAATTTTATGTTGCGGTTCTTAATCTGAACCAAAGAGTCCAACTCTGGCAAATCGTTTTGAAGAAAAACAGATTTTTTGAAAAGTAGTGCCAAACATGGACTGCTTTGCCAGATTACAGAGTCGCCACCTAAATATTTTTTAATGGGGGAATTTAGGAAACCCTGACTCGGTGCCGAAGGCCACGTGTCCGTCATCACCAAAGTAGTCTTGGCTCGGGAGCTTGGGTACGATCGGGGAAGGTCAGCTATGAGCACCCCCTTTCGCCCCGATCCGAAGACCGGCCTCTACTAATCGTGATATCCGATTTTGAAAACATTACATGCTCTTATACCTGTTATTAGCCTAGATTTACTACGTTATGCGCGCAGCAAACAAGTCTAGACCAGATTGTCTAATTTGGAAACAAACATTGCATATCCGTTTGTTTTGAAAATGCTTCGGAATTTGCTACTCGCAAGTAGGCTAAAACACGGATTTCAACGAGTTTTTCCAACTCAAGCAATCCAACCTCCACCCACAGGTATTCAAACAGTTTATCTCACATAAGCACTTAGCCGCATGGTAAGCATACTGTCATGTTAACATTCACACGCATGCGATATGCTAAAGTATAAATACTTACATCGTACTCCGTGCCAAAACAAAAACTAGTTAGCAAACATGCATGTCCCTAGGTCATGTTAAGTGGCTAATGCATCGCATGCAAAATGTGATTAGGATAGGCTCGGCTAACCCTAAAATGGCATGTGAAATGCAATCATTTGATGCACGTATTCAAGTTGGAATTGAAAGTACGATGCAGTTTGTATGATGTACCGAGCCCGGTGCATGTAAACAAATGCATGGATGCACGCATGCATTGCATAAGGTATGCTAATTTTAAATATGCCCTAATCTACCATCGTAAGCAGGTAAATAAAAGGGAAGAAAGAAATGGGGGTTGGAAGACATACATACACTCACCCACACTTATTACAGATTTGCCCTCGCTCGGAGGGACCGAAAGAATAATACAAATAATTAACTACGCAAGCTAATTAAATTACAAACCCATTAAATTAATTAAGCAGATTAATTAATCTAATTAAAGCAGTAAACCCCCTCGGGGAGAGGGCCGGATGCGGCGCGTGTTCGGGACTTGCTCGGAATCGCGCTACCATGCAAAGTCTGCCTCTGTTTTCCCTGCTTTCCTTCTCTGAAGACTGCCAAAGTCTCAGGACTGCTCCCTTGAATCATGGGGATCACCACCGGCTGAGGGGAAACACCACCGACTGAAGCATGTGGCCACCGGCACCGAATTCATCCATCGGCCATCAATATACTGCCGGTCGGCACTAAATACTGCCGGCCGGCACTGAATGTCTGCAGAACCTGCAACTCACAGCAGCAGAGGGCAACAACTTGCATGGCAATGCAATTCAAGCAATTTATGCACCAAACACACTCCTTATCATGTTAATGACTCAAAGGAGCATGTGCCTCGATTCTCGGGCCACCAATCACGTATTTCCATGCATGATGGCCCAAGGAACCAAGTATGCAACTTTAATTTCAAATGCATGCAAAACAAACAAACATAAAAGGGGGCCAAACTTCCATCATGCTCATCTCAAGAGGCCAAGCATGTGCATTGATGTAATGCAATCCTAAACATGTTAGCTAGCATGCAATATGGACAATGTAATGTAAGGATGCTAATATGCAAACACACATACAAGACAAGCATGCAAACCCAAACAATGGGGTGGACTTAAACACGACTTAGGCAACTCTAAATAGGCCTAAAATCAGTGGCCAATAATGCCCAAAAGAAAGTCTACACACACACACACATGCATATGTTAAGACTTAACACTTAGGCACTAAGCAAGCAACCTTCAAGCACACTTGGAAGGGGATATCATGGACACTTAGCATACATCATAAACTCTGAAAATCATGTAAAACATGGTGCCAAACAAGCAACAAAGCGAACTAATCATGCTATAATGGCCCAAGCATTCAAGGCTCGCCAAAGAGGTAATGGACTACACTTAACACAACCATTCATGGCATGCATTAGGCGACCAAAACAGAGTTTTAACACATAAAACTAAGTCCAAAAGACCACATAGATGGCCTCTAAGTGGCTTAAATTTAAAGGCATGCATAATGGTCAAAACATGGAGCATACAACACATGCTTTCAAGGCTTCAAAGAAGCATGCAAGGCAATCAAACAAGCATGTCTAAGGGACTGAAATAGCATGTAGGGTGGTCCCAAACCATCAAAATAATGCAAGCAACGCATGCTACACATTCACATACTTGAGGCCAACAAGCCAAAATACAAAGGAGCTATACTAAGCAAGTGATGGTCGACCAAAACAACCAAAAACAGAGCTTAATCATGGCAAAACAAACACAAAAGCTTCACAAAGCTAGGCCTAAATCATGCTTGAACAAGGCTTACATCCTAAAGCATATTAAGGCATCAAAGTGGCATTACATGGCATGTATGCAAAACATGCAAGGAGTACTAAAACCAACTTAACACAAAGTTATAACATGGCAATATAAGCATAAAATACAGCCATGGCATGCTCAACACACACTTGAACATAAGGCTCCCTAAGAGGCCAAAACTTGCCCTTTTCAAGGACATCAAGGAGAGGGGGTGGCCCTCTCCTTCTTGGGACTTCAAAGCATCATCTTCACCACTGAAATCCCTCAAGATTTCAGTGGTGAAGAGACCTCAACACCAAAATCCCGGAGCTCTCACAAAATAGCACAAAATAGGTCTTTTCAAGGCCTAAGGGTGGTCAAACCCTCCCAAAGCACAAAACACTCTTAACCAACAATAAAGAGGACCAAAAAATAGAACTTTTATGTGTTGATCACCAAGCACAAAAACAGTTCTAAGCTATGTAAAAATGGAGTGCAAAAATGGGGTAAAAAGGGGTAGTTTCTTACCCTTGAAGACCACCTTCACAAAGGTTGATGTTGTTGCTTCCTTGAGCTCAAATCCAACCAAAAACTTCAAGAACCAGCCCTTAGAACCTCAGTAACCAAAGGAAGGTGAAACACTAGGTGTTGATGAGCAATAGTAAGTCACAAACACCTAGTGTACAAATAAGAGGGAAGAAGAGAGATGGGATAGATACAAAACTTCTAACCTAAAACCAGAGCTTCTTCTCTGTCTAAAATGTCTAAAAATCCAAACTTCTTCCAACCTTGAGCCAAGAGGAGGAAGGGTCCTCTTATAGGCAACTAAACTTACAAGTTAAGCTAACCAAGAGGCTCATCCCTCCATACACGTGTATGGAGGGGAAACAAATGCTATAAAGCTGTCTGAAAATATCTCCAAAAACAGCTGTAAAGTAGTCGGCAGGGCAAAATGGTCATTTTACCAAAATCGACTGCCGACCGGCACAATATAGTGCCGATGGCAACACCAACCAGCCGGTGGCCTCTAGCCACTGCCGGTGGTGTGTGGGGATGCCTCACAAGGCATTCCCTGCCCCTCCAAGGCAAAGCACAAGTGTTTGGTGCAAAACCAGACACAAACGGTCAAGTTCGGGGATCTTGAGGCAAGGCGCGTAGCCGAGAACTCCGGGAACTCCAAACGAACACGAACATGGATAATCACCGAGTGTTCAAGCGGTGATGTCCAGGTCTTGAGGACGGTCAAAAATGGGGTGTCTACACACACGTTGCGTTGAGAGGGCGAACGTGTGTGGTCTGCGTTGGAACCGTTGAAGCCAACAGTGAGCTACGTTGGGTGGTCGAGGTACGTGCTGCAGATGATGTCACGGAGACGACACCGTCAGTGGCTTTCGAAAGCCAGAAGCAGCAGTGGTGTTACGGAGATGCCGGCGTCGATACTATTCGGCAAAACCAAGCTTCGGGGAGTCTAGGTTCATGAGAAAATTACGTTGAATTTGGCTCTGCAATAGCAATCAATGTACACACGGCTTCAGCCTCTAACCTGTTAAAAGAAGAATGTGTGTCATTGGAATCATAAATTTTGATATATGTATATACAAAACTACCACAAAAAAAAAAAAAAAAACTACCACAAAATATATATACAAGAGGAAAAGGGAGCCACAGTTAGAGGGATGAAATTCGAGGCCGATGTAGGAAATATAAGCAGAAAATCGGAGAAGTTTTACGGACTGTGATCAACAAAAATGGTGGCATGAGCAACGGCTAAGACAGGAAGTAGGCAAGCCGACGTCGCGTTGAGTCGGCGACGCATTTCGCATTGATCAATCACGGCTGGAGCCAATGGATGTGCAAGAAAAACCAAAATCTGTGTAGTCCAAGCTCTGAAAATATCGCCGAGATTGCGCTAGGCAAAACCACACACGACGCGTTGAGTGGGCGGCGTGTGTGGGTGGCGTTGAACAGCCGGGGCAGAAGGCAAAGTCGGGGCAGAGAAGAGCTAACGGTGGTCAGCGCTGGGCAGTTAAGGCCGAAAGTCACAGTGATGTTGCTGGAGACGTCGTAGAGTGGTGACTGTGCAGAGAGGTTGGCGTCGGTGCTGGCTGATAGCTGGGTTGCGACGATAGGACAGGTCGGTAACGGGTCTGTAACGTCTATGGCAGATCAGTGGCGGTACCTGGAGCAACCACTGTCGGTGTGCAAGCGTTGGTGGTCCTCAGTAGTCACCAAGCAAGCTAGTCGCAGTGACCTTCGTGTTTGGCAGCTGCGGGTTCTGATGCAAGAAGAATAGAATTGGTTTAGTCTTGGGGAAGAAGAAAGTTGGTCTCTCAGTTTAGAGAGAGAGATTAGGTTGAGAAATAGTGTGGCGGCTGTGCAAAAGTTGGTGAGCCAAATAGGGTTTTGCCATTTCCTTACATAGAAAGAAAGAGAGCATTATCCATTGAATATGCCCTCAGAATATTCTAAATATGTGTATATATGTGATTGGTCTGCTATGTTTGCCAAAAAAAAAAAAAAACGTGTGAGCCTTGTATTCTATTTGTTAAGAATAAAAAAAATGCTTCTTTATTCTTTGGTTAAAAATATAAATATATATATTTCTCTCTCCCTAAAAATAAAAAAATAAAAAAAAAAGTACAAAAAAAAAAAAGTTTTGCTTGTCAATTTTTTCTGTAAATTGAAGTGCGTCATCAACTTTATCCATAGGCTCTGTCGTGACAAAATATTTTTTTTTTGGAACGTGATGTGAAGCCGAGCCGAAGAAATGACAGTATGCATGTCTGAGAAATTTAAAATTTCTCATACACGCAAGGGGCAAATGTAAGAGGAGCTAATTTGAGCCCATTAAATTAATTAGGCCCAATAGTCCAAGATTGGTGGGCCCGAATTTATCGCAAATCCAAGGTTAGTGGATCCGGATTTATCGCTATCAAACGGGCTGAATCGCTCTAAGCCTTGAAGGGGTTCGGATCCACGAACTTAGAGACTTAGAGACTTACTCGGACCCGGACTCGAAAGGGTATTGAACGAGCCTAGAGATCCGAGGCACTCGGACTCGAAAGGGTTCGGATCCACGAACCTAGAGATTCGAAGCACTTGGTTTCCAGTGGATTCAAACGCAATCTAGAAGTCGCTCCGTTAATGAGTCCCAGAACACTTGCGGGCTCGGAGCTTTCCGGGATCTACGTACCAGAATCATGGGCGTAATGGAGTCCGAACAAAGGACCCGATCCCGAGGACGGTGAGTGGAGATAAATTCACTCTTCGGTTAAACTAGCCTATACCCGGGTCGAGGTGGCACGACTCCAGGGGGTCCATGAGACTCGGCAATATTTTGCGGCAGGACGTCCTCTGGGACTACCCCTGACCCTTTGGGATGATTGGGGATCATTGGTTAGGTGTAGCTAAGAAGAAGGGTTCGCCGAGGGGTTGATCTCCTCTTCGGGGTTTTTCTCATCCTCGGAGAGGTCACCTCCTCGGACAAGGTGGTTAGGGAGAATATTCCCCATGTGCCTTGCACATGGGCTCCATCCTACATCATGAGGTGCCTATAAATAGCACCCACCCATAGCTTTACAAGGGATGGATTTTGGAGATTTTTCAACTCTTGGGAAAGAACTAATTTCCCCTCTCCATTACCAACCTTGAGAGTGAAAGTGGGAGATCCATGGGAGAGCCTTGCCATTATTCTCTCTCTTGCCATTTTGCCTTCTTCTTCACCCAATCTCTTATCTCCATCATCTCCTTTGTTTTTGTGTTCCTAAGTTGAGATTATTGAAGAATCTAAGCCTCTCATCATATTCTAGAGAATTCGAAGTTGCTCTTCAAGGATCTTCGAAGATCTTCGAATTTTCCAACTCCTTTCTTGAACCCTCTCATACACAAAGCAAAGACAATAAACGACAACCACTTCACATAGCCCCTTGACAGACTTTAAATTATAAAGCAAATCATTGACTGAAAAATCCACCCCCTTAATATGGTACTTCACAAAAAGAGCAATGTGCAACTTAACGGATTCACAAAGTTAACCACTGATTCAGCAAACTTGATTTCATTCTGGCCTTTCCCACAAACCACATAACCACAGATGGCAAGGCTTCCCACATAATAAAACGGTATTAGGACTCATTAAATTTAAATTTTTAGGAATTAAAATGATTATTATTAAAAAAATTATATTAATATTGTAACGAAAAGAAATAAAGTTTAATTATAATTATACATTTTACCCTATAATTTGGCTTGAATTTTATTTTGGTTCCTATTATTTCAAATTAAATAATTTGGTCTCTATACTTTCCGTTTCAATTTTTGTTAATTTTTTCTACATATGCATCTCATGAGACTAACAAATGCCCTAAAGTCGTTAACTTTAACCTCAAACTTCAATTGAGAGACCAAAAATTAGACTTAAAATGTAGAGATTAAATTGTTTAATTTCAAATAACAGAAACCAAAATAAAATTTGAATCAAATTATAAAGGTTAAAAGTGTAATTTACCCTAAATAATCTTATTTTTATTGAAATATTGTAACGGGGTCCACTTACAAAATAAAACTAGATCACATATTCATGGATAAAATTCTTGATAAAAAAATTTAGTATATAATATTAAGGGAATTTATTAGAAAATCTTTTTTTAAGCACTTGTCCCAATTAGTTCATAATATATTCTTATATTTCAATAAGTCATATTATTTGAACATTTAATCTACCAAATCTTAATTATCATATATAAGGTATTTTATGGACAATTTTACCCTTACAAATATTTTTTGAACGCTTAGCAATTTGGTGATATAAACATTCATATTTAACAGTGTGAATGTTCACATTGACAATTTGAATGTTCACACTGTCAGTGTGAATATTATTATTATGGGTATTTTAGAAACTATGTCACCTATAAGACTAATTAGAACATAAGAAAATAATTTAGATTATGAGAGGGAGATTAATGATCTGGTACTGGTCCGGACAGATTTAGGCCGGACAGAGTTTTGCCGGACAGATGTGGGCCGGGCAAGTGTTGGGCTAAGGATGTGTGGCCCAGTTTGCAAAGAAATTGCTCGGTTGAGGCAACGCTCGGTTTGACCGAGCTACATGTTCGGCGGAGGCGAAGCCAGTCAAGTTAAGTGACCGGCGCCCGGAAAGGTGTGGTCAGCCGAGGTACCTGGTTGATCGGCAGGAAGGCCGACCACAGTTAAGCACGAGCTGTTCGGTGCTCGGCAGGAAGCCCGGTCCTCATTGAGCTCAGCTTGTGGAGTGCTTGGACATGAAGCATAGCACGGCCGTCGGCGGACAAGATGATGTAGCTCGGCTGCCGAGCTCCTAGTAGAGTGAGCGGGCAGTTGAGATTAGGTGAGGCTCAGCAGGATTCATGCTGACGGATGGGATAGCAGAGCCACGTGTTGAGAGACCTTTGGGAGCAGGTTTGGGGCGCAGAAGGGTATATAAGCATGTCTGCACCCCCATACGCGACGGACGAACACTTTGTAAGACATTCTTACACTCAAACACTCTCCTTCCTCTCTCTCTATCCCAAGGTGTGTGCTAACTTGATCGTCGGAGGGGTTTTCCGGCCACACACCGCCGGGTAGCTCACCGCCGTTGTGCTTTCAGGTGATCGGACAGAAACGGAGCTTGGAAGAAAGGAGTACGGGCTCGCCGGAATATTTGCTCCCCGTACAATTGGCGCCGTCTGTGGGAATCTGACAGATAAAACCTTGTCTTCCGAAGCTCATCTGATCGCCTTCTATGGCGAATAACGAGGAGATTCAAGTGTCCGCCATCGACGGAGTCACTCCGGAGTCGGGCAGACGAAGAGAGGGACCTCCCACCATCTCTCCGATGGGGGACCTGGAGACATTCCCAGGAGGACAGTCAGGAGACGCGCGGGATAAGCGTGGAAGGAGTTATGGTCATTTACGGAGTCCAGACGGTCATCGGCGGTGGAGAGACTCACGCGCCAGACGTCTGGAAAGCAAGTTGAAGGACCAAGATGCCGTCATCCGGCGTATGGCGGCAGAGATGGAGAAGTTGAAGCGGCATGTCAAAGGGAAGGGTGTAGCTGGAGTGGGCGACCACAGTGAGCGCACCCAACCCCGCCGTTCAGGTAGTCAGAGTCAGCGACACACTCCGTCCATCTCTATTACCAGAAGTTATAAGGTTGGTGATTCCGATGTACGCGCAGAGAAGTCCAGCGCGCAAGATAGTACTTACCAGCCCTCACGTCCGGCGACGGCGTCGAGGTACACCGATTCTGCTCGATCAGAAGATTTGCGGGCAGTCTTAAAGGAGCGAGCTCGCCGGCGGGAAGCGCAAAGGATACCGGCGCTCCAGCGGCTATCTTATGGGGCTCACGCCAGCGAGGAGGTCGGAATGCCTCCACCACGCCAAGCAGCGCCGCTCCTGGTGGATTCAGATTTAGCAAGGTTGAGCGCCACCCCTTTCTCCCTAGAAATAGAGACAACACCTCTTCCGTCGGGCTTCCACCAGCCAAAGTTCACATTGTACGACGGGAAGACCGATCCCTACATGCACGTAAGTCATGTCCGACAGGTCATGGCCGGACATAGGCGAAATGACGCTCTTATGTGCCTCATCTTCCCGTCAAGTTTGGGCGAACTGGGCTTGAAATGGTTCGAGAGGCTGCCGGAGGGGAGCATAGAAAGGTGGCATCAGTTGGCGGAAGCCTTTGTGACGCGCTTCAAAACCAACACCAAGACGCCGAAGGGAGTCGACCACCTTCTCAGTGTCAAGATGGAGCCGAGCGACACGCTGAAGGCGTACAACTCCAGGTACTGGGAAACCTTCAATGAGATCCTAGATTGCCCGGTCAACCTGGCAATCACCCAATATAAGCGCGGTCTCCCGGTCGGACATAGGCTGAGGGATTCGCTTACAATGAGCCAGCAGACATCCATGTGGCATCTAATGCAGCGCATCAATGAGCACATCCGAGTAGAGGATGATGCAGCGGCGTCCACCGCGAAGACAACCCCGGTGGCAACGGACAAGTGGGCGCCTGGGATTTAAGGAAGGTCATGGGCAACGCACTGATGCCGGGCGAAGGCAAGCTAGGGGCAAACTGGGAAGGGCCTTACAAGATAACCGGGCAAGGGGGCATACCACTTAGAAGATTTGGATGACAAAGGCGTACCCCGGCCATAGAATGCGGCCTTATGTAATTTTTTGAGGAAGGACTTGTTTCCCCTACACTTCTGAATGCAAATACTCTTTTTGTCAATGTAATAGAAGTGAATTACTTTTGCCGAAGAACTTTAATGTGTCCGAAATAATATAGAGAATAAGGGACCTTGCTCGCCTTCCTTGGAGTTCCTTGGCCGAGCTTCTTGTCCGCCAAGTAGGAAGTCGCGGAGCGGACCTTGCTCGCCTTCCTTGGAGTTCCTTGGCCGAGCTTCTTGTCCGCCAAGTAGGAAGTCGCGGAGCGGACCTAGCTCGCCTTCCTTGGAGTTCCTTGGCCGAGCTTCTTGTCCGCCAAGTAGGAAGTCGCGGAGCGGACCTAGCTCGCCTTCCTTGGAGTTCCTTGGCCGAGCTTCTTGTCCGCCAAGTAGGAAGTCGCGGAGCGGACCTTGCTCGCCTTCCTTGGAGTTCCTTGGCCGAGCTTCTTGTCCGCCAAGTAGGAAGTCGCGGAGCGGACCTTGCTCGCCTTCCTTGGAGTTCCTTGGCCGAGCTTCTTGTCCGCCAAGTAGGAAGTCGCGGAGCGGACCTTGCTCGCCTTCCTTGGAGTTCCTTGGCCGAGCTTCTTGTCCGCCAAGTAGGAAGTCGCGGAGCAGACCTAGCTCGCCTTCCTTAGAGTTCCTTGGCCGAGCTTCTTGTCCGCCAAGTAGGAAGTCGCGGAGCGGACCTTGCTCGCCTTCCTTGGAGTTCCTTGGCCGAGCTTCTTGTCCGCCAAGTAGGAAGTCGCGGAGCGGACCTTGCTCGCCTTCCTTGGAGTTCCTTGGCCGAGCTTCTTGTCCGCCAAGTAGGAAGTCGCGGAGCGGACCTTGCTCGCCTTCCTTGGAGTTCCTTGGCCGAGCTTCTTGTCCGCCAAGTAGGAAGTCGCGGAGCGGACCTTGCTCGCCTTCCTTGGAGTTCCTTGGCCGAGCTTCTTGTCCGCCAAGTAGGAAGTCGCGGAGCGGACCTTGCTCGCCTTCCTTGGAGTTCCTTGGCCGAGCTTCTTGTCCGCCAAGTAGGAAGTCGCGGAGCGGACCTAGCTCGCCTTCCTTGGAGTTCCTTGGCCGAGCTTCTTGTCCGCCAAGTAGGAAGTCGCGGAGCGGACCTTGCTCGCCTTCCTTGGAATTCCTTGGCCGAGCTTCTTGTCCGCCAAGTAGGAAGTCGCGGAGCGGACCTTGCTCGCCTTCCTTGGAGTTCCTTGGCCGAGCTTCTTGTCCGCCAAGTAGGAAGTCGCGGAGCGGACCTTGCTCGCCTTCCTTGGAGTTCCTTGGCCGAGCTTCTTGTCCGCCAAGTAGGAAGTCGCGGAGCGGACCTTGCTCGCCTTCCTTGGAGTTCCTTGGCCGAGCTTCTTGTCCGCCAAGTAGGAAGTCGCGGAGCGGACCTAGCTCGCCTTCCTTGGAGTTCCTTGGCCGAGCTTCTTGTCCGCCAAGTAGGAAGTCGCGGAGCGGACCTTGCTCGCCTTCCTTGGAGTTCCTTGGCCGAGCTTCTTGTCCGCCAAGTAGGAAGTCGCGGAGCGGACCTTGCTCGCCTTCCTTGGAGTTCCTTGGCCGAGCTTCTTGTCCGCCAAGAAGGAAGTCGCAGAGCGGACCTTGCTCGCCTTCTTTGGCCAAAGAAAATGGATCAACTACGGAATTCCAGCCGAGATGATTTGCTCCGGCTGAAGAGTTGATGGTTAGCTCAACTAAGGAATTCCAGCCGAGATGACTTACTCCGGCTGAAGAGTTGATGGTTTGCTCAACTGCGAGGTTCCAGCCGAGATGACTTACTCCGGCTGAAGAGTTGATGGTTTGCTCAACTCCGCGGTTCCAGCCGAGATGACTTACTCCGGCTGAAGAGTTGATCGTTTGCTCAACTCCGCGGTTCCAGCCGAGATGACTTACTCCGGCTGAAGAGTTGATGGTTTGCTCAACTCCGCGGTTCCAGCCGAGATGATTTACTCCGGCTGAAGAGTTGATGGTTAGCTCAACTAAGGAATTCCAGCCGAGATGGTTTACTCCGGCTGAAGAGTTGATGGTTAGCTCAACTAAGGAATTCCAGCCGAGATGGTTTACTCCGGCTGAAGAGTTGATGGTTAGCTCAACTACGGAATTCCAGCCGAGATGATTTGCTCCGGCTGAAGAGTTGATGGTTAGCTCAACTAAGGAATTCCAGCCGAGATGATTTACTCCGGCTGAAGAGTTGATGGTTAGCTCAACTAAGGAATTCCAGCCGAGATGGTTTACTCCGGCTGAAGAGTTGATGGTTAGCTCAACTAAGGAATTCCAGCCGAGATGGTTTACTCCGGCTGAAGAGTTGATGGTTAGCTCAACTACGGAATTCCAGCCGAGATGATTTGCTCCGGCTGAAGAGTTGATGGTTAGCTCAACTAAGGAATTCCAGCCGAGATGATTTATTCCGGCTGAAGAGTTGATGGTTAGCTCAACTAAGGAATTCCAGCCGAGATGACTTACTCCGGCTGAAGAGTTGACGGTATGCTGGCTGAGGCCGAGGAAGAGTTTATCCCGGTCGGAACAGGTAATCCCGGTCACGCTAGCGCGGACGGAATTAAGGGGCAATTGAGAGGGAGATTAATGATCTGGTACTGGTCCGGACAGATTTAGGCCGGACAGAGTTTTGCCGGACAGATGTGGGCCGGGCAAGTGTTGGGCTAAGGATGTGTGGCCCAGTTTGCAAAGAAATTGCTCGGTTGAGGCAACGCTCGGTTTGACCGAGCTACATGTTCGGCGGAGGCGAAGCCAGTCAAGTTAAGTGACCGGCGCCCGGAAAGGTGTGGTCAGCCGAGGTACCTGGTTGATCGGCAGGAAGGCCGACCACAGTTAAGCACGAGCTGTTCGGTGCTCGGCAGGAAGCCCGGTCCTCATTGAGCTCAGCTTGTGGAGTGCTTGGACATGAAACATAGCACGGCCGTCGGCGGACAAGATGATGTAGCTCGGCTGCCGAGCTCCTAGTAGAGTGAGCGGGCAGTTGAGATTAGGTGAGGCTCAGCAGGATTCATGCTGACGGATGGGATAGCAGAGCCACGTGTTGAGAGACCTTTGGGAGCAGGTTTGGGGCGCAGAAGGGTATATAAGCATGTCTGCACCCCCCATACGCGACGGACGAACACTTTGTAAGACATTCTTACACTCAAACACTCTCCTTCCTCTCTCTCTATCCCAAGGTGTGTGCTAACTTGATCGTCGGAGGGGTTTTCCGGCCACACACCGCCGGGTAGCTCACCGCCGTTGTGCTTTCAGGTGATCGGACAGAAACGGAGCTTGGAAGAAAGGAGTACGGGCTCGCCGGAATATTTGCTCCCCGTACAGATTAAATGAAACATAAGTAAGTGAAAAGTGATTTATGAATAAATGAAAATTTTTATTAAAATATTCTAACAGAATGCATATACAAAATAAAACTAAATCACATATTCATGGATAAATTTCTTGATAAAAATAAAAGAGAAATGTTAGGGATCATGAAATTTTTTTCATGAAAATGATCATGAAAAATTTGTGACCCTTAGATTACCTTGATTAGTGTGTGGTGCTTTATTGTAAGTGTAATCCAAAGGTCACAAATCTTTCATGACCATTTTCATGAAAGACTTTTCATGATACCTAGCATTGCTGAAAATAAAAATAAAAATAAGTATATAGGGTAAATTACACTTTTGCCCCCTTTATGTTTGGCCATTTTCTCTTTGGCCCTTCAAGTTTGTTTGTTTATTTATTTATTTTTTTTTTTTTTCAACTCTTTATATTTCAATTTTTTCTCAATTTATTTCAAAAGCTATTTTTTTTTCAAAATTATATAGAAAATGACACATTAACAATCATGTGATATAAAAATATATATATATATATATATATCACCTATTACATAAACTCAAACTCCAATATAATAATATTTTTTTTATGCTATACAATAGTTAACTGGTATTTTCTTTCTAAATTTTGAACAAAAAGTTAGTTATAGAAATAAACTGAAAAAAATTTGAAACATAAAGGGTAATGCGGAAAAAAAAAAAAAAGAAAAAAACAAACAAACAAATTTGAAGGGTCAAAGTAAAAAAGTTACCAAATATAAAGGGCGCAAAGTGTAATTTACCCATAATAGTAGTTTTATGTTATCCAACAAACACTTGCAAAGAGATGCAGCTTTTTGCAATCTTAATTTGAAAATTTTGAGTAAGAAGTCAGAGGAATTAATTGTAATAGAGTTTGATATGTTTTGGGGTGCCTATTAATCTACCATATTTGTTTATTTGTTTTTAAATTTGAGCTATTTCTTACCGTGGTTGTTGGACCTGGTGACTATTGGTTTTCTAGCTATTGTTGGAGTTTAATTATGTAATTTAATATTACATTTTTCATATTTATAATTAATTTTTATAATATTTCTCATATTTACAATTAACATTTATCATTTAAATTTTTAACAGTGAGTGACGGAGTGATGGAAGAACATTGTTGGAAAACATGTTGAAATTTCATAATTTAATTATTACAATTAAAAGATAGAGGAAATTCTGTAGTACACACTCCATTTTGGAATGTGTATTTGAGATATAATAATGGTAGAGGACCCTAATTTTTGTGGCTCAAATGGCTCGAATTTGTCAAAACGACGTTGTTTTGGCAATTTTGAGCCATTTGAGCCACAAAAATTAAGGCCCCAAAACATTTTTCTTTGATATATTTGGTTATGACATATAGTGGTGTTACTTATGACTTGATTGTGATTCATTGTGATGTTAGTTATAACTTATTGTGATTATTATTTTAGTTATGATCCAAAAGGCCTTTGCTTATACCTTATGCAGTGTTTGGTTATAACTTTTTATTTTTTAGTTATGACTAAAAAAAATTTAGAACAAAATTTACTTTACTCCCTTATGATTTGGACTTGGAACATTTTACCCTTCTATGATTCAAATATGGGCAGAGAGGCCCCTTGTGATTTTGAACCAAGTGTAATACACTTTCAATTTACATAATGAGTAATACAAGCGTTATTTTCAAGAGTGAGCATAATTGTTCTTATAAATAAAGTGAAATTAAAATAATTGAAAAACAGAACTACCCCTATCTTCATCTTCCATCTTTATACCCAAAAAACCCTAACCCTAGAAAACCTAATCCTAACCAGACCCACACTCCCTCCTTCAAGCCACCTACAGCCACCTCATCTGCCACTCCCTCTACCAACGCCAACTACCAACGCAATTGCTTCTTTCCTTTCCAGCCCCATCGCTGCCCTTATGTGAAGCTTTTCCAAACAAATTCACAACCACTAAAGAAACCAACCTATTATCACCAGCATCACCTTCCACCACCACTAAGATATAAATACCCAACCCTCATCAGCTCCATCAAATCGAATGCATATATACACAATTGCATATATATATATATATATATATATATGTACATGTGGACAATTTGCTTTCTGAAATTTTTTTGAAGTAACACCAAAGCCAAAGACAAAACTCAACAATTGGGTGTATTTTCCATTACAAATCAGTCATAGCTCAATTTAAATTTGATCTATAAAATTTGATTTTGTTGATAAGGACTGTTAATTTCTAGTGGAAAGAGATAGGTCTATGTATATTGGTAGTGAATATGTATATGAAATTGTGTATGTATGTGTATGCATGTTATGTGTGTGTTTTGTGTTTGGTTGGATATGGTGTTAGATTGTGTTGATTCTATAGTTTGAGACCTAACAAAAACTTTGGGATTTTGTTTCAGAGCCTTTCGTATTCATAAAAATCGATTCTGACCTTATTTTGTGTGAATGTCAATCATTTTATGAATTGAGTTTGTATTTGATCTACATCCAACATTAGATATTATATTTGTTAGGTATTATATTTGTTGAACAAATGTTTTACGATGCATATATATGTCTGGTTGTAAATATATGAAGATTATGTGCATATATATTTGTCACGACTCAAATCTGTCCCTATAGGTTTAACATCGTAAAAACCTGCCCCTATAGGTTTAACATCGTAACCGGCCAGTAATCCTGGGATTACCCAAGACCTCTGAACAAATTAAACAAAATTAAGGGGCTGGCAAAAGCAAATATCAAATACAATGTCCATAGAGCTATGTAGATATACATGGGACAAAAAATTTACATATATGTGACGTCACACTCACATTAGTCTTACGTCACGAACACAGATACAGTCAAAGGGACTTAGCCCGAAATACAAAGCATACAAAAACTGTTCAGACAAACAGAAGAAAACAAAAACTTAAAACTTGTTTGCAGAAACTTGACCATACTTCAACTCGGGTAACCTCTTTCGGAGGCACGGTGGTTAGCTGACAAAACTAATCTCCAGGAAATCATCACTGAGCCTGGTCACGTTCCTGATCACTTACATGCATTAATAATATAGTGAGCTAAAACCCAGTAAATAATAACAGAGTAAAGGTTGTAATGAATGATGTCCTTAATAGATTCACAAATCAAAGTTCAGAGTCAGAAACAAATTCATATTCATATTCAGAATTCAGAATTCACAAATAATCATACGTGGTACATCCATTAGCGCTAATAGAACATATGACCCAAAATTACATGGGACGTACAGATGACCCATGATCACATGGGACAGTCAGATACAGAGCAAATAATGGTTATGCTTAACTAGTTCATAATGTAACCTCTGGTACCAGGTAATAGATAACATATATCACATGATACTAAGGGTGCCATGATTAAATTTCAAAAATTCGGACAATCAATCATTTTTACAGAATATACTATTTTAGGAAACTGATCATATCATATCATTCAGAAAATAATTAAAGTTGAACATAGCTTTACAGAGTTATTACTCTCAGATAGCTCCAATAGCAGAGCAGTCAGAACAAACGGATCAGACAATCTATGGCGCATGATCTACACAAACACATAATGGATACACATTGAAACACACACTCAGAAAACACAACTCATTTCTTTTCTATGTTGGTGTGTTTCTAACCCTTATCCTCATTATTATGTCTTAATTAAGACTTAGGAATGCCTAAGATGCAATGAGGATGCCAAAATGCACTTAAAAACACTTTGCAAAATTTTCAGAAACAGGGCAGTTCACTCGAACGCAACTTTAGTCGCTCGAGCGGACCCCTTGGTCTACAAAACTTTTGAGAGCTCTCATTTTACGCTCGAGCGAAGAACTTGGTCGCTCGAGCCAAGAAGGAAAACAAAAGGTGGTTGCTCAGGCGCAGGTTCTGTCGCTCAAGCCAAGGCTCATGTTTGCAAAAGTACTAGGAGCTTGCATTCTTCGCTCGAGCGCAGACTCCACCGCAGGAGCGAAGAGTACGAATTCTGGAATTTCCAGATTTGCTTCCCAAGTTCAAAACTCAAATTCAAAGCTTCAAAACATATCCTTTGGGCCCAAAACTTGAGAAAACATGTCTAAACTTGTATAACATCATGAATTGGAAGCCATTTCGCAAAATCAGGCCTAAAATCAAGTGAATTATGCCAAAAGTAAACTTGAAATTGTGAAAACATAACATGCATGTAATCCTTTGAACTTAAACCTTCCAATGCATGATCAATTGTGATGAAATTCAAAGTTAAATTCTTACCTTAGATGCTCAATTGTGTTCTAAATGTTCAATTGATTGAGTTTCCAAGTCAAATTATTCAATTCCTTCAATTCTCTACAATCTTCAAGCTTGAACTCAATTTTCTGAAGCCTCTCTCTCTCTCTCTCTCTCTCTCTCTCTCTCTTCATCTCACGTTTTTATTCTCAAAGAAATAAAGATGAAATGACATTGGGTCTATTAGCCTTGTAGAGGCTTGATTAGTGGGTTTAAATTAATCCTAGCTTAACTTAATCAATTTATTCTAATTATTTGATTCTGAATCGAATTTTAATTAAACCTACCAATAATTTTTAAAAATTCCCCATTACATGTTTACCTAGTCAATTTTGTGATCAAATGTCGTTAAGGCCTTCAATTCGTATATTGAAATAGAAATTCAAATAGATATTCCTACATTAGATAGATATAAGCACAAATAACACAATACACATGCAATTAACTCAGAATTTCATCTTCAGTATTGATTAAGCATTCTTAACTAAAGTTTATTAGCTAATCACAAGTCGGGGTTATTACGATATCATACTAAAAATAGGTTACAAAATTTAGAGTTAAGATAATACTTAGAAATTCAATATTGATATGTGGCTTTGGTTTCAATTAATATAGCTTTAAGTTAGAAATTATGTATAAAATAGAAGAGAGAGTTTGAGAAGAAGAAAAAAAAAAAGAAGCAAGGGTATTAAAGTCATTTCATATTTTCGGTTAACAGTGTGAGGATTGTAGTTTACTCCAAAAGCATAAAAGGGGGGTCTGTCTGCCTATATTTAAACTATAAGGGGGTAAACTGCTCTGAACGCAAGTCACAAGGGGTAAATTGAATTTTGCCCAAAGATTTAATTATGACATTTGTGAAATGTCATAACTTGAATATGAATACACCCCAAAAGGGGTGTCTATCATAGCATGACCCAAAAGATAGGGGTCAAAGTAAAATTCAAGTAGAGTTGAAGGGCAAAAACTGTACTACCAACTATTTTTTCCAATTAAAGTGGAGACCAAAATTATTGCCCAATTTCTAATATCAAATCTTTATTATTACATGACATATTAGTTGGAAAAAAAATAAAATAATTTGCAAATATTATAAGTATGTATATTGTTTTTGAGCAAAGACAATGTCACGCCTCAAAATTTGGATAATAAAATATTAAATTAGGACTAAACCCCAATTAATATTCCATCATCCAAATCCTAGGAGTGAAACAAAATCTAAATGTCCTCGTCTCCATAAGGTTTCAGTAAATTTCAATACTCAAAAAATTACAAAGGATAAAAAAAAAATAACGAACTGTCAACCAAACCATCCATCATAAATTCATGACTATCCAATACCTCTAACATTAAAGTAGCAACAAATAGTCAAAACAACTTAAGTAATGTAAAGTTCGAAAATAACCCACGATGCAAAATTATCAAAATACTAAGGTCATTAAAAAAAAAATAAACTAACATCAACCCTAAACTCCAGAAAACAAAAGAAGTCCGAAAGATATGTCCTACAATCGTAGTTATTTCTCATCACCACTGTAGTCCCAACTAATCCTGCAAAGGAACTCGACTATGTTCAAATAGAATGCACCAGCGATGCCAAGAGACAAAACGGGTTAGTATACAAGTATACTGGTATGAGTACAAGATTTGACACTCACGTGTCCACCGGGCACAAACAAAAATACATTTGATTCTTGTTACGGGACAAGACAAGTAGTTCCACCCGCACCAAGACGAAGAGGTAGTTTCTCGAAATACGGTGACACATTTAGTTTCTTGCCCGTACACAACTAAATATAAATTGAGTATATAAAAAAATAATGAAAATAAAAATAAATATGGTGGATCAATCCTGCATAAAAAGTTAGTAAGACCCACCATTCTACAAAAAAAAAAAAATTTAGTACAATTTAATCGTAAGTAAATTACTGAAGAAGTATAAACAAAATGTACCGTTTCATACTTAAATCATTCGAATTGACCAAAACTCAAAGAATAAAAATTGTACAGAATCACATTTCCTAAAAGGCATCGTGAACGAATTTAGTCAAAACTGAACAGGTTGAGAGAACAACTTGATAGAAGAACCTATACGAAATTCGCCCGAAAAATCTGAAGTTGAAAATGAAAAGAAACTGCCCTAAGATGATTTTTTTTCGAAACAGGTCAAAGCATGAAAAGTGTTCAGAATAATATTTTACTTCAATTTATGAAAAATCAATAAAAATGAGCTCGTTACATGGGTTAATACAGCATCTAAAATCTGCATTGTTAAAATGAATAAAAACTATTGTAATCAAGATCATCCGATTACAAGTTCTAATCAATCTTTTTAATAAAAAGTTAAAATACAAAAGTTGTCAAGAATTACGTATACATGCCTCTGCCCAAATTTAATAATTTATTGAGGTTGTTTACTATTTCTCAAGATATACAAATCAAAACAATTCAAACTATACCAATAAGTTCGTATTTAATTTTTTTTACCTTAACTTGACCACTTTGGCCTTTCACTTCCAGCCTACACATATATCTCATGTGTCTCCCGTATACCTAACACCGCTCCGAAGCCAAACTTGCACGGAAATATCATCCTGAGTTTGACCCACACTCCCCGGACGGTTAGCATATAGATACGCAATGCACTCGTCTACTCCTGAGAGCAAGGCAACAATATATATATATACATAACTTCTCATTTACTCATGTGAACAAACATAACAATGCTGAGCCTAAAACATTTAAATAAATCTCATAATCCTCACTTTTTTTTTTTTTATACACGTTTTCTCATCAACACTCAAATAAAACAACAATCCATGGAGTCATGGTGGAGTATTCAGAATTTATCTATGAGATCCTAATTCATTTTAATTTCATATATCTATGAGTGTAATTATATCTATAAAATAAATATATATATATAAACCCAAAACCTTGCATACAAAACTAACCAAAATAGTTGGAATCAATACATCATCTATATACAAGTACAATATCAAACCAACATCAAATAAATATAAATAAATAAATAAAAACAACAAAATAAATATAAATCAACGAAAGTGAGTTTTGCATTTATAATTATTTTTTAGAAGATCAAAGAAATATTTGGAGAATTAATAAAGCCACCAAAATAAAACTCTAATCCTTTTTTTTTCCCCTCCTCTCCTCTTTCTTCCGCCGTCTCTCTCCTTTTCTTTTTCTTCTCTTCCCATGGCTACTACTGCTGCTGCTGCTGCTGCTGCTCTCTCTCTCTCTCTCTCTCTCTCTCTCTCTCTCTCTCTTGCTGCTGCTATCTTGAAAATTCTTCCACATACACACTTTTGTGATTAAACCTAGGTCTAGTATATTATACCTAATTTACTATTATACTTATATTTTACTATATAAATACAACATATATAATATAAATATATAGAAATTTTTGGATTAATTATATATAATTAAATATCACATTAAATTCTCATGTATCCACGCAATTAATAAAGCCAAAAATAAAATAAAGTAATAATCATAATAATAAGAAATAATTACTTAAGAAAAATTAGGATCGCTGCAATATACATATCTCAAAAGAATCTCATCCCAAGATTCGATAAGAGAGAGTACCAAGCAAAAAGCTCTAGGTGCATACGCTGAACTTTCTCTTCCAACTCCCAAGTGATATCGTTCTCATCCTCGCTCCATTGCACTTTCACCAAGTTTACTTTCTTGTGTCACAACTGTTTTACATCCCAATCTAGAATAGTAACTGGTCGCACCACATATGTGAGATCGTCACTAATCTCCAACACTTCTAGTAATACTACTTGGGAAGGGTCTTGCATATACTTCTGCAATAAAAATACATGGAACACGTTGTGAATCATAGCTAAAGTAGGTGGTAAGGCTAATTTGTAAGCCACATTACTAATCCTCTCAATGATCTCGTATGGTCCCACAAAACTAGGTGCCAACTTTCCCTTCTTTCTGAACTGCATGATACTCTTCATCGGCAAGACCTTAAAAAACACAAACTCTCCAACATTTAACTCAACCCCCTTACGTTTTCTATCAGCGTAACTGTTCTGACAACTTTGTACAATCTTAATACGTTCCCGAATAATGTTCGCCTTCTCCATGGTCTCTCTCACCAACTCTAGCCCTAACAACGGCACATCTCCTACCTCCATCCAATAAGCAGGTGATCGACATGGCCTCCCATACAAAGCCTTAAAAGGTGCCATACACCAACGGCAAGTGTTCTTTCCAACTACCACCAAGATCGAGGACACAAGCTCTCAACATATTCTTCAAGATCTAATTTACCCGCTTAGTTTGCCCATCCGTCTAAGGATGATAAGCCGTACTCAAGTCTAACCTAGCACCCAAAGCATGCTGAAAACTCTCCCAAAACTTTGCCACAGACAACGGATCACGATCCGAAACTATAGAAACTGATGCACCATAAAGTCACACCACCTCCCGAATATACAGCCTAGCCAGTTTATCCATAGTTCGGTGAATACTGATAGGAATAAAATTAGCAGACTTGGTGAGTTGATCCACTATCACTCAAATAGATTCATTGCCTCGCTTAGACAGTGGCAATCCATCCACGAAGTCCATAGAGATGTGCTTTCATTTCCAAGTAGAGATCTTAAGAGGCTGTAAAAGTCCAAACGGTCGTTAGTGTTCTGCCTTAACCTATTGGCACAGATAACATCAAGAAACATACTCTCCTACGTCCTTCTTCATACCTTCTAACCAAAACGTCCTTTTTAGGTCATGATACATCTTAGTTCCACCAAGGTGAATGGTATATCGGGACCTATGGGCATCATTCATATTTTCTTTCCTCAATTCAATAATGTTAGGTACACACAACCTACCCCTGAATCACAATCCCCCATCTGAGTCCATAGACCAATCAGTAGGACAATCATTGATCAAATCCACTACAAGGTCATTGAGCTTCCTGACGAGGAACCCATCTAAATACCACATCTAACAAACTTTACCCAATAACGTCGACTGCACAATCAAACTACCAATGTATGCCCTCTCAACACTCTCTATTAGTTGAACATCATGCATCGAAACGAACTCAGAGGACTTTCATTCCTGAATCATCAAAGAAGTTGTAATCCCATGTTGTCGATTAAGTGCATCTATGACCACATTTCCTTTCTTTGGGTGGTAAAGGATCTCGAAATCATAACTGCTGATGAATTCAACCTACCTCTGTTGCCTCATGTTCAACTCTTTTTGAGAAAAAAAATATTTGAGGCTCTTGTAATCTGTGTATAACTCAAAGCGCTCTCCAAACAAGTAGTGTCGCAACACTTTCAACGCAAAAAGAACTGTTGTCAGCTCTAAGTCATGAGTAGGGTATCGTCTCTCATGAGGTTTTCATTGTTGTGAGGCATAAGATACAATCTTCTGATGCTGCATCAACACACATCCCAAACCAATTCCACTCGCATCAGTAAACACTACTAACTTTTCCCCTTGTACTGGTATAGTTAACATCGGAGCTGTAGTCAAACATTGCTTTAACTCCTGGAAAGCTCTCTCACAATCATTTGTCTATAAGAACTTCACATTCTTGCGGGTCAACTTGGTCATGGGTGCTGTAATAGTGGAAAACTTCTCTATAAATCTCCTGTAATAACCGACTAGTCCTAAAAAAC
The DNA here is from genome assembly GCA_030407325.1 of Camellia japonica. NCBI lineage: Eukaryota > Viridiplantae > Streptophyta > Magnoliopsida > Ericales > Theaceae > Camellia > Camellia japonica. Next base: position 106,988,859 of record JAPPVO010000003.1, read on the forward strand.
TCCTCACCTCTGAAGGGTTTGTGGGCTGCTTCCATTCTTTAACCGCAACAACTTTCTCAAGATCTACTGCTATCCACTGATTGGACACAACATGCCCCAAAAACTGAACTTCTTTCTTCCACAAGTGACACTTACTGAACTTAGCGTATAACTGATGCTCTTTAAAAGTCTGTAACACGACTTTCAAGTGTTCTCTGTGCTCTTCCTCATTCTTAGAATACACCAGGATATCATCTATAAAGATAATCACAAACTTTTCTAGATACGGTTGAAAAATTATGTTCATCAAGTCCATGAAATAGGCAGGAGCATTTGTTAAACCAAAAGGCATTACAAGAAATTGGTACAACCTATACTGAGTCCGAAAAGCAATAAGCGATATACTTTCCTTTGACACACCCATCTGATGGCAACCCATTCTGAGATCAAACTAAGAGAACACAGCTGCCCCCTTCAACTAATCAATCAAGTCATTAATTCTACGTAGCAGATACTTGTTCTTGATAGTCACTTTGTTCAGCTCTTTGTAATCTATGCATATGCGGATAGTGCCATCTTTGTTAGAGACAAAGATTGCGGGTACTCCTCACGAGGAGTTACTTGAATGTATGAACCCTTCTGAAACATCTATTCCAGCTGCTTCTTCATCTCCACAAGCTCTTTAGGCGATATTCTGTATGCCGCCTTAGAAATCGGTGCAGTTCCCGGCTAAGTCAATGTGAAATTCTATCATCTATTGAGGTGGAAATCCAGGTATCTCCTGAAATACATCTTCAAACTCACGTATCACATCTACCTCACTAATATCTTACTTGGGGATTTCTACCGAGCATAGAAAACTCGTCATCACCGACTTTCCTCCATCACTATAAGTGTGGGTAAGCCGTGGCATACCAGGAATATCTATATTCACAGTTCTCCCGGCACAATCTAGAGTCACAAAGTGTTTTCGCAGCCAATCCATACACAAAATAATTACAAACCCACTAAACCCTAACATAATTAGGTCCGCATACAAGACTATGCCCTGAAAGTCAATCTCAAAATCTTTACACATCACATAAAGAGTAACTGCCCCTCGCAAAGGGGTCTTAACAAGGATATGTCTAGATAAGGAGGTAGTTACAAGGTGTTCTCTTTTTACAAACTGTCCAGATATAAAAGAATGAAAGGCACCAGTATTAAAAAGTACTCTAATGGGTTCTTGAAAAAGATTAAAGGTACCTTGCACTTTGTCATTTCTTGGCATCACTGGAAATGCCCTGGCTAGAGTTCATTTCTGAGGGCAATCCTTGACTACATATCCCAACTATTGACACCCAAAACAATTCCTATTGATCGGTTGAGGTGCTACCGCTCTAATAGGTGGGGGTCCCTCCAACTGAGATACGGGAGGACAATAACCCATCTGTGGCACCTGCTGCCGCTGTCCTTGATAACCCTGTAGGCGCGGACCACCCTGTCTTTGATAATAGTACCCCTGGAGCTGGAAATTGCCCTGAGGCCTGAAATTACCCAAGGGTCTGAAATTTCCCTAACTACCCTATTGTTGTGGGCTCTGAAACTACTGACCCGTATGTCTTTAATTGTAGGGTCGGTATCTGTTCCCATCACGCTACTGGAAATGACTCCCTCTGGAAGTCTCTCCGACCCTGGCCTTCATTTCTACTTTTTCTCATTTTCCTCATACTTCAGTGCTAAGTCAATAACTCTGTCAAACGGTTTAGTATCAAAGGGAATAAAGGACTTAGACAAGTAATGATTTAATCTCTTAATAAACTTCTCATTCTTCTTCTTCTACGTATCAACCAAGTAAGGGCATAACGAGACAACTCATTAAACTTGTTGACATACTTAATCACTGTTCTACCCTCTTGAGTCAGCTTCGAAATTCATCACTCAACTAAGACCGAATAGCAGTAGGAAGAAATTTTCGATCAAAACGGGTCTTCAAATCTGCCTAACTTAAAGTCATCAAATCAAGACCCTCCTGCCACGAGCTCCACCGAAATAGGGCTTCTCTCAAGCTAATGTGTAGCCAACTCCTATTTTTAGACCTCGGTGAGCTGCATACGACCAAACACTATCTCACATTTTTGGACCCAAGCGTCAGCTGCAATGGGTCCTCCATCTCCAGAGAATTTCTGACCTCCCAAAAAACCAAAGTCTTTGTTTCTCTTCGCAAAGGGATCTCCCCGCTGGCCTTGATTATTGTTCTATATAACCTGAAGTAACTGAGCCATCATCTCCCCCACATTAACATGCACAATATTAATTGTCTTGGTAGCAGCTGTTGCCGCCATGGTCGCGGTCGCAACCGCGTTAGCAGTTGTTTTTTTCTCCTGTGCCACTAGGCTTAGCATTTCTCAAATTATACCTTCTAACCATCACCTTCAAGTTAAACACATATAAAGAATTCGTTCATAAATACTGAGAAAAAATTCAACCACCAAACTAAGCTAGCAAACCCATGTTTCCACAATCCGAAGAACACCTAAACTCTCACAAGTCTAGGGTAACCTAAAGCTCTGATACCAAACTGTCACGCCCCAAAATTTGGATAATTAAATATTAAATTAGAACTAAACCCCAATTAACATTCCATCATCCAAATCCTAGGGGTGCAACAAAATCTAAATGTTCTTGTCTCCATAAGGTTTAAGTAAATTTCAATGTTAAAAAAATTACAAGGGATAAAAAAAATTAACAAACCACCAACCAAACCATTTATCATAAATTCATGACTATCCAATACCTCTAACATTAAAGTAGCAACAAATAGTCAAAACAACTTAAATAATATAAAGTCAGAAAATAACCCACGATGCCAAATTATCAAAATACTAAAATCATAAAAAAATAAATAAATAAACTAATATCAACCCTAAACTCCAAAAAATAAAAGAAGTGAAAGACATGTCCTACAACCGTAGTTATTTCTCGTCACCACTGTAGTTTCAACTAATCCTGCAAAGAAAGCTCGATTGCACTCAAACAGAACGCACCCAAGATACCAAGAGACAAAACGATCAGTATACAAGTATACCGGTATGAGAATAAGATTTGACACCCATGTGCCCATCGGACACAAACAAAGTACATTTAATCCTTGTTGCGAGACAAGACAAGCAATTCCACCCGCACCGAGACGAAGGGGTAGTTTTCCAAGATATGGTGATATTCAGTTTCTTGCCTGTATACAACTAAACATAAATTGAGTATATAAAAAAAATCATGAAAATAAAAATAAATATGGTGGATCAATCCTGCATAAAAAGTTAATAAGACATACCATTCCACAAAAAATAAATAAATAAATAAAGTTCGTATAATTTAATCATAAGTAAATTACTAAAGAAGTATAAACAAAATGTACCGTTTCATGCTTAAATCATTCGAATTGACCAAAACTCAAATAACAAAAGTTGTACATAATCAAATTTTCTAAAAGGCAACATAAATGAATTTAGTAGAAACTGAACACGTTGAGAGAACAACTTGATAGAAGAACCTATATGGAATTCGCCCGAAAAATCTAAAGCTGAAAACGAACAGAACCTTCCCTAAGATGTTTTTTTTTCAGAAAAGTTCAAAACACGAAAAGTGTTCAAAATAATGTTTTACTTCAGTTTGTGTGAAATCAATAAAAATGAGCTTGTTTCGTGGGTTAAAACAGCACCTACAATCTGCATTGTTAAAATAAATAAAAACTATTGTAACTAAGATCATCCGATTACAAGTTCTAATCGATCTTTTTAGTGAAACCTTAAAATACAAAAGTTGCCTAGAATTACGTATACATGCCTCTGCCCAACTTTCGTAATTTATTGAGTTCGTTTACTATTTTTCAAGATGTACAAATCAAAACAATTCAAACTATACCAATAAGTTCAGATTTAATTCTTTATACCTTAACTCGACCACTTCAGCCTTGCACTTCCGGCCTACACATATATCCCATGTGCCTCTCGTATACCTAACACCGCTCCGAAGCCAAACTTGCACAGAAATATCATCCTGAGCTTGACCCACACTCCCCGGACGTTTAGCATATAGATATGGACGTAAATCAAAGCACTCGTCTACTCCTGAGAATGAGACAATAATATATGTCTATAGACAACCTCTCATCTACTCATGAGAACAAACATAACAATGTTGAGCATAAGGCATTCAAATAAATCTCATAATCCTCACTTTTTTTTTATACATCTTTTCTCACCAACACTCAAATAAAACAACAATCCATAGAGTCATGATGGAGTATTCGGAATTTATCTATGAGTTCCTAATTTATTTTAATTTCATATATCCATGAGTGTGATTACATCCATAAAATATATATATATATATATATATATAAACCCAAAACCTTGCATACACAACTAACCAAAAAAGTTCAAATTAATCCACATCTATATACAAGTACAATATCAATCCAACATCAAATAAATAAAAATAAATAAATAAAAACAAAGAAATAAATATAAATCAAGGAAAGTGAGTTTTGCACTCACAATTATTTTTTTGAAGATCAAAGAAATATTTGGAGAATTAATAAAGCAACCAAAATAAAAGCCTAATCCTTTTTTTTTTCCCCCTCTCCTCTTTCTTTCGCTGTCTCTCTCCTTTCTTTTTCTTCTCTTCCTGTGGCTGCTGCTCCCCTCTCTCTCTCTCTCTCTCTCGGTTGCTGCTATCTTGGAAATTCTTCCACATACACACTTTTGTGATTAAACCTAGGTCTAGTATATTATACCTAATTTACTATTATACTTATATTTTACTATATAAATACAACATATATAAATATATAGTATAAGATCAATACATATATATATATATATATAACACCTTATATATATAATATAAATATACAAATATTCGGATTAATTATATATAATTAAATATCACATTAAATTCTCATATATCCACGCAATTAGTAAAGCCAAAAATAAAATAAATTAATAATCATAATAATAATAATAATAAATAATTACTCAAGAAAAATTATTGTCGCTACAGATAAGCTCAACATCACAATTGCATTCTAAAACGTGCACGTTTTGTAGAAAGTTTTTGTGGGGATGTGGTTTTTAGTAAGGATTAATGATTTGTTTACTGAATTTGTTTAGTCCAATTCACCCGAATAAGTCTCTTTTCGGGAAGAGACTCCCGTGCACGAGTCTCTTCTCGGGAAGAGACTCATTCGGACGAATTTAGGCTAAACAAATTTGATGGATGTAGCAATGTTGTTTAGTAAAGCCATGTGGGTCTATAACATTAGCCACATAGCATGACCTCAGGTATAGATATCAAGTGATGACAAGGTATTGGCCGAGGTTATGGTATAGACCAAACCCTAACCAAGTCGTAATGACCATGAAATTTAGTCCTGGTAGAAGTAGAATTTTTGGGTTGGGACTCTTTGAAATGATTTATCCCAATCAAACTACGGCAAAAAAGTTTAGACATGTAGAGTTTTACAAGAATGAGGAATTTTAGGGAAATAGAATGGCACTCTATAAAGATTTAATACACCCCCAAAGATATAAGTACGCTTAATTGAGAATTCTAGCTAATTTAATTTTAGTATTGAACTTTTTTAGTAGTTACTAACTTTAGTATTGGAGTACCGTCCCGGTTGATAGGGCAAGTACTAACCTCAATATTAGAGGCGTAGTCCTCGGCAAATTCATCTCAAGGGGTCAACTTTATCCCTAATAATTTTGAATCTTCTCAAATTTAATTGTGTGATCATATTTTACTCCACATATTTTCCTATAAGGAAGATTTTATAGAAATTTGACTCCCTAAAAAATCGCTAAACATAATTTTCTAATGATAAAATATAGTCTAATATGTTTTAATATAAAAATTGCTTCAGAACAAATTTCTCATGCAAAGGACACAAATACATATACCTCTATATTTGTCAATGATTTTTCCATTTTACGTTATATTAGGTAAACAGATTGCTTAGAGCTTGAATTTTGAGATCTTCGTCAATCAAATTCGGGAACAAGTTGAAGGAAGAAGAAGAAGAAAAAAAAAAATGACATAACTGGAGAACATCAGTTCAAGGTAGTGACAATGATAGAGTTTCACCTCATAAGGCCCTTAGTGTGCAAAGAATATACATGTGTGTGTATGTGTATGTCTATGAGTATTATTGAAAATTTGCAACAAAGTGTGCCCTAGCCCTTAATTTCTAAAGCCAAAGGGGAAAATTTTTGACTAAGGCCACCAAATCTTTATTGAAATTGAACATCAACAGAGTTTTTTAAAATTCATTTTTGGTAGTAAAACCATAGTGAAATTTCACTGCACAAAGTAATTTCATTTTTAATTTCAAGAAATACACATGTTTATCAATTCAAGAATGGTGGTGGAATGCAATGGTGGTTGTGATGTCTAGGGTTTGTAACCGAATCAACTTCTTATTTGATTCTACTTAAACATTTTTCTTTCGAGATCTTTTAATTTAATTCTGAGACCTTGTGGACCGTGTAATGTCACTACACTTCGTAGCCTTTCCATGCTTTAGTCCTTTGAAATCTTTCCTTAGTTGAAACCTTTGAGTTTTGGGCATAAGAACGGAACTAAGGAATGTTTTTGCCTTAAAACAGAAACGATAAACAAAACTGCAAGTGCAGAGGTAAAGCTGCATGTGCAGAGATGGACGTCATGCGTGTAAGAAAGTGGGCTGAGGTTGGGGTTCGCTATTGAAATAAAAGAACGTGCAGGAAGGGTGCCGCACGTTCTTCCAAGGGGCCCGTACGTGCAAAAATGTCTGTTTTAGCTCCAAAATTTGAGCCACTTTTTATAAAATCTGACCCCCTCTCTCTCTCTCTCTCTCTCTCTCTCTCTCTCTCTCTCTTTCTCTCTACTCATCTTTTCTTCCCCTTGTCTCTACCTAAGCTCACCAAAACTCACTCTTTCTTTGATTACTCTCAATCTATTGAGATTTTGACCCTAATCCTTTGGGGAAGTTTGGAGAGCTCATCAAGAGCTTCATCTTGTGCGGTGGAAATTGATTTTTGGCATTGTCAAATTTGGGGTTTTCTTTTTTTCTTCATCTTAGAGCTTAAGGTATGGATATTCTTTGAGTTATATATATTTAGCAAATCTATGGTTGTTTTGATGATATTTTTCATAGATGGAGGTGGGATTTGATTTATAAGGTTTTTATATGATTCAAAGAGGGTTTTTCTTAAATTTTCTCCAAATCTTTCAATGGATGAACTACGAGAATGTTTTGGAAGTTTCATGAGCAAATTCTTTTAAAATAAATAAGAAACCCACTTTTTTGTTGAGAAAGTTGAAGAAAATGTTTTATTCAGGAAGAATATGAGTTATGTGATAGTTAGAAGTTCTATTTGTGTAAAAATCTTTGCAAAATGAAAACTCTGACTTTTGTGAAAGCCCTAGAATTTTATTTTATTTTATTTTTTGGACATTTGGGAAAAAGTTGAGAAAATGTGAAATCATAAATTGTAGGGATTCATTGTTAGGAATTGATAAAGAAATATGTCCAATATTATTGTTGAACATCCATGAAATGAGAAGTTGTCGAGAAATTGATGAGATTAGCATGTTGATACGCTAGTGTTGAGATAATGGGAATGATGTTATGTATTTTAATTCATGGAATAGATATTATGTATTAGATAGAAATATTTTATTTATTTACAATTGAGGATTGTGTGGTTAAGATTGGGACTTGTTGAGAATTGTGGAAAAGTTACCACTGTTTTGATAAAGTACATTATCATTTCATTTCATCCTCATTGCTTTTTGAATTAGCATTCGTTCATGTGACATTTTCAAAAAGGAAAGAGAATTGTTTTGAGAAAAAAAATTTGTTTTGAATTGTTTTGGAATAAATACATTGGTAAGTCCAGATAGGGGGTATAGTGTTGAATTAAGTTGGCTTGAGGTCCATGGTGAAAGACCAAAAACACGTGCATAGTAGGGGTCTATGCCTTCCGGTTAGTAGCCAATAAAGTGATTTTGCTAGTGCTTTGAGAGCCTATTTGCAAACACCAGCTTAGGGATTACCTGAGTCGTATTTACTACCTATTGATGAGATATAATTTTATATTGAAATCATTTGATTAATTATGTTTTTGAACGAGCATCATGCATGAGATTTTAAAATAAAAAAAAAAAACCTTATATTTCTGAACATGGCATAGCATATGCATCCATCTCTTGAGATTTCTTAAAATGTATATACTTTATTAAGATTTCTCTACTAGGCTTAATGCTTACCCCTAGTATAACCGCTTACAGGAAAAGGTATTGTAATTCCATTGAAGTAATGGCGTGGAAGACTTTGAAGCACGAGGCTCATTTACTTGTATTTTTTTGTTAAGCCAAGAGCTAATGTGTGCAGGTTGAGATAACCATTATTTGTAACCCGGCTTGAGCCTTGGATCTTGTAACCCTCAGATATTATTATTGTTTGGTTTCTTGCCTCTCATTACATGCTATAGATTTCTTGTTCTAGGAATAATGAATATATTAATTGTATATGATATAACTATGTAAATCTCTAAAACATTGATGAATACCAAAAAATAGATATTTGAGGATATATGAAGGTGATAATATTATATATTGTTGATAGCTAATGGGCATCATCATTGGAATTTGAGTAAATATGGGGAATGCATCTTGATTGTCAAAGTTTACTTACTTTGGGGTGTTATAGTTGTTGATGGTAATGGTAGTGGCGATAATATATTTTGAATAAATAGTGAAATTTCACATTCACTATACCAATTTATCAAAAACGAAAACCTAAATCAAATTTATTTTATTTTAAAATTTTAAAATAATTTCAAAAGTGAAGTTACGTTGTAATAAATTTCACTACCTTTTTTGGCTACTGTAGACGTCCCCGAACGCCCCGGGAGGGAATGAGTCCCCGTTCCGTTCGTTTTGGGCTCACTACAATTCAGGACTCAATTTGTCACGGTTCTTAATCTGAACCAAAGAGTCTAAATCCGGCAAATCGTTTTGAGAAAACAGATTTTTGAAAGAAGTGCCAAACATGGACTGCTTTGCCAGATACAGAGTCGCCACCTAAATATTTTATTTTTGGGAAATTTAGGAAACCCTGACTCGTTTGCCTAAGGCCACGTGTCCGTCATCACCAAAGTTGCCTCGGCTCGGGAACTTGGGTACGATTGGGAAAGGTCACTTCGTGAGCACCCCCGCTCGCCCGATCAAAGATCGGCCTCTACTAAACA